>JAHYIO010000006.1:1200000-1800000 GCA_020543525.1 Coriolopsis trogii
CGCGGTTTGAACTCACATGAACGTCATTCCGCTGAGATATCGAGCTCAAGGGTCGGATGGTTCGCCTTCATGCCAAAATCGGTCTTTTCTCCCGTCTTCTCCCGTAAGGTGCAGCTTCAAAGCGGCGAGAATTGATTGGCGTTGACGTTCACTCTGTTTTTAGCGATCGGAAGAGTATTACACTGTGTATCTGACACAGGTTCTCGCGCAGTATGAAGAAGAGAAGATCGGTGCGACTCTGAACTTTGTTACTCAGACTGTATGTCCCCTCCTTACCTATCACGAGCGTCGAAAGAAGCAGCACATTAGCGACACACTGCGCCTGCGCCTACGCAACTAAGACCTCTTCACGCTAGGATCTCCTTCTGTCAAGGAGGATCCAGTATACGCAGAGTGCCAAGAATCAGATGGGAAGTAACTCGGATGCGCATCGTGCGAGTCCATCCCACATGACCATATTTTCAGAAAGAGCCTACACGGGTATATTTGTCCCCAGACGGGCTATGGAGGCGCGCTAACATTGACGAGTATCGTCTTCCGATGTCTACTTCTCACCGTCCGAGCCCTACGGACGGCCGTGCAAGCTTCAGTCAGCTTCGAAAGCGATCCAGGTTATGAGGGCAGCTTGTACAAATACTGGACGCTCCGACCCGCTTTCTACCTCACCTCTGCCCAGGATCATCCAACCCAAACCTGACGGTCTATAGCACAACATCGAATATTCCATCATGACCTCGTCCCTCATCCCCACCGTTCTCATTCTCGGCATCTCTTACTTCGTCTGGAAGCATTTCCGCCAGCTCTTCGTCAGATCCCCCTTGGACAACATCCCGGGGCCCGAGAGGGAGAATTGGCTGACAGGTAACAATGACCGCTCTCCCTCCGAACATGCTGCTGATGCGCTAACTCAGGTAACCTGGCTGAAATCAGCAGCAACCGTGGTTGGGGTCTTCTTGACAGGCTCACGGAGTCGTATCAGAGCGTAGTAAAGCTTTATGGAGGCTTCAGCGTAAGTCATGCAGGACTTGTCTCTCATTTGAGACGTTGCTCACGTCGTTTCCAGCACCGTGCTCTGTGGGTATATGACCCGCTAGCCTTACACCATATCCTCTTGAAGGATCAACTCGTCTTTGAGGAGGGCCAGTGGTTCATTCGGTAAGGCGCCTCACGCTGTACGACATGCAATGTCTGACGCTTGTTACAGGTCGAACAGGCTGACCTTCGGCATGGGCTTGCTCAGCACCCTGGGCGAGCACCACAGGAAGCAGCGGAAGCAGCTCAACCCGGTCTTCTCGATAGCTCACATGCGTCGGATGATTCCCATCTTTAATGAGATTGGACACAAAGTGCGCACCCAAATTCAATGCTCAGTTCGACTGCGGATGCTGACCCGCTCCATGTAGCTCGATCAAGCTATCTACAACATCGTCGCTCATTCATCGAGCGGGACGGTCGAGATTGACATGCTCGAGTGGATGGGGCGCACTGCTCTCGAACTCATTGGTCAAAGTGGCCTCGGCTACTCCTTCGACCCGTTGGTGAGCGAATCTGCAGATGAATTCGCCACGGCCATAAAGAACCTTCAGTACGTTCCCTGCTGACTTGTCATCAATGCGCGCAAGCTCACGAAGTCATATCTTAGGCCATCTGTAGGGAGGTTGAACGTCCCTCGCCGGTTTCTCCCGTATCTCCCCGAGAAGTTCATGGCTCTCCAAGGTGCTATATTCAAGATGATCCCAAATGACAACGTTCAGAAACTCAGGAAAGTCGTGGACGAGCTGACGCGAGGAGCAAAGACAATCTATGAGGAAAAGAAGCGCGCATTGGAAAAGGGAGACGATGAGCTTGCCAAGCAGGTCGGCGAGGGCAAAGACCTCATCAGCATCTTGAGTGAGTCGCGACCCACAGTCATGCGTCCGTGCCTCTGACAACCCTCTGTAGTGCGGGAGAACATGAAGGCATCCGCCGAGGACAAGATGTCGGATGAGGAACTTCTCGGGCACATGGCGTGAGTACTCGGACCTTGGCACGAGCCCGTCAGTCCTCGTTCTAAGTGCGAGTCTGCAGGACTTTTATCTTCGCAGCAATGGATACTACCTCGACTGCGTTGTCCCGCACACTAGAGATGCTGGCGCACCACCCCGAAGTCCAGAATAAGGTACGGCAAGAGATGCTGGAAGCCCGCAACGGAGATGATCTGGATTACGACACCCTCGTCTCCCTTCCCTATCTCGATGCTGTATGCCGTGAGACGTTGCGATTGTACGTTCAATCGCCGCGCTCCATCGAATGCTTTTCATATCTTCCTCGCAGGTTCCCTCCTGTCTCCTTTGTGACCAGGGAGTGAGTCCCCACGAATACTCGATATATGTCAGTCACGTATTGACGATCCGTTGTAGGGCTCGTCAAGACATCGTCGTCCCGCTCTCAGAACCCATCAAGGGTGTCGATGGCAAGATGATGAACGAGATCTTCGTTCCAAAGGACACGCTCGTTTACGTCGGTATCTACTCCTCCAATCGCAGCAAGGTCATTTGGGGCGAGGACGCGCTGGAGTGGAAGCCGGAACGCTGGTTGTCGCCTCTTCCTAGCAGTGTCACGGATGCGAAGATTCCGGGAGTCTACTCGAACCTGTAGGTCATATGTTGTGTACGGGTAGGACGAGAGGTGACTCATCGCATCGTTCCGCAGGATGACCTTTATAGGAGGCGGTCGCGCATGCATGTGAGCATTTGCCTTGACCGACGAACCGTTCTACTGCTGACCTGCATTGACAGCGGCTTCAAGTTCTCCCAACTAGAGATGAGTAAGTGTCTGTTGTCCATGCCTGACGTGAACCGTAGCTGACTCATCGTACGCCACTTGCAGAAGTTGTCCTGGTGGATCTTATCAGCAGATTCATCTTCGCGCCACCGAAGAAGGAGGTCGTGTGGAACCTCTCTGGTGTTCAATATCCTACAATGGGTTATGATGACCCGAAGCCGACCATGCCGCTTACAGTCAGCCTCTACACGCCGACCTCCCTGTAAGGCGGATGGCGTTTTATGATCTTAGCTCTTGTTGTCCCGGTTCTTCTCTCCTGTTGTTGTGCCGTTCAACCGCTGCTACTACACTCATACGCATCTATGCATAGTGACCCACCCCTCGAAGGGAAATAGTGTGCCCCCTACTTGGCGGGCAGTTCAGCCCCGGTGGTGAACATCGTCTTGAGACTTTCAATTTCCCATATACATAATCTTGCATTCCCACTTAGCATCTCCAATAAATTAGCATCCTTTTAGTCTCTCAAGTTCCTTTGTCGTGCCTGGCGCGGCGTCAGCTGGTATCTGCAAACTTCCCAATATGTCAGCGCGCTTAGTGCACATCGCATCGCTGCCAGATATCGTCATGATTTTGACGTTTCCGCCCATGTACACTTGCTCTGCAGTTGTTTTCGTTGTCTCTGGCTGCAATTCACGCATATATGTTCAACATTCTGCCTCATCGGTATTGCAAGCAACGCATCCCTGTCATGGAAAGAGGGTGCCACGTGGGTCTAGATGAATGTTGGCCAGAAGGCAGGCATAGAACACAGTTCGTCGTGCGTGCAGTTAGCCTCCCGATATCAATACACTCTTTCCGTCCAAATCCGCGAGTGTTTATGTGAGTCGCCTCGTTGCGTGCATCACGTTGTGTTACTCGTCTCTCACATCATGCACCCGGTCTGGGTCACCAAGGCTGCGAATCGGTCGTTCGTCGACCTACCTAGTATCAGTATCATGGACACTTCTCGCATGACTATTCGAGCCACTCCACACTCCTAACTTGAGGCGTGCATATACACGCAGGCAGATTCCTGGATGCTGGGATGTTGTCAAGGTTAAATCATGCGCTCGTGATCATGAACGTATCTCACCTCCTTCTACGGTCGAAGTGCCACAGGTCATCGCTTTCGTTTCCTCGGACTGGTAAATGCATCACAGGTGTACACTGGGAACTGGCCAACGATATGACTGCCATGCTCAGTGAGCTCATTTTCAGCTTCGGCGGCGACCGCTCGAGCTTACAGTGGGTCTACGACCATCATCATCATCGCTCAGGCTGTACAGATAATCACCAAAGCTGCTCACTTCTTTGTTATCAGGCAGCGATCGAGCCGCATGAGGGGTGTCTCTCCAGGGAAAGCACGCCTACAAAGCAGCGCTTGCGGTATATGCGCGAGACGCCTCCCTCTAGAGGCACCTAAAGGCACGGTGCGCCTCGCTCACTCGCTCGGTACAAATGTCGCGGGCATGAGAGATGTATCGATGCATCAGCCTTTCAGCAATGGTCTCTCCAGCTCTCGCGTTTCTTACCCTCGCCCTTACAGCGTCGCTCCAAGTCCTGGCGTCTCCCTACCACCATGCTTGGCCTGCTGAAGCAAAGAGCGGGGTCGTTGTCCCCCTCGCGCGACGCGTCATGCTTGAACGCAGGGACGTGCTGGGAGGTGTTGTAGGCCTTGGTGACATTGCGGATGAGTGAGTCGGTTCATGTCCAGATCAATGATACCTACGGATGCTCAATGCCGCATAGGGCGTACTTCATATGCGTTGACATAGGAAGCTCCCAGGCTCTACCCCTGAAACTCGGTATGTAGTCTATCAAAGAGAGCACGTTGACCGTTCTACTCAGCCGCTATCAGCCACCGTTGGCGCAGACTTGGTGGTAATTTCCGATACCTGCCAAACGGTCGCGTGTCGCAACTATTCTGCACCACGTTACAAGGCGGAATATTTCGACTCGTTTGGTCCCGCAGGGTCTCTGTTTCTAGGCGCCCTGGATGGCGATGTCGATGTTCTCAACCTCACCGTGTACTACCCCTCTGGACGAGTTGGCCGTGACACCGTTGTCGTGGCGGCGTTGACTGGGAAGAACCAGACCATCGGAGTGGCAGACAATATTGAGTCGTCGACACCCTACAGCGGTGCCGCAGGGATATTCGGGCTCGGCTTTCCTGAGATCAGGCAAGCATCCTCGTGTAATTGGACGAAGGGGCCTACTAACATCTCATACAGTTTCAACTCGTTATATGCGATTAACTACACGGTACGCTCTTTGAGTACGAATCTATCCAACATTCACTGATCCCTTACTTAGATCGGCGCCAATATATCCAGCGACCAACCTGCCATAAATCATTCCAGCGATCTCGGTCCTATTATCCCTCGGCTAGGATCATCTGGGGCAATCAAAGAATCGATGTTCACAGTATGTTTTGAAATGTGTGATCCTGCGTGCGAACTAATCAAGTATGCAGTTAACTCTGCAACGCGACTCTATTGACATTTCCGGCGCCGGTGAGCTTTCTATCGGGCAGCTCCCGGATGGGATCGACAACTCGAGCGTTACCTGGGTCCCTGTTCGACTGTTCAATAAGGCCGAATGGTACTTCCTCCTTGCGCCAACCTTCGATACGGACAGTGCCTATCCCATGTAAGGCGGTGATTCTGACGTCCTGATGCCTCTCAACTTACAGCCTTCGTTCTTTTTGTGTGGACAGGGCCTGGGAGGTAGCGATTGATGCCGTCTTCCTCAATGGCGAGAAACTTCCAACGTCAACGCAGCCGAACAGCACGGAGGTCCACGCTCTAGTCAGCGTTGTAAGTGGTATTGATAACTACACACCGCAATGATTCACACTCTGTTTCCATAGAGTGACTCAGCCATTACTGGACCACCCAATGTCGTGAATGCTCTCTATGCAAGCTTGGCTTCCGATGTTGGTGGTTACGACGGTAATCGACCCACTATACCTTGCGGTACTGCACACAACCTCACCTTCGAGATTGGAGGCAAGATGTTTCCCGTCGACCCTCGCGACTTCATCCGCCCGGCCAAGTCTGGTGACGCAAAGTCCTGCGTCCCGAATGTCGTTGCTGCTGAACCTACGCCAGCGTACAGTTGGGTCTTGGGCACGTCCTTTATGAAGGGCAACATGATTGCGTTCTACTACGGCAACATCACGCACCCTTCGTTCGATCCTCCACGGATCGGCTTTATGTCGCGCGTTCCGCAGAATGCGAGCGCACTGCTCGAAGAGGCCGTCAGCCAAGCGCAGAGTGTTGGGGGAACATTCGAGTGTGAGTGTTCTTTTTTTACGAAGCTGGCACCTGGATTTGACCATGATGCACTATATAGCGACGACTCAGGCGGCACCTACCAGCGGTCATCTCGTCACTGGAACAAAGACCGCCATTGCTCCTGGTCACACATCCACGTCTCCTTCCAACGACAAGCCGAATGGAGCTGACGGTCTAAGTATTATGAGCGCCTTCACGCTCATTGCATCTGTACTTGGTAGTTTCCTTTTCGTGGTTTGAAAAGCAAGTGCGGTAGGGCCTGCTCAAGTACGCAGCTGCAACTTTGTCTTCGAGTGCATGCGTCTATGTTGATTCCCCGTTGTATCTTCTATATTTATATGAGTCGACTCCTTGTCCAGCCTTGATATTGACTTGCTGACTTGTTGAAGGGCAAATGTCGCAAACATTCCAAGTTGGGGAGATCGAATAGTCAAGTATTACTCAAGTAAGCTCAGCGCGTTTGCTTACATATACTTTCCCGGTACAGAGATACTAATTGAAACATCCAGATTGACCTCACTCCTGCTCGCGGTTGATACACTCAGTAAGGAGCATGCGCAACGCTGCTTGTGCGTCGAGTTTCGGGGCGGGAAGCCAGAGAATTAGTTGCTCCAGGCCCGCACAGCATTCAGTGAAGAAAGTGTGTTGCCTTCTTGAGACGATTATCAAACTCGTACACGATGTCAAGCTTGAGATAACGTTTATTGGTTGACGTTCCTGAACTTATTCGGAGACCGCATGACCTCAGGACGCTTGACGGTGAATTGCCGTACGGACAGTCGGATATAAAGTGGCGTGCTCTCCTGCCTTTCCCGCGGTCGGCGAGCTTAGACTCACTCCTTGCAGCAGCGATGATTGTGTCCATGTTACAGGGCTTCGGTATATGCTCTCTGATCTGGATCCTCTGGAAGCACTTTCGACAGGTGGTGGCGAAGTCTCCTCTTGACAACGTCCCAGGTCCACGAGCCGAGTCGTTCCTGTATGGTGCGTAGTCTCCTCCGTTCTTTAGCTCGGGTTGATAGATGGGTTGTTTCCATACAGGGAACTTGCGACAGATAACGGCACGCAATGGGTGGGATTTCATCCAGAAGCTAACGGACTCTTATCCTGGTGTAGTTAGACTGCACGGGCCGCTTGGGGTGCGTTTCTCTTCGAGGTCTCGATGTTAAGGATCAATGGACTGAAGGGGGTATAGCATCGAATGCTGTATGTGTTCGATCCGGTGGCCATGCACAACATCATCGTCAAGGACCAGTACATCTATGAAGAGACGGCGTGGTTCATCAAGTATGCTCGTGCCCCTCAGTGTACTGCGCGAAACACGTCATTGAGCTACGGCTTTCGTAGGACAAATATGCTGCACTTTGGGCCGGGGCTGCTGTCGACTCTGGGTGAGCTTATACTATGCCAAGTTGGTAGTCGGCGATACTGACCTGACTCGTAGGTGATCATCATCGAAAGCAACGGAAGCTCCTCAACCCTGTCTTCTCTACTGCTCACATGCGCCAGATGGTCCCCATATTCTACGCCGTAGGCCATAAGGTAACTGTAAATCTAGGCTTACCTACGATTCACCTTTGACCGATATACATCATTCTCCCCCGCACAGCTCCAGCGAGCCATTGAGCAACGAGTTTCTCAGCATTCAGTGGCAGTAGAGATTGATATGCACATCTGGATGGGACGGACGGCGCTCGAACTCATCGGTCAAGCAGGGCTCGGGTATTCGTTTGACCCGCTTGTCGCTGACAAGCCAGACGCCTTCGCGGACGCAATCAAGGACTTTCAGTACGCACATGTCTGCCAGTTAGGATGCCAAGCGACTTATCACCCCAACTCAGGCCGGCGTTAGCGAGCATTATGCTCCTACGCCGCATACTGCCCTACCTTCCAGATATCGGCAGTAGAGCTCTTCGCCGCAAACTCGTCGACATCTTCCCGCACAGGGGTGTGCAGCACATGAAAGCTGTTGTCGACGTTATGCACCGGCGCTCGATTGACATATACAAGGAGAAAAAGCGTGCTCTAGAACAGGGAGATGAAGCAGTGACACGTCAAATTGGAGCAGGGAAGGACATCATGAGCATCCTGCGTGCGTATTATAGCGGATCAATCACCGCACGTTCATGTTATAGCTGACTCTCGGCGCTGCAGTGAGGGCCAATATGGCGGCGGCGGCGGAGGACAGGTTGCCAGAAGATGAGCTTATCGGACAAATGTCGTGAGTCCACGCTACCACGTTGCTGCTGTTAGCCAATAATCGATCTCCGCCTAGGACATTCATTTTCGCGGGTATGGATACGACGTCCAATGCGCTTGCAATGACTTTGTTGCTGTTAGCAGAACATTCAGATGTTCAAAAGAGACTGAGGGCAGAGATCCTTGCAGCCTGCAAAGACGGAGATCTCGACTACGACGAGCTCGTCTCCTTGTCATACCTCGACGCCGTATGTCGAGAGACACTTCGACTGTACGTCGCATCCGCGACTCTACGAGATTGTAAACTGACGATCCCGTGTTGCAGGCATGCGCCTCTCACCAATGCATTCAGAGAGTCAGTGCGGATTTCCTCGATCCTGCCCTCTTGCTCATGATAGACATAGGACTCGACAGGACGTTGTGCTCCCACTGTCCGAGCCTATTTGTGGCTTGGACGGGTCCATGATACATGAAATCCCAATCCAAGATGATACCACTGTAGTCGTCGGGCTCCTGTCCTCGAACAGAAACAAGGCGATTTGGGGTGAGGACGTCATGAAGTGGAAACCCGAGCGCTGGCTCTCCCCATTGCCCGAAAGTGTAACGAGCGCCAAGATTCCAGGAGTATACGCGAACTTGTACGTGTCTCGCTCAAGTTGTACACGGGGCTGGCCATTGAACCATCTCGGCAGGATGACGTTCCTAGGCGGCGGTCGTGCTTGCATGTGCGTCTCTGCTGCTTCTGTGTTGTGAAATGCGCGTCGCTGACGTGGGCGAGAACAGTGGAATGAAGTTCTCGCAGCTCGAGATGAGTCAGTGCATCGACTTCGAATCGAATTGGCGTTATCCACTCACTTTCCCTCAGAGGTTGTCCTGTGCCTCCTCTTGGCGAAGTTCACATTCGCCCCTGCGGATAAATCCGTCGTGTGGAACCTCTCAGGCGTACGGTTCCCGTCCGTCGGCGCGGACACCAAACCCTCCATGCCCCTAATGGTGGCTTTGTACAAAGGTTCGGACTGTACTTAGACAAGCTCCTCTCCTATCAAGCCCATGATATCCGTAGTGAGTAGAAAGTTACATGATAACAATTCGGGCACACAACTCAAGCATCTCCTTGCACGTTCTATTGCACAGCTATAATTATGAAGCCGTCGGCATCATGATGTTTCATTATATCACAGAAGAGGTCCGCGTTCACTGTTCCGGCCTTCAACTTACAGCGCCTCGAGCTCGAGCCTATACGTTCGTATGCCAGAAATCACTCCTGGCGCCGGATCGCCCTCTCGAGTCATAGTCGGTGACTGACTATGTACCTCACGCTTGTGCTGCTCTGGTATACATTGAATCCACTCCGAAGACCCATCTTACATAGCTCTCTTGACTCAGTGACTTCGATTTCTCACGACAGGGGTTGTTTCGCGGCGGGACCCAAATGGTCTCCAGAATAATCTGGACACCCTTTTCGTATAGGAACCGCTCCTCCTCTCGGCCGGCATGTCTGCGTTGTGTTGCGTCGGCCGAGATGGCTCATCAAGTCAAGTATCGTGAGTTCTCGTACTTTGTTTCCATGTTTGCTTGCCTTACGATGTAACACATCAGGCACGTCACGGTCTCCACCTGGCTAGCAGCATGGCATGAACCATAAAACTCCCGTGGACAGCTTGTCTCGCCGCGGAGAGTCATTTGGGCTGTATTTAACGCCGTATGTAGCCGAATTGCAGTCCGTGTGAGTAACATAGTCCTTCGCTGTGTCACAGCTGACGACAGGATGGGTGGAATACTACTTTCGCCGAGAACATTCCCATGCGCAATTGCCCATTCAAGGTCTTCTACTGCCTGGAAGCCGAGACCAGCCCGGGTCAAGCGGACAGTTTGTCGAGGAGGATTAGTGAACAATCTTCGATTGGAAGCATACCATGAGACTGAGCGTTGGATATAAGGTGGGTGTGTATATCGCCACTGTCCCCCAGTCGAACGGCTCATCCCTTCTCCTTCCACCACCAGATAGTATAGCAAGGATGCTTGTCTCGCTGCTTCAAGGGCTTGTGATATGCTCTGTGTCTTGGTTTCTCTGGAAATACTTCCGGCAGATTGTCGTAAAGTCGCCACTCGACAATATCCCCGGCCCCCCGGCTGAGTCGTTCCTGTACGGTAAGCAACCACACACCCGCCCGGGTTTACGTCACATGTGACGCTTCCTTGCTCCAGGCAACCTGCGACAGATACTGGACAGGAATGGCTGGGGCTTCATTCAGAAACTCACGGATGCATACCCCGGAATAGTGAAGTTGTATGGACCCCTCGGTGTACGTCGCCTCAGGATGTTCATGCCATAGCAGTGATGGATTTCACTCATGCCGACATTTTCCAGCACCGTATGCTGTATGTTTTCGATCCGACGGCAATGCATAACATCATCGTCAAGGACCAGTATATATTCGAGGAAACCGCGTGGTTCATCAAGTACGTTTACTATTGGTATTTTGGGAATGGACTCGGTAAACCTGAACCTCGCGGGTGCAAATAGGTCTAACAGGTTGCACTTCGGTCCCGGTCTGTTGGGCACGCTGGGTAGGTTCATGGACTGCTCAGGGTATTGCCCTCAAGTGGATTAATGCAGCACACAGGGGAACACCACCGAAAGCAGCGGAAACTCCTGAACCCTGTGTTCTCTATCGCCCACATGCGCCGGATGGTCTCCATATTCAACGTCGTCGGACACAGAGTGATTATCGGATCGTTAACCGACTCTTAGTATTCTTCTCCACTGACCGCCTCTTCTGTCACCAGCTCGAAGCAGCCATCGAGAAACGCGTCAATGGAAGTTCGGAGCCGGTTGAGGTTGACATGGTCCTTTGGATGGGTCGCACTGCACTCGAGTTGATCGGTCAAGCCGGGCTCGGATACTCCTTCGACCCGCTCACAGCAGATGTACCGGACAACTTCGCATTGGCCATTAAAGGATTCCAGTACGCTCCTTGCAATCCTTCCTCGACATCTACCCAGGCGCTCACCATTGAACGCTCACGTTCTTTGCACATGCATGCAGGCCTGCCATTCTCGAAGTAACCATGCTTCGACGCATCCTACCGTATCTCCCGGACATTGGTACGGCCGCGTTGCGGCGCAAGATAGTCGAGCTCTTCCCGCACAAGGGAGTTCAGAAATTGAGGCATGTGGTGGATGTCATGCACCGCCGCTCCATCGAGATCTACGAGGAGAAGAAACGTGCGCTGGCCGAGGGGGACGAAGCTGTCACTCACCAAATTGGAGAAGGGAAGGATATCATGAGCATACTCCGTACGTATGCCCTTGCACTTCAGCACGAACCAAACGCGCTCTGACACGCGGCTCCGGACGCCTTCACTCTCAGTCAGAGCCAACATGACCGCCTCGGAGGAAGATAGGTTGCCAGAAGAAGAGCTTATTGGACAAATGTCGTATGTATTTACTTCTATGTCTATCGTTAGCGCGACTATACGTGGGTGTCCCCCTTTTGCAGTACATTCATCGTTGCGGCCATGGATACGACCTCGAACGCGCTCGCGATCACCCTTTCTTTGCTCGCTGAGCATCCAGAGGTACAGCAGAAACTGCGCGAGGAGATCCTGGAAGCCTCCAACGGCGAAGATCTTGACTACGACGCTCTGGTCTCCTTGCCCTACCTGGACGCTGTGTGTCGGGAGACGTTGCGCTTGTACGTCGCTTGAGCCTCACGTTCCAAGGATCGCACCTATAATAGTACTTCCTCATACAGGCACGCTCCTGTGACCCAGGTGTTCCGAGAGTAAGTCTTACTTCACGTTGTACAGCATTGTGCTTCTCGCTCACGGCATAGCATATACAAAGGACCCGCCAAGATGTCGTCCTACCGCTCTCAGAGCCCATCCGGGGCCTAGACGGATCGGAAGTGCACGAGATCCCGATACCCAAAGACACAACGATCGTCGTCGGCCTTCTCTCCTCGAACAGGAACAAGGCGATTTGGGGTGAGGACGCCATGGAATGGAAGCCCGAACGATGGCTCTCGCCGCTTCCTGAAGCGGTCACGGACTCGAAGATCCCGGGAGTGTACTCGAATCTGTAAGCCTCCAATGCTCAAGTCTGACGATCTACATTGGGGACTAACAGTCCTTTACAGCATGACGTTCCTCGGTGGCGGTCGTGCGTGCATGTATGTCGCCCATGCCTCTGAGCGCGTCCAATTTTCTTAACTGACGGCTTCATGGTCTGCAGCGGCTTCAAGTTCTCGCAACTCGAGATGAGTGAGTGCCCTCATCATTGTTGGGACTGACTTTCACTGACCAGACATCCAGAGGTCATCCTGTGTTTACTTCTGGCAAGATTCACCATCGCTCCTTCCGACAAGCCTGTCATCTGGAATCTCGCGGGGGTGCGCTTCCCCACCGTCGGGAACGGTACCAAACCGTCGCTGCCTCTCAAGGTTGGCTTGTACAAGGGTCGGGTCTCTGCTTAGTCGCACGCACGTTATTGTCAAACCTTTCCAATGTACAAGATAAGTTCCTGCTCACGGCAGACAGAGTATTGCGTTACCCGCGAAGCCCACCAACGTGTTGTGGCTGCCATGTGATCACTTCGTCGAGCACCAACGACAATATATTGAACTGTTCGCGTGATTCGGTGTGACAACATACGACGAACTATTCTGCTACAACCTCATTTCCTGCATGTCTACTTTGTATGTCGGAGTCGGAGCATAGGTGCGGAGTGAAGTCGAAGCTGGCAGGCGTCCGCATTCCCAGAGCTTCCGGACCGAGAGCGATTGCCCTGACGCTCCGAAGCGACATGCAGCTTCTCGGGCATAGATAGGGCTGGACTCGTCTGAGCTTTTACGTCTTCGCGCACGCTGGCGTACCTGCAACCTGACCGTGTCAATGTCATGCCTGATCATGCGGGAGCGGTGGGCGGTTGGACTTTGATCGAGGGGTGCTGAAGACCATGAGGACTCCATGAGGATGGCGAAACATGTCTGTTGCCTTGGAAGGATACCGTTGTGGACTTTCAGGACTCAGCTCTAGACATGGTGTCCATTGCCGACCGCAAGGTATCGTAGCGGCGATGCAGAAGTGTCGTGATATGTAGGTGTTTCCGGTGATGTTCGAACGTGGTCGACTCGCTTCAAGCCTGCGACGTTGGGTCGAAGATACCGTAGACAGTAAAGCCGTGCTAGACTGCCGAGGTGCAGGAAAACATACACTGAGGGGGCTCTCTTACCTCCGCGAAATTGTTGACGTCGCTCGCAGGTATCCGAAGCCACTATCATTCGAAGTACGGATCCGGGAGAGGATCCCAAGGTAGGGAGAACCTGGGCTACGTCCCCACTGGCTTGCTGAACAGGCTTCCTCTGGTCTTGTGGCACCTTGACTGCAGGAGTTGCCGAACTTGGCTGAAGGTGTATAGCGTCCACTCTGCCGTGATCCCGATCGACCAAATGAACGACGTCGACATACCGATGTTCCCCGGAGAGGGCGGGTGGCGTCGAAGTCAAGGGTGTTCGAGGTGATTCACGAGCTTGCTCCGATAGGTTCCCGTAGCAGTATCGACGGCCTCTTCAGGGTAGACCCACACGGCCGAGGACAAACTCGGGAGCCGTGGTCTCGGACGTCGCGGGCGAAAGGGTCAGAGGCTACCGCATGCGTCGTGTTCAGCGCATACAGCCAGTTTAAGATTCAAAGACGAGTCCCATGGCCTCCTCGACGTCGAGCATGGTGATGAAATAGCAGAGATGGCATTGGCTCGAACGAGAGCAACGACGAAGAGGCGGAGAGGACGGCGATGGGATTGGACGGGCCGTCGTCGGACTTGTTCGGTGCTGGGCGCTTGGCGGTGCGCGGTGATGATGTCGTCGCGTCGCTGGCACGGGCAAGTGGCTTTGCTCTCAACTCAACACCTCCTCCCATACGCCCCTGCACCCGCTCCCCCGCTCATTCTATCTTGTCTTACTATTCAGAAATGCTTTCAAGACGACTGGTTCTCGTTGCGCGCGGGCGTGCTCTGCGCGCCGATGCCGCCCTCATGTCGAGAGGCTGGTGCGCATTCACAATCATGCGGTTCGCATCCGAGGACGTCGAGCTGACGATGCTGCTGCCGACAGGAAACTTGCTGGCGCATGTGCGCAACGGGCTCAGTTCCACTCGACGAACCTCCTCCAGGGTATGTTGCGCGTTTCGACTCTGCAGGGAGGCATGTCGAAGTGACGTCAAATTGGTGTTTTCTCGCAGCCGAGACCGTCAAGGTCCCCCAGATGGCGGAGTCCATTTCGGAGGGTACGCTCAAGACGTGGCTAAAACAGCCCGGAGACACCGTGCAGGCGGACGAGGAAGTTGCAACAATCGAGACCGATAAGGTGTGTGTTCTGTGTATGCGAGAACTGCACTCTCCTGGACCCCGTGCCCTTGCCCATGCTGTTCATTCGACAACTACCACTGCGACATGAACGTGAAGAAGTGCATGCGCCGGGCTCCAATCACCGTTATGTTTCGCTCCCTCTAACACGAGACATACATGCACTGTGGGTGCAGATCAGGGAAAGCAGATGAGCGTTTCGCCATGCTGCGGGGAGAGAGCTATGCCATGGAGTGTTCGACCTTGCATAATACCTCACTGGGCAGAAACAAGGGGTGGAGCTGGGGATCTGCGAATTGTCGTGGTCTCGGGCAGTGAAAGAGCGTGACTGACGCATTTCGTCCAGATTGATGTTTCCGTGAACGCACCAGCAGCCGGCCGCATCACTGAGCTTCTTGCATCAGAAGAAGACACGGTCGCCGTCGGTCAGGATCTCTTCCGTTTCGAGCCCGGAGCTGCCGATGAGGTCGCCCCCAAAGAGCAGAAGTCGTCCGAGGAGGGCAAGGACCTGAAGGAGACCAAGGACTCGTCGGAGCCCGCCGACCAGCAGGTCGAGAAAGGCACGCCCCCTCCCCCTTCGCCCTCCCCTGAGGAGATCCGCAAGAAGGACCCGGCCGGCGTCCAGGAAGGAAAGGAGAAGAAGGAGCTGAAGGAGACGTCGAAACCTGCGCCTGCGCCCAAGGAGAAGTCATCAAAGGAGCAGCCCGCCCCTGCACCGCGCGTACCCGGCAGCCGGAACGAGACACGGGTGAAGATGAGCCGGATGCGTCTGCGGATCGCGGAGCGGCTGAAGGAGTCGCAGAACGCGGCGGCGTCGCTGACGACGTTCAACGAGATCGACATGTCGAGCGTGATGGAGCTGCGGAAGAAGTACAAGGAGGACGTGCTGAAGGAGCACGGCGTGAAGCTGGGGTTCATGAGCGCGTTCGCAAAGGCGTGCTGTCTCGCGCTGAAGGAGATTCCGGCTGCGAACGCGTCCATCGAGGGCGATGAGATCGTCTACCGTGACTACGTTGACCTCAGCGTTGCTGTTGCGACACCGAAGGGGCTTGTCACCCCTGTCGTGCGGAATGCGGAGACCATGAACTTTGTGGAGATCGAGAAGGAGATCGCTGAGCTCGGCAAGAAGGTGCGTTGTCTGTTCTTGTTTGCGAGATCTCGTTGTGAGAGCTGATGTGATATATTATTTCAGGCGCGCGATGGCAAGCTCACGCTGGAGGACATGGCCGGTGGAACGTTCACGATGTGCGTACCATTGTGGGGTCTGTTGCCGACTTGATCGTTACTGACCACCGCAAAGCTCGAACGGCGGTGTCTTCGGCTCGTTGTACGGAACGCCTATCATTAACCTCCCTCAATCCGCTGTTCTTGGTGAGTAGTGTTTTTCCCAGTCCCGTCGTCCGCCATCGCCGGTGCCGCTGCTCCCCCCGCCTACCGAGTTCGCACATCTCGCGATCGTTGCCGCACCCGACATCGCTTCGATTCGGAAGTCAACCTCTACATGTCTTCGATCGCTTCCGGTAGACGACATCGCTGACTGTAATCTTCTTTTTTTCCCTGTGTAGGCATGCACGCCATCAAGGACCGGCCAGTGGTTGTGAATGGGCAGATCGTGATCCGTCCGATCATGGTCGTTGCGCTCACGTACGACCACCGTCTGCTCGATGGGCGGGAAGCTGTCACTTTCCTCGGTGCGTACCCGCTGGCTCCTGATTTGCGTGCTCGACGATTGTTGACGAGCGTACGCTATCTGTCTGACAGTCAAGGTCCGGGACTACCTCGAGGACCCGAGGAAAATGCTCCTGGCGGCATGAGGCAGCGTAGGCGGAAGCAACGCGGTGTGAGGTGGATGATAGGGGCTGGCGGATGTAGGACATTGCCTCGTCTCCGTTGTAACCTCCTTCCGGAGCACCGATCTGTGTTGTACGGGATGGTGCGTGCCCGATTGCGCCTCTCGATTGTCTATGTGCGGGGGCGATGCTCGAACCGGACCTCCTGTGTCTTCTCTTAGTTAGTATACAGCTTGATCAGGTACACTACTTAACATATTTTCTTCCATCTCAGCTTTCGGGGGAACGCAAATACTGAATCGTGTGCTCAACGATCGGTTTTTGTTTTGCTATTCGCACTTCTCGTTCTGAACGAATCGCGTCTGACATTGTACTCGCTAGACATCTACGCTCGGCTTTCCTGTACACAGAAGAGGAGAGAAGCGGACGAGCGACAGTTCGAACGGCGTCCATTTCAGCACAGCGGTCCAGCTGACCATGACTACTCAGGGGTGGAGGACCGGCCGAGCGGTAGGTTAGACCGACCGAGGGAAGGAGAAGCGCAAACGACGTCATGCTCTCTGATAGCGGAGCTGCGCAGCACTAGTGTGTGCGCACGGACCAGGTGGTAGGCGGGCGCTCCCAGTTCGGGAAGGTCGGAGCGCCAGGAGTCGGAGTTGGGAGCCGGAAGCCGGACCGAGGGCCGGCTGTTGGCGCTTGCGAGCTTGTTGGTCTGTCGGTGTCGGAGTTGGCCACCACCTCCGTCATCTCGTCCCCTTCCTGTCGTCGATCGCGCGATTCGCTGCCGGCCAGTCCGTCGGGGGGCGGCACTGCCTGCTGCGGACTGGAGAAGGGTGAGTGGGTGCACGTTGAGGCAGGGTTTGCTGACGGTGTGACGGCTTTCCAGAGTGTGGCTTGGTGATGTTTCGACCGCTGCCGCGAGGTTGACCGGACGGTGGTGCGCTAACCAGATGGAGGCATCCGCCGGAAGGAACTGTACGGTGCGTGAGTCCGTCCTGTGTGTGTACCCTGAGAGCTGCACGGCGCACGGCGTTGCGGTACGTGTGTTTCCTCCGTGAGACTTCACGATCAAACTGTAAGTATCGGTTGTGGCACGTTACGGCGGCGACCTGGAGGTGTGGAGGTAGGTCCCGTGGCCATGGCCATGTCGAGGTTCGACGCGCTGGGTGCCCGGTACTGTGGAGTGCGTGCGGGACTTCCGAAGGTGCGCTGCGCGCAGGGCTTTTTGCCTTCCCTTCACTCCCTATACAGGGCCCGCGCATCAGAACCCCGAGTGGTTATGGCGCGTGTGTGAAAGAGAGAGCTTGAGGAGGAGAGGGAGGAAGAGAAGACACTGGGATCGGGTGCGGATGATGCCATCGTTGGCCCCTGGAGGCTGGCGGGGGTGTCATGCGCCCTCGGTCTATGTGGTCGTACCGTATCGTCTAATTATGGATACCGTCTAACCGTTAGCCATCGCGAGGTGAGTCCCAAGGGAGTGCGGATGGGTGCTTCAAGCCCATGACGGGATCTAATCATAGGCTGCGTCTTGTGGCCGCGGGTGGTGCGCCGCTGTGGCTCGAGTGGCGGGCGGCGGTGCGGGCGTGGTTAGAGTCGTACCGCCGGCAGACGCGTGCAGGCTCGTGCTGAGATCTGATTCGAATCCGTCAAGCTTCGACAGCCTGGAGGGGGGCTCTACTAGACTCTACTGGATCGATACGTTTCGATCGCGTGCTCTGGCTAAACTCTGTGTGGACATCTGCGAGGTTGTCTTATCGTGGGTGGTGGCGCCTGGGCCCGGGGTGGCGCAGTGGCCAAGTAGGATCCACACCCTGCCATCTGTGCGCTTCGAACTCGAACCTGGTCCTGGACGACTACTGGCGGTGGCGCATACGCTGGCACCTCTCGCCGCCACGCTAGAGCGGTCGCAAGTACGACGTCTGGGTGCGTGTGCGTGCAAGTCGAGCGGTGTGAAGCTCTCCGTTCTTTCTCCGTGTCCGTGTCTGTCCATGCGTGGGTGTGAGCCGGTCACTCCGCGGAGTCTGTGCTCCTCGTTTATCATCCTCTCTGGCATGCGACGGGCAGATGGCTACTAACATGAAAGCTTGTCCCTCGCATGCGTTTGTCAAGGCTGATCGTCGACGATTGCGAGCGCAAACCCAAACCCTAACGCTAACGGTGGACACGTATCTGTATCCAGATTGTGCCACACATACGCCCAGGGAAGTCAGGGACAGCGGGCGATGTGAAGGCCGGGCCACTCGTGCTCGCCGAAGAAGCCCTGCAGCACGGCATTGTCAACGTCTCGCATGACGAAGCTAGCGCTGATCACTGGGTCATGCGGCCACGGGGTTCGAAACGCTTTGTGTCGGTATTGGGAGATGACCAGGTAAGGTCGGAAGCGCAACGCGGTACAGGGTATGTACACGTAGCAGGTAAGCACAAGGTTCTATGGAAGCGTGGAAGGCGACGACGTCGACGCTCTAGCTAGCCAGGCCCTGTCAAGAACGCCGGCGGCACTGGTTCCTCGGGCGTGACCGAGGCAATGCTCGACGGCGACGTCCAGCGCGATGGCAGTGTCTCCAGAGGTGAAACGCATACGGGACCCTCAGCTAGCGCGCTTGGTATGTGGATGGCGAGTAGAATCCGAAGGGGGACGAGTAGACGGAGAAGAGACCCAAGTATGGCCACCAGTGCAGGGATACATACGCCAGCGGCGACAGCGACGGCGCACGCTGATAGATTGCGAAGATGAGAGCGCACCTGGCGATGGCGCCTCCGGGTACGCATTCCGGACGTGCGTCTTGCATCTGCTGCTGCTGGATGATAGATGCTTGGTGCTCGGTGTTCGGTGCTCGCTCTCGCACGTATCAGGCTTCATGGGCCGGATCCGCCAGCGGGTCTCAGTCTGTTTATCTGGAAGCTTGGCGCAGTCCGGGCCTCGTCGGAGATGAAGGGGGGAAAAGAGGAGGAAGGTTTGGGAGGCAGGAGCTGCGCGCACCCAGTACAGGCGACTGCCTTATGTTCTACGTTCTCTCCTTCGTCTCTCTCTGTTGGAGAAGCGGGCCCTGGGAGGAATGGGCCCCTCGTCCGTACGAGGTTGGCTGGATGAGTGGGATCGCGGATGCGGGGCGATACAGGGTCCGAGCGGGGAAGGGCTCGCACCAGGCTCCCACAGTCGCAAAGCCTGGGAGGGGGAGGGGCCCGAATGGACAAGGTTCTGTCACTCGCGCGCGGGGTCTGCCAGGGTTTTACATTGTCCGCCTGACAGAGCGTGGGTTGTCGTGGGCGACGAGGCGCGCTGGGCCCATCGGAAGGTCCCTTCGCGAAGGGTTTGCGATGATGGTGGAGGGGGGACCGGTTCGACCGGCTCGGCCCTCGGGCGTGCAACTCAATGGGTTGGGTGGCTGAGTGGGGAGATGCGCGAGCCCGGGCCTGATCTCGAACGTCGAACGGAGGGCAGATTCCGTATACGAGCGAGAATGGCAAGTACGAGAGGAATGCGCGATTGAAGTGGAAGGTGGGATGGCAGGGCGACATGGGAGAGAGAAGAGCGTTGGGTTGCCGTTACTAGGCCGATGTGCTGTGGTCGTGTGCGGACAATGAGGTGCGTACCAGTCTTCGATGTCATGCCTGCCGAGCGACACAATTGCGTCGTGAGCTTTGCGGTCTTCGCAAGCAAGCGCGCTCGTTGCATTGTTTGAGTGAGTGGCAGTTGGAAGATGTCGTTGCCGTTGAGGTGCGCATGTAGAGTGAAATGCCAGTTCGAGTTGCCGTGGAGTCGTCGATGATCGTTGTGTCTCGCCGTTGTCAGTTGTCCTCGCGTGGGACTGAGGACAATGACGAGGAGCGCGCGTGCACGGGTTCGGTACGTTGTTGTTTGTTGCAACGAGCAGTAAGAGAGAGGCGTGTTTGCAGCTATGCGGTGAGTTGTTGTTCGAGTTGCCGGAGGAACCGAGACGGGGATGTCGACAGGCGACGATCGTCCCTGCCTGATGTGATACGTACCGAGTCCACCTGCGGATCGGAGCAAGATTGGACGAGGGCTGGCCCCCGTTCGGTCTTCCTCCGGTGCGATAGGGACCGAAAGTTGAGAGGGCGTATGGTCAGAGGCACTTGCTGTACGGGGTGCGACTGGGGTGATAGGTGTCTGTGTGCTTTGTTGTGCGTCTCCTTTCGGTCGGACGATGCACAGCGGGCACATCAATGATGGGATGACGCGCACGACGACGCCGTCGACAAACGGGACGATTGTTCATGATCTCCGTTGCGTGCACGACGAGTCGACGGTCAAGGCTGGCAGGGACGGGGAGATGGCTCGAAACGGAAGGCGGACACGCGGACGCTGGCTGTGCGGAGGAGGGGCGAAGAAGCACGGAAGGGGGTCTGCTGGAAATTGAGGGTGATCGCGTTTAGACTGGCGGTCGGTGCAGTCGAGAGGCCTCGTGGCTCGCGCGGCGAGAACTGAGGGCGGAGAAAGGAGTCGTCGATTGATGCTGCCCAGTCCTTCCCAACCCATCAATTGCTTCCGCGGACACGGTGGCGAGACAGGGCTGATGGGTCACGCTTCGGCTGTGCCGTCACCCTCTGTGACCGCCGTCCACTGGCCGTCCAGGCTGTGGTTGTGTTTGCTCTCCAGGGCTCCCAGCACGGACGGAGGTGTCTCTGTGGCCCTCACAGGCAGCTCGACGGCGCCTCGGCCTCGGCAGGGACCGTCCAGTCGCCGGGGCCGTTACAGGACGCCAAACAAGCCCCAACAGCGTGACAGGGACCCATGGCTCGCTGGAGCCCGGTGGGTCTCCGAAGATGTCCGCTGTGGCTCAATCCAGGCGGAGTCTGAAGCTTGTCCGGGGGATGGCGAATGAAAAGACATTGGCCGCCCACGCAACGCATATACCAACCTTCCCCCTTTCACCCAACGCCTCGTTTCCATTGTCTCTCCCGTCGCCGCGCTCTCCAGCCCTGCCGCCGACTCTCCCCCCGTCATAACCCTCCGCCGACATCTCTCCCAATGATTGCTGTACAGAAGCCCCCATCCCTATTCTCCTCGCCAGCTTTCCGTCCAATGCACGCACGACACCCCTCGGCTCCTGTCGTCCGCCCGTCTCACACCCCGGGCGTACTCAACATCGCCAAGCCTGCCCAACCGTCCCCGAGGCCTCAGCACCAGCAGGCGCAGCCCCGTGCGCCTCGTGCCTCGCCCAAGGGCAAGCCTCAGCAGCGAACGCCGCAGCCCGCACACACACAGGCTGCCCCCGTTGAGAAGACCAACAGCCCCAGCTCCTCACCCGTCAAGGCGGAGCAGCCGTCGACGACTTCCGACAAGTCGACCCGGGGTCGCAAGCAGCAGAAGCAGGCCAAGGATGCTGCCCGCAGGTGAGATAACCCCTCTGAACTTGCTATTTGGCGCCGGTGGCTCACCCTCGTGTTCCCCCCTCCTCGGCATGCAGGGGTCCTTCTGTATCCCCTTCCGATGTCGCTGCGCGGCGACATGCACACCAGCCGTCCCCTCAGCCCGCCCGGATACCCTCGCCACCGAAGGCGGCTCTCGCTCCTCGAGCTCAGGTCTCTCGAGGGAAGCCCGAAGTTGTGACCTCTTCGACCGATCCGTTCACAGACGACGTCAAGACTCCCTTGCACGGGCAGGATTCCGCCGTCAAGGCCCTCGCCGCGCCGCCCAAGCTCACGTCGCAGCCATCGGGCAAGCTTGCCCGCCGCCGTCAGGCCAGCACCCAGCCCCTTGACTCTCCCACCCCGAAGAGTACCCCCCGCCGCAAGCCAGGAAAGGCCGCCAACGGTGAGAAGGCAGCCCCGCTTCAACCTGCCTTTGATGTGAGGTCGCGTCCGCCTGTTCGCCGTGCGAGCACCGACTTCACGATGACTCGATTCGACTCTTTCCCCATCTGTGATGACTCGTCCGACTATGGCGACGAGAGCGACCAGACTCCCCCGACGACTCCCATCCGGGAGGTCGCATCTGTCCCGGCCAAGGCTACGTGGCAGCAGGAGAACCTCGTTGGCGATGGTCCTCACACTGCCCCCCTGGCGTCGACGTTTTTATTCCCATTTGCGGTTAACACCCCGTGCTCGACCCCTACGCCTGCTCAGCGTCGCCGCAACCACCGCCGCGTTCCCAGCGAGGGTGTATTCCAGATGTCGTCGGATGAAGCTTCACCGTCTTCGTCGGTCACTGACCTCTTCGAGCATGCCCAGTTGAAGCGCCGTGCCCCAGTGTCGATTCCCCGTCAGCGTTGCTTCACCGACCCGGCTACTTCGCCCTCCCTTGACGTCCGTGCAGTGAGTCACCCCACGTCGTCGTCCGCTCCCGCCGTTGCTGGTTTCTATGCGGGATCGGTCTTCCAAAACTCCCCGAGCCCCGACGATCTTCCTGCGCCTTCGTTCGGGTTGTAATTGTATCAATAACCATAGAATTCGTCAAGTGTAGAGGTTAGTTTCGTCTACTCTTTTGCCCCTGCCTTTACTGATAGCACACTTAGTCCGGACCAGTCGGTTCCTTGACATTGTCGTATCGGCTGAGTACGATTAATACCCCCCGCATTTGCAAGTCCGCGTCGATCGCTTAATGCCATCACTATCCGCCAACCTATCTCCCCCTCCCACTCTACCGCCATCCGGTCTCTCGTGTCATCATCATGGTGTCACGCAGGACCGTTCGATTATTCTTTGGTATCATTATTTTTTCGACGTTGTCTTCGTATTACGCGCATCAGCACTACGACTTTCGGGTTTCTGGTTTCGGGCTCTTCACTCATCGACTTCCACCCACGGCATTCCCCGGTCATCGGCTACATCGAACAGGACATCCTCGCGCTCTCATCCATCCCCAACATAGATACCCCGCCTATTGCTGGGTCAGCGCTCGACGTTGGCATTCATACCCCACCGTCGTCCGCACAGGCTTCCCTTCCGCGACTTGTTGCGCTCGGGCAGGCCGCCCATCCCCCACCCTTTCCCGTGTATATTCTATCCACCCTCGTCCCACTTCATCGACTCTCATCCTGTGTCATTACATCTCGGTCCCGTGCATGCTTTCGCATATCCCTCGCATCGCATTTCCCATCTCCCCTCCTCCGCCATTCTGCTCTACCCGGCCGGGCACAGTTATCAGTCCACGCCGGTGTTGTACAACCAGGATCTATAGACGAGCAAGAAGAAAAACGAAGAACATCAAGATTGCAGCAAAATCTCGACTATATGGTCGGCTGGAGGGCCGATCTGCGCGTATTTATATCTCCACCCCCCTGGCTCGCATTGGCGGGACGATTTCAGCGGCTACATCCAGGGGGCTAGTATCTGTCTTCCCTTCTCTTGACTGGCGTCGTTCCCTCATGTGTTCTTGGGTTCTGGGACTGGTTTGGCCGTGTTTATTACCTTTCTTTTTTCGCATCCATCCTCGTATTGTAGTAGGACGTCCATCTCATTCTCTGGACGTCTGATGTGTTACTTATACATGTTTCAGCCCCACGCGTTCACGTTGGCATGTCTTCTTCCCCGCCCACTTTTGCATTCTTTACATCCTTCATCTCTTGGCGTGTTGCCGCACAATGTATCAATACCACATTTTCGCCGCCCTCGCCTCTTCCTCGTTCACAATTTTGTGCAATAGTATTTACCTAGGCTAATGTCTCTCACGGGCCATCCGTGGTTGCGGCCGGCCGTTTCTACCGTAAATCTGCTCGCCATATTGTCTATCCACGCCGCCCTCTCCCCTACTCCCCCTACATTTACCTTCCCTCCGAACATCATCTGTTGCATAGTGGATACCCGGGCTCGGTGTATGTTGCAGGCTTTGCTTGTGAGTCTCCTCATTGCTTCACGTTGCCTCGTCGCTGACGAATCTGTAGTCCGATGTGTCCATACGCGCAACGCATACCCAATGTTTGATCCTCCCCGGGTCTCCCTATCCCTCTATTTTCCCCCGGGCTCCCCGTCATACCCCCACTCGTCTCGTTGACGGGTGGGTAATCGTACATACCATGGCGGCGCCTACTCCTTCCTGTTTATCCTCCTTCCCCTGCTTCGCAGCGGAGCTTGTCTCCGTTCTGTAGCACGGGTAATCCACACCCTCCCTTCCGACGCTCGTTGCCTGATCTGTCCATTTGTCTCATATATCGACAACATAGAAATGTGATTACTCTGTCCTCTTATCCGTTTCTGGCTCGCGCGTCGTCTGTCCGTCCTGCTTTCGGCTTGCCCTCGCTCTTGCTGTCCGCTCTCCATCTGGTCGCCATTGGTGTCAAGGTCGAGTTCCAAGTCTGCATCCGTGTATCACCAGGATCCGATCGTCAAACCGCATCTGTAACATCACCCATCATCAAAATCTCTCGCACTGTACCTCTAGAGCCCCATTGACTCCTTCCTCTCGCCCTCGACACTCGGTGGCTGCGTCGACAAGCGGCGTCGCGTGTACGACTCTACTATGCCCATCCTCTATTCGACGACTCCTCTTTCTCTATGCGCTCCGAGGACTGGCGTGCGGAGGTGCACCGCGGCGTGGGTGGCGAACGTGTGGGGGGACATGCGGTGGAACGCGGGATGGGTGGACGACGATGGGCCGGGCGGGCGCGAGCGAGGACGGCCGCGAGTCGTTGTCGTGCATGAGAAGGTGACCGGTGGGCGTGTGTTTTGTGTTTTTGTGTTTCTGTGTGTCTTGCTGTTTGTGTCTGCTCCGCTGCTTCGTGGACCCCGGACCTTGGACTTTGGTCTGGTGGTGTTTGTTTGTGCTGGCTGTCGGTCTGCGATACGGGTTCCGATCCGGATATGATACGGTACGGTACGATATGATGTGTTGGTGACTATGTGTTTCGGATATGCTACGTACACTCCCCACTCTCCCCACTCTGATTAGGTTCTTGACTTGTATGAACGAAATGAATATGATTGCTTTAGTATGCTGAACATTTATGAGTGTGTGCTCGTCTCTTGCGGTATATGAATGTGAGGAGGAATGCGCGAACCAGTTGAAGACGAAGGCAACAAATAAGCGCCCTTCTGGCCGTCCTGGGCTGGAGGCCGGACTGTCCGACTTCCAAGTTCCAACCACCATTTTCTCTTTAGCGGAGGACGGCATAAATTACGCTCTTTGATGACCACCCACGCTATTGGTCGCCGGAAGACGCATCATATTGAGACCCTGGGGTCAGTCTGAAATCGTAATCTGGCTTGAAGATCTCTCACTCGCTATTACTATGCCGTAACAAACCTCCAAACATCGCCCAACATCGCCCAACATCACCACGTCTGGCGCTTCCTTGCAGCCAGTCACCGTCCAAGTTGCGTCCTCGTGCTTCTAGTCATATGCTATCGAGCACGGTCATCGCCTAGAGAGAGAGACATTCCGAATGTTCCTCGACTGAGTCTGCCCAGCGGCGCACGTGTATGGCCACAGGTCGGTGTGTTCGTTCCTCCTGTGGGGGTCAAAGGACGCAAACGTTGCCCACGTTCGCCACATGGGAGCCCGTTGTACGTCTCACCGCTCGCGTTCAGCCATCGGATGCTCACGTTTGGCGGCCGTGCGCGGCCACGGTGCGCGTAAGTTGGTACTAGGGCCGGAGAACAGACACGAGCAGGCGAACGTGGGCTGATGGCGCCCGCTGGCAACCATTGTGGAACGCCGACGCCTTCTCCGTGAAGCTATCGGTTGTCCTTTTGGGGCAGATGGTGCAGGCCTATCGCCTGGATCTGTTCGACGACTGTGACCCATGTTCCACACCAGTCGAGGGCGCCAAGCATGTAAGCGACGCACCTTGTCGCTTTAGCCTCTCGCAGAGCTAGGGACTGAGGAAGCATGCGAGGGTTAGCTTTTATGCCTTTGGGGTCGATAAATGCGGCCATACTTGCTCGACCAGCTTTTTCCTTCCCTTGACCCGCACTTCCGGCCACTACTCCCCTGTCCGGACCCTGTGATGCTCGACGTTCCCATCATGGAGCTCTTGGGTGATCCGCCGGTGCGCCAGCATGTACTGCAGACCGGTATCGCGCTCGTACTCTGCCTCGCTCTGGCTATCGTCTTCCGTCGAAGACTTCTCCCGTACTGGAAGTTCTTCTACGCCTGTTTCCTCAAGCCCGTCGAACACGGCAACGCAGCGGATGTGAAGTCGCTCTCGGGCCAGCAGCGTGCACTCGAGGGCTTCTATAGGACACAGGCGAGCATTTACGACGCTACGAGGGGGACGCTCCTCCGCGGACGGGAGGACATGCTCCAGCTCGCGGCGGCGCAGCTGAAGCATCGTTTTCGCGACACGAATAGGAGGCCTATCTGGGTGGATGTGAGTTAGGGAATATGCGCATCTTCTCCGAGAAATCAGACTAACCGCTGTGCTCTCTTCCGCAGGTCGGTGGGGGCACAGGATACAACATCGAGAAGATGGACTCATTCCTCGCTGTGCCCAACTGCTTTTCCGCAGTCTATCTTGTTGATCTCAGCCCCTCCCTGTGCGAGGTCGCCCGCGATCGGTTCGCAAGACTTGGCTGGAAGAACGTCCATGTTGTTTGCGAGGATGCTCGCACGTTCAGGCTCGATCCGTTGTTGGACGTGGAAAGCGTTGGGGTGCATGCTGGTGACAAGCACCGCGTCAAAGCCGACTTCGTCAGCATGTCGTACTCCCTCAGCATGATCCCAGAGTGCGTGACCTGTTTATACTCATCGAGCATCGTTTTGACGATGCAGCGTATATGCAGCTTCTACTCCGTCATCGACTCTCTGACAGACCTGCTGGCGCCGACGGGCCTCATCGCATGCGTTGACTTCTACGTGCAATCCTCCGCGAGCTACTCCCTCCGCAACTTCACCGGCGGGTACCACTCGCGTCATGTCAACAGGATCTCTCGCTTCATCTGGCGCTCGTGGTTCCAGCTCGACCGCGTTCACCTTCACGAGAGCAGGCGGGACTATCTCGAGTATCGTTTCGGGACCATACTCAACGTCAACGACCGGAACTATATCTTGGGAGGGATCCCTTATTACATCTGGGTTGGTTGTCAGCGGACGGCGACCTGCGGAGCTGCCGGCGCACTCGTCCGGGAAGCGGCAGAACGCATCGATGCCCTTGCTACCGAGAGTCCGTACCTTTCGCCGGTGCACTACGCGGAAAGGAAGACCGAAGCTGAGGACGCTGCGGCCAGAGAGACACGCATACAGCTCCGGTCAAAAGGTTTCGAGGCGGCGATTCTCAATCTCGCGACGAACGTGCCCCTTCCCTCGTTCTTCTATCAGAACCAGCGCTGGCGGCTGTACTACGACGAGTCGCTTCAGAAACACACCCAGTTCGGGAACGAGTACATATATGCGTTCACTTGGGAAGACCCCGCCGAGGACCAGCGGTTGTTGAACATCGGCAAGGACGACGTCGTGTTCGCGATCACTTCCGCCGGCGACAACATCCTCTCCTACGCCCTCCACCGCCCGCGGAGCATCCATGCCGTCGACCTCAACCCGACACAGAACCACTTGCTGGAGCTGAAGGTGGCCGCTTTCTGCGCCCTTTCATACGAAGACACGTGGAAGCTGTTCGGAGAGGGCCGTCATCCTGCGTTCCGGGAACTTCTACTCACAAAACTCTCTCCCTACCTCTCCTCGCGCGCGATGCAATACTGGCTGGACAACACCTCCACCTTTATCTCCCGCGGCGGACTATACGAGACAGGGGGTACACGTATCGCCGTCAAGCTCTCCAAGTGGCTCTTTCGCCTCCTCGGGCTCGCGGGGGAGGTGCGTCGGCTGTGTTCCGCCAAGACGCTAAGAGAGCAGCGCGCGATCTGGCGCACGCGCCTGCGCCCGGTCGTGCTCAGCAAGCACCTCAGCTACCTCGTCGTCGCGAACCAGCAGTTCCTGTGGCGCGCGTTGGGGGTGCCGATGAACCAGCGCGCGATGATCGAGGACGACGGGATCGCGGCGTCCGTTGCAGCGGGAGGGGCGTTCTCGGCGAAGGAGGCGATGTGGAAGTACGTGGTGAACACGCTCGACCCGGTCGTCGAGAACACGCTCCTGAGGGAGAACAACTACTTCTACCGCCTGTGTCTCATGGGGCAATACTCGAAAGAGTGAGTCATACACGGTCTGGGTTGTGTTAGGCGATGCTGAGCAGCCCGTGTGACAGGTGCCATCCGGCGTATCTGTCCGAGCAGGCACATCGGACGCTCTCTAGTCCTGGAGCGTTTGATGGCCTCCGCATACACACGGACGAGTTCGTCGAGGTCCTCGCGCGCATCAAGCCCGAGACTGTGACAGTCGCAGTGGTGCGTACGCTCGCTTGGTCGATACGAGGGTAAAGCCAACGGTTGGGTTCACACTGCGACATGGTATAGATCATGGACCACATTGATTGGTTTGATTCGGAAGGCCCCCAGGCTGCGGAGGTTAGTCGATATGTACTGAGCGATGAATACAGCGCGCTGACGAGACGAGCAGGAGATCCGTGCAGTCAACAAGGCCATGAAGATCGGTGGCCGCGTTCTGCTGCGTAGCGCAGGTCTGAAGCCCTGGTATATCGCCAATTTCTCGGCGCAGGGGTTCAAGTGCCAGCGCGTGGCGACCCGCACGTCTGGCAAATGCGTCGACAGGTGCGTCCACGCTTGATCGCGATGTGATGTATTGTAGCATACTGATGTTTGTCCATCGGCCGTCCAGGGTCAACATGTATGCTTCGACGTGGATCTGCACTAAAGTGAGTGCGGACCCGACGGCGACGGTAGACCAGAGCGAGCCTGAACGGAGTGCTGGGCATCCGGAAGTCGTAGAGGCTTTGGAGTTGTGATCACGAATCGCTACGACACGTTCGATACTGTTTTATTAACGTTCCAGACTTAGAGACTGTACCACCTATACCCTCACGTTCTTTGGCTGTGCACGGTGTCATATGCATCGATCCATTCAGTACGTCCTCTGCATGTACGAACGAACATTTATATAACTGGAAGACACATGTGTTGTAAAGACTATATGTAGGGTGCATATACTGAGATATTGCTGCCGCTCATCGTCTGTCTGAACATCTACTCATGCAGACGCAGCTGGCTTGTACATTCCTACCTTCAGAGGCAACGCCGGCTTGGCCTCTTCAGGGCCCTCGACGACCGGGAAGCGGATGCCAGCAAAGTTCCAGAGAATGCGCTTGTCCGATAGGGCGAAAGTGAACTTGGACAGCAGGAAAGCGAGGACGACCTCTGTTGGCAAACCACGGTCACTGACGTGAGATACAGCATATTTGTGACTATATGCACTCACTCATCTCCAGTTGGGAGAATTTAAATCCGCTGCGGAGTATCAGGTGTCGATGATTGTCAGCATGTACCAGCAGGGTATCGACCAGTGTCAGTATGTATGAGCTTTGTGTACGAGTATGACGCCGGGCAAGGAGAGACAAATTACGTACATGCATGCACGACCACCGCCGAGGAACGTCATGCTGTGCCATTGAAATGGTGGGTTACATATCTTTGACGAGAATGTCTGGACTTACAGATTGGAGTATATGCCAGGAATCTTCGCGTCGGCCACGCTGCCGGGCAAAGGCGCGAGCCAACGCTCCGGCTTCCACTCCCCTGCATCGTCTCCCCAAACGGCCTTGTTGCGATTTGAAGAGAGGATCCCGACGATGACAGTCGTGTCCTTAGGTATCAAGATCTCGTGCATCTCGGACCCGTCGACACCAGTTATAGGCTCCGAAAGCGGTAGGACGACGTCCTGACGGGTCCTAATGGCGCTTGAGTGGAACTGGGCTTGTGAAGACACGACTGTCACTTACTCGCGGAATACTTGGGTGATAGGCGGGTGGCTGTATGCAACGATCGAGGGTCAGTATATAGCTACGTCGATAGTGAGGAGGGCTCGATAATCGTTGACGTACAGGCGCAACGTCTCCCTGCAAACAGCATCGAGGTACGGAAGAGCTGTCAGAGCATCATAGTCGAGGTCCTCTCCTTCCCTGGCTGCGAATGCGTCCAATATCTCCATGCGGAGCTTCTGCTGCACATCCGGATGCTTCGCGAGGAGCTGAAGAGTTTGTGCGAGCGCGCTGGACGTGGTATCCATAGCTGCGATGATGAACGTTCTGAGGCAATGCAAGGGGTCGTTGATCAGAGGTACCACGCGGCAGGCAGAAGATGTTCACGCACGACATTTGACCAATGAGCTCTTCTTCCGGTAGTTTATCCTCGTCAGAAGCTGCCACATTCGCCTTCACTAGTGCGTGGTGCATCCTCGGTTTAGCATGCCTTCTTGCGCCTCTGATCGGTGAAGTCGAGCACTCACACAAGATGCTCATGATATCGTTGCCCTCGCCGACCTGCCGCGTTACCGCCTCGTCCCCCTTCTCCAGCGCGCGCTTCTTCTCTTCGAAGATTTCCACTGAACGCTCGTGCATGATGCCGACGACCGACTTCATTCTTTGAACCTTGTCACTGGGAATCATGCTCACGAGAAATTGCCTTATAGAAGCAGGTATCCACTGGGGTACGTATGGGGCAGCACGGCGAAGCAGCGCTGTTTCCATCAGCAGTGGCCTAAGGTAAAAAACAAGTTGAGTTCGCGATAGCATATATGCGGCGAATTTGAATTACTGGAAGGCTTTGATTGCCGCAGCGAAGGCATCCGGTTTGTCTGAAACGAGGGGGTCGAAGGAGTATCCGAGCCCAGCCTGGCCTATGAGCTCCAGCGCTGTACGTGCCATCCAGGAGAGCAAGTCGACTTCGACCGGCTCAGAATAGTCACAGACACATTTCTCAATGGCATCTTGCAACTTACGTTTCGTGAGCATCGATCGGAACAGGCGAGAAAGAGAACAGGGTTCATTACCTGGTGTCCGACTTGGTTGAAGATAGGGACGATGCGGCGCATATGTGCCATGGAGAAGACTGGATTGAGCATCTTGCGCTGCTTGCGATGATGATCACCTATGTGCGCATAAGAGGTGTCCTGGCGCGGAGAAGGCCAAGATACATACCTAATGTTGCAAGCAACCCGGGTCCCAACAACAATTGGAATGATCTATCTCGGTTGTGAGCGGTAATACGAGCGCGCAGGAAGTCCACGAACTTGACAAACCACGCAGCCTCTTCAAATATGTATTGATCCTTCACGATGATGTTGTGTAAGGCTGTGGGATCAAAAACATATAACATACGTTTCTGGAAGGTCGTGCAGTAAGCGACCGCAATGAGCGGTATAAAGCAATAGCGACATACGCCGAACGGTCCGTGAAGTTTGGCTATCCCTCTGTATGAGGTCGTCAGGCCCTGTAGCAAGTCCCAGGCAGCCCGTCTGTCGAGGAGTCGGCGCAGGTCACCTGCGAACACTTGTGAACCACTCGTCGACATTCAACACAGTGCACCTCACTCACCGTAGAGGAATGTTTCAGCAGCAGGGCCAGGCACGTTGTCGAGCGGAGATCTGGTGAACATCTTCCTAGCATATCTCCAAAAGAGCCACGAAAGGGCTCCGATTACTGCCCACTGTATCAAAGGTATAGTCATGACTGATGAGCAGAGGTTCGGTTAGTGGTCGTGGCAGGGAAAGAGTGAGAGAGCGCATGCTTATATGCTACTCAACGGGTGCATTCGAAGCTGCTTCCATAAACTCTATCAATATCTCAGGTCTGCGAGGTGCCGGTAATCGGTCAGCCGACGAGTCAGGAAGCAGGTTCGGCTCCCAAAGCAGGTCTGGCATGGGAACGGCATCGTTGTTCAAGGTTCCGCGTAACACTCATCGTGACTCGGAATCCTCCATCTACGAACGTCTACGTCGGTTGATAGATATAGGGATTTTCGGCGGTGAGGCAACATCTTCTAACTTGGACTCCGACAATGTGTTAGTACGGCCCGGGATGACTTCTGACACAATGGCCCAGATAGTGCTGTCGCCAACGGGCCCTCAGTGAGTGTCAAGACCCCGTAACAAAGGCGCACAAGAGGCCTGCTGAATGGGTACGTGAGCTGCTCGGGACCGGAAGTTCAGCGTCAGGTGTGGCTCACAAGTGTCACGAGTCGAGACCAAGGTGGAATGATAGTAGAATTGACTCACGTAATGAGTTGTTGCGTCCTGCTACTACGGCGTTCGATATGGAATTGTGGTGCGAGATACATACGTCCATCATGCGGCAAGGGTGCCTATAGTAGCTGCTAGAACATATCTACACATGCAGCAGTAGATAGTAGTAGTAGCAATAACTGCGAGTCGCATCGAGTTATTCTCCAGCGTGTCATTACATGAACAGAGTACTCACATGGTGCTGTCAATACTAAGGTCCACAATAGCTGCGCAGAAGAATGATACACTGAAACACAGGTAGGCATGATTTTCTGTGGGCGATATTCGGGAAGACGAAATCTACTTACAGTGTTGGACGGTGGTGGCTGCATGGATGGCAGGCGCTGGGTCGTGGCCAAATGACACGTGATCGTCTGAACAACGCGTCGCGCCGGCCCGGTCCTTCGTCGTCAGTGATTCCGAACCATACGTTGGTTCGTTCAATTTATGGCCACTGGTATGTATTCACAGGTCGCAAGCTCGTGTTGCAAGCCGTGGTCTCAAACCCAGATATCTAGAGACTAGGGGGGACGGTTTGTGGTTGGACTTGACACCTCAGCGCCAGCTTCAAGGCATTTTTACACATTTCATCAACGGTCTCGACTCTAGAAGGATCACTCTGCAGAGTTTGCGGCACGTCAGCCTTAGGGAGACGCGCCCGCTTCATACATCCCTACTCTCAACGGCATCGACGGCTTCTTCTCCCAGTCGACGGTCGGAAAGTTGATCCCGGACAGGTTCCAGACGACATCTCTGCCGGATGGCGCGAAGGTGAACTTTGACAAGAGAATACACAGAACCACTTCTGATGAAGAGGAATTCGAGAGTAAGGCAAAGTGTGCGTCAGTACGCTCTGTTTCACTCACTCATCTCGAGTTGGGAGAACTTGAATCCGCTGGCAGGCAAAAGGAGGAAGAGTGGTCAGTGCACGCGCCATACCGTTGGAACCTCAGGCGTCAGCGGCACTCACATGCAAGCCCGTCCACCGCCCAGGAAGGTCAGCCTACATCCTTGAGGTCAGAAAGTACTCCCAGCGACGCTCTTACTGCAGGACGTACAGATTGGCATATATACCGGGAATTTTCGCGTCTGACACCGTATCGGGCAACGGGCCGAGCCAACGCTCCGGCTTCCACTCCATACCGTCCTCGCCCCAGACAGCCTTGTTGCAGTTTGACGAGAGGATGCCGACGATTACGGTGGTATTCTTTGGAATCGCTATCTCGCTCATCTCGGTGCCGTCCACGCCCGTAATGGGCTTCGAGAGCGGAAGTGATACGTCGCTTCGCGTCCTGGTATGTGGTGTATCCGATGACGAGGGTCAGTGCTTTTCTCAAGCAGGTAGAACGTTGGGCGTACTCGCGAAACATGTTGGCAATGGGTGGGTACCTAGCAACGACGAACGCGTCAGTACGTTCTCCCTGGTCAGCTTCAGGGTTATATGCTGAACAAGGTACTCACAGCCGTAGAGTTTCCCTACACACTGCATCGAGGTAGGGAAGCGAACCAAGTGCATCGTAATCCAAGTCCGAGTCTCCCTTTATGCCTTCCAGTATCTCGCTGCGTAGCTTCTCCTGTACGTCTGGATGCTTTGCCAGTAACTCGAGGGTGGCGGCCAGCGCCGTCGAGGTTGTGTCCATCGCAGCTAGTATGAATGTGCTGGCCATGATCGAGTATGGGTGAGACCCGCATACAGCAAGCCTACAGGAGCAAGGGATCATACTCACGACATCTGACTGATCAACTCGTCCTCAGGTAGTCTGTCATCATCCTCGCCCGCCAGATTTGCTCGCACTTCAAAGTCGCGTCGATATCCAGAACGGCAAACGCGAAAGACACAGATGTTTGGGAGAACTCACAGAGAACGCTCATCAGATCCTTCCCTTCGCCTACCTGTCGAGTGACCGTTTCGTCACCCTGCTCCAGCGCACGCCTCTTCTCCTCAAAGATCTCGGCGGACCGCCGATACAGCACGTCCGCGATGTGCTTCATCTTCCGTATCTTCCAGTATGGAACGAAGCCTGCGGCCTTCTCCAACAGCCATGATGGGATGGAATCTGGGATGTAAGGCAGGCCGCGCCTCAACAGCGTCGTCTCCAAGAGTATGGGCCTGACAAAGAATTGGGTCGATATCAACGATGGGCGCACGGGGACTCGGTTCAGGATACGCACTGAAACTCGCTGATCGCAGTTGCGAACTCGTCCTTTCTCTCTGCGACGAGCGGGTCAAACGAGTACCCGAGGCCTGCTTGTCCTACGAGCTCGAGCGCCGTGCGGGTCATCCAGGCCATCATATTCACTTCGACAGCCTCCGCATGGCCAGCCACAGATCTTTCGAGCGCAGTTTGCAACTGTCAGGGCACGCTTGAACGCTGGCACGAACTAGGAGAGCCATGTATGCGACTGTTACCTTGCGGCCGACTTCGTTGAAGATGGGCACGATGCGCCGCATATGAGCGCCGGAGAAGACGGGGTTGAGCAGCTTCCTCTGTCTGCGGTGCTGTTCGCCTGACACGCGTGATGAGGATGCATGGCAAAGCGGACCGTATCCGTGACCGCACCTATCGTCGAGAGAAGCCCGGGTCCGAGCATTACGCGCATGGTCCTGCGGTGGCGGAGATGCAGTCAAACGTGACGGTAGACAATTCGGTGGAGGTAGAGGACGAACCCGAGAAACCAAGCAGCCTCTTCGAAGATCTGCTGGTCCTTCACGATAACGTTGTGGAGAGCTGTCGGGTCAAAGACGTACAGCATGGGAGCCTACCATTACCAGCACAATTTCATGTCAATACTCTATGGCAGTTGCAGGGCACGCACACCTAGAGGTCCCTGCAGTTTGACGATACCGTCATATGCGTTCGTGAGGTATTCGATATACGACCAGCCACCCTTCCTATCCAGAAGCTGGCGAAGGTTTCCTGGGAGAAGGTGAGAATCCTCCCCCCTATGATAAGAGTGATTTTCACTCACCGTATAGGAATGATCCGGCCACAGGGCCAGGAATGTTGTCCAAAGGCGATTTGATCATGAAACGCTTGCCCAGCAGATATAAGAGGATGCAAATAGCAACACATTTCGAGAGCAGAAGAAGGACCATTTCAGCTGATGGAAGCCTCGGGCGTGGGGGCGACGTGGAAGGCGTGGTGGGAATTGGGACTTCGACACCTCGTCATGGCTTATATGTACTGTGGTGGTCTCACGGACTGTCCAACACAGCGCACAGCGGATGCTGTCTCCGGCACGGATTCTCAAGCCGAAAAGGGGCATGGGAACTTGGGCGTCACGTATTGTATGTATTAAGTGCCCCATGCTGGCAAAGTGTACATTGTGAGCAGAACGTCTGCATAAATACGAACCTGAACCCGCACCTGAATAATAGGCCATGTACACACTCGTTTACGCACCAGACGTTCAAGACCGGCATGAATACATGGCCCCGTCCTGTGGGTCGCGGGGAACGGACTAAGCCTGGATCGCGATGTTGCGGACGATCCTTCAAGGGCAGAATTGCAAGCGTCCTCTGCTGCAATATTCTCGATATATGCGGACTGTCCTGCACGTGGTATTCGGAGGCAAGAGCAGTAGAGCCCAATACATCGGCGGGGACATGACAAGCTTACTATCTCAGGTTTCAGCATACGGAGACTTCGAGACACCTCAAGCCGCTCTCCCTCCGTCGATCCCAGAGTGCTTGAACACTACAGGAGAGGAGAACTATCTGAAAAGGACATGAGATACGTGTCGCGGGGTGAAATCGGTCAATCAAGACACTCACGAGAGATGATCCCTTCCACAACTTAGCCGGCTTAGCTAGCTATCGCGCGGAGAGGGTGACAAGGATGGTCGAGTCTTCGTAGCGCACGAGATATGCGTCGTGTCCCCAGACGCTGGGCAGGGTGCGAATTATTGATCCGGAGGACGAGTCGGGTGCCAGAGCCACCGTCCCATAGATATACACCGAGTATCGGAGGGGCGAGTGACGGATGATGAGGAGTGGACTAGGCGGGAGAGAGAAGAAGCGAGGACGATGAAGGAGGAAGGGGAGAAGAATCGGATGGAGATGAGCAGGTAGAGGACAAGGCAGAGTACGAGCATGCTGGGCGATATGATGGTTCAGATGAAGGAGGTGTCGACCTCGACCCCGGGGCTATATGCGCGCACCGAGTGGGAGCGGCGAACCGGTCAGCCTCGAGACGGGCACTACTCGGGTCCGATTTGGGGAGCCGATCGTCAACGTCCAACTGCACTTGCCTGTCTACTCCAGCGTAGGTGCATCAGCTTCCCGAGTCCTGTGGGTCCGGAGAGGAGGATCGATGATATGTCCAGACTCATTGGCAGGGGTCCGCTCTATTTTCCGGTATCCCAGATAGATCTGACCGGAGTGCTTTAGGCCTCCGGCGCGAGACAACTCGGAAGAGGTTGGCTCAATCTATAGGCAGATGGATTTTATTGACAATGCAAAGTGTACTGTTCCCCTTGAATGGTAGAAATGAGAAAGGAACAGTCGAGCCCAATAGCATCGGCGTGGACACAACAAATATACGTTCTCAAGCGTCAGCATACGAAGACTCCAAGACTTCTCGAGCCGCTCTCCTTCCGCCATCCCTTCGTGCTTGTGCATCACGGGAGCAGAGAATTATCTAGATGAAAGGTGAGGACGGCGCAGCGAAGAGTTTTGAGCAACTTACGAGAGACAAACCCTTCCTTAGTCGCCAGCTCGGCTGGCTTGAATGGTGAGGGAAGGGTGACGAGGAGCACTAGGTCGCTTCGTTGCGCACGAGGTATGCGTTGCGGCCACGGATGGTGGGCATGATGGCGGCCAAGAATCGGGAGGACGAGTAGGGTGCCGGAGCCACCGCCCCATGACACGCCGAGTAGCGGACAGGCGGGTCACGGAAGACGAGGAGTGGACTAAGCGAGAAAGAGAGGAGGCGAGGTTGGTGAAGCAGGAAGAGAAGTACGAGAGGGAGGCAAGCAGGCGGATGATTGTGAAGATGAGGTAGAGTACGCGCATGCTGGGCAAGATGGTTGTTTCGATTAGGGAGGATTCGTCTTCGAGGGGGGGCTTATATGGGACTCTGTCGTCGCGGCGAACCTGTCGGGAGTGAGCACACTGCTCGGGTCCCCACTCACCTCTGTATCGTCAGCCTCACTGACTGTCGGCCGCATGTGTATCCGTCACACATCGCGTTGGTCTCTGAGTACGCCATCGGCATGCCGCGGTGGGTCAAGGTTTAGACAAGGAGCTGCCATTGGACACGCACCGCAAAATGCCTCGTCCTCCCCCCCTCCCGGCCCTTGAACCTCTTCTCTTCATGACGTGACGTACCCGAGGTTTTTCTTGCACAATGGCAGCGCAATGAGTGGACTATTCATCGATCCGCTCGTAGTATGCTGTAACAATAGTCGGGTGCAGGAGGACCCCCGAATATCCCTACAAATGCCTGGGCAATGTGCGGACCAAAATAGGTGGTCGCCAGGCCAGAGGCATGAACCAAAATCGGACCAAAAGTGGCGGTCTGGCAATGGAATGGGTGTCTCAGGATGCGGACCAATGTACGCGGGGGTGCGGAAGGTCTGATGCTGTGCGGACCAGCGCCCGAGGGTTGATAGAGATTTCAAACTCCGTTAGGGCAACGGATACATTGAACTTCGATAACTATTAGCGTGCTTTGTCCACCGTTCTTACTCTTCAATAAAAGACAGGAAGGAATCCGCAAGGCTATATCAAAGCTGGAGAAGCGCCAGAAGGCTGGCTACAAAGGTGACGGTGATGACGACAACAACAACCCTGACAACTGAATATGCCTGTAGTACATATGTGGATACAAGGGAGATCAAAAAGATGCTGCCCGAGTGGTTCAGCGGACCAGAAAGCAAAAAATGAGCACTGACAGCAGCGATGAGGCCTGACCCGTGGTGCGGACCAAAATGGGCGGTCGCTGAGGGCTGAGACGCGATGCGGACCAAAACGGCCCAAAACGACAAAAAACGTTGCGGACCAAAATGGTCAAAAATGGCCATTTTCCGGATCAGGCATCTGTAGGGATATTCGGGGGTCCTGGTGCAGGTCAGGAGCAGGTGGTCGCGGAAAGCAAGTTGCGTGTCGGGCCTGTCGGCTAACGCGTACTGGATTCTTGTGGCCGCGCCTTGAATAAGTCGCCCTCAGGCGCCTTCTTTCCTTTCCAGCTATGTACCACATTAGTGACGCGACGTAATCTTCCACATCTTGTGTGGACAGTATGTAGATCGCTCGCTGCATGCAAAGACGCAAAGACACTTTCCCCCCGTTAGAACTCCTTTTGCGCTTTCTTGAAGACTTGGTGACGACCTGAGTCCGACTTGGTCTCTCGTCCTCGACGCGTCCGCAGGCTCCGACCACGACACTTGACTCCTTCGTTGTATCATTCCACTCTCTCATCTCGCCATCCGGTGACGAAAGTGTTAACCAATCCTAGGCTCAGCACGTGTGTCTACTCTCAGAGTGTATCTCATCGTCTGGGGGCATCCCAATGTGGTTTTATGAGTAATCACTGCCCGATTCTCCCCTTTGCTATTTCCCCTCAATCACCTCCGCAATTCGCAGCTGCCGCATTTAATCAGCAGTAGGCAGTGATAGGAGACCTTCGCTCGAGCTCTCCTTGTTACGCCGTATAAAACTCCGCTATAGACATCGGCAGCTGACCATGCTCGCCTTATTATCCGCCTCCTCGGTGCACACTGCTTGTTCGGCTCCTCGGTACAGGCGGCACACACAGCGGCTCACATTCTACGCCTGGCCAGACGCACTGCTATATAGACATGGCGGGCGCGGCCCAAACTCCCCAATGGACTCCTCCGCATAACCACGACGACAACTTGAAAGTGCCTCGTGGATGCTGAGAGACTACCCAGGACGGGTCGGTGAGTCGTCGTCCACACATCTGTACGCATCGTTGTCCTTACTCGCCACCCTCATAGCTACCAAGGCTTGAGCAAGAACTTGACGCGAAAAGCTGTCGAGACGCTGTGACAGCCGCGCAGCGACTCGTCGCATGGAGTAAGTACTCTCGTTCTGATTAGGTACATGCAATTGAGCGCTGACCATTCTTTCACAGCGTGGTCGGATGGGACGGCCGAGAGATACTGGCAATGCCTTGCCCGCAGTGGTCCACAGTAGACCCGGGCGAGGGTGTTGTCAGTCTCGGAGCAGGGCGGCACCTAGAATGGTCATGAACCGTTGAAAGGCGTCGTGTTTGCTAGTGCCAGAAGTCCCGAACACCTCTCCTGTGAGTTCTCTCTCCTCTCCACCGACAGCGTCCCAGTCCTGACTCCATTGTCACCCACAGCCATGCCAATCAGGCAGCACGACAAAGTCGTACTGCCTCTCCCTGGGCTCACAAGAGCTCAGAAGATCGCGACTCCGGTCGCGTAGGCTTGTCTCTCGTCAGGGTGTGGCTCAGTGCTCGAGGCGTCTTTCGCAACTCAGCCGGGTCCTCCTATACGAGATGAAAAGGCCAAGTGCAAATCAATTACCCCAGGACATCCAGCGCGCTACCGTCTCCCCGACGTGTAAGCGTGCCTCCGCACGACGCGGTTCTCTCAACAAATCCCTCGTGTGAGTCGCGAGTCAGATGGATCACCATCGTTACCCTGACCCAAATTCATCCTCCAGCGATGCGAACAAGGCGGTACGACAAAGTCGTACTGCCCAATAGGGCTCGCAAGAGCTCGAAGAAGACTGCGACTACAGTCGCGTAGGCTGTTCTCCCGCCATGACGTGACCCAATGCTCGAGCCACGGGTCTTTCCATACGGGATGAAAGGCCGACTGCAAATCAACTACCCAGGACATCCTGCGCGCCCTCTTCGGGTGTATATGCGCGCCTCCGCACGAAGCGCTTCTGTCAACCGTCGAACCGTTTCGTGCGCTACTTACTATGCAAAGCAGAAAAACCCGCATATCCCCTTCACCGCTAGAGAAAGGATTCTCTTTGGCTACGGGTTGATATATCGCGACACTATACACAGAGTAGAATAGAATGGGCATTTATAGGATATAGTTGAAGACGTGCCCACCGAATCATGCTGTCTCTTGCGGCCTCACGACCAGTTTGACCCCGCTCACTTGGTCGTTCTTCAAACGCTCCAATCCCTGAACGATGCCATTCAGCCCTCCCGGAACGACCTCCGTACGAGTAGGCTAGTACAACAGCACGAGCACCATCGTCAGTCTCTAGGGTAATACTAACCTAACCGAGCTGATGAGGCGTGTTCGAGACTCACCTTGATCTCCCCGCTCTCGAGCAGCTCCGGGAGCGCGGCGAGCAGGCCCGCCCCGATCTCAGCGTTGACCGCACTCGCAAAAAGCCCATGCGCATAGTACACGTTCTTCTCCGAGCCCGGGTCGCGTTCCTTGAGATGGTCTGCGCGCAAGACGACGACGAGCGTCCCTTTCGGCGCCGTCAGCTCGTACGCGAGCGAAAGCGTGTCCGTGGTGGAGACGGCGTCGTAGACGTAGTCGAACGGGCGGCCGCCAGCGACGCGTATCCCTTCTGCTTTGATTTGTTCTGCGGGGAGGGTCCGGTCGAGGACGTGCGTCGCCCCGAGGGACCGGAGGTGCTCTGCGTGCCGGAGGGAGGCGGTGGTGAGGATGGGGGAGAACCCGGACAGACGGGCGAGTTGGATGGCTGGTTTAACCGTGCGGATAAGAGGGAAGGGAGACGGGTAAGATCGAAGACCATGTGATGGGCGGAATAAGGCACGACTCACCGAACTGTCCCACAGTTGTCGCGCCGCCCAGGATGAGAATAGGCGTGCCAGCATACTTGTTGCGACCGCCTGCAAGCCAGGGCGCTCGGAGCCTCGCAGAGGGAGCGTCTGCTGCCTGGTTGTACAGCGGGAACGATGCTGTCCCAATACCGCTCAGGACTGTGGTAGCACTTTCGAAGGGCAGAGAGTTCGGGATCTGGTGGAAGTTATAAGGATCGGCGGCTGTCGTACACGAATCAAGGCAACTTTAAGGCATACCTTCATCGCAAGCCTCGCCGGGCTTACATAGTACTGCAAGAACGTGCCATGCGTTGACTGCTTGCCTGTGTCATACCATCCCTGGACAGCGCTAAGAGCCGCGTACTGTGAGCAACACGACCCTTGCTGCCACGCCGGGGAAAGCACGACTTACACCCGCTCGCCCACGGTGAGTGTGGTGACATCTTGTCCGACTGCAACGACTGTCCCCGCGGCTTCAAAACCGAGGACGGCGGGAAACTTCTCGACAAGGTACCCCCGCGTTTGTATCTTCCAGTCGATGGGGTTGAGTGCCGTCGCCTCGACCTTGACGAGGACGTCTTCTGGTCCAGGCCTTTCGACCTCAGCCGTGCGGACGGCAAACTGTCCTTGCTTGGACTCAAGGAAGAGTACCTTCTGTTGGGTAGGGATTGACATGCTAGTGAGATATGCGCAGAAGGGCAAGAGGTCAACTTGAATGGAAAAATGCGTGATATCGAGCAGTGTTCAGCGTTCGCATCTTATACTTGCCTGGCAGCGTGCGCTTCGCTCGGTTTATCCTTGACGATGCACTCCGTGAGCATCCGGTAGCACAGCCAAAGCCCTGGACTTACTAAGGGAACTCTATGGGCACCATTGAATGCAGCAAGGCAACTGACAGAGATAGACGTCAGCTACCGATCAGAAATGTATAGTACCTTCCACAAACCTTCCACAAACCTCACAGCTGAGTAATTTTACCTGGGCGGTTCTCGCTGGTTTGAATGTAAACAGCCTCGGCGGGTTGCTGGTGGAGGCCGGGCGCAGATCGCGCCATCGCATCCAGCAGTGAGCTAAATGACGAGTGATCATGTTGCCAATGCCGTTGACGCAGGACTACATTAGTAGAGCTGCAGCATGACAGGCAAAGTATTTGATCGATGAATGCACCATGCCAAGTAGTGTTCATGATGTCGACCTACTTACCTCAAGTTATACGTCCACCCCAAGAACTTGAACAACTTGGAGGATTAGAAACATGACGCCGACATGCGCACAACTTTGATCGCTGAGACAACATGAGATAGGTGGGCCGTATTTTCCCTCTCAGTCGTCGAGCACGTACATAGTACACAAAGACATCGTCGTGAGTAACGACTGGGAGCTAGAACAAAGTGGTCCGTGCATTCGCGCGCTTCCTAGGTTCATCGGCAAGTGCCGGCAAGGGCAAGTCGGCCGAGACGCCCCTGCACAACCTCTACGAAACTCTCATGCTGAATGCTAGCCAATAGCTTCTCTCTGCTAGTATTCACCGCGTCCTCATTCCTGTACACTGGGACACTCTCTTGCTTCTAGGCTGAGGTGTCGCTCCTCGACCGAGGACTCAGACTCCACAAATATGCGCGCGACATCCGAAAACAAAAGACAAGGCCTGGCGATATAGTAATGTGTCCTGTTGTAACAATATCTCAGCCGATGTTACATTATGAACGCTCGTTCTTAAGCGGCCAGTGTATCAATTTGCGATGCGTCTCTAAAAATACTAACCTCACGCATGGAACTTGCATACGGACTTCTATCATCTTCCGGTCATCGCTTGCGCCGCTCTTATATCTGACCAGTCTCAGAACAGGCAGCTCTTGATTAATTAACGCAGTCCATCAAGAGGCTGGCGCAACTATCCTGGAACAAAGACGCAAGTGCAGTTGGAGGCTGACGACGCCCGCCGGCGGTCGCTCAGCCGGGACCCGAGTAGTGCCCGTGTAAAGGCTGACCGGTTCGCCGCTCCCACTCGGTGCGCGTATATAACACCAGGACGAGAACGATGTCACCCTCATCGAAACTCTCATTGAAACCATCTTGACCACCTCGCCCAGCATGCTCGTACTCTGTCTTATCTTCACCGTCTTCCGCCTGCTCGCATCCCTCTCTTCTTCCTCTTTCGTCGATCTCATCTCTTCTCCTCCTCGCCTTGTCCACTCCTCATCAGTTGTCAGTCGCCCGTCTGGTACCCGGTGTACCATGGGACGGTGGCTCCGGCATCCTACTCGTCCTCCTAATTATTGAGCGGCAACATGCCCAGCCTCCGTCGACACAACACATACCTCGTGCGCTACGAAGCCACCAATGCTCCTTGCCTCCCTTTCCTCACCTTCGCCATCCAAGTTGGTACTGAGCTGGCCAACCCATGGAAGGGATCGTCTCTCGTGAGTCGCTGGGCATTCGTTACCGCTGCGGCATACTCATCTCGCATCCAGACACTTCTCCTCTCTCGCAATGCACAAGCACGGCGATGATGACGGGCGGAAGGAGAGCGGCTCGAGAAGTCTTGCAGTCTTCGTACGCTGACGCTTGAGAACGTATGCTTGTTGTGTCGGCGCCGATGTCATGGGCTCGACTGTTCCTTGCCCCTTCTATCATCCACAAGGAACATGTACCCGCTGAATCGTTGATCCAAACCACACTTTGATGCGCCCGTATTCGAGTCGTACCGGGAAAAAGGTCAAAATCATATCATACCGAAAACCCACGTAGCGCGCTGCAGCGCGTTCGGGCTGATTAGAGTTAGTATGAGCTCGCTGATGTCAAGACGCGAGACCGGCAACCCCCTCATTGGCAACATGAACATGAACCCTTATCCTCGCTCGTTATGCGTCAACCTGCATATGCGATAAGGTGTATCTGTCTCACTCTCACATCCTCGTCTATCGAGGTGATATCTTCGCTCAATCGACGGTCCCGTTCCCATCCGTGGGTCCGGATAGATCACGTACGCAATCGAGCTGCGTCTGCAGCCTGATGGCCAGTATCCGAACGCGCAGGGGAGAGCAGACCCTACAGCGACGCACCCACGGACCATCCTACCGGGCTGAGGCAGCGACGTCCGATTTGGGGAGCCTATCCGAGTCGTCAGCCTCCAACGCACTTACCTGTGTGCCCTAGTGTAGGTAGCCTCCCAATCGACGTCATTACTACGGAGTATTGCCAGCAAGGAGGTTCGATGTCAACGGTCCTGGGTCCTGACATGACCAGGCTCATTGGCAGGGGTCCGCTCTATTGCCATGCACTTCCGGTATCCCAAATTGATCTGACGGGAGTGCTTTGGGCCTCTTGCGCGATCGGCGGAGACGGGCGACTCAATCTGTAGGCAAACGAATTTGGATTGACAACGCAAAGAGTACTGTTCCCCTTGAATGGTAGAAAGAGAAAGGAACAGTCGAGCCCAATAGCATCGGCGTGGACACAACAAATATACGTTCTCAAGCGTCAGCATACGAAGACTCCAAGACTTCTCGAGCCGCTCTCCTTCCGCCATCCCTTCGTGCTTGTGCATCACGGGAGCAGAGAATTATCTAGATGAAAGGTGAGGACGGCGCAGCGAAGAGTTTTGAGCAACTTACGAGAGACAAACCCTTCCTTAGTCGCCAGCTCGGCTGGCTTGAATGGTGAGGGAAGGGTGACGAGGAGCACTAGGTCGCTTCGTTGCGCACGAGGTATGCGTTGCGGCCACGGATGGTGGGCATGATGGCGGCCAAGAATCGGGAGGACGAGTCGGATGCCGGAGCCACCGCCGTATGATACACCGAGTACCGGGCGAGCGGCCGAGGCGAGAGCGAGGAGAGTGAGTATTGGTCATGTTGGTAACGACTCGGACGAGGGAGGAGGCGGAACGGTATGGTAGGGGCGAGAAGAGGGAGAGGATTTGAAGGAGGAGGGTAGTGAGGGTAAGGCAGAGTACGGACATGTTGGACAATGCTGGTTGTGGTTTCGCTGAGGACGCTGTCCACTGTGACCCGGGGCTCATAAGTGTTCTGGGCGGTGGCGGCGAACCGAACATGTGGAGGTCGAGCCTGGGGGCATTACTCGGGTCCCCGTTAGTCAGCCGCCTGTTGCCAGCCTCAAACATAGACGTCATCGGAACGCTTCGTGTCTCGACGGTGTAGCGAAGCAGATCGAGCGCCGGATAGCCAGACGTTGTTCGGTCAGCAGACTGTAGATCGGAACTGTGTTCAGGAAAGCTCAGAGGTGGGAGCAAAGGGCGCGCTGGTTTGATTCCCTTGTTCCAAAATTACCTTACAGGGTACCCCTCGAGTTATGACATGTGTGACTAGGCATAGTTTCACTACATCGCGGCGGAACTGCGGACACATCGAGGTGAACTAGTTGATTGGCACGAGAGTGAGAGAAACCGACCGACGCAATATACTTGTCACTGACTGCTCTACACAGGACACGTTAGTATGAGGCGGACATTATAGGCGAATTACAAGGACAGTACCTGGATCATACAAGGCAGGATTCTAGCTCAAAGCTTCGGACTCTTCAGCATCTCCACCTTCAGCGGGAGAGAAGACTTGTTGCCCTCCTTATCGACCGAGGGATAGTTAATGGCCGACATGTTCCACGTGATGACCTTATCGACCAACTCAAACTTGAAATTGGCGAGGAGCGCCGCAAGCACGGCCTCTGTCATATCACGCGTTCAATAGAGACTCGGCGTTCAGAAACAAACAGCGAGACATACTCATCTCCAGCTGAGAGAACTTGAACCCGCTGCAAGTAAGAACGTCAGACACCGTGGAGCATTTCCAAGCAACCCAACGAAGAGTGATAGACTTACATGCACGCACGACCGCCAGAATGTCATCCTGTGTACGCGTATAACGCGCCGTGTCAATACCGTATGTATACAGGGCCTCCAGCCAAGATACAGAGCGGTTGGGAACTCACAGATTTGAATACACCCCATGGATCTTCGCGTCCTGTAGAGTCTGCGGGAGCGGGACGAGCCAGCGCTCGGGCTTCCACTTATTCGCGTCGGGGCCCCACAGGTCCGGGTCCATGTTGGAAGCCATAATACTGACGAAGACGGACGTGTCCTTCGAGACGTGAATCTCGCTCATCATCCGCCCGTCGAGCCCGCGCACGGGCTCCGAGAGGGACAGCACCGTGTCTTGACGAGCTCTGTCAAGTGGCAAAACCATCAGGAACAAGGGGCGCGCGTCACTCGCACTGAATCACGTACTCTCTGAAGCGGAATGGAGCGGGGACGTCCCTGTTGAGAGAAGGGCACGAAGGTCAGCCTGACATGATGCGCACACGAAATGTGATGGAAGCGCCCATACATGCGCAGAGAGACTAGCTCGTCATATTCGAGGTCGCCGCCACCTTGTACTTCCCGGGCCTCTATGATCTCCTTCCGCAGCTTCTCCTGTACTTCCGGGCTGCGCAACAGTGTGATGGAGAGCGCAGTCGAGGTGGTGTCAACCGCGGCAGTTGTGAGCGTGCTAGAAGGTGGGAGAGCCAGTCACTTCGTTAGCAAGCGCACTCTTCTGAGCGACGAAAGTGGCATTACCCTATCTGCCCAACCAACTCCTCGCTGAGCCTGTCCTCTTCAGACAATTCCATGTTTGCTTTGACTGTGTGACGAGGGTGGAGAGGCGCAGATCAGCGCAAGCACGATAGCCTCAAAAGCGCGTAAGACTCACGCAAAATACTCATGATATCTTTGCCTTCGCCAAGCTGAAGTTTCACGACCTCGTCCCCACGCAGCAAAGCGAGATTCTTTTGGTTGATGATCTCACAGGCTGTCGCGTGCACTGTCTCCGAGATCTCTACCAACTTACGAACACCGCTGATGGGCACCAATTTGGCCAGAGGTTTCTGCAAGTGCTGTGGGATGATGCGTTGTGCGAGAGGAAGGAGATGGAGGAGAGGTCCCAGGGAGGCAAGGGCAGGCCTACGGGACGACGGGTGCAAACGACGTCAGTACGCAACGGACACCACAGACTCAATGTGCGACAGGCTTGCGGGCAAGAGAACACGTACATGAACTGATTCAGGGCAATCGCAAACCCGTCCTGCCTATCCTGCACGAGCGGGTCAAAGGAGTACCCGAGGCCCGCCTGACCGATGAGCTCGAGCGCACTCCGCCCCATCCAATTCACCATGTCCGCCTCCACCAGGCCGTCCTTGACTCGGGTCTCGATAGCTACCCGCAACTACGGTGAACGTAAACATACGGAGAGTCTTGTATATGGGAGGAGAGCGCACATTGTTGACGACATTGTTGAAGAGGGGCGTCATGTTCCGCATATGGTTGATCGAGAAGACAGGGTTGAGCATCTTCCGTTGCAGTGCAGTGACAGTGATAGTCCCGTAACGAGCATAGTTGACATTGGCTATATGCGCACAGCAGGCGACTTCACCGTGCGTGGCGAACAACCCTTGCCCAAGAACGGTGAGGGACAACCTGGTGAGGTCAAAGAGCGCAATTTCAGCGTCAGGGCGGAGAGCAGTCATGATCGCCACGAACGTAGTGAACCACTCGGCCTCCTCAAATATGTCCACGTCCTTGACGGTGATCTGATGCATGGCCTTGGGATCGAACACCCACAACATCTCACGCTGCAATGGCTGTGGTCAGGTATGGTCGACGGAATCACGGGATAGTATGACTCACCCCGAGGCGTGCTACTCTCCCGTACTTGGCAGCCATCTCGCGATGGAAATCCCAGCCGTTCCTGTCGCGAAGCTTCTTGACATGCCCTGTAGCTACGGGTCAGCAAATGCGAGCGTGTAGTGATCATGCTCAATCGCTCACCGGCCCAGAACGAGGGCGATGGAGGGCTGGGAAGATTGTCGAGGTCGCTCTTAACAAAGAGATATTGGAGGCATCTCCACAGGACTAACGCTGTGACACAGCCGAGAGCTACTTGTGCTGACGAAACCAACATGTCTGGGAGCTGTGAGGTGGACTTCATGGATAGTCCTGCCAGTGGGGCGACAAAGCTTCTTTATGGCCGTCAGTAGCGTCATGAATGAGAGTCCGCTACTCTTCGAATCGCCCGGGGGGACGGATCATGCGAGGAGGACGGCAGGACGAGGTCGGACAGCCGTTCAATCCGGTATGGTGCTTAAGCGTGATTGCTGCTCGGCCTTCCAATCTCACGTTCAAGTAGCATTTCCCTGGGAGTTCGGTATTGGGATCCCCTATAGCATGTGTATACATGTAAGTTCGCCCATCGGCGCCCAGTCAATGCAATGAGATCTCGACGATACTGGAGCCAAAGGATGAGTGCGGCCCATTCCTGAGGCTCCTCGACGAGACATCATCATCAAATAACGACTTACGCGAGCGCCACGATAGCAGACCTTCCGGTCCTACTGACTGTCTCACAACCTGAGTTTGCTCTCCTGAGAGGTCATGACCTATCATGGAAAATTTTCTTACGTACACTTTGAGGCCCGGTATTACGACGTCGCAAGTCTGGCTGACCGTGTGTGGCGAGTATGTTTTCCACTGCTTTGTCCATGAGATCTCACCTTTCCCCTCAGTCTCCTGTGCAGACAATTGCTATGTGCCAGCTGTACAGGAAGTAAAGCGTGCAGCTTGCTCGATATAGCGGTCGAGGCATGGGCGAAGTAGGTCCAGGTCATGATGGTAGACGGCAAAAGGCTGGCCATTACTTATTAGACACGTGCACACAAACAGGGAGTAAGTGTGGCTGTGCCTTACGATTCAAGCGAACGGCCCGGGGGCCATCCCCACGCCTGTTCCCGCTCTGTTTTTCCCTTCCTCCTCATTCGTCTCCTTCCTACCCGTTCCTCCTAATCGAAATACCTCTTCCTTGGGCATTCCGCCACTGCAGATGTTGGAGCTGGAGTGCGGTGGAACATGCAGAACTGGGACGATGACCTGAGGTACGTCATAGGCTGCTGAAGTTCAATGCCTCTTCTTCCCCGTTGTCCGACCCGTGCAACATGTATTTGTCCGCCACAAGTCCACGGCCACCATGCATGTGCAGCGCGGCTGCTCGCTGGGTCGCACTATGGCACTATGAGCAGGCCGCATCAATGCATTACTCTCCACGCAGTTGCCAAGGCAGTGCACGACTGTTCACTGGGCCGCACCATGGCCCTATGAGCTGCTCCTGATTGCACCAAGCGGGCACTTTGTAGCATGGCCCGATGCTGTGTTATTTACCGGACATTGACCCGCTATTTCACAGACCTTCTCTTCTCCGCGTTGTTCTATGACACTTCTGTCCATTCTATCGTATCGCATTGCCCTGCTGGGGGCGACTCTACTGACGATTCGGAGACCCAGGACATTCGTGCGGCTGATAGCGAGGTGTACATACATCAGCGATGCGCAGGATCTCGGTGGTGTCAGATCTGTGGTCTGTAGGTTAGTCTGTTTGCAATGACAAGACGATAGCTGATCGCAAATGTACGTGTTGTGTGAATACTGCGCTTTTAGAGAGACTGGCCGTACTTCCATCTCCAGGTTAATGTGGTACTGACATTGCTCGTCTGGAGCGCGGAAGCAGAGACAGGGAGAGGCTCGGGACGTGGACATCAGGCCCCCTTCCATGGAGTTCACTATCATATGTGATCTATGTGGGTCGCTCGTATCTTGCCCTCGATCGTTCAGAAAGGCGATGCCAGATTAGACTGTGTCACCACGTAGTTCGTATACGAACATACCATTCTGGCACTGCTCGGTCCCGAAGGCGGCTTGTACATAGAACTGTGAGTCCATCTTGAAATGTAGGATTGTCTTTGAGCGGATCCGCACTGCCTGTGCTCTCCGGAGCTGAAGCTCTACATCGAGCAGCCATGCACGCACTAGCGGGCACAATGCCCGCACCGTCCACACCAGAACCGCACACAGTGAACAATATGCTGAAGCCAAAGGACTACATAATCGATCAGACACGCAGAGCAGCGTGGTGGCCATCGATCAAACGAAGCATAAGTTTTCCCTCAGAACCGCGTCTACGGACTTCGGGGTGGCAATTCACGCAGGCGATCTGTAGGGTACCGGCCGTCCCACGCGTTCCTTGCAGTGTGGTCGGTAGGAAGTACGTCTCGAGCCGCATGTCCCGGTCTGTGATGTTGAGAACCGATTGTTCCCCACAGAATAGGGTCGCCGAGCACAGAAGCGCAGTAATGAGGGTAAACTTCTGTCATTCGCCTACCATGAGGCATGGGCTCACCGGAGGTCTGAGGGTCACCCTCTCAGTAGGTTCACTGACTTTTGGGGCCCCTTGTCATTCAAGGTGCCTTCCCGTCATCCCGGTGACAACAATGCGGTTCGTACCCTAGAGCAATCGCTCCACCTCATGGTGCGCTCCCGGTGCCCACCACGTGTTGCTGGCCCTCAACCAGTGCGACTCAGAGGAACGTGTCTCCGGTCAGTTATGCCGTATTATCTCACTTAGCAGCAGGAATACCCTCTCAAAATCCGCTGTGGCCACCATGGTGAATGGGCGTGGGGACGTCAGACCTCGCTTCGACTCACAGCGTATATATGTATGGTGTCGTCCCATCACTACAATGCCAGCTCTGAGTAAGTTTACTATGGGAGACCTACCTCTCCCACAGATGCCACAGCAAGAGACGCTGCTAGCACCACCCGGGCCACTGCACCCATGGAATGTAGGTTTCTAACTGAGAATAGTATTTTCGCTGATCACTCGATCGACAGAGGCCTAGGGCGTACAGCATGGGAGACGAGCACGGTGGAGAGCATCAGGCTCTGATCAAACGAGAACAGTCGGCGCAAACCTCCAAAACTCTCCTATCCGGAGCTGCCAACCACAGATCGCGCAACCTGGGTAAATTATATTTATTTGCCAAGCGAAACCGAGTGACTTACAGACACCCAGTCGGGACTCGGAGTGCCCACAACGACGTGCCGACATCACCATTGCGGGAGGATTGTGAGTTGTAATCTTCAATATTCGCGTGTAAACACTCACTGATGGCGGATTGAAGCCCCCTTCCACATACTTCTTCGGAAGAAGTACGAGGAGGAGTTCAGAAAATTCTACCAGTATGTACATGTCGTTCGCTGCTTTGTGACATCCTCTGACCTGATGAATATCTAAGGCATATTAACTCAAACCTGGACCTGCAGGTATGTTTTGCTCGTAGAGTTGCAAATTCACTGCCACTCAGGACTATTGAGCATAGCTACGAACTTTTGTGAAGTCTCTCCGTGATGTGGGAGGCTCGGTCAGAGTGGTGTCTTCAATCCAGAAACTCCGCAAGGCTTTGCACGAGGTCGCTCGATTGTCTCACGACAATGCTGTCTCAGTCTTACAGCTTACGGAGTTCGAACTGCACAAAACGCAGCCTTCAAAGCTCGAAACCTTCCCGGACAAGATCCAGGGGCTTGCGCGAGCCCTAGTTGACTTTTGCGAGTTCGTTGAAGAATTGCGAGAAGCTGTAGATGAACATATGGAAATTGACGTTACTTTAGTTGAAGATCTCCAGGTGCGAAGCTATACAACCAGGTTCTGGGGTGATCAATGATGATTCACTTGCTCACTACGGAATCAGTATTGGACAGAGACTCTGAGGGAGCACAAAGGTACGCGATTGTACCACACTCCATGAATGTCTGTATAACAAATACGCTTGTGGACACAGACAAATTTCATTCTTTGCCAGTGCAACGCTATGTCCTGCAGCTTAGTCTCCGGATGGACAAGCGCTTGAACGTTATTGACTCATCTCTGTCAACGTTTGCCGAGATAGGTCCGTCTTTTAATCAAAAGCAACAAGCAGTGATGTGAATTCGCACTGTATCAGGTATTCCGGCGATTGCATACGCTCAGCAGCATGCCAACGAGACTCTATTGAACATCAGTACTATCTCCGCCATCCTCTCAGCCGTCACTGCAACCACACTACAGTTCTCATACACCGATACTGCCACTCCCTTGGCTGGAGCGGTAAACACCTTCTGGTTCACCTCCTTGATATTTAGTGTGGGTGCGGCTGTCAACAGCGGGGTGGCTGTCAGTTGGAATAGAGCAGTATAGTGCGTATGTCAACAGTATGTGACATATTGTATGCTCACTCAGTCTTCATCCAGCCGCTCCCCCAAGAATCGTGTTCCGGTTTTGGTCCGTTTGTGTATCAAGCATGGATCTCTCACTTTGCTTGTGCTTTCAGTTGTCTGTTTCTCAGTTGGACTTGTCCTCTTCACCTACGCTTTCCATCAGGTTTGCCAGTGCCTCCTGCATATAAAACCCATAGTGTCTTGCTGATATGAGGTCATCCCATTTCAGAGTCTGTTGACACGTGCTGTGGCCGCTGCGGTCTCTGCGTGGAGCATGCTTCTCCTACTGATAACTTCTGTCTGGTTTGCACTGGAATACTGGGTCTATAGGCAGTATGATGGCCAGAAATGGCTCTCGGAGGTCTGGTCACATGTCCTTTGGGATCTGTTGCACACACCCTTTCGGAACCGTGACCTAGAGCTGCGCCAGAGACTTCGCACAATAACTAGGCCTCCACGGATCATCTCTGAGGACGACATGGAAGCGCGTCCTGCCGGAACATCTCTTCCCAGTCCCCTTCGCAACAATTTGAGACGGCAACTCACCCTGGATCCAACCCTCACGAAGTCTGCAGAAGCCAGGGGCGAGGTCCGAGGTGGGGTCTTCCGTAATGCTGGTCGTCTGCCTCCGAATCTTCAGAACCACGGTGGGGAAGAAATTCCAGTAGGACAACCCTTTGCGAAGTCACAGCAGCCCACGACCGCACCTCTGGAGACCTCTGTCCAGGGCCAGAACACCACTGCACCAGTCAAATTCGAGAGATTCCCGTCGGAGTGTCGCAAGATATATACATTCAATACCAGCATGTATTCAATCAAATGTCTCAAATTCTCACCGGATGGAAAGCAACTAGGTGTTATACGGTTTGTATCTCGATATGATATACTGAAAGTGAATCGCATTCTTATGCCGTACTACGTGACACAGTGAAAACGGGAAGGCAGTCATCTATATCTTGGAGGTAACAGGAAGGCCCATGCTTTGCAACCATTGTGCTTGTCGTCTCAACGCGTTGACTTGCAGGGTCCTCTAGTATCGGATTGGTCTCCGAAGCCGACCGCACTTCTGCAGCATGATCATTTGGGTGATATTGCCTGGTAAGATTATGTAAACCCGACTGGTACGAAACATTAAGCTTATGTAATCGCTATGACTAGGTCTCTCGACAGCAGCTTGGCCTTTGCACGACTCAAGAATAGATCCGTTTTCTATGAAACAAAGTCATGGGAGCTTCTACCGTCGAAAGTCGACCCTTCGTTTCCTAGGTTGCCCTACAATGCCTGTCAATGGACACCAACTTCAGACAGTCACGGTGAGCAACTTGTACGTATTTTGCTGATTTCACATGTATGCTGAGATGGCAGTATTACGAATAGCTGTACTCTGTATCGGCTCGGAAAGGAACACCGTAATTCGAGTGAAACTTGCCAGTGAGATCACGGTCATGCCAGTAAGTGAATAGATGCTGTGCTATTAAATTGGTCTCTTCGTTTAACAACATGATCATTACAACAGATTGCTGGCACACCGCCGGATCCGACATCACTATGGTCTACTATGTTGACTCCAAACATCTTTCAGGGGATACGTTTGAAGGAGGCGGCTATTACTTCCGACGAGGCGTGGATGCTGTGTGTCGGTACTCTGATAGAAACCAAGAACCACAACTTCAAGCCCAGTGCAGAAGCTGAAGCAGAGAAACGCCTCTTATGTTCGTTACTACTCAAGAGTACGCCTGAGAGTATCATGAGACTCACTGATATGATTCATTGGCAGTGTACGATGTAAAGAAGAGGGCCATCACGTAGTACGTCGTGATATGCAGAACTATCACGCTAGTTACACGCACTCACAGTCTACCGGCGGGCCTTAGCTTTGTTCCCATACTGGAGGACATACGACACATCTCACTTTCCAAAGACGACAAGTGTGCTTTGGTCAGTTACGAGGGAAAGGTATCGTTTATATCAACCCATGTCAACATTTCTCTAGCCGATTCATAGTTGATTTCAGTCACCGCCAGAGCTCTGGGTGCTCCTTCACGACCATGACAGATTGGGTCAGGAGCTGATGCTCAAACACATGTATTATCCAAACAAAGAGGTAGAGTATGCTGGACCCAGTTGCTTTGGTGGCAAGTGCGATGAGCTAGTCCTAAGCGCAAGCAAAGGTAACTTGATCCTAACTCTCGCAGAAAATGCATGTTAACGATTTACGTTATGCTATCAATCCAGCGGGCGACGTCTACATCTGGAATCGTGACGCACGAGTACTTCAACACCACATCAAGCCACAGCTCATAGGCAAGGAGTTGGAATGCATTGCCTGGAATCCTAGCATTGGGGGAGAAACGTCGGAAGGGATCTTCTTTGCCCTCGCTGCAAGTGACGGCCACGTGATATTCTGGGGAATCAGTCCTCCTACCCCCCGGCCATCGACTATCACAACGCCAGCAGCGAATGCCGGCAGTGACGCTCAGAACCTCGGGTTCGCAGACACCACCCACCCCAACGACCGCTCCCACGGTGTTCCAGAGGAGGGTCAGACAGCGGATAGCGGTAGTGGGACAGAAATACAGAAGCTCACCTCTGACTCGTCAAAGACTCAAGCAACGAAGGAGGCGACGGTCGTGACAGGCGATGTGAGTGCTTCTCTCACGGAGCGTTCTAAGCTTGAACCCACATCCGAGGCAACACAGATCGGTAGCAGTGGCACAGCGAGCAGCATTCGCATCGACTCTACTGGGACGCCGGCTTCCCCACCGGACAGCTCATACGTGGTACCCACCCTCCAAGCGTCAGCAGCAGCTCCGCGTGCAGAAGGATTGGCTTCCGCTGGTTCCGCCATAGCGCCTCCTTCAGAGCCGGGTCATCTGCAGTCTTTCGCTCGGAAAACGCGAGAGGTGGTGACGGCTTCACTGCAGTTCGTCGCGCAGAGGGCCCCTCAGGCCCTCAATGAGGCGCGGAAGATGGTGACGAGAGGTTCAGCTTCGCGGGGCCCGGTCGAATCTGTGTAGTCTTCGTTTGTGGACTCCTTCGCACGCATCTGAGTTTCTAATATGTACTGCGCACGGCCGCATAGTTTATGTCCTGTATACATTGCAGTCAGCGTAGCATAGTATGCGCGAGCTTCATATACACCTGTCGTCCTTGTGGGGGCCTCGATCCGAATGTTGCACAGCTTTCCCGTGGACAGCAAAGTTCGTGTAGGTACAGCTCAAACATCTAGAGTCCGAGCCGTTGTTCGGGAGGTCTGCATTTGCAACTGCTCTTGGGAGCGTGTGTACCCGTTCGTCTAACAGAGCATATATTCGCGAACCACGTAGACGGCCTACTGCAACGTGAGTCGACGACTATACAGGACAGTGCAACGATACTCACCTACCGCATATAAGGCCGCAAGCTGGAGTTTCAAACCTGCAAGACCCGTCACGCTCCAGCAGACGAAAGCGGACATAGAAGGAAAATCATCGCGAATAATAAACGTGCACAGTTACATATACATACAGACCGCCGGCGCCCGTCCGCGTCCATCATGCAACGCCCTGTCCTACCTCCCTCCCTGCCTCCTCCCCACTAGCCCCAGCAAGAACCCTAAAGTATCGGCTCGTCGGTATCGGTATCGGGATCCGCATATATCCAAACTCGAATGGGCACATTTTCCAACCGCGAATGCCGCGACCTACTCGGCCTTGCCGTCCATGACGCGTCCGACGACCTCCCCGACCCACCGCTCGAACCGATCCTGGTCCATCACCCCGCGCTCGTCGAAGAACGCGGTGTACGGGCGCTCCTCCGCCGTGCGTCCCCGGCCGAGGAGGGTCTTGCCGCCCGCGGCGGAACGCACGTACGAGAGCCCGAGGGCGTACCCTGGTGGCGTCGAGGGCGAGGATGGGGTCGTGCGAGAAGTGATAGTTATCCGCTCCGTCACGATCTGGTGCGGGTGTGTGAGCAAGCAGTCTCATCTGGTACGCACGGGAGGGTCACGAGAGGGTAGTAGAGAACTCACCCGCTTATCAAAGGTCTTCCGCTTCCCTACAAACACTATGTCTCCCTCGACAAAGTACGCGTATAATGTTTGCGCGATGGTCAGGATGACATACCTGGGCGACGTGCGTCAGTCGGCGCGCACGCAGTGAAGGTAAGGTGGTTGGCGCCACTCACATGATCACGCCTGCCCATACGCCAGGCTTGCTTTCCTCGAACGGTACCCGCCAGCCGTAGAGCCCGGTGCCACCTGCCACAAGAACGGATAGCCAGCCAAGCGCGAGCCGGACGTCTGTATGCGTATGGATTTGCTTGAAGAGGTCGGGTCTCGAAAGGAACTGCGCATAGAAACGTGTCAATACTGTCATTCCCCATACTTGACCAACAACAGGAAGCGAAGCACACGAGATGGCTCCCGCGACGAGTTAGGACGTAGAGAGCGCGCCTGCAGCCTGTCCATCTCCATTCATCATGGCTGTGCACGTCAAAACGACAGCCGCGGTGGTGTGCGATAAGAGCATATATGCGATGCCTCGGGCGGGAGATACTCCGCCCCGCAATCAAGTGAACCCCATTCTCCACGTCTGTGCACACGACCAGGACAACGACGCAACAGTGAGCTCACAAAGATGAAACGTGCGCATGACGTAGGAGACAAGCCATCCTATACAGTCTGTCGTATGCCTTGTTGGAGAGAAAGGGCTGGGCAAGCAGCAGTACCCCACATATGCCCAGACAACCCGACCTTGCGCGTTGCACAGTAGTCGGTGTTAAACAGAGCGAAGGAAGAGACTCACACGTTTGAGCGCATCGTCACACGCGTGTTTCATGTCTGTTGCACTCGCGTTGTTGACTTTCACCACCTCGCGCTCCTCTCCGACCACAGGGACAAGGAGCGCGTCTACGCCGACGGGGGGAGTCGCTGGTGCGTCGTCTTTCGACGGGAGGGGTGGAGGGACGTCGCCATTGTGCGATGATGTGTCGGCCGCAGCCTTGCGCGAGCGCGGGGCCATGAGGTCCTGTCGTTCTGGTTATGAGTGTGGTTTTTCGAGGAGCTGCCGGGGATCGTCCAGGGCGTGTCGTGTCCGTGTGATCTGGGTGTGCTTGGCTGCGCGGTTCGTTTCGCTAGGCAACGAGGATGAGTACGACCGGAAAGGACGAGAGTGGGGAAGAGGAGAGCAGCAGGAGGGAGGGCGAGGGGAGAGAGAGAGGAGGGAGGACACGACGACAGTACACGCACCAATCCGGACAGACGCGCTCCTCCAAGCGGACAACGTGGCCCAGCGCTTGCCCATTGTCCGCTAGTTCAGGCACCTTGGTTCGACTCGTGCTGACCACGTTTGGTTCAGTTTTCCATCAGACCTTGGTTCGCTTCGGTCATTTTTGCTGACGACCGTGTAACGTCCTCTCACGATCGATGGCTTTAACTTTCTCTCCTCCTACCTTTGAACGCACTACTTGTTCATACTAACACAGCCGTCTACGGACTCTCGCTCACTGTATCTGACCTGCTACAGCATTCATCGTCACTACTCGTACCTTGTACCACTTTGAGCCTGTCCACCCTACTAAGTACTGCTCCGCCCTGGACATAGTGTAGATGGATGAGAGGGAAGCCCGACCATCTTAGCTTCCTGGCTGATAGAATGCGGAAGTGCTGATGACATTTCCAACAGGTACTCGACCATGGATCTACGCCATCAAGTCTGACAAATACCTACGAGGACATGGACAGCCTCAGCGAGCCAGGATGTACACAACGATTGATACACGAACGGGCTCCGATCATTGTAAGCCTCACCCTCATGCAGGCGGGATAGCAGGACTGAGACGAACGATGTCAGCATGTCTTACGAGCGCCCAGAGATCTGCAAAAATGGTACACCATGTCGTTCCACTTCTGTCGCCATCGCAGCGTAAATGGCGGTTATAAAGCGTCTGCCTCTCGCATCATCCCGACCTACCTCTCTATCCCTCTGGAACGCCACTGTCATACACCATGGTCTCGAAGAAAATAGAGGCGAACGCGCGGCAAACGGCTGCACCAGCAGCGAATCTCACGAAGTGGTTCAAGCGTCTCGCTATTGCGTTCTTCGTCTACCTCGTCTACAGGGTCCTGGACGGTATCAAGGTGCGTCCCTGTTATACTAGCCCCTCCCGCCATGTTCACGACTCACTTTACCCTCGACCGTGCAGGACCGGTGGTACGTCTTCAGCCCGGAGAAGCTGCACACGCTGGTACAAGCCGCAGTGCGAGCCCACCCGGACGACATCAACGCGATCATCCCCTACATTGTATCGAACCTCACGGCCGAGTACCCGTCAAACGAGATCGCGATCAACCAAGACACGTCCGAGTGGATGATCAACAACGCGGGCGGCGCGATGGGCGCGATGTACATCATTCACGCGAGCATCACCGAGTACCTCATTATCTTTGGGACTCCGTTGGGCACCGAGGGACACTCGGGCGTGCACACCGCTGACGATTACTTCAATATCCTCGTTGGGGAGCAGTGGGCGTTTAACCCGCCGAACCTGACGAAGGAGGTGTACAGGCCTGGGGACGTGCATCACCTCCCTCGCGGTCATGTGAAGCAGTACAAGATGCATGAGGGCGGCTACGCTCTTGAATACGCTCGTGGTAAGTGTCTTTTGTTGCTACATCCCCAGTCCCGTCCCAGGCTTCCTTCTTTCCATTGCCTGTTCAATTCGTCATCGGCCGCTTCTTCCGGCCAGGACAAACGTGCGGAAGTCGCAGACGGGGTTGCGGTCCTGATAGACAAAGTGCGGAGCTGATTTGCGGTCGTATTTTGTGCAGGATGGATCGCGCCGATGCTCCCGTTCGGTTTCGCGGATGTCTTCTCCTCAACGCTCGACTACTGGTCATTCTTCCGCACCGTGCGCATCACCGCGCGCGAGAACATCCGCAACCTGCTCATTGGCAAGATCTGAAGTGCGCACGGGCAAAAATTATCGCATATACCATGTAGTGGTGCATCTCTATAGCTGTTTAATGACACTTCACTATGGTTGTGTGGCGTTCTCGCGGTTAGGAGAGACGTCCGTCACAATGCGACACGGTAGTAGCACTAGGGAGTATCCTCCGCAGTCGTGCGAGTAGACTCATTTGCCTATTCTGACACGCTATCCGCTCCGGCACTTCGTGGATAAGCTCTCGCACGACCACCTCCAAGGATCGAACGCTCGAGTGATTCCCTGTAAGGGAAGGAAAGGACGAGCTGGGCAACCCTGGACTTGGATCGGAGTTGCCTCTTCCTTACCTCAGATGCGCCATCTTCAATATGGTGGCGAGACTACGACTCAGCCTATCAAGCCAACCACTACACTCAGGAGGAATGGTAACAAGTCCAAGCAACCAGGTAGAGATGATTGGCTAGGACAGGTAGGTATCATGACATCGTCGGTACTAATAACATCAGTCTCGCTGAGTTATGACGTCTCGAACTCCCTCTGGCAATTGAGGAAGGAGCTCCTCCCCCACTACCGCCTTGGGATCGAAAGGTTCCCAGTTGCGTTTTCTGTAGCAGCACCTGTGAGTGAATCGTGTAACTGTAACTGGGCAGTCAAGCGCGCTCACACGCACTGAGCCCCAAAGGTTGCGTTCTCAAAGTACCACATCGGCTTGCGATCCTCGGACATGCCGAGCATCTTCCTACATGCCTCAGTTGCTACCCGTAGCTCCTTCTTCGTCCTCTAAGTGTCGACGTACTCGGTGTAAATGAAGGAAAGCACGAGCGTCCTGAGGTCCTGGGCGACCGGAATGCCGTCCTCAATGTCGAAGGCACGCCAGCGCAACCTCTTGCCCGCCTTGCGCATCTTGGCTTCCTGGGCTTCGAACTCGGCATTCGCGTAGTTAACGACGAAGTGCGCAAAGTAGCGTTCTTTGCTCATTGCTTCTTCCTGTTGTTGGGAATAGTGAGGTTGGGATGCGGTGTCCCAGCCCGAGTTGTGATCTAGGCTCGGAGCTCACCAAATCCTCGTTTGGCACATAGGGAATGGGTTCCCGACCTTCAGCCCTGGCCTTCATGAAGTGTTCCTTATCCCAGCGCTCATACAGCTTTCGTCCGACGGCGGCCACCTCTGCTGGTGTGACGAGGATGCCGTAGTGGAATCGCGGAATGCCGTTGTCTGAAGTCGACCTGGATGATCGTCCGGGCGCGGGCTGCCGACTTTGCGCTGGAGCTCTTTGATGTACTTCACGGGGAACTCGTCCATGTCTATGGGCGGGAGTCTTGCTTCATATTCTGCCTCTATTTTCTGCGTCGCAAACGCCCCAGGATCAGTCCACCAGTCTGCTCGGAGCGGTTCACGATGAGGATGGTGTATTACCTGGTATTCCCTTGCTATAGCTTTACATTCTTCCAGGGGAATGTCCTCGTAAAAAGAAAAATGCGGAGAGGTCCACCTCATCGTCGTCTCCACCGTTGAGGTTCATGTCACTCAGGTCAGAAACGACTCCTGCGACCCAGCACCAGACATGATGGATAGGAGTTGGGCCTCAGTTAGTTGGCAACCGGTCAGTCAGAAGGCATGAAGGCAGCGTGCCCACTCGGCAGAGCCGTCCTGCGCGAGCTCGAGATTCAGCAGCTTCGCACTCACGAGTCCACATACATACCCGAGCCGAGTACTCATTTAGACGAAGTGCGTGGGGCCAAGATGCCGGACGACGCACCAGCGCAATGATCGGGAATTTCCACAGCAATCGGTGAGTAGCGCGCCTTTGATGGCGGGGAGGTTCGAGTTGCAAAGCGCGCACGCAGGCGTACGCCAACCGCAGCATTTAGGAGGAGCAAACGACAACATATTCAAGCATTCAAGCAACGACGAAGAGCTAATAGACTGGTACAGATGTGCATCATTACATCGTCAGTATGCGGTACTTTTCGCACAAATATGAATGCGGTATAGGAGACGGCGGGTGCGATATCCGATACGCAGCGGCGCTCTCAGATCTTGCCGATAAGTAGGTTGCGGATGTTCTCGCGCGCAGTGATGCGCACGGTGTGGTAGAAAGACCAGTAGTCGAGCGTCGAGGAGAAGACATCCGCGAGGCCGAACGGGAGCATGAGGGGGATCCAACCTGCGTGGAAACAGAGGAGTGTCAGCATGGGCCCAAACACCCGCCGAGATCTACCGTCACCGAATCCACCCTACCCTACTTGGCCGGCGGGTGCATGGACGGGAACCCTCGACTTTGCGGGAAAAAAGAGGCAACTGGGACACTCACCGCGAGCGTACTCCAGCGCAAAGCAACCCTCGTGCATCTTGTACTGCTTCACATGTCCGCGCGGGAGGTGGTGCACGTCCCCAGGCTTGTACACCTCCTTTGCCAGGTTCGGCGGGTTGAACGCCCACTGCTCCCCAACGAGGATGTTGAAGTAATCGTCGGCGGTGTGCATGCCCGTATGGCCCTCGGTGCCCAGCGGTGTACCGAAGATGATGAGGTACTCGGTGATGCTCGCATGGATGATGTACATCGCGCCCATTGCCCCACCCGCGTTGTTGAGCACCCACTCGGACGAGTCCTGGTTCAGGGCAATCACGCTCGATGGGTACTCCGCAGTGAGGTTGGAGACGATGTAGGGGATAATCGCGTTGATGTCGTCCGGGTGCGCATGGACCGCGGCTTGTGCGACCGCATGCAGCTTCTCGGGGGTGAAGACATACCACCGGTCCTGGGGTGAGTCCATGTCAGCACGCGCGTGTGTTCGAGGATGTGGATGCGTACCTTGACCCGATCGAGAATGCTACACGCGGTGTACACGAAAAACGCGAATACGAGACGCTTCATCCACTTGATGAGGCTCGCCGTCGGTGCGTCCGTCTGCGGTGCTTTCGCTCCCGATTTCTTCGCGGCCATGATGTCGTGTCGTGTCTGGTCGTCAGTGAGCGATGTCGGAGGCTAGTGGACCAGACAAGTTGAGGCTGAGACCAGGATCGGGTGACGGTGACGGTGACAACGAAGCTTTATACCGCTGGGCGACGAGCCAAGTGGCACGATCAACGTCCCTATTTTGTGCCAGACGGGGGCGCGCTCGTCAGCATTGCTGACACCATGTATAGCCGACTTTCCAAAACTAGAAACCCCCGCCTCCCGCCTCTGCGTGTTATAACAACCCCGTTATCCCGCCAGCGTTCACGTAGGACCCCTGGTAATACTGTCATATGCCTGATCGCGGTGCGGACCAAAATCGAGGTTTTGGTGGGGTGAGGCCAGCTCACATACGGACCAAAAGTGACCCAAATGGGTTGCCACGCCAGACCAAATGTGCGGACCAGAGTGTCCGGAGACGCTCGATGCCGGTTCCATGTGCGGACCGGCGCCTACCCTCAATCTGCCGGCAGCCGCACCCTTGTCTTTACATCCAGCTTGTATACGTTGTAATCGGAGTTTGCAATGCAAATATGCCCTGGTTGGTCGGGGCTTCAATATCATCAACTTCTCTATAGTCTGGCCATAGCAAAGGCCGCCGACGGTGAAATCAATGCTTGCTGTCTGCCATACTTAACATGAGGTTTGCCCAAAAAAGAAAGAGTATGTAGAGGAGGCGGTGGGAGACTGACTATCTAAGTGGGCAGATATTCAGTAGCAGCTCATGGCTAAATCTATATTATATGTACCTAGCTACCTTCCTGAAGGCTGATGCGGAGATTACATGATGTCAAGAATCCTGGCCAAAAAGAGACGGTACAGTGGAGACAATTTCAGTGAGCATACAGAGTAGCCAGTGAGGTTTGCACTGATTTCTAGGCAGTTGTCCGTGTGCATCTTGGGGGCGGAAACGCGGGGGTAACAAGCGTATTGAAGCCAAACGCAATGTGCGGACCAAACATAGGCGCTTAATGAAGCCTGTCGCATGTGCGGACCAATCTGGCCCAAATAGGAAGGTGGGATGTGCGGACCAAAAGTGAGAAAGTGGCCGATTTTGTGATCAGGCCTTGAACAATATTATCAGGGGTCCTGTTCACGTCGTCTAAGAGTACAGTCAAGAAAAAGTGCTTAGCGCAAGCATCATGGATGACCCAACACCAAGTGCCAACGAGTATAACATGTCTGGCTGCAGACGGAATGCGGATGAAGCAACTTGGACGATCTCTGGCGATAAACCACAGAATTACTCCAATCCTCGGGACCAGCTCACGACACTACTAGGGTGTTCGTCTTCGACACTACTGGTCCCCAGCAAAGTCGTTCCAGAGATCATTAAAGCATAGATACACGTAGACTATCACAACTGCCTCCAGTGCACCATGCAAGTGCTTTTCGGGATACGCTTGTTTCAACAAGCTACTGCCCAGGCTGATCCAACTCAAGTCTGCCTGTCGGGACGGAGCGCACGCACAGTCTTGCCTGAAAGACACACCCACGCTGATGAGCAACCGCACGATGAAACACTTGCCGAGAGACATACCTGCGCGCCAGATCTCCTGCTCTTCGATCTCCTTCAACTCCTTCGCAAGGTCCTCACGGTACGTCGACCGGCCGTTGAACTCCAGACTGCGGCGCGTCTCGGTCCCGTTCTTCACGCTCTCATACAGACGCTCGAACACAGGCGTGTTCGCCTTCTCGAACTCCTTCGCCCAGTCGAGCGCACCACGACGCGCGGTTGTCGAGCATGCGTTCATCATGTAGTCCATGCCGTACTGGCCGATGAGGGGGAAGAGCGACTGGGTGGCCTCCTCGACGGTCTCGTTGAACGCCTCCGACGGCGAGTGGCCGTTCTTGCGGAGGACGTTGTACTGAGCGAGGAACATACCCTGGATACCGCCCATCAACTGACAGACAATCATCAGTCTACTATACACGATACCAGGAGAAGAGAGCAAACGCACCACACCACGCTCGCCGTACAAGTCCGAGTACACTTCCTTCTCGAAGGTGGTGTCGTACATGTAGCCGGAGCCGATACCGACACCAAGAGCGATGGCCTTCTCCTTCGCCTTACCAGTGACGTCCTGCCACACAGCGACGGAAGAGTTGATACCCCTGCCCTCCTTGAAGAGCGTGCGGACAGTCCGGCCTGAGCCCTTGGGCGCAACGAGGATAACATCGACGTCCTCGGGGGGAATGACGTGCGTGTCGTCCTTGTACACGACCGAGAAGCCGTGCGAGAAGTAGAGTGTCTTGCCCTTGGTGATGAGCGGCTTAATCGTCGGCCACGTCTTGCTCTGCGCCGCGTCCGAGAGGAGGTTCATGATGATCGTCCCGCGCTTGATCGCCTCCTCAATGGGGAAGAGCGTCTTGCCGGGCACCCAGCCGTCCTCGATCGCCTGCTTCCAGCTCTCGCCGTTCTCGCGCACACCGACGATGACGTTGAGACCGTTGTCCCGCGCGTTCAGGCCCTGGCCGTGCCCCTGGGAGCCGTACCCGATGAGGGCGAGCGTGTCGTCCTTGAAGTAGTCCTGGAGCTTCGCGAGCGGCCAGTCGCTGCGCTCGTACACGGTCTCCTTCGTGCCAGCAAAGTCAAGTGTCTTGATGCTACGCGCACCCTGAGACGAGGCAATAATGTGGGCATGAGAGAATTGGCATGGGTGTAGTACGGAGGTACACTCACCATGACAGCAGTGCGAGGTGCGGCCTTGGCGCCATTGCGAGCGAGGACGGAGTAGGCGGCGGCCTGCACCGTTTTCGCAGACACCTGCGCGGCAGTGCGAGGGGCACGACGAGAGGCAGCACGAGCAGCAGCACGGAGGGCGACGGAAGACATGGTGATGGTCTGGGGTGAGGAGAAGGTGACTCGGTTTGGGTCAAGCGTTATAAACTCTCATTTTTAGACGCTCACGCCATTATTGACACCAGTCATATTGGGCGCTTAGCATTCTAAACTGTCGATCCCCCTGCGCCTTCTAAATCCTCCCGCCACTCATTCTCTTTTGCGTGTTGCGAAGCATGTGAATGTCCACACACTGCGTGAGCATGCAGTCATATAACTATCCAGTGTTCAACGTGTCATGAAAGAGCAGGCGAAACTTCGGAACAACCCCTCTCCGACAGCGGAGAAGTGGTCTGGAGGACATTTCGAGGAATCGAGGGCATTGACTCTCCAGCCGTGTAGAAGGTCAGTATAAATAGTGCACACTCAGGTGCGTGCGGTCTCTCCCATTGTCCCTCATGTGTGGGAGACATGTGAAGACCGTTGCAGCCACGGAGGCTCCGGAGGGGATTCTCCTTGCTTGCGTTTGTGCCCGTCGATCGCGTGCGGCGAACGCATATGCAGAACGATCACTGTCAGGCTGGCACCGTTGTGACCACGGAGCCGCGGCAGGAAGCAGAATCCTCTCAAGAAGGGACGGCAAGATGGGATGGTATTTTGCTGACGCTGCTCGATGGGAGAGCATGAGGATACTCAATGTAGCGATGGCGAAAGGGAGGTCCATGAGGGAACCTTGCTTCTGAGAAGATGACGATGGGAGGAACGTTTCGCGTCAACGTAACGTGCATGATCACGAAGAGCCCGTTCTCCGACGACAGCACAAGCATACGCACTGCGCCAGACACCAGAAGTTAGGATAGCTCTACAGCTGCAGCGTGAACGATGTCACCTCAATCTGTGATGGGAATAAGAGGGTAAGTCAACTGGTACGATCCAGGTTAGTGGAAGACGTCCGTAGACGGTGCTTACATTGGGCATCTGAGGCACGTAGATTCACTCACCTGGGACAGTATTGGAGTCGCGTCAGTCGTCGTGGTCGCAGCATCACGGACATTCTGAGTGTCAAACGTAAACCAATATGTACTACATTTGAGACGCGACGTTGTGATTATAAAGTTGCAGGCGAATCTCACATTTCAAACAAGAGACTCGCCGCCAGCTCCACGTTCCCGTTTGTCGCGTTCAAAGCCTGCACCACGTTCGCTCTCCCGAACCCCAAGTCCAGCAACGACTGCACGTCACTGCTCGGCCAAGGCACCGCGGTATCAGGCAACGGCCCTCCGCGGCCGCCGCCTCCTACCTCAACCGCGACATCCGTAGGAGGCGCAACCCGACGTACGCACCTCCCGATCCTCTGCGCCCACTCCCATGGCCGACTCGAACGAGGCAGCTCCGCACCCTCCCCGCCCGCCGCCTGCACCTCCTCATCGCTCGCCCCCGCATTGAAGTACTCCCACCCCATCACTCCGCCAAACGCGCCCGCACTCGCGCTCGTGCCCGGCCGACGCGCCCTCAACACCTGCAGCAGCCCCTCGAGCACGCGCGGCGCAACGTACCCGCTCCCGCCGTTCCCCGCGTTCGTCAGCACCCCCAGCACGATCTTGTGCGCGGGCCAGCCCGCGGCGAGGATCGCGTCGTAGAAGCGCGTGTTGCCCGCATCGCCCCAGCCGTTGTAGAACTGCGCGTGGTACCAGCTGACGAGCGCGCCGTGGCCGGCCTCGAGCGCAAAGTGCGAGAAGCCGCTGAGGTGCGGCATGCTTCGCGGGAGGATGAGTGGGGCGCCGGGGCTCGCGGGCGGCGTGTAGGTGTCGAATGGGAGCCGCGGGTCGACGAGGAGCGCGGTCGCGACGGGTGCGAGGGTCGTGATGAACTCCGGCCCGAAGTCGGCGCGGAGGCGGGTGAGGAGGCGGACGAGGGTCGCGAGCGAAATCTCTTCTTCGACGTCGAGGTCGAGTCCATCCAGCGCCCGGTGCCGGATGAGGTCGCGGAGAGGCGTGTAGTACGCCTCGAACTATGAGCATGTGAGTGTCATGACTGTGGTCGCATGGTCGTAGAATGCTACTATGCTCGTACGTACCTCTTCATCGGTACCTTGCAGCCTCCAGTAGCTGCCCTTCGCCGCTCCCCCAAGCATCCCCATTACTTTGACGCCGGATTCCTGGAGTGTGCGGACTTCCCTCCATAGCTGCTCGAACTTTTGCGCGTCGGGCGGGTCGTCGTTCAGCGTGATGTTTCCTGGACCATCATTTAGATGGATTGCGGCGATAATCACATGGGTCACGCCAGTGCGGTTGGTCAGTAAAGGAAGGAGGGAGAGAGGATCCCCTGCGGGCGTATGATGAGTCTGGGCGTAGAGCACGAACCGGGGGAGAGGATGCGTCGAGAGATCGAGGAGCTGTCGGTCTGACTCGTTTTCAGAGGCTGGGAGAGACATTGAGGTGGTTTGCGAGAGAAAATGCCTATGGATACCGTTGCAACTCGCGCACAGCCTCCTTTCGCACAGCCTGAGAAAACCTAGTAGAAGTCCCCGTCGCGCGAGGGACCACCAGAGATATTGAAGCTAGGATTCCTGTCCCAGTGATGTAACTATCAGTGATAGTACCGTCTAGTCAGAGGAAATAACTGAACCACTTCTGCTTGACACGGATCCGTCGCGCGCATATTGATCAACTTGAAGTATTCTGAGTCAGTAACATTCTTGAGAACGCAGAAGGACCCAGTTCAAGTCAGAGTGAGAGCAGCGAAGAAGCAGGCATCATGCTCTTGGCCGTGTCGAGCACCCAAAGAGGTTCAAGAGAGGACCAGCCCTAGTGACAGATCTAGAGTTGCTACGCCCGATCTCGAAATAACATATTGCGTCGACGTTCTAGTACCGATTCAAGCCTGCAGGCTGCAACTCCCTTCCACCCTCTTTCTCGTTCGGGGTTCCTCGGCGGGGGGATCCATAGTCATGGGCACTGGATATATATCGATAGACAATCCGCAGACGTCCCGTGCGAAAGACGTGTGCCTCGAGGGCGATGAACGTGCTGAGAGAAGGACAGAAGCAGCGCCTGGGGACTTTATATATTATTGTACCCACGGCCTATCGTCCCCCACACTCCTTGCCTACCACCACCCATCAATCCCTCCATCCGCTTACACCCCGTCCCATCACACCATGGACGCCTACCAAGCATCCTTCATTCCTGACAACTCCTACTGGCTGTCGAATACAGAAAGCTTCACCCCCCGCGTCGTCGAGGCTTCGACCAACCTCGAAAGCGCAGGGGGCTTCGCCGACTCCGTGTACTACAGTACTATGGCCATCGACGACACGGGCATGGCCCACGAACCCGGCATCTACATGGGCTACGCCAACGACGTCTGGGGTGCGCCTACAGTCCCCATCGAGCCGACCGACATCATGTGGGTCCCTAACGCGACCCCAGAGCCTTATTATCCGCAAGACGCGTCAATGCTCTGTAACCCGAGTCTTCCGATTGTCTTCAATCCCCCGTCGCCAGTCTCCGAGCAGTCGTTCACCAGCTCCCCCACGTTGTCGTTCGCATCCGGGATGGATCTGCCCTTCGACATGCAGTCTCTCGACGGGTATCCCTTCGACTTTACGTGCCCGTCGTCGCCGATGGGCTCGTCGGGCTTCAGTATGTCCCCTTCTCCTATATCCTCATTCCTTGGGGAGCCTCTCTTCGACTTCGACAAGGGTTACGGGCAACCGTTGTCGCAGCAAACGGTCACTGCTGCGAACCCAGATGCCGGTAATCTTTCCCAGGCCTTCGGGGGTATGGAAGGGAACGCGGGGCCATCCCCATTCCCCTCCATGACCCTCGAGCCGTCCCCGCGCCCGCAGCAGGACGCCCCGTCGACGTCCCCCAACGCCCAAGTCGACGTCCTAAAGCGGGCGCGCGGCAGCGAGAACACCAAGAAGAAGCCGGCCAGCCCGCCGAAACGTCGCAAGCCGCAGGACACGACGCCCAAGCACAAGTGCTGGCACTGCGAGGAAAGTGAGTTGTCTATCTGCTCGGCGCCGGCGACTGTGTCACTGCCACGGTCACGGCCCGCTGCGCACTGCTGATCGGCCCGGTCTCCGGCAGTGTTTGCCCGCACAAACAACCTGAAGAAGCACGTCGATACCGTGCATCTCAAGTTGCGCCCTTTCAAGTGTGCGGACTGTGGCGACGCATTCAGTCGCAAGCACGACCTGACTCGTCATGTGCACTCGAAGCACAAGAAGCTGGGCTCGCCGCGTCGCAAGGGCGCGAGCTCCAAGGACGAGTAAGGAGCAATCGAGCGTCCCCGTTCCCGGTACGTGTATCATTCTTCTAGGTCGCCCGTCGACATTGGTGGCGGTTCCTCCCTGTCTTTTCCCGTGTGAGCTGACCTCGCTCTGGCTGAAAGGTGAATCGCGGATCGCTTGCACCAGTCACATATCATTTCTCGGATCTCGTGCCCCAGTCGAGCGTTCAGCAGGCGTGCTGACCTCTCCGTCATTGGCGCGAGATTCGCGGTGAGGAATGTTATGTGGCTGATGGACGGGAGAAGGATGCGCATGCGTACGTGACTGGGACGGCAAGTGCCCTGCGGCCGGTCTGCCGGGTTTGTCCCCTCACGGACGCATGCGCAAAGGACGGGAACTATGGCTACTTGGTTTGCTTCTTACATATCTATCTTGTGTTCTCGTATGGTCTCTGGTTTCGTTCGTATTTGAATGTGCGCGTCTCGGCTCTCGCTTGTATGCTTTCACCTCTCTTGCTGTCTTGTCCGTCTAATTCAACCCGTATGCTTCGACTCGATTTCCGCATCATCCCCATTCTATTGCCATCAAATTGATCCTGATGTTGCATATTTCTTCGCTGTCTACCATTGTTTACTCTTGCAAATGTTGTGTTCGGAGAACACGTCTTCTAGCAGATTGTAAATGTTTGTGTTTGTGTATACACGCTGTCGTACAGGGCCCCTAATCTCTGAACCCAAATGTTCTGTCATTCTCGTATGCGTCGCTAGTCTGCCTCTTCCCCGTCCAGCTCCTCGTAGTGCCGGAAGAGCCCGAGCCCGAACTTGAGCCTACGCCCACTCGAGATGTACTCCTTGATGCCCTTCTCGCCCCGCACGCGCTCGTGCAGCGCGAACACGTTCGGATATTTCCCACCCTTCTTCATCTGCCCCATCCGCTTCGGGAACGCGAACAGCAGCCCGTCGATGACATTGAACAAGACCAAGTCCGCCGTCGTCGTCTGCTTCCCGACGAGGTACGTCCTCGCTGCGTTCGACTCGGCAGCGGTCGCGTCGTTCGACGTGAGCACGTTCTCAAAGTAGCCCAAGAACATCGGGATGCGCTCCCTGCGGAACAGCTCCGCGCGGCGCGCCGACTCGACCTTCTGGTCCTCGTAATAGAGCGAGCTCGCGATCGGGTGGTGCACGTCGTGGGTCTCGTTGCTCCAGTCGAGCGCGGTGAGCACGAGTTGGTTCACCGTGCTCCGCTCCTCGTCCGCCTTTTCGAGCTCCTCGACGCTCAGCTCGCGCAGCGCCGCGCGTCCGTCGGCGGTGAGCGTGTTGAGCTTGCTCCCGTGCACGCCCGCGAGCCCGCACCGGGGCGCGATGTGGTTCAGGATGGCGGGCGTCTGGGAGAGCACGCGCCCGGAGGGGAGGCGGAGCGCGGGCGGGGCGAAGTGCGGGGGCGGGCCGCCGAGCTTGGAGGCGGAGGAGAGGAGCGGCATGAGGCCCGAGTGCTGCTCGCTGTACGGGATGCCCGCGTACTCGAGCGCGAGGCGGACGTACTCGCCGCGACCGGGGATCTCTGGCCACTGTGCATGGTGGTTCGTGAATGAGTCAGTGCGACGTTCGGAGTGCGGTGAGTCAGCTGACGGGACGCACATAGTAGAGGATGTACTCTTCCGTGCGCTGCCGTTTTTCTTTGTGCGACATGGTGGTATATGGGCGGGTGAGTGCACTGAGGAGAGGCTTCCGTGCAATCAATACTGCGCGAGGTGATGGTAGTCTGGCAAGGACGGACATACGCCGTCTGTGCGCCGATCGCTCTTATAGGGGGCTGCATTGACATGACATCATAGGGCTTACTTATTCATACGAACCATGAGACCCGGATGAGAGAGACCCGGCCGCGGCCATATGGCTCGGAGTGCCACAATGTCAATTACACGATCTAAAGGGACATCGATGTGAAGGACGAGCATATATGGGAGCAACATACACCATGCATGTGTATAGAAACGGGCTGGGCATGGCTACACGCACGGGGTGCGGTGCGGACGCTGGCAGCATCTAGTCCAAAGATTGAGTACCAGCAGGCTGTTGTTAATTCGCAGTATCGTGTCGATACAACCCGACTCTCATGGGAAGGCATGCCCTTGTGTCGTTGCCGACACTGGGAAAGCGTATGTTGGACATGTTCCAAACGATCGACTTGCCGGAGGGTTCGAATGTGAACTTGGAGAGCAGCGTGCAAAGGACAACCTCTGTGCAAGCCGCGCATAAGCAAACTATGTCCACGTGGACGCATAGAGAGGGAACCCATGAGCAAACTCGGACGCACTCATTTCCAGTTGCGAAAACTTGAATCCACTAGGGTAATCGAGGACGTCAACGAGGATACACAACGTCAAACTGCTGAGCATACTCACATGCATGCCCGGCCTCCACCTAGGAACGTCATGCTACATATCATGTCACAATTAGCCACAGTCGCCACGCAGCAAGTCAGATAGACGTTGGACTGACATGTTCGAGTACACTCCTGGCATCTTGGCCTCGGTAACGCTTTCGGGCAGAGGCGCGAGCCACCTCTCCGGCTTCCATTCCATCGCGTCCTCGCCCCATATGGCTCTGTTCGTGTTCGCAGAAAGAACGCCAATGCCGATGGCGGTGTCCTTGGGTACGAATATCTCATGCATCACTTTGCCGTCAACGCCCCTGATAGGCTGGGAGAGTGGGATAATCGCGTCCTTCCGGGACCTAAGAGGTTGCGAAGCGCGGAGATATGGTCAGCATGTAGCGCATAGGAGCGAGTACGTGCCCTGAACGTACTCCCGAAACACATGGGTGACGGGGGAGTGCCTTCAGTTGACATATGGATTAGTACTGCGCGCTTGTAAGTAGTTTGAGCGGCTTACAGCCTCAGGGTCTCCCTGCACACCGCGTCCAGGTACGGCAGGCCAACGAGCGTGTCATACGCGAGATCTGACTCCTGCTTCTGAGCGTCGAGGATCTCCTGCCTCAACTTCTCTTGGATGTGTGGATGTTCTCCGAGGAGATACAGAATCATTGATAGCGCGTTCGACGTCGTGTCCATCCCAGCAAATATGAACGTACTTAAAAAGAGAGCTGTCACCAACGATACCCACCAGGCTTCGAGAGGACTGTAAAAGACACTCACGACACTTGTGCGATGACTTCCTCCTCTGGAAGCCGATCCGTCTCACACGCCGTCATGTTCGCTCTCACTGTATGCAGTCAGCATACGCACAATGCGACGCAACAATCCACAGGTTAGGTGTCATAAGACTCACTGAGTATACTCATGATGTCCTTCCCTTCTCCGAGCTGCTTCATAACAGCCTCGTCCCCTAGCTCGAGCGCGCGTTGCTTGCTCCGATATATCTCCACACTACGTCTGTGAATGGTGTCAATAATGGCTTTGATACGCTGGACGCCCTCGTGCGGGATGAGCTCTGCCAACTTGCGGCGGAACGCGGGCGGTCCAATGTCTGGCAAGTAGGGCAGTATACGACGGAGATGATTCATCGTGAGGAGCGTCGGCCTAGTATTGTGCCATGTACATTCAGAAGACAATCAAGGGGAGCAGAAGTACGAGAAGACGCACCCAAAGGACTTGATGGCGAATCCGAAGTCGTCCATCGACTCCGCAACAAGCGGATCGAAGGAGTATCCGAGTCCGGCTTGGCCAAGAAGCTCCAGGGCCGTGCGAGACATCCACGAAAGCATGTCCATCTCGACAGGACCGCCTCCACCTTGTGCGCGATGTCTGATTGCTTTTTGAAGCTGCGTTTATTTGGGTTAGGTGTTGAGCACTGGACGATCGAGCGTGAGGAACGAACACGGTGCCGCGTACCTGATGTGCAACCTGATAGAATATCGGGACCATGTGCCGCATGTGGTTGATAGAGAAGACCGGGTTCAGCAGCTTACGCTGACGTCGGTGGTGCTCGCCTGGCATCAGGTCGGACTCAGACTCGAGGAGTGGGTATATGCATGGCGGTGTAGCACTTACTGAGAGTTCCGAGTAGCCCCGGTCCAAATCGCAACTTGTTGAATCTTCGCCAATTCAGCGAGCAGTTTAGTACGAAGCCGTCGAAATGAGGTACGACCGAACACCTACTTGATGTACCATGCCGGTTCCTCGAAGACGTGTTGATCCTTGACGACTATCGTGTGTAGCGCGGCAGGGTCGAAGACGTACAACATTCTATGCTGCGACGTTGTGCCGAATTTGAGGACAATAGTATTAGCGTTCACATAGCAATGGAGGTGATGCAGAAAGGCACCGTACGTACCCCGAGCGGACCGCTAAGCCGCACAACTCCCGGATACGAGTTCGTCAGCATCTGGATGAAGCCCCATCCGTCCTTGCTCAGGATCTGCCTGAGGTTTCCTGTATCGCAGGACCACGTTGATCATGATGAGCAGAGCGTGAACGATGATTTCGTGCGTACCATACAAGAGGGATCCTGACGGAGGTCCAGGGATGTTGTCCAACGGCGACCTCACGATGACCTGCCAAAGGTACTTCCAGACGGTCCACGAGAGTGCATAAACAAGGCCGGCAATGATCAGTGTGGTAGACATAGCTGTGGGACGCGATGGGAGTGACTGCCCTGACGGGACTGCCAATCTCATAAGACCTGCTGGCTATATACAGCCAACAGGGATCGTGGCTCTCACGACCTGAGCAGAGTTTGGACTGTAATGCATCATTACGTTGAGACCGATGAGGACGGCAAAGAAGTTGGAAATATATGCATACAGTGCAAAGGAGGCACCTTGAGAAGTTCGTATCCTTAGTAAGAGCTTGTGAGCATGAGGAACGTACATCGGCTTTACTCGGATTGATACACGCCTGAGGTTAAATCGAGGCACAAGTAGACTGTGCACCCACTACGCCGATAGGCGTGGTATCGACGGTTGCTACATCAAAGAGTCGCTCGCTAACCCTCCTGTAAATTCAGAATCGTATAGGTCTAGTCCAACTTAGTATCAACAGGACAGTAGGGAGGCGACGTACGTACAATCATTGTCGGTGCGTTGTGACGACACCTGACTCGCCTTTCATCAATCTCTGACTTGAAAGCCTTCTGCCTCCCTCACAGATGACGTTAGCCTTCGAACACCGCCGCATGACCATACTCGACACTTTGCCCACTGCGTTCGCCGCCATCGACGTGATGGGTTCAGGATATCCTCTATCATCGTAGCAAGTTCCTACTCCAGGTACAAATACACCAACTGGTGCACCTTGTCAGCGGTCGAACCGCAAGTAGCGACTTTGTTCGGCTCCCACTCGGAGTCCCTGCGCGCTTCGGATTCTCGCCGACAAGTTTCGAGTGAGAAACACCTCGCGGTCCATGCGACCGTGGAAGAAAGCTCTATCAATCAAGAGCGTTCCGGCTTGTAAAGATAAATAAGATGAGTTAGGCGGCGTGGCCAGGGACATTCTGTGTGATATTCGCCGTGGTGAATGGATGAGTAGCCCTGTATACCTGGCACCGTAGAAGCCGCGTCATAATTCGTTCGTACCTCAGGCTGGATGCATTAATGGGGGTAGCAGCTTCCAATACGCTAGTTTCGCACGACCTGAAAGGCGTTCAGGAGGTCGACGCCTTGTATGCACCAAAGACGGCGTGAAAGTGGCTTCGGGCCATGGTGGTTGGGAATCAAGCACTGCGGCCGAGTATGGGCGCTTCTACCGATTAGGAACTGATATCTACCAGGCGGCTTTTTAGCCATCGCTTGACGCTGACTTCATCGACGACACCCACTCGCATCCTGAGTGTAAGCTTTTCAGCAAAAGCCTCGTTCAATTTTTAGAGTGAATGCGAGTCTCTGATTATACAGGACCTTATCATTAGAAAGTCACAGTAGCAGCGTGACAAGGACAGCCCTGGAGCACAATGAATGGCTAGCTGAACAGTTATGAAGATTGGTACGTTCGAGGCTCATGTATTTACACAAAATTTGACAGAACTTCTGACTGGATCATTTCAGGTACTTATCGCAAATACCGTCCGAGTCGGCATCTTCCGTTAGCATGAAAACTTATCTCACTCTGGGGGGCACGTGCAGTCAGTACAAGCTCACCTTCAGTGTCCATGAATGTTGAGCGCGAAGTCAATAGTACGTTCAAATATTTGAGCCCCACCAGTCAACCATACCTCAAGATGGTCGCACGGTGAAAATCCAATGTCCAATGTCCACCCTCGGAGAAAGCAACTTGTGGTACGACTGTAAGAGGATCGTTCGCAACACTTCTCCGGCTAGAGTTCGACTCTAACCAGTTTCCTGACAGCGTTATACGGCGCCTAGAGAGACCTGCAAGTCTTGTCAAGACCAGCTGTTGACGCTGTCACAGAAAAGGATTCGGCCCTCAAGGTTCCTACTACCCGATCCTAACAGCATCGACCCACTGCTCCAACCTGGTCCTCCAGAGGTCTTCATCCCGTACTCCTGAGTCCTGTTTGCAATACAGCACAAGTTCTCGCAGTCGGAATCCTCCACGCTGGCCACCGGCCCCTCCCGCACGCGCTTGGACAAAGCTCACCAATGCCTCGCAGAGCGCCTCCCCATTCCCCATATCGCTCTCGAACCGGAGCACACGAAGCAGGGGACAGAGCGGCACCTCCCCACCGCCGCCAGAAGGCGTCAGAGCGTTCAACGCCTCCCGCAACGTCCAGTACCGCCCACGCACCGCCAGCGTCTCGAGGAGAGGAAACGCCCCAAGGACGGTCGTCCACTCGCGCACGGTCACCTCCGCCGAGCGTCCGCCGGCCTCCAGATAGCGCACGGAGAGATGGCGGAGCTGGCCCGTCGTGTGTGTCGCCAGGATCCCACGCAGCCCTGGGTCCACCCCGGCCGATGACCAGCCGTGGGTGTCGACCACGGCGTGCACCGCCGCTACATATTGGCGCGCAAACGCCCCAGCCTTACGCTTGCCATCCCGAGAGCCTGAGGCCACTGCAAGGGCGGCGGCGTCGTGTTCCGGCGGGGTGCGCATCGCGTTGATCCTGTACCCCTTAGAGGACATGTCGAGCACGAGTGCCTTCGTCGACTCCAGGAGCGCGCGCGTGTTAGGCGGGATGAGGGCAGCGAGCAGAGCAGCACCCGTCGAGTACCGCTGCCGGTCCGCCCATTCGACAGGCACTCGGAGGTGGAGGGCAGCGGTGAGCGGGAGCGTGAGTGCCTTGAGGAGGCGCGCCGTGAACGCGAACTCGTTTTCCAGATACAAGCTGCGCAGGTGCAGGAGCGCGACCGTTTTCGGGAGTCCTTGCTCCTCGTCATCGGCCTGCTCTGACGCCGTGTCTCGTAGATCGACCGGGGCGAACCGCGAGAGGTCGAGCGTCTCGAGCGTGCCAGAGGCAGCGTGCAAGGCACGCACGAGGTCGCCGAACGTGAACTCGTTCTCCACACAGCAGCACTCGTGCAGCCGGAGAGACCTCATCTTCCCGTAGAACGCAGGGCTGCGCGGGATGGAGACCCCACTCAGGGCCAGTGCTCGTATGTGCGGATGTGTCTCCGCCGACAGCCCGAGCGACACTTCAGATTTTGAGCGCCAGTCGGCAGGGAGGACCAAGAGCTCCTCGAGCGCGGGCATGGCGAGCGTGCAGAGCTGCAAGACGCCGTTCGGCCTGTCTCCGTTGTGCTCGATCCCGTTGTGCCCATGCACATGGAGCGCTCGAATCCTGTCCGCGTGGGGAGCGATCAGGGGGACGGCTGCTGAGACGGCTGCCTGGGGGACGCTGTTCAAATGGAGGTCGATCTGGGCGTGCTGAGTGCGGAGGAGGCAGACGCGGAGCCAGTCGAGGTTCGATCCGACGTGGATGACGCGCCAGAGCGCGGACGTGTCGCAGGCGACTTTGCACCAATGCTTGCAGACGAGGAGGAGGCGCATCCAGGAGGTGGGCGAGGGGGTCTTGTGCACGAGGGCGGCGACGATGACGAAGGTCTCCATGAGGAGCTCGACGGGGAGGTCGTGGATCGTTCGCACTGGTACATTGGATGGACCGCGAGCAAGGACGGGTTGTATGTCTGACGATATTGACGCCATGGGTTATGGCACTTGTATGTTTCGAGCGACGGAGTTTGCCGTTCAGAGAGCGGAGTGAAGTTCGATAGACAAGCGTCGCATGCACCGGTGGGCGAAGCTGCGGACTTCCCGCGATCACGCTCAATCGATCCCCTAAGTTCGTGATGAGTACTTGTCCATATATCAGAGTCATATCGCGCAGAATATGACCCACACACCTTGCCCGAACACTCAGGAGGGAGTGATAAAAGTGGGAGGAGGTCAAGACAGTTAGCTCCGACCATTATATCACTTTGCATACAGTCATGGCGGTGCTACGGTGAGAACTCGAAGACTGATCTGCGCGCTCGATATCAACTCTCTATCCGTCGAAGCGCACACGGAAGGTGCAAGCCAGCCGTTGTACTTCGCAACGGCCTTGTGCGCATGAGGCTTGCTCGTACGAGTAGAGACAACTGAAACTGCCCTGCGAGAACAGGCATGGAACAGAACGACACGGATTGGAAAAGGAGGGCACTGTGGTCGCGTTAGCGCGCGCCTCAAAGGTGCCGCGTTTACAAGCTCCAATGTCCGCACTGGGTGTCGAGAAACACGAAGAGTATCAGAGAGTGAAAATAAGGCTGCAACGGGAACGCAGATGGACCGCGCTTCAAGCACAGAACAGATGAACCCACCGTTCAGCATCACCTTTCATAAAAGTACAACAAATTGAATAGAAACAAACCTGACGCACACAGTCCGAGCCAAATCATACCCCACTCCTCGCACAGCTCACTCCATTCTTCCCTTCTCGCCCTGCCCGCCATGTGCCTCCTCCGACCACGGAACACACGCAACCCCGAGCGTATACTCGCCCAGCTCTCCCTCGCGCCCCTCCTCCTCCACATCCACATCCGCACCCTTCGCCTTCCGCGCCCTCGTGCGTTCCGGCGAAGGCATCGACACGAGCACCAACACCTGCAGCCCACGCACAGGCGCCTCCTCTCCCCCGGCGGCGCCCGCGACCCCAGCGTGCTGCTGCTGGGCCTCCGCCGCCCGCGCCTGTGCCCGCCGGAGAGCCTCCTCAGGCATGAGCGGCCGCGCGATAAAGTCCGGGATCCGGTGCCCGCGCCAACGCATCTCTGGCTGGGGCAGCGGTCTCCCGCGCGTCGTGTCTCGACGCGGCGCCTGCGCTGGGTCCCGAAGGTGGGTGGCTGGAATTGGGACGTGGAGGGTGCGCATGCCTGCACGGGAGAGCGCGTAGCCCATGGCGCCCATTCCGCCCGCCGCCCAGCGGATGAAGGACGGTGGAGGGTCCGGCTCTGGGTGTGTGTGTGTTGGGGCGGCGGGGGCGGCGGCGGGGTCAGGTTGCGGTGGAGTGGTGCGGACGTATGTAGCGCATATGGGCTAAGGGCCGGCGGGGACGGGACGGATTTTGAGCGACTGCGCTCCTTGCTTTGATCTGTGGGGAGGGAGAATGCTCACCGTGAGGTTTCGCCAGGTATGTGCTATCCCTGATGGACCTGGCTTGGCGGGCAGCTCGTTTGGGAAGACGTCCCAGAGGATGGGCCGTTGGCGGAGAGTGGTAGGGGCGCGACCTGTGTCGAGACCGGTGATTTGGAGACCAAAGTTGCGTCGGAGTGTGCGGGTAACCCGTCGGGAGCCTAGACCACAGCCGAGGAAAAAGAGAAAGACGGCGATGAAGGTGACGAGGAAGCTGAAGGGGAGAGAGGAGTTTGGGTTCAGGACCCCGCCAGGAGAGCCTCCGTCGTCGGTGGACGTTGCGCTGGTCATGTCATTTGAGATGGTCTTGGTCGTTGCTGGCTGAGACTGAAAGAGAGTCGCCAGATGGAGAGTGAGCGAAGGGGTGAGTACCGTTGCAGCCATGGTCGTCCGCTGATCTGAATCGGACAGCTTGGGTGGAGAAGATGACGGCGAGGGTATCAGGGCATGTCCAGGATGAGCCTCGGCAGCGATGGTGGGGATGTCGCAGCAGGGAGGAGGTCGTGCAGCCGTCGTCAGGTCGTGGACGGGGGAGGAGGTCGTGGTAGACGGCGTGGGTGTGCGAGAGAAGAGTGCGATGGCGTGAGGAACGACCGACCATAGTCCGGACGCTGTCTGTCACTTCTCTCCCTCGTCGCACTCACACGAGCAAAAATACGGGTGCCGCAGCCTGTCCAGTGTCCTCGCATCCGTTTGTCATGTGTATCGCTTCGAGGATAGAGGGTGGCAGGCAGGAGAGAGCTCGAAAGGAACAGAGCTCGCCGTGTCCGAGTCCGACGTCGTTGTTGGAGCTCGGCCCGCTCATCCGTACTCTCTGTGCCGTAAGCGCCGTCGTCATCCCCTGTTCGACGCGGACCTCCATGTCCTCCTCCGTCCTCTCCCGCATTCGCGCTCCTCTCTACAGGAACACCGGCTCTGTCGCGCGCGACCACCTTGCGTCTGAGCGTACGTTTTTGGCCTGGCTGCGCACAGGCCTCGGCTTCGTCGCACTCGGGATAGCCATCGAACGCTTCTCCCAGCTCGACCTCTCCGACCTTCTCCCTCCAAAGCCCACCTCCTCACCCCGCGGGCGGAACATACATGACCAACATGGCTTCAGGGAGACGTCGGACATACTTGTGGGTGCGCTGCTAGGCACGGGGAGTGGCAGCATCGTCTACGGCACAACCAGGTACTTCCAGACCATGAGATTGTTGGAGCAAGGCTTCTATAGGCCTGCATATTGGGGCGCCGCCGGTCTCGGGGTCGCAGTCGCAGGTTTGGCAGGAACCGTATACTGGACTGCAGTTGGGCATAGGTGGAAGCAGCAGGAAGAAGAGAACGGTCGCTCTTGACCTCGTCTCCGAGATACATTCAGGTAAGCTTAAGCTAAATTACGGCCCTGACACATCCATCTTATACATGCGCGAAGAAAGATTACACAGTCCATTCTTGATCCAATGCACCAGTGGCTCTGGATGGTCATTCCCCGCCCATGGCCATCCGTTCGTCTTCTTCTGCCGTCCACATCCCGAGCAAAGCTGTACATTCTCTCCTGACGTTCTTGAATGCTGGAGCATCCGTGGCTTCGAGAAGGGGGAGTGCGGCGCTGATTGCAACATACGGATTCAAGGTGAGCGTTCGCCAATCGCTCCAGACGGGTTCCGTGAAGGTAACGCTCGGTACGGGAGGCATGGACTCTGGGCGGAAGACGAGCACGTCGAAAGACGGGAGCTCCACCTGTAGGTTCAAGGAGGCCATTGTTGGTCATGGGATGGCGACGCGAAGACGTGCAACAAGGTGCGTACAGGTTTGAATCGTATCTCCGGGTTCTTCATGTCCCCCGAGATCCCGTCGTCGACGAAAGTGTCTGCGGGTGGCGGCTCATACCCATCCCAGGCTGCTAGAGAGGTAGTGGTTTCCGCTTCAGCGTTGAGTTTGGCAAGTGTGCTCGACACCTGTGATACATACATCAAGCAACGAGGTCAAGAAACGACGACTAGAAGGGCGAAGGAGGAAGCATCACCTCATCGAGCATATTATCCGTCATCGTCACGTCGCCGTCTGCTTCCTCGCGTCCAGTGTTGGGTGGTGGATCAGTCACACCTTCTGTACCCCTAGCGGCCTGCTCACGGAAGGAAGCACCAGGAACCCAGCGCCACGTCCCTGCGTCGTGCGCCTCGGCATGCGGCCTGCACACTGCGCACACGCACATACACCAGACACATCGTCAGCTCATCGTCCCTCGCGAGCATCCCGGCTACGACTCCGGAACACACATAACCACGTACGTGTCATCAAGTTCGTCCAGTCGTCGCGCGAGTAGCCTTGCGGGAGGAGCTTGAGCGATTTGAGCCACGAGATCGGCTAAGTCGCGACGTCGACCGCGCGGGGCACACCCGTTCGCGACATGATGAGCCCTCGACGCCTCCTGCTGCACAAGCGACAACCTGACCGCACTCACGTTCACGTCCTTCAAGTCCTGCCCCTGCCCCTGCGCGTCCGCGGTTCGGTGCTGCAGCACCGCGCGCACGACGACGAGCTCGTTCACGTCGCTCTGCCCGCAGAGCAGGCACTGCTGCCCGTGTCTCCGGATCGTCGCGAAGACCGTCCGGCGGGGGAGCTGCTCGGGGGCGTTGGGCGCGTTGTGGCTCTGGCCGGCCCCTGCCGTCGATGTGGCCCCCGCTTCGGCGGAGTTGGAGTCGTCGTAGAGCGCGAAGAAGGAGGCGTCGCTGGTCGTGCTGAGCGCGCTCGGGGGACGGGTCGGTGGGGCGAAGTTGGGATCGAGGGGGCTTGGGCTCGGCGCGAGGGCTTCGAAGGTGAGAGGGTCTGTTGATTGCATGCTGTCTTGGTGTCTCGGTCGATGGATGTCTGGGGGCGCGGTGTCTTGTTGTGAGTGATGAGTGAGGACTGGGAGGCGCTGCAATCGGTCAGAACGCACGGGTGCTGCAGGAGGATACCTGCGCGTGCTGGTGTTGGTGGTGGTGGTGAGTAGCAAGAGATACAAGGTTAGGATCGGAAGGAGATCATATCGCGACAAGCTGTGAGACTGAAGTCAGGGTAAGGCGTACGGCCGCGGCGATGGGGTCTAGACTGGAAGCATGCGGCGGATAGCGCAGATGTGTACGTACGTATATGGATGTGAGGGGCGAACATGTGCCCCACCGCAAGGCCCTCGTGTGGCGTGCAACCTGTGTGGGGCCGGTGCGAGTTTGCCTTGATTGTCTCAGACTGTTGTTCGTTCACGCTGATTGAGTGAAGGCCTGCTGCTGGTATACTCAACAGTCCAACAATCCACTTCAGACAACGGGTGGGATTGGCAGCATGCGACAAGCTGTAGAGATTACTTTCGCATGAGAAGGCTACCGACACAACGCCATGACTGCTCATCCTCGCAGTACTTGTTCTCCTCTCAGCCTTTTACCATCTACATCTACCATTCTCACCGTTCATCCCCCTCTTCACTTATTTCCGTACCGTGTTCCTCCTCTGAGAATAGCGAGCTCTCGTCTAATGTAGAACTATCGGACGAGAAGACGTTCTCCTCATCTCGCTCCTCCGAGTCGTCCTCACTAGTTCTTTAGTCGTACACCTCGCCAGAGTGCATCTCTTCTTGCGTCACGTTCTGGGCTTCGCAATCTCTGTCGTTCTCTTCCTCTTCGCTCTCTTCGATATCTTCCTCGAATTCCCAATCTCGAGTATCGTCTCTAGTTCTGACTTGGACGGCTTCCAAGGCGAGTTCCATACGTTTCTCAGTTGCAGGCACTCATTCTCCAACGCCAGCAGCTCCGCATCCGGAGGCGGCCAATACGCTCCTTCTACGACGCCAAGCAGTGCGGCGAAGACCACGTACGGATGCAGGGCCAGTTTCCTGCCCAACGGGCGAACGCGGAGAGATCTCTCTCGCGTTTGCTCGCCAGCTCCATGGGTGGTTACTGAATCATCCGTCTTCAGCGACAGAAAGTGAGCGGCATGATCGCCCGGGACTCACACATCGTCTCAGCAACCAGGGGACCTCTACCTGTTGCTCTACGAAAGACATATCTATCAGGAGGCGAGTCGCGACAATATGGATGGAGGTGCGTACCAGCTTGAACCGTACCTCAGGGTCCTTCATGTCCCCCGAGATTCCGTCATCGACGGGTGTCTGCGGGTGGCGGCTCGGACCCATCCCGGGCTGCTAGCAAGAGTCTTGCAAGTATGCTTGACACCTGGTCAAAAAGGTCAACATACGACCTGCAGAGCAAAGGAGGAAACAATACCTCATCGACCGTATCATCCGTTCGCGGGCGACATGATCAGCCCTTGACATCTCCAGCAGTGCAGCGAAGCCTGACGGCACTCATGTTCACGTTCTCCACATTCGGAACGTGAGGTGTATTCGTCTTGAGTGATCCCCGACTGCGCTGGTGCTGCTGGTGTCGGCACGGGTGGGTGCTGGTGCAGATATCGACATGCCCGATTTCCCTTAGCTCGCCGGACGATGATTCGAGTACTGTAAGTCGTCGTGGTCACATCGACAGCGGCGCAGAGGACAAGACATCCCATCTTTCGACGGCATCGAGAGGAGTGCTTTCGGAACCATGGGTGACACGCCATGGTGATGGTGCATCTGGCCGTGGTGGGAGTAGTAGAGTGACGAGAGCGGCGTCGTGGCAAATCGACGACGAGGGGACGTTATGAGGGGCCCAGTCAGCATCTGCGCGAAGCTGCCGTCAGCAAGCGCTCTCGCCAAACAAGGTATGTCTCTATGCACATCTGCGACATTGCTGATAATGTGGACGGCGTAGCAGAGAGAAGCAACGGCCTTGCGGCCGAAGATGGAGAGGCAACCAATATCAAACCTAGACGGCATACTACAGACGCGCACATCAAACCTAGACGGCATACTACAGACGCGCACACTCGCAATCGTCCATCGCTGAGGATGTGGCAAGAATGGGGGGAGCAGAAGAGATGCTTACCCGATATGGAGCTCGTCCTCGTCATGTTGGGAGCGCGATAGGGTGTGGCAGACATGTACTACAGGTCACGCCGGTGCGCGCGATACGTCTCGCACGCGCATTCATGATCCTACTGAGGCTCCTTGCGTTGAACCAGCGACACCTGGCGGGAGATCTTGATGCCGGTAGCGTGCCAGGCCTATCGGGGGTCGCCGTCAATCGGATCCATGCGCGAGAGCTGGTCCATGATGCTCATTTGTATGTACTAGGCCGCCGCTCCTTATGCTGATGTGTGGTTCGTGGTAGGTGGCAGGAGGCGCTGGCGTCCGCAATTGACGTTCAGTAATACATAATACGAAGAGGGGAAGGCGCACAGAGAAAGGGATGATCAGCCGCACATCCGCCTGTACCGTGGCGCAACATTCATCGCGAACGATCGAACGCGGCCGCATCTAGTCGGGTCGCTTGGGTCCCCAGCCGGGGCGCGCTGATATGGAAGCAGAGGTCTGTCTGTGATGGGCGGTCTTCGACACATTTGAGGGTACCGCAAGGAGGTAACGACGGACGGTGAATAACAAGTGAGCATTAGCACATGCGGAAGCAATGGTGACAATGAACATGACCCACTTTTCGTTCTACATGGCACGTCCTGTAATCATTGTGCACCGAGAGCGGTGAAGGAGAGAACGGGACGTCAGCGCGGGCAGAGGAGGCGTGCACAACGAGTCGGCGGAATGGACTGATAGATCCGGCGAAATGAGCTGGTGACCTCCACTACTAACATAGCCTCAACACAGCCGTCCGACTGGTGCAATGGATAGTCGCTCATAGGGCCATGGTGCGGCCCAGCGAGCAATCGTGCACTGTCGTAACAACTGCTTGTAGGTCGGTAACACAATTGCGGGAAATGCACATAGGGCCATGGTGCGACCCAGCGAACATACCCGCATTGCGTCTGTATGACTTATGGTAGTGTGGGTCCCAAACATGTATACTAACTCATGTATAGAGACAATGAGCCCCCGGACCACACTGCCGGCCGCAAACAGTGAGGGCTTTCCTTTGATGCGCTACGGACAAGTTGCCGCCAGCCTCAGAGGCCCATGCCTCGTCGACTTCGACTGCTACCCCATGGTAGACCCATCCGCATGTCTCCGAGCACGCCCCAAGTGTGGCACGCCCGAAGAGGTGCAATAGTTAGGCTGCCGCCAGCCTCTGGAGCCCATGCTCCATTGAACTGCGACCGCCGCCCCACGGCGGGCCTAACGATAGGAGTGCACTGTATGCGCAAGAGGCGTCCGAGGACACTGGCTCCATACGCGAGACGAGACTTGCAGGAGAAGTGGAGGGGATAACAGCATCGGGGGCCAGAAACATTTGAGACATACCTTGACACATCCTCAGCGACTTATTCACCCATGCCGAATTTCTGCTCTGCATTTGCAAGAGTCGTTGGGGGAGAAAGCGGAGGTATCGGGAGTAACGCGAGGGCCTGGAGACGAGGAGGAGGAGGTATGAATGAAAGTTGCTGCCAGCAAAACACAGCGCGTCAGTGAGCGTCGGCTAAGATGCACCCGGGCCGGTCGCTTCAGTACACTGTATGTGCGTCCATGTCGTTCGCCTGCACCCGCTGCACCCCCTGAGTCCTCCACACTTCGCATGACCTGTTGTTGCATACCTCGCAGGAAGCTGCGATACTGGACGTCGAGGTGTGTAGGTCTTTGCACATGTCACTGCACCTTTCTGCAAGCCTCTGCACCGGGCGCTGCACGTCCTTCTACAATTCGCTGCAGTTTCTGCAATCTCATGTTGCCCATGCCGGGCTGCAACGCTTCAAACTCTGCGCCTCATGACCGCGGAGGGTGTGTTGGACCGCCCTCATGTGGATTCTATCCGTCTTGTGAAGAAAAAAAGCTGACCGATCGGCAGGGAGGCAGCAACTTTGCGGGGACCCTGACCATCCGCCAATAAGACTTCCAATATCATACGGCGATTGCATGTTGTTACATACCCAAATACAAATCTCGGTCTGACAACAGGACGAATTCAGAGTCTAGAGGTATCTCTGTTATCCACGTGCATGAGCAGGAAGAATCACTGGTCGAGACATCCTCGGTTTGCAAATGAGTATACGCTCTCTATAGCTCAAGACGGGTCTTCCTTTCCGCTACATCACTCTCCTATTTGCCTCTCCGTAACGTCCTTATCCCGGCTACCAGTATTGAGAGCGTCTCAAGCTGTGGCGCCGGCATTGCTTCGAGCACGGGGTTTGCCCCTCTTGGCTCTGGATGAGCGTGCCTGCTGTGTGATGCGCATATTCCAGGCGGTCTTGATGCTCTGACACTCATCTTCTATGACCTTTAGTTCCATGTCTGGAAGAGGCCAGTACACTGCGCCAGCCATGGGCAGCACAGACGACAGTACCACATAGGGATTGAGCGGTAATGCCTTCTTCATCTGTATCACTCGCGTACTCGCGGTTTGGATAGCCTCTCCTGATTGTGAAGTAATGTTAGCCACGCGGCAGACTACTGAAAATGGTGTATACACTGACCTGACCGATACTGATCTACGATCGCCTCCAATTCGGGCATTTGATTTGGTCGGAACACCACTAGGTCGTAGCGGAAGTTAGTCTCCTTGAACATTTCGGCCTGAGGGTTATTGACGGGTCGCCGAAGCTCGTTCATGTGATGCATGCGCTGTCTAACCTCCTTTGATGGGATGAATCGCCATATATCGTCCTGATAGGCCTCTGCATGGGACTGACATACTGAGTAGCCGGCAGGGCAGGACCATATTGACGCTACCATTGAGAAGGTGCATATTAGATTGATTGACCAAATACTCACATAACATGAGATTCTGCGGGTCGTCCCTCGTAAATGAAGCTTTGAGAACTCCGACATGGCGCAGCCAGACAAGAGGCTGTGTGTGTTCATGAATGAGCGTGTCGAGTATAATAACATTCTCATTACGTACCTCCCCGTTCGTGGGCCAGGGGTGATGCAACACCACGCGGTAAGGCTGGACTGTGTCCGAGGCATTGCACACTATGCATGAGGACCCAAGTAGCTTATTGATGGCCTCTCGGGACTGAGGAGGAACGAGATCTTCGGGATCTGAGTCCTCGGGGTTGATATCGACCTCATGATCAACATGAGGAGCTTCATGTTCGAAACCGAAGGTAGTGGAAAGCATAGACATCGGTGGGTTTAGCTAGTCAATAGGAGTTACCGTGAGAAGTATGCGTCGTAGCTTAGGTTAGTGGTCGGGACAGGCTACCGTTCACCTTTATACTCTCATAACAGGCGCCAAATTGAGGCTATTACTTATCCCATCCGAAGCCTTGTATACACAAACCAGCCTGATCGTGGCTATTCTATCTCTCATGAAATTTGCCCTGTTTCGGAATGATCGTTGCCCGGAGCACAGACTGGTATCCTTGTCAACTCCGTATCCTATCAGAATCAGGATCCGATGGTGAGTATGTTTCGCTAGGCTCCTATATCCTCATATGCGGTTCTCAGGACTGCCCTGACAACACGCCTGTGTCTACTCCGGCCCTGATAAAAATTGTTATCAAATGATCAGTCTTTCGGAATGATGACCCCCTTGTTTCAAGCCAAGCTTGGCAGAACTCGTATGCATTCAACAATAATCAGAATTGGTGACGTGAAGTTTCAAAATGATATAGTCAGGTGGCTTTGCGGGTAAGAGAGCTCTTGTTCTGCTGGATCTGGACTGCATAATTGGCGACTTTGGTTAAAACAAGCAGGAAATTGAACGGGATGCATATTTCAAGTTTCCGCTGTAGTATAAATGTGTCCTTCTTCTCCCACCTTCTGATCGACAGAACCATGGAGAATTAAATACACCATAAGACTTTGCGGACCGCAACGATGACATGCCTGAAGGACCACGACAAGCGGGTAAAAGTCTCAGTCATGAAAGCACGGAGACAACGCCTGCATCTACAATTAGTATCACATCCCGCCCAGTGTTGCGTTGTACACAGAGCGCTTTGCTTCGAGAGTCGAGCGTCATCGTTGTCATGGCAGGAACAGCATTGCACGTTTGCGGTGGTCTCCGCTGAGAAAGGAGAGGTGGATGCGCGCAAGGAACAATCAGTGGTTGACTATGGGATGGACTGTGCTTCGAGCCCGATACTATAGTGTCTGACAGTCCAAATACAGAGACGGACTACTTGCTATTGACGACTGGAACAACGGGATCCTTTGAGCAAGTGGGGGTTAGACATACGGGCAGTGTGCCAGCCTACATAGTCGGCAGCCATTCCAAGCCGGTGTGTAGGCTCAGGGCAGCACCCCGGAACAGCTTTACACAGAGCGCGCATTGCACACTCTCCGAGTTGCCGGTAACCATCTGGAATTTCTCAACTGACGGCTGACAAGGACGACGCCATGGCTGACACTGCATGCCTGCTCGATTGTTGTGGCTTCCAAGTAGGACAGCAGCGCCGCCAGCTTTGCACCTAAATTAGATGCTGCCTGCACTAATTAGTACAATGAGTCCAATACGTGCACGAGATCATCACCTGGAGGTGCCTAGGTCAGTGCGGTTATAGCCGCTTAGCCCTTGGGCCAGTGTGGGGGTCATGCTAGGCCATATACTCAGCACTGCACCCGCTGTCACACAAGCTATCGAGTAGTAGCATATATCATTTACTCTGCACTTCATTTTCTGCTGATAACTGGGACAACATATGAGCGGAGCAACATTATTTATCTAGTATGGTATCACAACAGTCGGTCGATGATGATGATGTTCTAGTCTTGAAATTCTACATTGTCTGGCTTCCTCTGTTACTATCCTAACACGGGGAGAATGGGAACCTATGTTGAAAGTCGCAACGCAGTGCACATTATCACAGTAATCAATCAGGGCACATACAATTGTGGCTGGAGGCTAGACAATCGGACAACACATACAAGACTCGGACAACACAAGCAATAAACCTTCTGATAGAAAATACTGTTCAGTACTGTGAACAAGGCATTGAGATTTAAGCCAACTGACCACCATCTCCTGGATGTCTGAGCCTCACATTCAGAGTACTCCAGACTGATGAGTATCAACTGAGTCGTTGACCTTGTTTCGCCACATACAAAGACTGTTGTAGTATTCGAGGACGCGGTTAGGAATGTCTTGCTTCGAGACAATTTGGTCATCATTATTGATCGCGAGTAGTTTTATTGTCTTCGTCACCACGAACCCAACTCCAAGATGGTTGAGAGCCTTTACCATGAATGGGTAGGGATTGATGGGGTAGTTGATCGCATTGACAGGTTTGTATAAGATCTCTACGGGCTGTGCCGTAACTTGTATCTGAGTACCACAGGGCTTCACCCTCTGACTGGTAGGTGACAGGTGCCTGAATAGGATCTGCTGGGGATATGATGTTTGGTTCTGGAAGGTTATCTTGATTGGGCCGAACATCAAGTCTCCCATGTGTGTATGCTTGATTGAGGTCAGAAGTACTACTAGCTGACCGCTGAGTCTCTGTGTTTGTAAATCTAGTGGTCAGAATAACATGGCAGACCACTTGTAATGTATCCATCACCTTTAGAGTCTCTTCATGCTTGATACACCTCTCCTTCTCTTCAATGCATCGTAACAGAGCTTCGATGTCACTCAGAGGGGGGCATAGAAAGAATTCTCCTCCGCTGAATGTTTCACCATGTCTATGACACACTAACTCCCTATAAGTACATATGTGAATGAGGATGATTGTCTCGGACAACTCACATGGTATCACATTATCGATACTGTCCAGCTCGAAGGTAGGCGCCACTAAACCTGTGTTCCTGAGCCATTCAATCTTGATATCCACGTAAGTTGTTGCTAATAAGAGCAGTGTTGGGGTGTTCTGGACTACACATCTGGTTTTCTCCTCGTAACATATTGGGTATGATGTACCACAACTTGACATTGCCACCTGTCATGGAGCAGAAGGCACACTTTCCCCCGTATGCGTCCCGGACAGTCTGATGCCAGAGTATGTCGCTCAAACCGCCGTCAGAGGCGACCATAAAGGGTGAAAGCTTGTCTGAGCTTTTCAGGTTTGCCATGACAGGGCGATAGGCTGAGGGGTGATGTGTGAAGGTTCCTCACCTCACTTGATGACCAGGACTTTATAGTTTCGCAGGACCTCGGGCCGGGACTAGACTGATTCACTCTCAAGGCAAGTGCTAGATTGTTTTGAGTCGCTGCGGCCCTGGCGCATTTGGCTCATCATCGGATGGAAAATCTATTGTTTCATGTGCTGTTGATATGTAGCACCATATGCGCTCACATATGAGTTGGAACGGGACACACATATGTTATTTGCCATCCCCACAATGGCAAGCATTGATACACCCGGCCGAGACTGGGCGTTGAAACTAATGAATTGCAGCATAGGAGACTCAAACTCCATAGACCATAAACAATTGTCTGAAAGCTGCAACAGCCCAATTTCTTCATAGCTCGAGGTCCATGATGCTTGTACTCAGAGGCAGTGTTGCTGAATATATTGAGACATCCTCTTTCAGAAACTTAAACTGGGTGATATAGTCAGACCTCAGACCCTCCACTGGCTTTCATGTAAGAGTAATAACTTTGTAGAGTTTCATGTAGCATTCAGCCAAAGGGCCAGGTCTCAAAGCTTGTTTCAGAGCACCACACACCATTCTTCATATTATAAATCACGGTGGCCCACATTCTTAGCCATTACATTTCAGGCAACTATACCTAACCATGGCATCAGAAGACTCCAGCATGCAAAAGCTATGTAACAGGGTCCCCTTAAAAATGGAGACTCCGGTAGTGTAGTTTTGTATATAAACAGTATGAGAAATACCCTCAAGATAGCTACCAACGAACCGTTGAACTGAACACACCATGACTACTCCTCCAACAGTTTCTACTTCTACCACCCTGTCGCCCATCAAATCATCTTCTGTCTCTCTCAACAAGTCAGAGAGATGTCGTGTGCTCACAAATTGGGCAAATTCTTGTGCTCTTTGTGGCAAAGAACACAAAGCTAGCCCATCGGTCATAGTTGAGTGTGCTCATTTAATCTCCAGGACCATGCTCGAGGACCATCTTGTGAGTGATTGCAGTCATGCTCGATCAATGACTTCAAAAACTGACACCAACTCGTTTTAAGCTTATATTGCATCGGGAGCTCTGGGGAGATGGTGAATTCAACAAGAGAAGTCCCCACAATTTCTTACCATGTGAGCAATTTTCCAAGCAACAACACTGTATTTGTCCCTCAGATGCTGAATTACTTCGATCAGTATGTACCTTCCAACATACAATGTATGATCAAGGACTCAGCTTTATCATTCTTCCTGAGAAATCATACATCATGAGGATCAACAAAGCCCTAGAGGCTGGAGAGATTCCTTTGAATCCTGTGGGTAGTTTTGTAATTTGTTGACAACATCTAACATGAGAATCACCAATAGAACAACTTAGGCCCTGTTGGCAGATGGGTGTACATTGCAACTGTGGCATCTTTGGGTTATGAGACCACCATAGGACCTTACACGGAACGTTTCGACAAATATTGCGAGATAGTCAACCCTCCAGCCCGTCCTCCACTGTTTGTTCATTATGTCAATGAACATGACACTGACGACAACGACTACAACAAAGACAGAGACAATGATGTGGATGAGGATGATGGAGACGAAGACCTGGAGAATCAAGATAAGGATGCTGACAACCACACCAATGAGCATGAAGATGTTCAGGACGAAGAAGAGGACGAGGACAATCACCTAGGAAATCGCAGGGTCAAATACAACATAGAGACAGAGGACGGCAAATGCTACTTTTACCTGGACTTCACAGGCATCCCCGAAGAATCCCAACCCGACCCAATTGCCATGATACTCAAAGCCTCATTGGCTATTGGGATTACAATCCTACCACCTGTGATCCAGTATAAGGGGCGTAGTTGGAATAGTCCATTAAGGGAGTACGAAGGTTATGTCAGAACCATGCGTGAGCATGCCGAGCTTCTGTTAGGTGATTTCAGACAACGGCCGATGAACCATACAGAGAACGAAGCCACTAACCTCAAGGCAATGGTGGCCGAAGGAGAATCAGGGAACAGATCAACTTCCCGTGTCAAAGTAGAAACCATGGTCATAGAGGACAATACCAGTCACCTTCAAGATACCGTTCCCGCCAGGGAGGGGTCTGGGAACACCATTCGGGGCGGCGACGAACGAGAACCAACCAATGCGACTAGTCCTCCACCAAACAACAATGATCCAGTTGATGCGGAGTCGTCCCGTCGAAGGAGCACTAGGCGTAAGCACCAGGCTCCTCCACTCATCCCGATTATTCTCACTACGACTGAGAAGAGCAAGACAAAGTGATGGTTCAACTACAACTAAGACCACATAGCCTGTCTTCCTTATGTCCCTTGCTTGATGTTGTAATAGTAGCCGTAGTTGGTGGCGTGCACTGAATGTACATGGGCTTCCGAATCGTAAAGATATCATGCAAGGACGCGCGCATGAGGCTTTGTCAATACTCTCAGTGCCCCTCAGCTGCCAGATGGCAACCAATGAGCCACCATGTACGTGTATAGCAGAGAGAATACTTTACGCACAATCTCTCCCATATTCTTCTACAGAGTTTGAAGGGACACTGGTCGCGGAGACTCTGGTACACTTCCTTAGAGCTCCACTGTAGAAGTTGCGTTATCGACTTGAACCATTACATAGAAGGGGCAACTCATACAATGAGTGCTACATATACGATGTATAGCGACACACTTCGACGGAACTGTAGTGAGCACCGCCAATATCCTCGTTGAGGTACGTAGAGCGATCGATTGATCGCCTGCCGGCGCATCTCGACCGGTCACCCACTGCACGCATCACTTAAGATGTACCATGTCTGTGATGTGGCTTCGCATCGCATGCAATGTCTTGCTCATGCATCGTTACCAATCGATGATCAGTACTGGTACCAGTCATTGATGGAAGGGACTCACGGAGTCGCTGACATTGATGACAGGTGTGGAAGTAGGACATTACAGCTCCTGAAGGTCTTAGCAACAATTGTTTTACGAAGTGGTCAGGCTACCTAGGGGCTTCCTCTTCGGCTCTTTGTAACTCTCAAAAGGGGAACTGCCCATCTCCGGACTCACAGAATCACCTCGCGCACGGGATGGCGACTCGAGTATTTCAGGCATAGCTCGCTCAAACGCATGCGTTCTTAGAATTTCCGCATCCTGCCAGCCTCGCAACGGCTCAAGCGCATGCACAGGCAGAACTCGAGCGAAACTTGCTGTAGGGCAACAGGCCATCCATTGACAAATTGAGTGGTGTGCGTTCTCCCTCATTTGCGACGTAGGAAGTGCGGATCAGAGATTTCTCGAGGTTCTGTCAGTATCTAATTAGGATAACCGCTGTTTGACCGACTACGTACCGGTACTGGGAGCTGGAAATTGCAATACCTAACACAGATTTGCAATGATGACGGACTGTGGGTTACGTAGCGTACGTCGGAACACATGTCTGTACGTCTAAGCATCGGAAGACGTGCTTTCGGCTCCTTCGGTAGGAGCTGTACAGCAAGTCAGATACATCCCTCAAGGACAAGACGCATCGACCCAAATTCATAGTGCGCTTGTGAGAGGAGACTTTAGCGAATCAGCGACATGAGTCCGGAATCGAACTCGCGACATGGAGCCGCATCAACTTGTACTGTATTGCCGGTAACGGTAGACCTGAGGCCAAACCGTCGCTGCTTCTTGCGTTCAAGTGTTGTCCTGCCGTCGCGGGTGGCCAATCCCAGGAAGCCCGTTGGAGTTTACATACCAATTGCCCAAATGCAGGAACGACGTACAGACGCCACATCTGATACGACACCTCTGTGTTCTTTACCATAGCTCCCAACTCACGCCTTCCCGATACCCTTCGATCCCGGGGAGGGAATACCGGTAGGGACAGTCGACGGCTGGAGGGCAGTGTTCCAAGTCGCGGTAGTCGGGTACGGCGTCGCCGCCACGGTAGGTGACGTCGTCGCGTAAGGGTCCGGTCCAGGGACTAAGTTGGTAAGTGTGAGCACGTAAAGAAACTCGAGAGCAGTTCGGGACAACTCACTCGTGTAGGAGTCGAGCTGGGAGTAGATGTTGATGAGGATACCCTGCGCGTCATGGAGTCCGAGTCGGCGTGTGTTCGCCTGGAAGAAGCATTACTTTGTACTCACAGGGTCTTCGGCACTGTACGCGCCGGGGAAGCTGACGGTGGGAGGGCTGGCCGAGCCAGAGCCGCCGACCTGGGGGAGAATGCCGGTATACATACGTGCTCGTGTCGATCGAGAACATAGACTTACGTTAACCTGGTAGCAAGACATATAGAACCTGCGAAGGAATCGACTTTAATACCGAATGTCTATCGCCCATTAGACAGTACATACTGAGCGCCTCCAGGTTGACTTGCGACGTGAAGGGCTGTCGAGGGGATGAATGCCGGATGGTCAACCATCGGAGTGCAGCTTGCGACTCACCGACGACTTCAGCGCGGATAAGGTAGTTGCCGGGGGCGATGTCGGCAGGCACTTTGAAAGTGTAGTGGCCGCAGTTGTCCTACAGAGCGCAAGCAACAAGTTATGACCTGACAACGTCGTTCGAACCCAGCTACATACGTTCAAGACCTCTGTATGGCGGCATAGTTGGCTATGTGAAGGGTAGTAGAGCGAAGTGGTACGTACCAGTAGCCCAGTAATCAGGGCTGCTCGAGGGAAGGCCCATTTCGGAGACCTTGAACCACTTGACAGATGGTCCTTCCGCGGTCGTCGCATCGTCCACCTTGGCCATGTAGATCTGGATCGTATCACAGTCAGTCATCGACTCATTCATCGACCGTCCACAGTCGAGACGAATCCTACGTTGATGGGACCGTAGTGGTCACCGCCGATGGCCTCGTTGGTGCACGATCGGTCGTTGGGCTGTTGGTGCATCTCCACAGTGACTTCGTCCCCAGCTGAAATACGCAGTGTTCTATCAGCTTTTGTCGCAGTTGATATTCTAGTCATCACAGAACTCACGCATGACCTGGCAGATACCATCGCTGGCATGCGGACTAGCGTTGCACGCAATGTCCTGCAGAGCACACCGCCGTCAGCAAGTAGCATTCAAGACGCCTGACATCAACGAAGAGACATACGGAGCTGGTTACGCTCGTCACGGGCGAGTTGCTCTGCGGCAGGCGCACGCACGACGAGCCCTGGTCCACGCCGTTTATCCACAGCTCCTGGAAGGTAGCGTGTGCGGCTGCGGACGTAAGAAGTGTAGCGGCGATCGCGAGCTTGGCGAACATGTCGAGGACGTCTCGGGTGTGATAGCAACCTAATGTGCTGGGGACCCGTCAGCTCCTCTTCAGTCTTTATATACGTGCAGACCGCATATTCTGCACTCCCTTCCCTTGGTACCTACACCTACGGCATTCTGCACCCTCGGGCGTAGCTCGCTGGAATAGACAGAGACGTACCCCAAAACAACGCACGCACCTCGACATCGCTACGCTTCTAGCGAGCAGATGACGTACCTTGTCGGGCTTCTCTCTCTATCACAGAGCGTTCGCAACGCATGGGCGAAACTCAGGAGAAACAAGCTGTGGAGCGACGGATCAAGTACAAGTACAGACGTACTGTTTAGCGAGTGATAGCTTGCTATCGTCCATCGTACTCCAAGGAGGTTGCTTCGTTCGCAACGTCACGGCGTCCGCAATTAGGCCGAGTACGCACCGATTCTGCGAGATGCAACATCCCTGGACGACCCGACCTGTATCTAACCCGTTGCGCAGCAACTTGGTGTATGGCCGGCGTACTGGAGATCCAATAATAGTCTGTGTATTTCTGGCACAGGAAGAACACAGTCAATATGGGCAAGAATAGCATGTACATGCACGGCGATACGTTTACGATTTTAGGGGCGGATTGTGATGTCATGAGGATCGGCAGGCGGGAGAAACGACCTCGGCGTACGGCGGACCCGGCTAGGTCTATTAGAGCATACGAGACCGTAAGCATGAGTGGGCAAGGAGAGGGATAGCAAGGATGAGGAATGTTACGAATCAAGTGCTAGCCGCAGCTCCGGTCGAGGGGTTTGCGGCGCTGCTTTTACGCGTACGCACGACCTTATTGCGCAACGCTTTCTCCTTTAGCTCGCTTTCGCGCCTTTCCAACTCAGCCTTGTCAACAACCTATACGAATGGAATACAACGTTAGCATCACGACTACAGACTACAGACAAACAAACTCACCGCTTCCTTATCGACATCCATTTCGTCCTTGCGCTGTTCGGCCTGCGCTTGCCCTTTAATCTTGAGTTCGGCCCCATCCTTGCCATCCACATCCATCCGGTCCGCCTTCCGAGACCCGGATGCAGCACCCGTATCCTCAGTGCGACTCCTACTCCCATTTCGACTGGGAGAACGACCTTTGGTCCTCGGGGGACTTCGGCGACGTGGTGGAGGGCTGCGGTCTCTACCGACGCTAGGACTACGACGACGCCTGCGTGGTGGGGAGATACTTCTGCTTGGGCTTCGTCTTCTGCCGTACCCGCTGCCTCCTCGGAATCGAGGCGGGGTACGACTACGCGACGGGCTACGAGGAGAAACACGTCTTCGACGTGGAGGAGGGCTCCGAGACCCTCTAGGACGGCGGTCTCGTGCCGGGGAGTCGGATGGGGAACGTGGTCGCCGACGGTTGGGTGGAGGTGATCGAGAGCGTGTAGGTGACCTACGCGGAGGGGACCGCCTGCGACGGGGTGGAGAGCGGGGAGGCGGAGATCGGGAGAGAGATCTGCCCCCCCGAGGCGGAGGAGAGCGAGAGCGGAATCTGCGAGGGGTACGAGAGCGAGAGCGGGACCGAGAACTGCGCGGGGTGTACGATGGAGACCGGCGTCGGCGTGGGGGTGGAGATCTGGGCGGAGGCGAGCGCGCGGGTCCACCAGGCCTCTGCACATATGGTCAGTATCGACGACAGAAACAAGAAACTTTGCACGCACCCCGCCTCTGTTACCCCAACCACCATCACGAGGCCGGTCACCGCGGTCGTCATTAAACCCGCCGCGACCTCCTCGTCCTCTACCGCGACCCCGGCCACGAGCGCCCCCGCGAGCCTCACGCTCGGTTTCGCGAATCTCGTCCAGTCGAGCACGACGGTCTCGCTCTTCAATGGCACGGGTGTCGCCCGCTCGCGCCTGGCGCATTTCTTGTTTCTTTTCCTCGACGAATGTGCGTGGCACGCCCGCAGGGGACTCTTGGGCCTCCAACAATAGATTCCAAAGGGCAGACATGAAGGCGGGGGTCGAATTTGTTAGGAAACCGGTGAGGTTGATTTGCATCCTGCGGGGATCAGGTGTCTTTCATGCACAGTCAGCTAGCACCTGGGATGATGGGCGGTAGACATACCGGCTGCGAGTCGTCCTCCAAGAGGCCCATAGCATACTCAACAACTACCTCATCCTCGAACCCAACAAGCTCCACGACCTTTTTGACGATCCATGGGCGTATGACTGAAAGATTAACCTTTCGCATATCAACCTAGTGCAGGAAGTGTAAGCAAGCGCATATAGTCAATCGAATTCGTCGTACGCACCTTCTTGTCAAACTCGGGAGGGAACTTCATTGTTTTAAGGAGCTTGAGCTCTTTGTCTGAAAACCGACGATCCTGGTCGGCTGAGGTGCCCTTGAAGAATCCTGGGGACAGTTCATCACTACCACATGTGTCACTGGGTCTCAATGCTCACCTGCGTCGGCCATGATGTGAGGGAGAAGATATGACGGAAGTCGTCGACAGCGAGGACTTGGCGGTTGAGGACGAACTCGGAGGCGCCCATTGGCTGCTCAACGCGCGCGACTGCCGCCAAGTTCGCGTGCACGCCTCTCCCGGACACTCTCATCTCGCGTTGAGCATAGACCCATCGTCGTCCCTCCTGCTCGCACGTTCACGTCTGCCACGACATCGTAGAACTCTCTGTCCCCGTCGTCGTCCTGGCTTGGGAAAGTATCGCTGACGATCGCGAAGCTGGCCGGCTCCATGCCGCCCGCGCTAGACCCATGACGCATATATATACCCCACAAAGTCCACCGAGACATCTTGAGTCCTCCACTCCCAGCTCTCAATACTCGCCCCCTCCCAGCCTCCAACCGGCCCCCACTGCTCCCGCGCGGTGAACGCTATCGAGACCAAGCGTCGGATAACGGGACGAGAACGCTCGAGCACCGGCTCGCGAAGTTCCTGAACGCCCCAGTCTGCTGCCGCTACGGGCTGGAACGTGTTCATTGAAGGCCGGAGATTACACGCCCCTCTGCCCCTGCACTCGAAGTCAAGCATATCTCCTCCCGGATGGTTCACAACTGGGGTAAGCAGACTTCTGACAGTGCCAGTGTCCGCTCTTCTCACTCATCTTTCGACCGCTCTGCGACCGTCCAGATTGACTTGCCGTGAACGCATAAAGACGACAGCCCGACTACACAAAATATCAATTCCTTCTCACGACGTCGTGCCTGTGATATCACACCCACATATCCAGCCTCATGGGTTTCATAATCGACAGGCCCGAGCGCAAGATATTGCCCGGGTGGTACGCCACACCCCGCACTTCGAACACTTCCATGATGCCCCTTCCTAGACGCATGTTCGTGGCCCTCCGCCGTCGAGGCTTCCCTGCTGCCCAAGCTCCGACCTTCGCTTTCTTCTCCCTTTGCCTCTCTGCCACTGCCCTTTCCCTCTGCTCTCCCCCCGTCGAATTCTGGCACTGCTGATATGGCTACTCGCGTCCTCAGCCGTCCTGTACCACCCCCGCTGCGTTCTGGAGGAGGTAATCGTCGTCACTCGCGCTCATCCTTGTACTTGGTGCACACCCCCACTTTGGAGCCGATGGTCGACGAGGAATCCGAGGAGGGCGACGTGGACTCCTCCCCGGCACCCAGCACACCTTCTGCAGAGCTCGATCGCGAACGCCAGCTCTCGTCTGGGTCCTCTGCGGAGGACACGACACCAGCATTCCAAGTCGACGCATCTCCTCTCACTGGAGGCCGCGGACTTTTCGCTACTCGCTTCATACCGAAGGGCGCAATCATTCTTTCCGAACGACCTCTGTTCACACAACCGCTTCATCCAGCACGCAGCAACTCCTCCGTAATGTCTGCACTTTCCCGATGCACGCGAGAACAACAGCGTGAATTTTTCACGCTCTGGAACGCCTATAAGACCTCCCGCCCAGGTCACCGAGCCCTGCTACCTGCACTGGGGATATTTGAGACGAATGCTCTCCCTTGTGGCGTGAACGCGGTGGTCACCAATCACAACGGTGGTATGGGTGGCATGGGGCTCACCGGGAGTGTGGAAATTGGCAGAGAGGGCGTCTTCATGCAAGCATCACGCCTCAACCATTCATGCCGTCCAAACGTCAGCCGTTCCTGGAGTTGCGACACACAGGAGATGGTCTTCCGAGCATTGCGGGACATCCAGTCGAGCGAAGAATTGTGCATGCACTATGCGGGCATCGACATCCTGGGCACGCGGCAGCGGCGGCGGGCTGAGATCGAGGAGGTCTTTGGGTTTGTATGCGCGTGTGACACATGCGCGCTTGAGGGCGAGGATGGGGAAGAAAGTGACAAACGAAGAGCAACGGTCAGGAGGTTGTACGAGGAAATAGGGCAATGCGGGAACGAACCCACGCTGGGGCTGAGGAAGGTGGGCGTGCTTGTGTTCCGTACATGCGTGTTCCTACCGTTGACTGTATGGCGTGCTAGGTCAAGATCGCGCTCCGTATGTTGAAGGAAGAGCAGCTCGTCCATTACGAAGCCACATTCTCTTTCGATGCTTTCCAGCTCTGCATCATGGTATGTGTCCTTTCTTCCAATTTGTAGGATTGCCTTGACTCAACAAAGTTCGTCTTGCCAGGTCTCGGACTTTGTGAATGCGAAGGCTTGGGTCCGCAAGGCATGGGAAGCGTCTTGTACAACCTCCGGCCCAGACAGCCCCGCGACGCGCACGTTCAAGATGTATTGGGCGAACCCTCGCACTCACCAACTTGCCGGTACCCTTCCCCGCATGACCCTCTATGGACCGGATTGAGCAAGTTGTTCGTTCCGAGACCCTGACCTCTCATGTGCTCTGGCGTGCGTTGCGATATGCTTGATCGATGAGCACCCAACAGGGTTCTTTCTGTATACGATCCACCCTACACCCTCCATCCTCCTGGACTCTTCACCCGGTTCTTATGAAGACACACGCCTCGGTGACATTGACGGCTCTTTACGATGTAATCTTTCTCTACCACCTGTTTGCGTTAGCACATGGACCTGGCATCTTACGTCGTTGTCTCCGTTATTGTCCACATCCACATCTTCATGATTGCTTTGCCATATTCCAGTCGGTCGGATCTGCCGTTCCTGCGGGATAGCGGCCCGGACCAAGTTGCGCTTGTTCGCTGATCAGTACAGCTGACCACTCCGCTTCTTACCGCGCGGAATTGACGATGACAACTGGGGTCCGCGAGCATCGATTAAAACACCGTCGATGACACTCATTGTCGACCGTTTGCGGTCTGCCAACGTTGCAATAGGCCCATGATGTCCACTCCCAACACGATCACCAAGATTGAAGTACGTCGCTCCTCGTTCTCGGACGCAACCGCACTGGCGTGACGCTGACCGCTGGGATGCACCATCCACATGTAGATCTTTCGAGTTCCCCCGCGCTGGCTCTTCGTTCGCGTCGAGACAAAGCACGGCATCGTCGGATGGGGCGAAGGCACGCTCGAAGGTCATACCGAGGCGATCGAGGGCGCGTACAAAGATCTCGCGGAAAGGTTCATCGGGTGGGATGCGGACCAAATTCAGAACATCTGGCAGCACGCCTACCGATCGCGGTTTTACAGGGGCGGCCCAGTGCTCATGGCAAGTCGATCTCTCCTTTCATGCTTATCACCCTGCTTGCTGTCGTGTACCTCCGCGCTTCTACTACTCTCCCCCGCTCGTTCCGGCAATCCTGTAGCATGCTGACGGAGATGCCTAACATGTCTCCCGTGTTTCCTCTGACAGTCCGCCCTCTCCGGCCTCGACATCGCACTCTGGGACATCAAAGGCAAACGCCTCGGGGTGCCCATCTACCAGCTCCTCGGCGGCAAAGTACGCGACCGGGTCAAAGTGTATGGCTGGATCGGGGGCGACAAGCCGTCCGACGTTGTGGACGGAGCCACCGCCCGGCGCGCGCAAGGCTTCACGGCAGTGAAGATGAACGGAACGGAGGGGCTCGATTGGATCGACTCGCCCGCGCTGCTGCAGGACACGGTTGCACGGGTGCGGGACGTGAGGGCGCTCGGGCTCGACGTGGGCGTAGACTTTCATGGGAGGGTGCACAAGGGGATGGCGAAGCAGCTTGCGAAGGCACTCGAGCCGCTGCAGCCGATGTTCATTGAAGGTGCGTTTGCATACAATGCTCGGTGTGGCCGCGATAGCGCGTGAATTTGAGGCTGACTTGGACGTATGCTTTAGAGCCTCTTTTGCCGACGCAGCCTGAGGAGATCGCGGACTTGGCGCAGTTGGTGTCGACCCCCATCGCGCTTGGGGAGAGGTTGTTCTCTCGATTCGACTTCCGTCCGTACCTGGAACGCCGCGCGATCGACATCGCACAGCCAGACGTACGTGACTAGTCTCGCGAGCCGGCGTCGTGATCCTGACTGACCGGGATGCTCGTGTAGGTCTCCCACTGCGGTGGCATCAGCGAGCTGCATAGACTCGCGGCGTACACTGAGACCTATGACGTTGCTATCGCACCACATTGTCCTCTAGGTCCAATCGCGCTCGCTGCTTGCATGCAGGTTGATCTGGCCTCCCCCAACTGTAAGTCGGCTCATGATTCACTTGCCTGCGTTGGGCTTGACGTGAACGCGGCTTCGCCCTTTCCAGTCGTCATCCAAGAGATGAGCTTGCAGATACATTACAACGAAGGAGCTGACCTCCTCACGTACCTCGTCGATCCATTGGTGTTCGCGATCAAGGACGGGTACGTCGAGGCCCTCAAAGGTGCGTCTTCTTGTTGGATGACGAGGACATTCGGCGAATTTGACTCGTGACTCTGGCCACTACAGGGCCGGGATTGGGGATTGAGGTGAATGAGGCGTTGGTGAGAGATATGGCCGCAACGTATGCGGACAAGAAAGCGTGGAGGAACGCAGTATGGACGGGTCCGGATGGGGCTCTTCGTGAATGGTGAAAGCGATGCCCGCTGTAATGGTCCTCCAAGGGTTTGGAAGATGGCAGTGGATGTCAAAGCTTAGATAGAAGCAGCCCGAATATTCGGTATAAATCCAATCAACCCGTCTTGACTCAGCTCCAGGTGTCTACTCGAGGGACCCAGGGCAGTCCGCTCCGGCCGTACGTGCACGACAGCTTGTCCACGACGCGCGCAATCCTCCCGACAAGCTCAGCAGCCTCTTCTTCCATCTCCCGCAGCGCCCCCTGCTCCGTGTGGTGGACCCAGACATGCATCTCCACTGCCGCAAATCTTGTACAGCTCTCCGCCCGACTCCGCGCACACGCCTCCACCGCCTCCGCAACGTCTCGTGGTTCGCAGTATTTGTTCCTGCAGAATGCGTACACACGGAGCACGCGTAGCTGGGGCCAGCGGTGGAGAAGAGGCCCGCGCATGTTGCCATCGTCCGCGCCTTGACGTCCAGAACGTCCCTCGCTTAATGCGTACAAGATGTTCGGGACGCAGCAGCCTCTCACGGCGAGCTCCTCGACAGAGGGGAAGGCGTCGAAGATGCGTTCCACCAGGGCGTCGGCTTGGTAGTCGAATGTGTCGAGCACGAAGTTCCGCACAACGGACGACCAGCCGAGGAAGTCGATAAGGGTCTGGACGGTGTGGTGCGGCGCGAGGGGATGATGTGCTTCGTGCACGAGGGATATTGAGATGCGATGGCGAGACCCGGGAAGGTCGGGGTCTGCGTATGCATAGGGCAGTGAGCAGATCGACGGGGTGCGATAGGGGCCCTTGAGCGATACCGATGACATCCTGTTCAGGAGGAAGGGGCTGTTGAAGGTTTGGATTGCGGGAAGAATGTTCTCCTCGTCCTCCTTGTTGTAGGAGAGTCTGATATCGACGTACGAGACCGATCGTGGGATCTCAAAGTTGAGTAGTAGCCCGTAGAAGAGAAAGAACTCTCCACCCAGGATGAAGACGTGGAGACGCGGGAGGACGACGGGCCACCGATAAACCAGTGGGGGCGCTACGTCTGACCGTTGTAAGGGCGGCCTTGAGGGGACATGCGAGCACAAAATGTGAAGTTCCTCCAGCGCACGGTTCATCCTCAGCATGCTCATGAAGTCGTCCATCGACAGCGGTCCGGAGGCGGTCGATGGGTAATTGTAGAGCTTCATCACCCGCAGATTGCCCCAGAACTGTGATACCGGAGGCAGACGAATGTAGTTGCCAATTAGGGACCAGAGGCGTGGTTGTCCTTTCCCCGCCAAACCGCAGTCAATGTAGTCCGGATATCGGGTAGGCATTGACCGGAAGTCACAAGAACCGTTGCGCGTCCGGGTGACCTCCATGGCTTCAAGAAGAGGCAAGCCTGCGTCGACGAATCGAGGGAGGATGGTAGAAAGGTCCCGTAAGGATGTATCGACGTAGAGAGAGCGGATGCGGTGAGAGTGCATCAGAACGAGAGAGAGCTTTTCGTCGTCAACGGACTGCCCGTCCCTCGTATCCCTCGAGTAAAATATCCTGACGTCGAGGGTGCATCCGCCCGATCTGAGCAGAAAGAGGGAGATCGTGTTTGCTGGGAGGACAAGCTCAATGCGACGCCAGAACCTGGGGTTGGAGATGACGAGCATGTACCAGTATCTGCACACGGACGCGAGCCTCGCCAAAGCGTGACCATAGACATATCCCAAGGGAGTCCACGAGTCTTTGAGGTTGACTGTCGCGAAGATGTCGAGAAGAAGTTCGGCTGGGAGTGCATAGATTGCATAGCTGCCAGTGCTGAAGGTGCTAGCCGGCGAGCTTTCGACAGAATATAACCCAGTGGTCATCTTCTCAGATGGTTCGATTCGTCAACTTAGTGAGCCTGAGGGAACGTAAGTACTATTCGGTGAAGTCTGACTCACCTTGAATGTGAATGTTGTGCCCGATGTAAAGTGTTCGGCGTTGTAGAGACTCAGCGGCGTCGACTGGTGAGTGGCCTACATACTTGCAATGAGGCGCTTCACCTAGATCTGTTCGCGATTGCGACCACCTCTTGGTCTGGAAGAACGAGTTTCCTGATACGGTATACGGCGCATATAACTTCCCACTCACACGCTCCGAGGCCGTTGTCCGCTACTACCACAATGGCTTAACGTAAGCATCCTACATATACCAATTGGCACATTGCCAGCAGTACGAGCCCTGACGAGACCCCGACTTACTGTCTTCGCCGATAGCAAATCCTGGGCCTTGTAGGTAAAACGTCGAAACTCCTCCTCTGAATCTCTCTGAGGACGACGCTGCGCTGATAACTTACTGTTTAGCCCCTACGGATCAACTCCCGGTTCCAGCACTAGATGGTTGGCTTGACACCACGTTACAACGTCACAATTGATACGGATTTTGACTCGACATAGCTTGCTCTTGCCCATCACGGTCATCGGTCTTGTATTCCAGGTGAGCCCTACTCGAGACTTCAGACGGCTCTCGAGCATTGGCTCCATCGCGAGATAGTATGCTTATCAGTGCACGCGTCCAGGTTCTCTTCGCTTTCCCTACGATTGGACATCAACTAGCCGGATATCTAGTCAAAATGTCGTCGCATCCTCTGCCCAGGGTACCAGCGGACATCATCCATTGTGTCTTCATTCAAGCGCAGTACCACGACACCTGGGATACACAACAGCTGGGGACGTGCTCACTCGTCTGTAAGGCGTGGCACGACCTCGCTCGCCCCCTCCTCTTCTCACATATTTCTGTCAAATCCCGCGCGGACGGAGCCCGGTTCTTCCAATTCTTCGATTTCGTTCGAAGCCATCCCTCCCTCTCAAAGTACATCAAGCGACTTTCCCTCAAAACTCGGCCATGGTTGGCACAGCGGTACGAGACCCAGGGAGAACAGGAAGCTGACGATCAAATTGGCGGACTCCCTCCTTTCTACGGGAACGACATTGCAATGTTGGATCTCGCTGCCTTCATGTCTGCTCTACCTTTCATGCCCGGTCTTAGGGCGCTGTGGCTCATGGATGTTGCAATTCACTTCCATGAAGGCAACGAACTCGAGCCTATCGAACTGGAACTTGAGGAGCTCCGTGTACACGGGACGCACTGCTCTCCGACTCTCCTTCGTACACTCCACATTTTCCCTTGGCAGGCGGAGGCAGACCAGAATCTCGACACCCCTGATTCTGGGACGCGCAGGTCGCTGCCCGTCATGCGAGTCCAAGAACTCACCCTGTCGACGCCGCCTCATTCACCCCATGTCTTAACGTTCTACAAGTTGGTACTAGACCACCAGGCATTGCGCTCACTGTCGGTAAAAGCGGAAGAGGCGGAAAATGTCGAAGACATATGCGAGTTCCTACTACCTACGTTCAACGGAGGCCTCAGGAACTTCACTTTGGACCTGCACTCCTATTTCAATCCAATCGGCGCCCGTGAGCTCATGCATTATGTAGCGGCGTCCGCAATGGTCTGATAAAGTTTCACAGTTGCGCCTATCGATTGGGAGGACGTTGGCCAGGCCGTGTCGTTATGCACGCGGTTGGAATACGTCGAGCTTATAATTCCCGCATGGGCCACTATGAACGGCCGGCCTGGCGAGTGCACCTTCCTCTCGTTGGACGACCTCACTCTCTTCCTACGCGCCGTCCTTCCGAAGCTACCTCGGCTGAAGCTCCGGCTGATGCGCGCGTACGAGGACCTTCGACCGCTGTCGTCGCAGATGGTCGATGAGTTCCTGCAAGATTTGACCACGCTGGACAATATCTGCTCAGAGCTCTATCAAGGCAGCGCACGTACGGAGCGCCTCGTGGTGACCGTTCAGCCTGCCCTCCTCCGCCCGCGGTATCAGTTTGCCGGGTCGCAAATGAATGCTACGCGTGTACAAGAGGCCATGCCGAAACTTCGAGCCGCCGGAGTGCTGAGGACTGTGGTCGCCGACTGAAGTGGTCCTGATGAGGTCCAAGATAGAGAGGTACGCCTGCTCCACTTCGTTTACATTGTGGGTTTGTTGCTTAATCACGCTCCTGGATGCTTGGCGCAGAGGGTATTGTCCTGGTCGATAGAAATCCATTTTGCAATGTCGATAGTACAGATTGAGGAACGTGCTGGACCTCGATACTACTGCTCACATTGTATAATAAGCTAAGCTGTCTTCGTCTTTAGACTGTAACACGCTCTCGTCACTGCTGCTACCCCCAGAGACATAGTGCGGGGAATATCTGGGGCAGGAAACTATCTCGTCAGACTCGTTGCCCAAGATATCGCGGCTCGGTCCGTATGTGGGGAATTGGGAGATGTAGTCTACCAATGTATTTGCTCAGTAACAGATGGCTCAGACAGGCTTTCGGGCCTGACATATACATCAGCTTGTGTTGGGTACTACAATCCGAGCCCAGAGTCTGAGCGTCTACGAATACCAGCTGGATCAGTCGCGCGCTGATCGCGATTCATCGAAATGTGCTTTCATCCACTACGACCACCAAGGCTTTGACTAAGCAGGTGAGCCTTCCTCGTCTCTTTCAAAATTCATTTGAGACGATCTGTGCTAGGACGTTTGTTATCGCCAGAACAGCAGAGAGCCGGCCCTGACAACTGAGGCGGGACGATGATATCTCCGAGTCCGCGTACTCTGCCCACATTGCCCACGGATGTCATCCACTGTATTCTCCTCCAAGTCAAGTTGCATGGAAAGTGGGATCCGTACTGCATTGGACAATGCTCCCTGGTATGCAAGGAATGGCGCGACGTCGCTCAACCGCTCGTGTTCTCGTACGTGTCCATCAAGGCGCGCCCCAACGGAGTCAGATTCTACGAGTTCTTCGACTTCGTCCGGAGTCACCCTCACCTCGCACGTTGCATCAAGCGCCTCACGCTGACGATACAGCGACATCCGAGCCTATTTCACGCCTACAACTCTGACGAAGAAGATGAGGACGATTTTGAAGAGGGCGAAGGTCTTCCTGCCATGTACGGAGAAGAGGCAGCCATGTTGGATTTCGCTGCGTTCATATCAATTCTTCCACATCTGAAGGGATTGGACTCTCTTTGGCTTGCGTTCGTCGCTCTTTGGCTCCCGGACGATAGCAACATCGTCCCCGCAACCTCGGCGCTCAAAGAGTTCTTCATAAACGGTCTCCACTGCTCTCTTCCTGTCCTTTTGAGCGGCCTCCAAATCACCTCGTTACGCAAGATGATCCTTTGACACTACAGCATTGACGGCTGGGTTGATACACCGCTCCCCCTCATGTGCGTCGACGAACTCGACCTTTCCTCGCCCGCAGGCGCGCCTTCTTCCTTCATGTTCTATGAACGTATTTTGAACACTTGTGCGCTGCGGAAACTCTCTATGCGTTGTGAGAAACCAGAACCCATAGATGCAATGTGTGCTTTCTTGCGCAAGGTCAACGTCGGCGGCCTCACGACTCTTGCTCTGGATTTCAATCCATACTTTAAAAGATACGGCCCAAGTGAGTGTATATAATATGCGGAGTCTACACATCGAGTCTACAGGTAGCTAACGCAGTCCAAATCTATGCAACTTGTAGCCCCAGTCCCTGTCCCTTGGCAAGCCATCGCTCGGGCCATCCAATCGGCGTGCAAAGGGCTACGACACGTCGGACTGAACATTCTCCCTTGGGTGTCTGCGAACCCCGAGCCGGGGATCTCGCCTTTCCGTACATTGACAGACACGACTCCTTTTCTGCGCGCGACTCTTCCTACCCTTCCGCGACTGTCACTCAAACTGGAGCGTGCCAACGGCGACACGCGGCCACTATCGTCTCAAATGGTGGACAATCTCATCCGAGACCTCTCGACGTTGGACGACGTCTGCTCGGAGCTTTACCAAGGGAGCGCACGTATGGAACGATTTGTTCTCATCGTGCAGTCTGCGCTATTCCGCCCCGAGTCAGTTTCATACGAGCTCGTAAGGCCGGAGATAATCGAGACGCGGGTACGGGAGGCCATGCCGAAGCTCGGAGCTGCAGGAGTGCTGAAAGTGGTGGTCACTGGCTATTGACTGACATTGGGCCTGCGAGGAATACATTTGGCGAGTGTGCACATCGCTCTCACAGAACCTCTTTGATCTTATGCGAGCGTCATAGTGCATATGAGTTTGCTCCTATCTTGTGACGGCTTGAGTACGGATCCGCAGCGTGCGGATAATTCCCAGCAAGAATAAGGGCATCTCCACGAGAGTAGTGAATCCTACATTTGTATATGGACTTCCGAGAGTATTTCAATTGTACAGGCAGATTCAACCCTACTCTGCGCGCCATCCTTCCTAAGTCGCCCGACTGGTGTCCCGACTGATGTGTGTACGATGGCCATTACTGCTCTCAACGTAGGGCAATAATATCGTCTGTAAAGACACCGTGGGCATTGGCGTAGGTCACCCCGACCGGCGGCATGGCGCGAACTTTGTATGAGCGTCAGTGCTCGTCCCGAACTTGCTCTTGTCCACCACGACCATCGAAATCGTACAGAAGGTGAGCCCTAATCAAATCATGTCGACACCCGCGAGCATACTAAGACGAGTCTGTAGCACGGTCAGGTACTTCTGTGTACATCATTGAGGCACTGCCAACCCAGACGCCATGTCTTCACGTATTCCGCCCAGATTGCCCGCAGATGTGGTCCACTGCGTGCTAGTCCAAGTGCTGTGGCATGAGATTTGGGACCCATACTGGCTTGGAAAATGCTCTCTGGTTTGCAAGGAATGGTGCGACGTTGCTCGTCCTCTCTTGTTCTCGATCGTCTTCGTCAAAGCCCGCCCGAATGGAATCAAGTTCTACCAGTTCTTCGACTTTGTTCGGAGTCACCCCCAACTTGCACAGTACATCAAACGATTGACCCTGACGGTACAACAGCGCGCACCGAGGGAATACTTTATTTACCACACCGAACAAGGAGGTGATGACGTCGAGGACGCGCAAGAAGGCGAAGGTCTTCCCGCCTTGTATGGAGAAGATGCCGCCATGTTGGACTTCCCTGCTTTCTTATCGGTACTCCCCCATTTCAAGGGGTTGGAAGCTCTATGTTTCGAATTCGTCGCTCTTTGGATTCCCGAAGGTAGCGACGTCCAACCTACAACATTGGCCTTGGGCGAACTCTTCGTACACAGTCCCCATTGCTCTCTTCCAGCTCTCTTCAGTGCTCTCCAGATCTCACAGGCACGGAAAGTATTTCTGGATTGCTACGACATTGGTGACTGGGAGGAGACTCCACTGCCGGTCCTACGCGTCAACGAACTCAATCTGGAGTCCTCGTACGCCGCTTCACCCCAATCCTTCATATTCTATGAACGCATCTTCAACCCCCATGCGCTTCGATCACTCTCCGTCCGCTTTGGGGACTCAGTGACTGTTCACGCGATGTGTGATTTCATGCGCAACACGGATGTCGGAGGCCTCACGAATCTCACCATGAACTTCGAATCCTACTTCGGATTATACAGCCTCACTGGTGAGCTTTTCTGGCACAGCATACGCTTTTACGTTCCCGCCTGATACAATTCCCCTCGTCTCGTCCATAGCTCCCATCCCTGTACCCTGGGATGCCATTGCAGAAGTGGTCCGATCATGCAAACAGTTGCAAGAAGTCGAATTCAAGATCCCTCCCTGGGTATCCGGGAATCGCGCCTCGGGGGTCTCACCCTTTAGCATGTCGATGGATCTCGCCCCGTTCCTGCGCGCGACTCTCCCGGCCCTTCCGCAGCTAACGCTCAGACTAAGGCGGGCCATTGGTGACGGGCGGGCGCTTGCGCCTCACATGATGGACGAAGTTGTGCAGGACTTGTCGATGTTGGACGATATCTGCTCCGAGCTGTACCCGAGGAGCTCGCATATGGACCGTCTTCTGGTCAGCGTGCAGTGTGCGCTATTCCGCTCCAGGTCGGTTCCGTATGAGCTCATTAGGTCGGAGACGATCGCGCGGCGGGTACGGGATGCTATGCGGAAGCTTGGAGCTGCAGGGCTGCTGAAGGTGGAGGTCACCGACTATTGACTTTGCCTGCGAGGAACTAGGTCAGTGAGAATGCACGTAGTTCGCACTCTATATCGGCGTTGCATTGTGTATGAATCTTGCTCCGGCCTTGTACCAGAGTCGCGATTCGGAGTTCCCATGTGTACCACTAGATGGTTCGGTCAGAACCTCCTGAGGTTACAATTCATAGGATGTTTCGACCTGTATGGGGGTGCCAAGGAAGGAGCGTCTCATCATTACGTCTGACTTCGCACAGGTCAACTCGGAGCATCTATTCGTGGAGTACGCAATGTCAAAACTCTGGGCCGCCAGCGTGCTGACGGTGGTAGTCCAACACCAGTACTACCTGCAAGAAACTCAGTTCGCACATAATGCATTGCGGCTCCGAAGATTGAAGGTCATACACCCCAATATGCAGTGCCGGTCAAGCGCAAGGACGCACCTGAGGTTTTCCTTCGGAACGACATAGCGATCATCCTTGCGATGATGTTATGGCGGCGCACGCACGCGCCAGAGCTGGCAGAAATGCGGGACTAGGGTGGTATGTAGGATAAATAGAAAATACAGGAATAATACAACAATAAGAATCACAGTCCGAAAATCTACTTGGCACCCGCGCTCGAGAACTGAGAGAAGACAGTTAGAGACAGTCGCACTGGCATCGAGGAAGAAGCAACTAACTTTTGTTACAGACTTGGTGCCTTCTGAGATAGCGTGCTTAGCGAGTTCACCGGGGAGAATGAGACGAACGGCAGTCTGGATCTCGCGTGAGGAGATCGTTGACTTCTTGGAGTAGGATGCGAGCTCTGCAATCCAAGATCAGCTTGAGGACTTGCGCATTTATCGATGTTCAGCTTACTGGAAGCCTCCGTAGCGATACGCTCGAAGATGTCATTCACGAAGGAGTTGAGAATGGCCATCGCCTTGTTGGAGATACCGGTGTCAGGGTGCACCTGCTTGAGCACTGGAAGAGAAGTTCAATTTCGCGTTAACTCGAGTCTATCGAAAACGAACGCGTAACACGAACCCTTGTAAATGTAGGAGGAGTAGGTCTCCTTGCGACCCTTCCTGCGCTTCTTCTTCTCGCCGTCAGCACCGGTACCGCCAGAGGCGGCCTTGGCGGTCTTCTTCGCAGCCTTCGAACCACCCTCAGAGGTAGTCTTAGCGGGGGCCTTGGAGGCGGTGGAAGCGGGGGCCTTGCCGGCAGTGGAGGCGGGCTTGGGTGCCATTGCTGATGTGTATGTGGGTGGCGGTGGTTAATGGGCTGGTGAGCGCTGGAGGCTGGCGAGAACGCGGGGCGACGTGGACGACGAGATGGATGTGCTACGAAACAGGAGGCGCGATATTTATACAGACGCGTTGTGCTTGTTTGGCGAGACGCGTCGACGCGCTGAACCTTATTTTGTTGAACGCCATCAACGCATCACGTGGTACGCGCGCCTGGCAAGCGAGTGGTGTCCCAGCCACAGACTCCGCGCTTGTATAAAGCCCTTGCCTTCGTCCGCCATGTCCTCCCCAACTCTGCCCTCGTCGCATTCGCCCTACCAAGCCTACACACACTCTTCTCAACACCGACACCACCAACCACACTAGCAACAATGTCTGGCAAGGGCAGCGGCAAGTCCAAGTCTGGCAAGGCCTCCGGTGATGCCTCCGCCAAGTCCCAGTCGCGTTCGGCGAAGGCGGGTCTTCAGTTCCCTGTCGGTCGTGTCCACCGTCTCCTCAAGAAGGGCAATTACGCACAACGTGTCGGTGCAGGTGCACCTGGTGAGTTCAACCATTTTGTCTTGAAGAGCCTGCAGCTCATTTGGAGTTTCATAGTTTATCTTGCAGCCGTACTTGAGTACCTCGCTGCTGAGATTCTCGAGCTTGCGGGCAACGCGGCACGTGACAACAAGAAGCAGCGTATTGTCCCCCGTCATCTGCAACTTGCCATCCGGAACGACGAGGAGTGAGTACTCTGCGGTCCACACATCCATATAGCGCATATACTGACGGGTGGCTCAGGTTGAACAAGCTTCTCGGCGACGTAGTCATCTCGCAAGGAGGTGTCGTACCATTCATCAACCCTGAGGTATGTCTTCGCCGCCTTTGGTTCCATTCTTGTTCCTCACTGTTCGTTCCCAGCTCCTGCCCAGCAAGACACAGAAGGGCAAGAAGGACAGCCAGGAAGTTTAGAGTCGTCTTGTATCCACACCTTGTTGTATTATTCATGTATTATCTCCCTATCTTTGTCTAATCCGATTCCCTGTACGAGGAACATCATCAGCTTGTGCGCGCCGTAACATCCGGGGGCTTTTCAGCCGTTACTCCGGAGGTACGAGGAGGAAAATTCTTTTCATCAACCGTCACCGCGCAAAGTCTCCATGGCTATATACCTCGCGTATGTACGATTTGGACGGTGCTTGCATCCAGGCCTGCTGGGACTCTACACTATGTATGTGTGTTGGATATTTATTTCAATATTTGGTAAGCGTTATCAAGGACGAGAGTGGGCGGGGTATGCCCAAAAAAGGCTAACTGGAGGACATCTTGACATGCACGATGGGAGCTGTGCCGTCCCCGCATCCTCCTTCCCCTTCCTCTCCTCATTTTCCTGTTCACGACCACCACCCACGCTCCTTCTCATCACCCATCCTCTGCTGCATGGCTACCCTCACTCGCACACGCCCGTCTTTCCACGTCGAGGACGTCGAAGTTGAAGCGCGCCGTCCACTGCATCTCGACATCCCGACACCGTTCCCGACGCTTCCTCAACTCGTCCACAGCAAAGAGACAGAAGCCATCTCGTCGCTCACGAATGGGACATCCGACGCAACCGTGGCGGAGGGGAGCGTGCAGGTGGAGGGGGCTGCTGCGGAGGACGCAACGTTAACCCTCGGAGGATCACTTCCGGAACAGACCACTGACTCTGTGAGTGTCCGATGTCTCAAGTCTCGTCTTCCTGCGCAGATAGACATGTGTGGCCGGGTGCTGGTCACAGCGATTGACTGGTGGACACAACCACAATCAACTTCTTGAGGCATCGATGTGGCCGGCCCTAGGCTCTTGCATGACTTCCCTACTCGTGAAACAACGCCCCGTGGTTGTGTTCGCACTGCCTCCGTTCTCATCAGTCGTCAAAGAGGTGCCATAAGGCTTCTTAAAGATTGTGCTGTTCTCCGTCGTCTGCATCTCTGGACAGAGTTCTCTGCAGAGCTACAGAGAAACGGATGACATACCTTACTTTCGTTCCTACTGCCAGGGCTCTGGCTCTCATTCAGCATGAGCTTCCCCCCTCTAGGGTGGTTTGCGATACTGAGAACCGCCATGCCGCCGACTGAGTCAATTGCACCCCCACAACACAACGATATCTTGATGTCGTTGGCCCTTGGCTCACCACCGGCATGGCTTCTTTGCAGACCTGATGGTGAAACGATCCCTCGTCATTGTATGTGCACTGCCTTTGCATTTCTCAGTCTCCCAAAAAAATGTGCCTTTGGGCTTCGAAGAGTTGTGCCGTTCTCCGTCGCCTGCATCTTTAGACGGAGGCGATTGGAGAGGATGCTAGCGGTGGGGACGTGGACTGACCCTAGGCTATTCTCGTTCCTCTTCTTAAGAATCTGCTATCAGTTACTGTGAGGTTCCCTCCTCTCAGGTGGTATGTAATGCTGAGAATCGTGTTGATGCATACATTGGTTGCACAACCACATAAACGGGAATCGCACCCTATTTGCAGCCACGCATGTTACTTACATCCATATTCCTCTCCACGGCATTGCCATAACCGAACTGCGCACTGACTAACATTACAGGACGAGTTTACTTCATCGATTATAAACGTTCAAAGGTCATGTCTCACGACCCTCAACGATCTCCTCTCAACATCATATAACTGGCGGCCTATCATCCCGGACCGCCGACATTCCATGCCGTCGCCCCGTTCCCCTCTCAATCTATCTGCGCCACCTCCTCTATTCGCTTCCACACTGTCACCCACGGCCGCGTCTTCACCGCTTCAAACACTTGTCCTTAATCTCCGTGCACAAGAGTCCGACACTATGACTGAATGCTTTGCCTCTGAAATGACTGACGGACCTGGTCTCATACGCGAGCTCCAAACTCGTGTAGATCGACTCGCGAGCTCTCGACTGACCTCACACGATGCCTCTATCGCTCGTGCACTCGTCTCTCTGGTGGCGCAGTTCAACAGACTGGCCGAACTACATCCGCCTCCTACGCGCCCCGGTAACATCCCACGAACTGTTTCTTGGGGGAGGAGCCCGGCCGAAGCGATACCCCTTTCTGCGACAGGTGACCCTCTCATCCGCTTACAGCGCCAGCTGAACGACCTGCAGCTCGAACGGAACGCTCGTGAGGCGGAAGAAGGATCGTCTTCGCGACCGCCGGTGCAGGTGGTCGAGACAGCACTGCTGTGGACACGTGTCGATCGAGAGTTCGATCGCATTCTGTCACTCTGCTCGGATCGGCCGTCCAGTGCGGAACTCGAGGCATTCCCGGAACACGACGCGGACCACCTTCCTCCGGAGTACGATGCTGGCGAGTACCGGGATCCATTTGCGTCTGATCTGGAGCTGCCAATGTACGAGCGGGGTGCATATGAGGGCTTGGAGGAGAAGGGCGAGTCGTCTCAACCCCGCGAGCGTGAACGTGAGCGCGAGCGCGACAGGGAGGGCTTGAGCGAGAAGATGCGGATGGACTTGGAGGCTGTTGCGCTAGCGATTGACCGCCTATACGTCGTCGCGCCTCAGCTCCACAACCAGCGCGTCGAGCTCAAGAAGAGTAAGCGCGATCAGATGGAGCGTGCTCGTCTCGCTGGCCCGTCGAACGAACAGGAGAGGGAGAGGAGCAAGGAGCGGGAGAAGGTGAAGGTGCGCGCGGGGAAGGAGAGGGAGAGGGACGAGTCCGAGCTCGAGAAGATGGTGGAACTGATTGGGAAGGCGAGTGAGCGGAAGCTGGTCGACCAGGCTGTCGTCTTGGATGGCGGCATGGAGGCGAAGCTTGCCCAGGCGCGGCAGCGGGATCAGGAGAAGGTACGTAAATGCATCTAGGTGTCTGTCGTAGTTCATGGCTGACTTCGTTCCCTTTCTGATAGCGCGAGGCGTTCGTGACACGTCTTGCACGACATTCCGACGCAGGTCGACTGCATTCTCAAGAGGCGGTGCTAGCCAAGAAGCGGACGAGGGACCCAGACGCGATGCTCTCCCTACCTGAGTTCATCCGCGAGGGCGTCCCGGAGGGTATGGATCTCAAGATGCAGATGGAGGATCCCAAAGCGATGCTCAGCCTCCCCGAGTTCGTGCGGGAGCCTGTACCGCAAAGTCTACGGCCACCGTCCGTCGTGTCCCGGAAGAAGTCGTTCAAGGGATTACGTAGCCGCAGTCTTTCGGCCCCGCCGCTTGCGTGGTTGCTCTCGTCGTCTCGCTCGGTCTCCCCAACTGTTCCGGATGTCTCTGAGAAGCCTGAGAAGGAGCCACGAAAGTCGAGGCTGAACAGGGTGAAGAGGCCTGGTTCGTCGAGTGGGATTACTCCCCCCATTCAGTGGCAAGGTAAGACGCAGTGTCATAATTCATACGCTCAGGGATTGACATGGATTGGTGTCAGCTGGCCTCGACGTTCATTACGTGGCGGAGTATCACGAAGCGCTGCAACATGTTCTCGTCTTCCTCAATGTCCAAGGCGTGCTACCAGGGGCGAATTTGGAGGCGGAAGTGGTTCCCTCGGAATCATCTTCCATAGGCGACCGAAGTCGTCTCATGCTCAAGTGTGGTGCCTCAACATCTCCGCTTCTTACTCTCCCGGCCCCTGTGCCCCCAGGAGAGAAGGAAGTTAAGGTGGTAGGGCAGTTCTACGAGGTCAAGCTTCCAATCACCTCAGCGCCATCATCGCCTCTTGTGGGTCCTTCCGCGCTGCTTGACGCCACGCAATTGTCCTCGATATCGCCGACGAGCTTTGTCTGCGCTTCGTGCTCTCTTCCCCTCGTCCAGGCTTCGCGACTGCACGAATACCGGGATTTGCCGTCTGAACACTGGGCAGAGCTTGTCGACGCGTGGATGTGTCACGCAGACCAACGACTGCACGAGCACGTCCGGAAACACTCCGCACAGGGCTTCTGGCCACAAGAGGGCGAGGCTCTTGTTGGCGGAAGCTACATCCTGTTCGAGGAGTCGGCGACCGTGCAAAGCAACTTCTGGCCGGCGAACGATGGGGACCACAAGGTGAGCTCTTCGTTCATTTAGAACGACTATGATGGACGAAAAGAAGGCCGTCGCTGGCTTTCCTACCAGCGGCTGTCCGTTTTCGCGTGCGGAAACTCCCAGTTGTGCCCCCTAAGAGCCCTCGCTGGTTCTGAGGAGGCGCGCCGGGTGGCGACCGCTCGCGGAGCGGCAGCAGGAGTTTCCTTTGGCTGATACAAAACGTCCAAGATCGAGGGGACTACGTCCCCTGTTGCTTGCTTAACAACTCTCGTGTGGCTGAGAACACTGTCGCGGGAGCTACATGCGAGGGCACATTCCGTCTTCTTTTCTTTCGCTTTGTGTGTAGTACTGACGAGCTCACTACAGCACGACGACGGATGGAGACGGACCCGTTGTATCTGCGGTGCTATCATTGGTCGGTGCCAGGAGCGGCCATCGTCAGATGGCGAAGGGCCCATGGTCTATCGCCTCGCAAAGTACGCCGTGCGGCCCTTGAGTGCTAATTCTGAGTACGCACGCCTTCCGTCACATTCCATTCGTATGCATTATGCTAACCCAAATACAGGCCATCAAGATTACCGCTTTCGGCGTTCATTGCGGAGGACATGAACGAGTACGTGCATGCGCATGCCACGTACCGGTTCGTTATCTTTGACGAGGAGGAGGAGCGGCCCCGTATCCTGGTATGTCCTCTCGAGGCTGGATTTGGGCCGATGTTTGACGTTCATGTGGCAGGTGTGGTTATTCAAACCTACCATGAGACTCTCCTACATTGTACCCACGCAGTACGTCATTCCGAAGAGTGGGTCAATACGTGCGGCCAAGGTGTTGTTCAAGATCCTCGATACGGCCTCGGCTTATTCGGACCTTGACGGGTATGAGATCATCATTCGACTGGTTTCCTCTGATAACCTCTTATGTTTCCTTCGCAGGCTGTTGAAACGATACCCAGGGTTCCCACAGGCGGAACACCTCTATTATCCTCGCGGCGTCTGCCGGCGGCTAGGAGCCCTCCTGAAAGAGAGCAACTCGGCGTACCCCGAGAACATGCGCACCATGACCGGCCTCGATGTCGGGTGGCTCCAACGCGCATAGAGTGTCATCTTCCCCTCTACAATTTGTAGATACCTTGCAGTGGCGCATGGCTGTGCCAGACTGGTTCGTCAGCTCCGCGAGTCCTTTGTTTATGTGTCCGGCATGCATCTTTGTTGATTTATCCCATAGCGATGAGGCTCTCGAGTCCGTATAGGTATAGAATACTCACTAGGTACATACATATATTAGAGCAACAGTGCAGGCGCACGTCACAATTCCGTACATGTCTGGGCTGGCTCATCCGACGCACCTCGAGTACACGGACATTACGAATGAATATGCTTTGCTCGGGTCGGTGTCCACTGTCAGCATCTATGACGCGTCAAGGTAAGTCAAGGTTCAAGGGACTCGTTCATGCATGCATGGTTGGTCTTTTCTTTGGTTTGTCTACGTACCTCCACCTGTGATTGATAGATGTCTCTCAACATCACAGGGTTCTCGAGCTTGTACCTGACGGTGCGGATGAGCGCGCCGAGGCCCGAGGATTACCTTATGTATAGTTATCGCGCGCGACATTGTCGCACGCGCACATCGGGTGTCTGTGCGATGAATATGGGATGCAAGGTTAGGCTCCTGACTCGTGCACAAGGCCCAGGTCTCGGCAGGTCAGTTCAATGCCATTTCATCCGGTCGCTGACCATGTCTCAGCAGAACCGGACTGCGGTTGTCAACATGGCTCCCCAAGTCTCTGGTTTCTTTGCCGACAGGGACAATCTTACTTCCCACGGAACAGTTCGCGTACTATCGGTGCCAAACCAGGATGACCGGTGTGCCAACAGACCTCGTGATGGTGCTTCGTCGACTTCCCCAGGCCCCTTGCCGGTCGAGTAAGTGGGTGTCCGAATGATGCGCAGCGGCTGTCATTCCAGCTTAGCCCCTACAACCTATAAATCCTCAGCGTTCCCACTCCTCTCTGACCGTGAAGAACTCTTCTGCCCCCGTCGACGTCGATGCCAACCCCTGTTGTCCAAACAGCATTTCTAGCTCTAGCGGCTTGGTTGTTTTGGAAGGCGATCCGTCAGTATGTCGCGAAGAGCACTCTGGACAACCTCCCGGGGCCACCTAGCCCGTCTTTCCTGTATGGTGTGTGATGTCGTATCGTGTCTCTCCGCTTGATAAAGAGGTCATTGTGGCCATATTGACCTATCTGCAACAGGTAACTTGAAGCAGCTTTATGACAAGAAGGGGTGGGACTTTCACCGCGAGCTCGGTGAGAAGTACGGTCCTGCCGTCCTGCTGCATGGGAAATTCGGAGTAGGTACACCTGAAGAGTCATGTCCCCCCTTCTGTACTGATTCACATTGTCGTGTTGCAGAAGAAGCTACTGTATGTTTTCGACCCGAAGGCCATGCATACCATCGCGGTCAAGGAACAGTACATTTACGACGAGGCCGAGTGGTTCCTCAAGATGAACCACGGGACTTTGGGACCTGGCCTTCTGGCCACTACAGGTGTGTGCACGCGCATGGCGTTTGTATACGGCCTCGCGACGGCTCACCGAATGGGTCTGTAGGTGAACAGCATAGACGACAGCGCAAGATGCTCAACCCGGCGTTCAACGTGAGCCACATGCGCGAGATGACACCCATTTTCTATGACGTCACCCACAGAGTAGGTCTTGTCATTCGCTCTATCCTCACCGTTTTAGCAGACATATTTAAATCTGGCGCGCCGCAGCTCCAGCGCGCTCTCGAGATGAGCGTGGAAAGCGGCCCGGCAGAGATTAACATTGTCGACTGGATGGGGCGCACCGCACTGGAGTTGATGGGCCAAGCAGGCATGGGTCACTCGTTCGACCCGCTCACTGAGTCCGGCACAGACTCGTTCGGCAGCGCGCTCAAGTCATTCATGTAAGTAGACTCCTCTTCGTCCTGTCGCTGTCTATCAACCTGCGGCTGACACCGACATCTGCAGCCCTGCGTTGTACACGCTCTCCAGCTACTTCCAGTTCTATGCCTACATACACGCCATCGTCCCGGCACCTCTGAGGAACGCTCTTGCCAAGAGACTGCCGCACGCGGGCTTCCAGAAACTACGCAAGATCGTCGACGAAATGCATGCACGCTCTGTAGATATCTACCACCAGAAGAAGGCCGCGATTGAGCGCGGCGACGAGGCACTGAAGCAGCAGCTCGGCGAGGGCAAGGATCTCATGAGCATCCTGCGTGCGTTCTCCGTTTCCTCGCAACGTCTCCCGCAAACGCATGCTGAACCGTCGTGCAGTGAGAGCCAATCTGGCTGCCGACGCACAAGACAGGCTCACCGAGGAAGAGCTCATTGGGCAGATGTCGTAAGAGAACTTTTGCGAGCATGTGCGTACCTAGGTGATGCAGGGTCGCTGAGAACGTCGTGTCTGCTCCCTCCAGGACCCTGACTATCGCCGCTATGGATACGACGTCGAATGCGCTCTCGATCACGCTCTATCTGCTCGCGAAGCACCCAGAAGCCCAAGAGAAGCTGCGCCAGGAGCTCCGGGAGGCACAGAACGGAGGCACCGACATCGGCTACGACGAACTCGTTTCCTTGCCGTACCTGGATGCTATCTGTCGCGAAACTCTTCGATTGTCAGTAGTATCCTGTTTTGTAAAGATGGTGTTCTGGAGCTAAGGAAGAATCACCAGGCACGCTCCCGCTCCTTTCAGGTTCAGAGAGTACGTCGATCGCATCGTCAGCTCAGATGGACAGGTTTACTCATCATCTCATCACCTGCAGAACGCGGGAGGATGTCGTGCTCCCGCTATCAGAGCCTATCCGCGGCCGCGATGGTTCGCAAATAACGGAGATACCTCTTCCCAGGGATACGACCGTGCTCGTAGGAGTGATGTCCTCGAACACAAGCAAGGCGCTATGGGGCGAGGATGCCTACGAATGGAAGCCCGAGCGCTGGCTCTCGCCCCTGCCTGAAGCCGTCGTGGACGCCAAGATCCCTGGGGTGTATTCCAACCTGTTCGTCATTTGTTCTCCCTAGAACGACCGCAGAAAATCACTGACACGACCATCCGTCCAGAATGACTTTCTGGGGCGGCGGACGTGCATGCATGTGAGTCTTCATCGGGCATTCATAGAGCTTCCTGCGCTGATGTGGATCCGGTGCTAGCGGGTTCAAGTTCTCGCAGTTGGAGATGAGTACGTCTTCGCTTGATTCTCGTCCACTGAGCACCGCTCGTATGTGCCTATCGCTGATTATCCGGTCCGGTCCTGCAGAAGTGGTTCTTGCGGTCCTCGTCTCAACGTTCACGTTCGAGCTGTCGGACAAGCCGGTGTATTGGAACCTTGCCGGTATTGTGTATCCCAGCGTCGAACCTGACCCAACTCCTGCATTGCCTCTAAAGATCAAGTTAGTGAGGCCGCTATAGGGGAACACTTCCTCGTACAAATGGTCATTCTGCGACTGTCGATGGAATACTTGGCTATTGGGAACAAGAAGTACAGTACTACTCCGAAGCCACACCAGTGATATGCCTCGTACAGTAGTGCACCTTATGAGCGGAAACAAATACGCAATGCAAACGTATCAACGTAGTAACGGAACCAAAGTCATACTGTCTGCTTCGACGGGTCGAGGACCATTGCCCCGCTGGCCTATATGCGGTATCACAGTAATCGAGTCGTACTTTTCGAGAACAAAGTCGATAGACAAGAGCAACAGCTTCTGGGCAGAGTATTCTGTACCCAAACAGCCGTGGGACGGGTCGGGGCCACGATGGTTGGATATGAACGTATGCACGTGCTTAGCCACCATAGAGGCGAGCTTAGCTTGACGGTTCCGAGGAGACCATTGAGGCGGCCCTGTATAGGGAGGATAGCCCTGGAGGTGCAATTGGATAGTCATCGTAGCGGTGTCCATCTGGTGTGGTAAGTCGAAAGGGTCCGGTCCCGAGTTGGATGCTAGACTAGGCCTCGGTGAACGATCTAGTTCATTGCCTACATGGCGATAACCTGCCGGCTGAAGCGCATGGCAGTCCTCCGCCCACTGATGTGTCAAATCGGTATAGTTGTGGCTCGGCGGGGGTAAACGCAGCTCGGGGTGCCGGTGTGGGTTCTGTGGAACAACCTGCAGGTAGCACTCAGGCTGTGACATCAAGAACTCCAAGGAATACGGTCCGTCTTTCAACTGGCATGAGAAAGTAGGAATCTGCTTGGGAGGTACGGAGCTGGCCGGAGACATCATTGTCGGTAACTCCCAGAAAACTTGCATATCCTGGAATAAGGACTTGAACTGGGGAGTCTGCTTGGAGTATGACGCATGGCGTCTCCAATAGCGTTCGGCATAAATGAACGGTTGGCTCTGTCGGGGCATATGTGTCGCTCGCCCCAAGAGAACCTCCATGCATCCAACGGCAAGTAGCTCATGAGCGTCGCCAGGTGAGACATGGAAGTCTATCCCAGCTCGTGATTCTTCAGAAGTCAGGAAGTCGCGGAAGGTGTCGTGTATGATTTCAGATGACCTAATCAGGTGGGGGAAATTGGGTCCTTGAGCCTCAGCCGCGTTTCGTCTGCTGCCTCCGTTGAACTAGTTTATTACCCGTGGCTTTGCCACTGGTGGGTTCGCCTTCGGCTCAACGCAACGCTTCGCCACTGGCTCAGCTTGAGATATGTATGTTAGATTTGGAGTGTAGTCCTTACCTTTCTTTCAGTGAGGTATTCCCAGCAGTTATCGAAAGGCTAAGAACGGAAAATCAGATTGCTAAGGTCTTGGAAGGACAATCAATTAGTATGACATAAATTACCTGTAGTGTTCAAACTCCTGTATTTCAATAGAGTGCCCATCGAGTAGGTAGTTAGGAATTGACTTGAGCCACTCATTATCATGCTTAGTTTACCCCCATGTCAATAAGCATCCCGTTCCCATGAAGATGTAAGTCACACTTTGTTTTTGGACAGAATTAACACTCCCCAGTAGCCGGACACCCCATCGTGTTTGTACTCCCTTCCAGTGTACCCTTGTGGAATGCATGGATCATGCTTTTATGCCTGATATTCATGAGTGTGCGTGCACCCGTTCCCGTGAGGGTTCAGGTCTTGAGACAGACAATCCCCGGTGACAGGTTTCTGCAAGTCAAATGGCCTCGCCGCGGGCTCGGCAAGATGGACCCGGCCCTCTCCGGCGCCTCGCAGGCTCGGCACACCACACCCTTAGGGCCTCGCAGGCTCGGCCAGCCACATGGCAGCCACATGGTTTTTTCACGTGCTTCGCACGTGGCTAGACGCCCTGCTGTCCCATTCTTTTATGATATGATAACAGAACCGAGTCTCTGGAGGATGGATGCAGATTGTTCCTCAGATAACATCAGGAAAAGGTCCGGAACTGATCCGGACTGATGCTCTGAGATATACTGTTTAGCTCTGGCCGCGACTGATTTCCACTTACCGACTGAGTCTATCTGGCTACAGCTGAGTCCGTCTGGATCGGACGGACGCACTTGGACCTCCTTATATTGAAACTGTCAATTTCGTAGCTCAAGTGCTGGCGTTTATTTTCACCCTCCCTATCGGCAACATCCGGAGTATTGGATCTCCGCTCTGGCGATGACGCGTCCCCTCGCAACTGCGTCTCAACACCCTCCTTGAACTTAAACCTACATTTTCAGTTCGCAAGCTCGCGTTTCCTTCGTCGTCTGCCTGCCTGGTACTGGCTTGCCTAATCATCCTCATCTCTGAACATATTTCACCTCTCTATGACTCGACTCTCCTTACGGCTCAATTTCTCTCTGTTCCACTCCAAGATCAGTGCTGCAAGCACTGATACCACTCGTGAGTCGCCATCGATCGTCCGCCATTCCGTCCTCAACCATTCATTTGTAATTTAGAAGGACTACCCATGGAATTGGACAACTGAAGTCCTGATTCCGTACGGTATGCCACTGAGGTCAGTATTAACCCACGAGCGGTTGATCGAGTGCTTCGTATCACAGGTGAGGTTTTCATTCCTAGGATATGCATGTAAGGCATTTGGTATCTATGCAGCAGGGGTGGTTCGAAGTCAGGCCCTTTGATCTCTTAGAGAGGGAAAGGGCTGGGCGTGCAACTTGGACGATGAAGACTCGGACCACGAGGAGGACGACTAGGATCCCTGCCCCAGGAATAGATTGAAGACTGCAGAGTGCGAGGACGACGTTCGAACACGGCTAACGCGTCTGACATGGCTTAGGTGCGTGACTGGCTACATATCAACATCCCTGACCCCGCCTTCTCACTATCTGAAAATCGCCAATCGAGACGTGGAGAAGATGCAGACACTGAACCGTCTGAGATGGAGAATGTCCATGTTAAGGTCTGATAAGCTGACCCGGGCAATGTATCCGACGGTGCTGACGATTCCTTCGTCATTTTTCAGGTGTGCTTATCCCTGCTGCCCCTGTGTGCTTCAGCCTGCCCGCACCCGTCTACCCATCAGTCTCTTGCACTCAATGCTCAGTGTTGTACGTATCATCCGAATTTTCATCAGTGCGGTACGCTGCACCATTGTCTCCCTTGTCTTGTCTGCATTACCCCTCACTCCGTATACATTTTCATTCCATAGTGTTGTTGATTCGCTGTTTGACCGGTGTACCATCCATCCCGCATACTTAGATATATGTTCCGCATTACTTCCCGACGCTTCGAGTACCATACCATCGGTTAGTATCATATTTGCTAATGTTCGTTCAGTTTGGCCCCGTTCAACACGGTTGCCGTGCATGTATGCTTCGTCACGTGAATCCCACACGTAGTGCATCTTAAGCAGCTGCAATTGTCTGAAATTGTCTGAGTACCGGTCTGATATGTTCTGAATGGCATCTGGGACACTCTGGGGCCAGAAAGTGAACCTTCTGGCTCCAGAACTCTGAGATGGTCTGAGATGTTCTGAGATGTTCTGAGTTAGAGCGGCTCAAGAGCGCCTCGGAGCTCGGACCTTTTCCTGATGAAGTCCACAAATGCTTTGAGAGGTTCTGGCGAGATTGTCTCTGGCTTGAAACTGGCAACAAGACATGAAAGAACCACCCGTATGCGGTCTTTGCGTGGATAGGGTTCATATGGGGGGAAGGCTGTATGCAACACAGAGACGTAAAGGAGATCCAATTCATTGAATGTCACAGGGGTCAGGGCATCGGAGGCCTCCGGGTGGAGTTGCCGGAACCGTCCGTCAAAGTCTTCGTCCACCATGAGGAATGCGGTCGCCACACGAGCGTAAAGGAATAGACCCTGTGCTCTTGTCGTCAAGATGTTGATAACAGAATCGGCGGGGTCCTAGACTGCTAGCCATTCTCTGCATTTCTGGCTGCGGTATAGCTGAGACCGGATAAACTTCGCTATGTCTTCGTTGACAGAATCCATTGCAATGAGATCATGAAGGGAGATGGTGTAAATAGGAGTAGCAGTCTCAGGTGATCTCCACTGGCGTGCTGCCTGCATCATGTTGCTTGTGATAGCCTGAGGGCGGGATGTGAGAAGAAGTCGGAATGATGATGAATGATTGACAAAGGAGAAGAGGGACTCGAAGAGTATTGGGAGGAGATCTGGCGCCGCATCTTCTGTACACTCATTTAGGGCGTCAATGACGATGACTATCGGCACCGTGGTCTTGAAGTTGCGCAAGGGGTCCAAAAGATCTATGGCTGCATCCCTGATTCGCTGTGATGGACCTCCATGCTGGAAGTGTTTGTTGGCAGCATCCACAACAATTGGGAGGAGGCGAGGGTCCGAGCGAGCCGACTGTCCTACTATGTTCGGCAGAACCTTGGTTGTGGAGTTGAGGTATTCTCGGCCACGAGTGAAGAAGAAAGATGCACTAAGTACACCGCGTTTTTCAAGGCGCTGGCAGAACTCTGCTGCGATAGTGGACTTCCCCATTCCCGCTGCGCCTTCAAGTAATAGCATGCTCTTGCCATTGAGCTCCAAGTCTAATGGCACTGGCTGAACCCAATTGTCGAGCTTTTCAAAGATATTGGAGCGAGTAGTCTCCAGGAAGAAGCTCTTCACTTCATTGTAAGCAGCGCGGAATGTGGGATCAATGCCGCATGCGAGCTTGTCCAAGATCTGTTTTGTTTCTGAGATGTCACAGTTGAGTCAATATGATCGGCGTTGCAGTGTGGGACAATGTGTACGAACTATCCTCCTGTCAAGCTCAGTGTAAGTTGTAGAGACCTATTGCGGTAAAGGCGATAGTACTCACTGCAAGTCTGTTGATGATGCTCCCAATCAGGGTTTCGACATGAACGTTTCCTACTAGCTTATAGAGTATGATGTGTCAGCAATGAGCATGCTGACTGCAGAAATCTGCACCAAAATTGCTCACATTGAAGGAATCATATGCCGCCCGAATTTTCCCCCTCATTCTGTCCAGTGCCATGGCGTCTTGACGACTAAAAAGCCAGCGTTGCCAGCCAGAGTGCCTTGCAAGCACCTCGGCCTTCTTTTTGACTGCTTGGAGGTTGCTATCCGTGCATGAGTATGTATTGCGGCACTAATTGTCCAGTAGTGATGTACCTTTGGAGCACCGAGACCCATGAGGAGAGGGGATGTGCGTCTGAGAGCTCTCTAGCCAGACAGATCAAGACTGATGATCCCTTAGGATAGTTATCAAGCTGAATGCCGTTCAAGAGCGACGTGATGCTCTGCGATATCTCCTGGATATCCCGATAAAGGGCCTCTACGCCTTCTTGTGTGGCACGGGCGGTCTGCAGTTTGGATAGTACTAGTCAGAACCGCTGGGCAAAGGAATTGGTTTTCTATGGTCCCAATGTACACACCTCGACATTTGTGAGTATCCAGTCCAGTGTCTCGAAGACAGACCCGAGGCCCGGTATGGGTGCTGCACTCACGGCACCTTTGGCAATCACCACAGCGGCCCTCGCCAAAGCCAACAAGTCCCTATCCAAGTCCCGGTCCGGGACTGTCGTAGCTCTGTTGGTTATGGTAAGGCAACAAAGTCGCTTGAAGATGTTCTCCATGGTATATAAGGGGGGCAGACAGTAGAGTTGATCCTTAGACGGGAAGGTGAGAACGTCGAGAGTGTACATGTCGACCACTGCCTGCTGACAAAAGCAGGACCCGCGCGAGTGAAGGTTGAGCAATGGACATAGGCAACAACTGTGAGAAGGAGTGCCTAAAGATGAATGGAAGTCTGAGTCTGTCTGACTGAAGCATACTTAGATACTGACAAAATCACAGTACGATATACGCGCTTAGCTAGGCACTGTAGTCAGATCTCACACGGGAGGCCCGTCAGATCTCATATGGGAAGCCCAGGCATGCGGCTCGGACAGCATGATGCACTCGGATCGAAGAGTGGGAGAATCAAAAACTGGCGTGGTGGCAAGCAAAGACGCAGATCATAGAATTGCTAGAATGTGACTGATCGCGACGAAGAGAACTGGCCAAAGCGCGGTGGTCGATAGTCAGACTGAGAGAAGAGCCATGAAAGGTTACGAGTCCGAGTATGGCGGAGTCGGAGTAGTCGGCGTTCAACCCAAGTTCAGAGCGCCGACATCGAATGCTGGTGTAACATGAGTGAGGTAGTCTAAGGCGGATCACGGTCGAACTGTCGCAAGATTTGAATTCATCACGACGTCCGGCGAACCAGCACCCTGCCAGAGTATACTTAACAGAGAAGGGAAGACAGAGAAAAACACGAGCTCCATCCCCGGTATGCATAGGGAATGGCCCTCCGTGCGGTCCTGAACACAGTAGTGATGCGAGATTTATGCCGGCGGTGCTGTGAATCAGGAAACAATAGTGACTCGCATTCAACACGCCCATCTTGTGGCCCTCCAAGGATTGCTAGTATTGTCAGTAGTTTGCTCTAGAGTGTGGTGTTTCATCAGGTCTTGTTCAACTTTGTAGGATGTGTGCGCGTTTGTTACTCGTAACAGTTGACTTATGTTCTACTTTTATTGAATACAATCATCTACTTATATATTTAATACAATCTATTATTTGACGAACAATACAATGCAGCTATTCAATACAAGCCACTATTCAATACAGCCAGATCAATACAACAATACTATACAGCACGAATTACATTTGCGCCGAATCCCTTTAGTTCCATGCAGGCCTGCTCTTCTCCATTACTCAGGCATTTTTCATAACTTCGCGTTTTCGTCAATGTAACCTCCTGCAACGTATAAGGTGAGCGAGTATGGCTTCCCATATTGAATCTTTCTGAACTCATCTATAAATTCTACCAGTTGCTCAGATCGTTCCAATCCTTGTGGCCACCACAGTCCTCATGTATAGTCCCCCTATTTTGATACTCCATCCATGCTTTGCAGTGGCACCAGGTAAGCAATATTGCTGAGGAGACAGGGCAAGACTGATCCAGACATTAGAGTCATACTGCTCATGTACTCAATTCGCAATATTTGTTTTGGATAGTCATCTGACCATGACGTGATATTCTCACTGTACAAACAGCTGCAAAGTTGTCATGTTACGTATGATTGTCACACGCTTCCTTTTGTATATAATCCATGCTGGTCGCTGGTCCAAGCGTTCACCCCCATAAACCTGTTCTTCTCTATCGCTTCCAACTAGTCTGTGTTGTTCATGATGGCTGCTGCAAACGATACAGCACCTCTTCCCCCTTTGCCTCACCCCCTACTCAGCCTCAGGCATATCGACTTACCAGCATGTGGTGTCTGTGGGTTGCCCTGCCTGTTTAGGTGCTCGTCATGCACCAATGGACCTGCCTACTGCTGCCCCCAGCATTTTATCCTGATATGTATCACATATCTCACAATAAGCTCCTACACTTAGAGCATGCTTGTTAGGGTTGGATCACACATGGTCCAGTATGCGATGGCTCTGCTCTTGCCCGTCCAGACAATCGACCCACCCTTCTTCCCTTCCACCGCATGGTGGCACACGATGATGGCCCTCTCACCATCTCTGTGTCCCCGCCAAGCCACACAGAGGCCGATAGTATAAATTTTGGAACTATCAAGGCTATGCTTGCCCATCCCAACTCTAGTGAGTACTACTCAAAGTGTGTTGATTTACATGCAGTTTGTAACACTCCAATCAGCCACCCCTATTATTGTCTCCATACCCTTAGAGCCACAACACGAGGGTGAAAGACGTTGCCCTGAGCCTATTCTTATTTGTTCCTCCCTACATTGAAACTCTCGTGCAGTTTGGATGGGGCATGAAGGTTCTCAAGAATCCTTTGCAGGTTTTTGCGGGAGAACTGACTGCGAGTTCTGGAATCATTGTGTGGAGAGTATGACAAGTGGTGCCTTGGTTCGTCCTTTACCATGGGCGGGACCTGCTGTTGTGTTGAAGTTTGCTTCCATTGCTTGTGATGCTTACGTCGATTTTGAGCCAGCAGACATTGCGCATATTCGGGAGTTCTTTGCAATGCGTTTGTAGAGCGTAGTGATCATGTACTAGTAGCATACTGCAGCATCCATCTTTGTCTTCTTGGAGTGCTTGTCAAGCATATTCATGATGTGTCAATTCCAAGGGAGTACAGCAATGCACCGAACTTCTGTGAGATGCCAATATCCAAGACCAAAGTGTCAAAGTGAGGGTCGAACTCCTTCCTTTAACCAGTTGCGCCAGATCCCGCGAGCAAAAAAGGCCACAAGGAGAGTCGAACTCCTGTCCATAGTAGACATGTGGTCAATATGCTGCTGTTGTGTTACTGTTACACCATGTGGCCTTAACACGGGATACATATTTTTCAACTATACATATATCCTACACCCCAGGAACGTGGCAACCCAATCTGCGTACCCACGTCGAGGTCAGCAATATGCATCCTGTTTCTGCCACTGCAGATGCCAGTGAGTCAGTCATCTTTGCTATGTGCCAGCTGTTTGCAAAATGATAGACCGCCCCGGCCCGCGCGACAACGATGTGCCTTGTTTGGCCGCCTTTGGCCGAGTCTTGGCAATATCAACTCCACTCCTTTACACACCTGCTGCAGCCGACTGCATGCCCACCTACAATACCTACGACCCTCAGATCTCAGGTATCGTCTTGTAGGTTGCGACCATAGCGTCAGACATAGTTGTGGTTGTGGTGGAAAACCTCCATGACTGAAACACTATCAGATATGTTCTTATCATGCTCCCTAATCTTCCCGACTCAACGATCACTCTCACCACCTATGATATCTTGAATGCCACAATCCATGACCACCCTATCCATGAGGGCCAGTTGCTGGTCCTTGTCCCAGGCCACTGAGTGGTCTTCCCCCTCGAGAGTGGCCCGGATTCCCCCATTTTTGCACTGTACTACTTCAAGGCCATGCAAGAAGAGGAGAGCAGGAGGCGCACTGCATGGCCTGACATGGGATTGATGGTTACGGCAATCCAACAAAAGCTTCGATGGAACCCAACCGGGGAGGTGCAAGCTCTCAGTGAAACCTCCCTGACGCCTTGTTCGGAGGAGACCCAAGAAGAACCCAGGGCGAATGGGGTAAAAATTTTCTGTATGCAATAAGCGAGAGTGGGCACGTGGAGAAGAGGCACATCGCACGCCTAGGCAGGTCATCTTGGACATGTGGGGCAGCGGTCTGGGCCTTTGCAAACGACATCAGAGCTGTTGTACCTGTATATACCTGTATAGTCTATATGCCAATGCGAGGCTGTCTTCTTGACGCGATGGCATGCGAGGATGCTCTGACGACGACCGCAGGTGCTGCAGAGACTGCACTCTGATACGGGCTCAGCTAGGGGTCCATGACTTTGGTCACATCAGGTCACTCGGCATGAGTCGGCAGTCATGCTCAGTAATGTGGGTTTGGTGTCGAGAACTCAGCAGCGAGAAGAGTGGCACTTAGAGCGTAACATTTGCAATGTCTGACGTCTCTTCCATGCAAGCCCTACCTGTTCTAAACCTCGAAATATGGGGGGGCCCCCTCCTTTCCAATTTTGTGAACGGTTTCTGAACCGACATCTTGCTCTCCTACATACCTACTATCGCTCCCCTAGAGTTCGGAGGTTAGCTGAGGAGTCTGCTGTATTTTCCCTCCCTTACTGCCGATAATGCTGAAATTTGGTACATTAACGAAGCATAGTAAAAACAGTGAGCCTGCAAAGTTTGGTGAGAGTACAACAAAAAGTGAGTGTTTGAACAAAGTAAGAGGTGCCCTCCCCTAGTGTTCAGAGGTTTCTCCGCGCGCAGTGTCACAATTAGTCACACTGCCAAAGGGTGCCGGTTATGATCTCTAACTGATGTTCCCCTGTGGAGATAGGCGCCACATGCCGGGTAACCTAAACTAGCACTCTTGAAAGTCACGCTTGAGGACCTCGAGGACATACTCTCTGCATCTGTCCCATACACAGTATGTAGAGGCTCGGAGAATTTAATATTGGACTGGGTCGCAAACGCAAGAGGGACCTATCTCCAGAACACTCTTTGCCCAAGATCACATCAGCAAAAAGGGCAGTTGCCAACCAAAGGCGGCGGTGGTGGCAGTGCATGACAAGCGCCCCAGCGACCCGTCGGATGGTGGTTGGGTATGCTCAGACACCATTGGACAGACGGTGTCTGACTGTTCCGCCTCTGACATCTGACCAAAACCACTTTGCACGGCCGTCTGATGAACGCTCACGGTCATACAGAATATACTAAGCCCCCTTACAAGATCATTCTTAACCATTCCCTGCTTGCTGTTTGGTCACAGGTGAGTACTGCTCACGGGAGCGATCGGTGCATGAACATTGTCCCGGGGCAAGGGAACATGAGGGTCCATGTGCACGGTTTACAGCTGAGCACACATGCTCATAATAGTCCACTAAGTGCATGCCACTCATGTGCCATGCATCCGAGTCCTTAGGCCTCAATCATCCCCCGGTCAGGACCATTACCTGGTGAGCATCCTGAGTCCTCCCTTCTCCACCCTACTGATAGCCGAAGGAGATGAGATAGCAAGACACTGATGAAGTCGGCAGTGAAGTGACGAGGGCCTCTGGGGGACAGACACCGATGGATGATATGATCGCCCATAAGACTCCTTCACGTGACCGGATGCGCGTTCATGACGTGTCAGTGACAGTGGACACATCGTCATCACTCATATCCGTACACACCTCTATGATTGACCATGACTAGTCACCACTCCCTGCGGTATGGTCGTCAATGGTCATCAATGGTCAGACCCTGACCAAGGGCTGACCATGTGTGCGCACCGCACCGTGAGAGACGCCCATTCGCGACCGCACGCGATCAGGTCTCAGGGTGGTCCGACCGTTCAAGGTGCGTCTGGCAAGCTTCGTAACCCTCAGACGAAGACAGCCATGCATTATGAAGGACGACCGCATGCGGTCACCTACATGTACATTTTGCTGATGTGCAACGACCTCACCTCCATTTCATCTCGTTCTTGTTTAAATACATTACTCGTATCTGTGCCCACATATTTGTATAATTTCAGCATTCTGAAGTCGTAAACGAGCGAGCTACACCCTTATCTCCGAACACTAGGGCACCTCCGAACACTAGGGGAGCGATAGTACTCGTTATGGGAGAAAGCGATGTGATGACACGTGGGATGACGCGTGAGAGCAAACGTCCCGGAATGTCCTGCTGAAACACGAAGCCACTAGAGCGCCGTACGTATTGCCATTTATATCTAATTTCCCACCCCAGATTGATTCGACATTTGTCGAGGGGAGACCTGGACCCTAAAGTGTCCAGGAATATTACACCACGACACCAGACATGAGACATCGTCAGGGAAGAAAGAATGGAATAAGATACTGTAGTCGATCAACAAACACTTTTGAGTAAACAGGCAGACTCCAACCTTCTACACCCCGAATACCGTACCGTAGTGATAGCCAGTAAGTAGCCCATGGGAGCCAAGTCCCTGTACGCGCAAATCCCATGAATGGTGCCTCCGCCATACCCCATGTCATACCCTTCCAACACAACGAGTCGTCCCAAGGCTTCAACCCACCTCGCCTCCCTCGCCCCAAGTCGAGCTCACGTCGAGCCCCTCAGCATCTGCCGCACCGGGTCCGAATCCGCCCTCGCCATCCCGCCCCTCTGCCCCGCGCCCCCCGGCGCCGACTCCGCAGAGTACGCCCTCGGCTTCCCGTTGACGTTCCCGTTCGCGTTCGCGCCCACCGACGCCCCATCCTCGTCCACAAGCGTCTCCACCTCCAACCCGCCCAACGCCCTCGCCTGTGCCTGCACCTGCGCCTTCTCCGCCCCCGCGTCCTCCTCATCCGTATGCCACGACGTCCCGCGGGAGCTCCCTCCGCCCGCATTCGGACTCGTGCCCGTCCCTTCGCTCTCGCTCGGGCTCTCACGCGGCACCTGGCCTTGGCTTTGGCCCTGGCCCTGGCTCTGGCGTTGACTTTGGTGCGGACCCAAGCTCGTGCTGTCCTCTCTCAAAATCTCGTTCGCCAGCCCACTGCTCCGCGTCTCCGGCGGCACCCACGGAAAGTACCCGGCCGGCTCCTCCCTATGCACCTGACCCTGGCCCTGTTGGGTCTGGGCTTGCACGACGGCGGGAAAGTACCCGTCAGGCGGCCGCCCTTCCTGCTCGACGTACTGCTGCTGCTGCGGCTGTTGCGCATACGCATAGTACGGCCTCACAGGCGCGCCCACCGCCGGGTTAATGTACGCGTTCGGGCCCGACCCCGGCCGACCCCACATCGCCCCGGGCGACATCGTCACCCCGGGCGAGAAGGGCGTGTAGGGCGCCATGACGTGCTGCATGTGCGGGTGCATCGCCGGCCTGTTGCCGTTGTTGCCGCTGCTGCCGCCGTTGTTATTATTGTTGTTCGTACCGTTCGCGCCGTCCTGGTCGGTGGGCCCGGCGGGGGACGGCAGACCGGGGGACGGCTGGGGAAGGAACGTGAAGGAGGGCATGCTCGGCGTGATCGGCGGCAGCCCGTGCGGGGTCATCATCGGCATCGACATGCCCATCATCGGGTGGTGCAGCGGACTGACGGGGTGGCCGAGCATGTGCGGCGGGATCGCGTACTGCGGGGAGAGCGTGTGAGGCGGCGGAACGGGGAACGCGGTCACAGGCGGAGGAGGCGGGAGCGCGATGGGCCCCGGGTGCGCGGGGTGGTGGTGTTGCTGAGGGGTCGCGTGCGAGCGGGAGGAGGAAGACGTCGGCGACGTCGCTTGCGGTTGAGCTTGTGACTGCGACTGCGACTGCGATTGCGATTGCGATGGAGGACTGACTTCGGATGGTACCGAGCTCGCAGACTGCGTTCCGTTCTGGCCGCTCGGCCCCTCCGGCGACGTTCTCTGCGACTGTGACTGCGATCCCTCCGTCGAGGGACCAGGCGGCGACCGATCGTCCTTGTACGACGCCTCCGTCGTCGGTGCGCCATACCCAACCTCCGCCTGCTGATAGTGCTGTGGCTGCGGCTGCTGCAAGTACCCCTGCTCTTGCCGTCCCCACGCGTCCATCCCGCCCATGCCCATGCCCATGCCCAGCCCGGCGTTCATCCGCTGGTACGTGTTCAGATCGTACACATCGTACGGCGTCGTCGGCCCCGACTGCAAAAAGTCGAACATGTACGGCGACTGGATCGCGGGCGGGAGCGGGATGTGCGTCGGCGCCGGCGGATGCGCCCCCTGCTGCCGTCCGTACGATCCCTGTCCTTGTGCGTGCGTCTGGGCTTGGGCTTGGGCTTGCGACGGCGACGGCGACTGCGGCTGCGGCTGCTGGCCGCCCGACGCGAGCGAGAGCTTCTGCGCGAGCTGGGCAGAGAGGCTCGCCTCCGCATCCGCCGACCCCGAGTCTTCGTACCCGTACCCCTGCGCCGGCCCGCTCGGCCGCCTCGAGCCTAGCAGCGATCCCGGGCTCTGCCCGCGCCCCTGCTCGAGCTGCGCCTGCAGCAGCTGCTGTGCGAGCGACGACGCCCTCGACAGCGACGGCTGTTGGTGTTGCGTCTGGCCATACAGCTGGCTCACTCCCGGACTCCCGTACGAGAACACCAGCGAGGCGGGCGAGTGTGGGCTCGAGGCGGTAGGGCCGACGAGCGGGGCAGAGGAGCTCGCGGGGGGTGCAAACTTGTCGAAATGGACCTTCAGCGGCCGTCCGTTGTATTCGTACCTGGGGCGAGGGGTGTGTTAGCTTCTGTCACACCGGCTGATGCTATGCCTGTTAATGGCACTCAGGCTCGTTCTCCGTGCTCCGTAAGCAAGGGGTGCGTGCGTGGATCAGAACGCCGAACCACGCTCTAGGCCCTAGAAGCCCGAAACGCCTACACGCGTAGAAATTACGGTAGGTTCGCTGACCCACTCGAACATTCACGTTCATCGTGAACGGGTTGCATCTCGTGCGTTCGTTCTGTACACGCTTAGGGGAACTTAGCGATAACGTGCCCGATAAGGAGCGCTCGCGTGACGTTGACGGGGTGTTTGATGGCCCGATAGAAATGTGTTGAAGAACATGATGTCGACAACATGAACATGGAAAACAAGCAACAGGCGGCCACAGTCTCGGACAGTCCACTGATACCAAAACCACTCACCCGTTGAACATACGCACGGCCCTTTCGGCATCGGCCTCGTTCGAGAAGCTCACGGTTCCGAAGCCTCTTGAGCGCCCATCTGCTCCCAGCGCGACGTCTGCACGTTGTACTGCGCCCGCTTGTCTGAACAGGTCCTTCAGGTCTTGCCATTGTATGTGGAAGGGCAACTGCGACATGCGTCAACCCCCCTTCCCACCCGCGCATACAACCAGGTAAAAAGACTCACGTTCCCGACGAAGAGATTCCGGCTGGCTTGGCTTCCTGCTCCTGTGCCTGGTCTTGACCCAACCTCGTCTTCGCCCAGAGGTGGACCGGTGCCAAACGGTGAGAGACCAGAGAAACGTGATAGAGCTGGCGCGGGCGACGCAAGGGCCGCACTGCCAGCTGGTGTACCAGCCCCACTCAGGGTCCCTGTCACAGCAGGCGACAAGTTCCCCAAGACTGGTGTCCCAAACACACCTACGGCGCCCACACCTGCCAATGGACTCGCACCTCCGACTCCCAGACCTGCGACGCCAATCCCACCCAGTCCAAATACTGGTGTGCCAAGATTGACGTCTTCACCCATCCGGTCCGGGCGGACCTCCAGAGTCCGTGTTTGCCAAGTATAGCCGTTGAACATGTCAATAGCGCGCCCTGCGTCTTCAGCAGTGGCGAGGAGAACGGTACCATACCCGCGGGAGCGGTTATCCGGCCCGAGGGAAACGTCCGCGCGAAGGACAGTGCCTGCGCGGCGGAAGAGATCCTTGAGGTCTTGCCATCGTACACGATATGGGAGCTATGAAGATAAGTGGAGATTCAGTCATCCGGACGCACTTGATACGGGCAGCAAACGCGGAAAAAGCCAGGTCAGGAGGCAGACACCCTGGCGAGCACCACGAGGATCTATCCTACGTCTTTCGTCACCATGAGATGCGTGGGGGAGCACAAATGGCTGTGACGCGCGGCGGCATTTCAATGTGACAACTCAACCTCTAATAAGGGTAGCATAGACTTTGACGGAGATGAAAACGCGCATACAGCGACGTGGCCTCATGATCGCTCCATGGTGCGACAACTTAGGAGCTGTAGCGCAGGGTTTGGAGCGCAGAGATGCATCCCTGTGTGATCTGCGTCGATATTCTTACCACACCCGCCAGACGCGTTCTGTGTATTCCTACATAGCCAGTAGGCAAGGCCATCGCCAGTACTGATTGTTACGACTGCGCTCGCATGCTAAGGCAGAGGAGGAACTCTGTGGAAGCACGCGTCTGAAGTCGGAGTGAACGGGCCGTGCCGAGCAGAGATGAACAGCAAGGCGACTCGGGACAAGAGTAGACCACCCTCGCCTTCAGGCAGGGGCCTGTCCACGGAGGGCCTCTCTTCGGCATGTGGACGGCGCGGAAGTAGAGGGGTGATGGCGCAGAAGCCGGACGCGGGACGAGAAAGCCAAGGAAGGCGAAAAACAAGGAACAGACGTACGTTTCCTACAAACAGTTGCGTACGGGTGTCCCGCGGCGGGTTCGTTACACGGGGAGATGTCGAGGACGCCATGGCCATCTGGATGACGGCCTCGATGTCGTCGTTGGTGGGCCCAGAGCCGGCGGGGTGTGTGTTTGACGACGACTGGCCGGCCGCTCGTGGCGATAGTGATGAGCTCGCGTTCTCGCTGGGGGTGGAAGAGGACGAGGCGCGTGCTGAAGTGGTGAGGGTGGGACGTGCTAGTGTGGCGGAGGAGGGAAGAGGAGAGTGGGCTGGAGTAGACGAAGGCTGAGAGGAGGGAGGGCCGGAGGAGTGGAGTGGCTGAGGGGGATGTTGTGGGAGGAAGGAAGGATGAGAGGACGCATGCTACGGGGAGGACGTGCGGAGGCGGGAGGAATTGAAGAGGCGCAAGGAGGGCAGGCAACAAGGAGTCGCAACGGCGATCCAGGGGGCGAATGAGGACAGCGTGAGGAGACGGACAACGAACGCAAGGACGAGACCGGGACACACCGAATTGGCCATCGGAGGGCCTGCCATTTCGAGATCGATAGCGCGGAGTATGGGCGGGGAGTAGTGTATGTCGTGTGGCCCAGTCCCTGGGAGGGTCCGGGAGACGGCTTGGGGATGTGCGAGTAGTTGTCGTCGTCGTCGCCGCTGTCGACGAGGAGATGGGCGAGCGCAGAGAGAGCGGTCGCGGTGCAGGTGGTGGGCAGAGAGCCTATAGTGGCAGGTGGAGAAAAGCCAGACAGTCTGTCTCAGTCTGGCTGTCCGCATTTCCGAGTCGGCTGGAGGGGACGACCACTCCACGCCCGCTAACATCTTTTTCCCCACGTGCCCATGATGTCATTCTTTACCACCCCGGATTTCTCGCCCTCTCATTCGCCCCGTCCTCCCTCCAGCAGTCCTCTAGCCTCGCAACTCGCGCAGATCACCACCAGTACGCCGCCTCCTCCCCGTCACCTTCGTCGCGCACTGACCGACAGCATCGCGCATGCCCGACGCAGCGATGCCCATCACGGACCCCAAAACCGACGTTGACGTCATATCGACCAATCAATCCCTTCTTGCATAGTAACGTGCGAACCGACGCGACACTCAATTCTGTCCAAACCATGACATTTCATTTCATAAAGTACACGCTACGTATCGGTGTGGTCAAGGGGAACTGAGAGGGAAAGCGAGCAGCATAAGCTGGGTTACAGAGGTGCGAAGAAACGTTCACAGACGACAATCGACGACGACGACGACGACGTCCCGACGTGTGCGCTCTTCCCGCTCGTCAGCTAGACTTTGGAGGCATAGGCACACACTTCTCGAATGGACGCTCTGCGTAATCAAGCAATCGCGCTCAAAATACATCACGCCTCGAACTCAGCAGAGTCCCTCGGGTATATACGCCATTCAGCTGCGGCTTTCAGGCGAGTCACCCTACAAGCAAGCCGCGCGGGTATCGTAGTCGAAACCGACATCGGTCAGGGCCAACTATGTTGTCTTAGCGACCGTGAGCCCCACATTCGTGAGCCCGACACCTGTGGCCTTGATGCGTCCCTTCTCCGCTTTGGGAGGAAGAAGCTACAATGCGAAGCGATGATCACGTCAGTGACCCACACCAACCTCTTGGATCCAGCCAGAAGCAACGACGCACCTCTGGGTTGATATACGGCACAACACCTCCCTGTGAGATGACGACGTGACCGAGCAGCTTGTTCAGCCTGAGCAAAGCAATGCCATATTAGCGTGACAGTCTTTATGACGGAACTACGCAACAAGTACGTACTCTTCGTCGTTCCGGATCGCGAGTTGCAGATGACGCGGGACGATACGTTGCTTCTTGTTGTCGCGTGCTGCGTTGCCCGCAAGCTCGAGGATCTCAGCGGCGAGATATTCAAGGACGGCCGCAAGGTAGACTGCGGACACCGGTCAGCATGCGCCCTCAATGTGTAGGAGCAAAGAACCGTGAAGGCAACCATCAGCGTAACTGCAGACATGGCAGATACGGTAATCGACAGAAGAGCGCGCCGTAGTGAAGGCGCATCTTCGCTGTCCGGGGCAAGATCACACGCGAAAATGACTCACCGGGCGCGCCCGCACCGACCCGCTGTGCGTAGTTGCCCTTCTTGAGGAGACGGTGAACACGACCAACGGGGAACTGGAGACCCGCCTTGGCTGAGCGAGATTGGCCCTTCACGGCGGCGTCGCCCGCCGCCTTTCCAGACTTGGACTTGCCGCTGCCCTTGCCAGACATTGTTACGTGCAATTAGTTGAGAAGTTGGTGATAGAAATGTGGTGCGAGAGGAGCTGGACATAGTTAACCTGCATAAGTGATTTACGCACGGCATCGTATCCAAAGTAAAACTTACGGAGAACACGAGGGTGAGAGGGGGGAACCAAAGGTTGCATCGTCGCATGCTACCCGCCTCTATATACTCGCAACCATCTTTCTTGGCGCATGCTAAGGGGATTCATAGCACGTGTCATGACATCGCGACGCGTTTGTTTATCGCATTCAACAAACGCGCATTGGAGAGGCACGTGACACGCGTCACGCCAAACACGAATACACAACCGTGGCGCCCCTTTATAAGCCGCATGCCACTTGCGCGAGCAGCCTTTCGAACTTTCAGCAGACCACCACCACCGCCCTCGTCCCGATTCCCTGCCCACCCATCTTATTCACCCATCTAACACGACTTGCACACCTGTGTGAAGTTGTAACGCGAACGCGCACTCGAACGACGCCCTACACCTCCCGCTCCAACCCAACTTGACCCAAATGGCTCCCAAGCCCGCGTCTACTGCTGGAAAGGCACCCGCTTCGACCGCGTCGAAGGCACCTGCGAAGACTACCTCTGAGGGTGGTTCGAAGGCGGCGAAGAAGACGGCCAAGGCTGCGTCTGGTGGTACCGGTGCTGACGGCGAGAAGAAGAAGCGCAGGAAGGGTCGCAAGGAGACGTACTCGTCTTACATCTACAAGGGTGAGTCGCGTTCAATGCATATTGATCTCCTTGCCCTTGGCGGGCAAGGGTGTTCAAGCTGGTCGGACGCGTGTGGGACTTCGGCTGACGAGACGTGTCAATATAGTGCTGAAGCAGGTACACCCTGATACCGGTATCTCCAACAAGGCGATGGCCATCCTCAACTCCTTCGTCAACGATATCTTCGAGCGTATCGCGACCGAGGCTTCCAGTACGTGTTCTTGCTTGTTCGACAGGTGTGTCGCGTGCTGACAAGTTGACAGAGCTCGCGTCGTACTCGAAGAAGTCGACTATCTCCTCACGCGAAATCCAAACAGCCGTGCGCTTGATTCTTCCCGGTGAGCTGGCAAAGCACGCCATCTCGGAAGGGACCAAGTCGGTTACGAAGGTTCGTCGCGTCCCCCTTAGTCCGCACAACGCACGTATTGACAGGCCGTTATCAGTTCTCGAGCGCAGGCGCGAAGTAAGTGCTGCAGCCCGGTTCTTGTGGGGAAGGAGTGGTACGCGGGTGCGCCCGTCGATGATGGTTGTACAGCGTCGCGACTCAGGGTTTTGTCCGGACGTTGTTGTATCCTTCTCTCTCTGGGGTCTGCGCGTCGGTGCGAGTGTGGCCTCAACGTGTATTGTATGATCCGTAGTCTCATGTCTCTCCGTCTCTTATTCTCTCTGTCTTATGGTACCATCTGAATGGATTCCCATTACATCATGTAAACAAACCCTGTATCTCAACTACGGTGTGCTTCGGGGGTAGGGTGAGTTGTAACAATCGTGCATGACTGTCATGCGACGCTGACTTGGGGCTTGTAGATGTCTATGTCATGAGTTTCCTTTCCAACCGAATCGCCTTACGACTGAGACAACCTACGCCTAATCCTCGATCATGGAGGCATAACCATCCCAAGCCTTATACGAACTCGGTTTGCGGATTACCATCCGTGTGGTACTTTCAGACACTGTGTGGTGATATCAAGCCTGTTGTTTCCCTGTGCGTCTATGATCACAAACACTACTGGTCGGACGCCGCAAGCCTCGGACTCTGAATTTTCCAGAGACCCCTGCCGGGCCAAGTCGGAACAGTGGGTCGAAGCTGTCAGTACGACCGGGTGCGTTGGGTGTCGGCGGAGCTTCTTGATGGCTCGTTGAGGCAGCAGAGGGAGGTCTCCGAGCGACCGTGTCAGTGAGTACGTTGAGCAGTGCAGGATGCTGTATACTGTCTCAGGAAATTAGTTCTTCCAGCCGCAGAAGCCGCGCAGAGGTGGTTGCGAACGGATTTTCCCATGTGGTCTCGTGCGACCGCTGAGGATGAGGCCTTGAGGCGTCACCCAAAGTGTGTAATGTCTCTGCAGTCTACACACGAGCGACGGTGAGCCGCTTGCAGTGGGTACATGACCTAAGGCGAGTTAGACTCGCCGAAGACTACGAGTTCGGTACCGAACACTCATGACCGCTTTCTCTAAAGATATGTCTCCTCCTTCACGATCTACGGTGGAGAGCTCGTCGGCTAGTATATTCAACTATACCATCCATGTGCTCCCAGTCGAGCTTCTACTCGACATCTTCGCTACAGTGAACCACGTAGACTCGTGGACTCCCCTGGGATATATCTACGGTCACGCACTGGCGAAGCTCGCGTCCGTGTGCCGATACTGGCACACGCTCGTCATATCCACCCCCTGGTTCTGGCGGCGCATCGAGCTCGTCCTCCCGGTCAATACCGTCTCCCTTTTCCTGCTCAGGTCGGGCGGATGCACCCTCGACGTCAGGATATTCTACTCGAGGGATATTAGGGACGAGCGAGGCGTTGACGAAGAAACGCTCTCCCTCGTCCTGACCCACTCTCACCGCATCCGGTCTCTTCACGTCGACACGTCTCTCCTGGACCTAGCGAACATCATCCCTCGCTTCGTCGAGGCAGGGCTTCCGCTGCTGGAGACCATGGAGGTCTCTCGGACGCGTGGCCCTGGTGACTTTCGACCGCCACCTATCCGCGGCCGTCCGGAATACGTTGACTGCGGCTTAACGGGGAAGGGACAACCACGCCTCCAATCTTTGATCGCCCATTACATTCGCCTACCTCCCGCAACGCAGTTCTGGCGTCACCTGCGGGCGATGAGGCTTCACGACTACCCGCATACCGCCTCCGGACCGCTCTCGATGGACGAGTTCATGGGCATGCTGAGGATGAATCGCGCGTTGGAGGAGGTTCACATCCTGTGCTCGCGTACCCCTTCGAGGTCACCTTTGCAACAATCAGACGTATCCCCACCTCCACTAGCTAACGTCCATCAGCGGCCCGTCGTCCTCCCGCGTCTCCGCATCTTCTCCATGCACGGAGAGTTCGTCCTCTTCCACACGCTCCTGCTCAGCCTAGAGCTCCCACAGTCAGTCTCGTACCTCGATCTCCGGCTCTCCTACATGGCGGGCGACGAAGATGCCGTCCTTCCCGCTATCCAAACCTTCAGCAGCCACGTCCTCGTAGACAGGATGTCCTCGGTATCGCTCAGAGGCCCTTACTCTTCGCCTTCGATCTGCTCCCCACCCTACGCACCCGCGGACCCCGAGCTCTCCCCCCATCGCCTCTCGATCGCGCTCGTGCACGGAGGAGGGACCCAGCCGCGCCCGCTGCTCCACAGCATCCAAATGCTCATCGACATCCTGCAGAGGGCCGCAGCGGTGCGGCGCCTCGCCCTCGCGTCGTTCGCGAACGATTCCTACGAGCCAGACGGTCTGTTCGCGCGCCTCTTTGCCGCGTTCCCGTCCGTCGAGGAGCTCGACGTGAGCGGCACGCACGCCCTGGCGATCTTGCCTGCGCTGTGTGCGCAGTCTGGACGCGGATCGGAGGCGTTGGACGGCTCGGCGTCCTCTGCTGGCGGCGCGCGCGGGACCCTGCGCTGTCCGATGCCAGTGCTGCGCGTGCTGCGTGTGTATGCGTTCTGCAGGAAGGGCTGTTGCCGGGCGCGGGAGGTCGCGGCCGCGGTGGAGGCGTGTGCGCGGAGTCGGGCAGAAGGCGGCGCGAGGCTGGCGGAGCTGGTGATGCATGCCTGGGTGCACTATAGGGAGCAGGCTGCACTGCGGGAAATGGAGGAAGAGGCGGCTGAGACGGTCGAGCGTATTGCGGATGTTGTGGGCGAGCTGTCGTGCACGTATGGCCGGGAAGGGCTGCCCTGGGTCCCTCGAGTCGTGTCGGATATTTCTAGTTGAGTACCGAAGAAACTCGTCTGTGTCAGTAGCCTACTCACTGGTCTCGTACGTCGGGGTATGAGACCACCTACTCACATGATCCCGCCGTTCGTGAGCTTACATAATGTACTACTGTAGGCCTTCGCGAGACGCGTTCCATGTTCCAAACCCAACCGCGATGACTGACAGACCACTCAGGACCCCTTCTCCGTCATGCGCAGCTAATCTCTTCCCCCTCGACTCGCACAAGTCTGAGGGAGATGTAGACATAGAACGCGACATTGCCCTCCTCACCACTCTCCTGAGAGATGTACGCCACGGTAAATCGATCCCGGGAGCCGACAAGCCTTCCGATATGTTCGAGCTATGGTCTCACATCGCATATATTCTGAACCCTGCCTCCAAGCATGATCGGGGGGGAAGCAAAGTCGTGGCGGTCACCGGCCAGGTTGAATCAAAGTCTATCACCATCACCGTTGCGCGGAGCACCTCCGTCTTCCAAGCCAACCATGCACGCGAGCAGCCTATCAGTGTCGACAACTGAATGTTACGTTCCTGGGTCCAGCGGCTGTTGTCTCTGAGATTTTCAGGAAGTTGGACGAGAAAGTGAGTGAGGCGAATACGTCATCGTGAGTTCAGTCACTCAATAATCTCGTCGGTATGTAGCTGATGTGGTGGTGACGTAGCAAGGCTCCAGACCCGGACGTACTCCTCAGGGACACCATGTCCATCATTGCGCTCATTCTCCATCGTCGTCCGACCGGTAAACACCGGGTGAATCTCACTCTCGATTTCATCCATTTTATACTCGCACGGTGCTACACCAAGCTCTTTGCGCGTTTGCAGACACAGAACAAGCATCTTTTATGGGAGCGCCATCCTCTTGAAGCCCTCACAAACTTCTATGATTCGAGGTCGCCGGTGAGTCTCCACGCTCAAGCGTCGTCTACACCGCGGGTAATGCTGACTTCTACCTTCGCTCACCACTTGCTCTCTCCTGCGGCTCAAAAGCCGGTGTCTCCCGCCAGTGGAGGCGTCTTCTCTCTCACAGCCTCCAAGCTCCCCCACATAGTTTTGTACGAAGACCTTCTCACGTCGAATGGCATTCTTCCCGACGATACATCGACCACGGGAACTGCCATCTACAAGGTCTCTGCGACCACTGCTCCAGCCTGGGCGAGACTTCTACATCATTGCTACACGAGCATGGTGAATTCACTGACAACGGAGGATCGCAAGAATCCGAAGAGACCTGACTTCCATGAGCGTCGAGTGCTTCGCGACGCTATGGCTGTGCTGTATGATGCCTTACATTGTGGCCTTGTGGCCTACCTGTTCGCCGTGGATGATATCCTCCTCGAATTGCACGCACAATACAAGTGGAAGATGCGAAGCAGGTGTGAACCGACTCCATTGGCCGGTACGTGGTTGAATGAATAGATTGGAGCTCCTTTAATTTCAAGACGTCATACTGTACTCATGTAAAATATCCAGCGGCCATTACACGAGTCACGAAGGAAAACATGGATATTGACTTCGTACCTGAAGATGAAGGTATTCGAGCTCAAGGAGTGTCCTTTACGTGGAAGCGTTTGCTCATTTCGTTGATCAGACGATGAGATGGAAGACTCGGAGAATGACAATTTCATCCGAGTCGGTCGCGACAACGATGGTAGTTATGAAGTCTCAATGCAGTGTTGGCTGAAAACCGTTTGCTGATGTTTGTTATTAGCCGATTGCTTGCAGTACTTGCAGACATCCACCGCACGAGACACCCTACGCCATATCTAACGTTATCTCAGAACTCTCGTCATCCCGATTCGGGCTGCTGAAGGGATTGTTGCAATAAGCCACGCTTCGTTCTCTCCAAAGACTACTATGATCGCTTCAAGGACAAGTTTGCGACGTGGTCTGGTCGCGTCATCAAGGACGTGAAGGACGTTCTTGACGATCCCAAGATATCTGCCTCCATCCATTCCACGGAGAACAAGCTCTCTGGACTCGTTTTCCATGCGAGCTATCACGCAGAGGCTGTGCTGATGAGCATTATACACAAGGTCAAGGCAGATACTGCAGGAGAGTACACATGGCTTGCTGGCATATGGCCCGTGAGTGCTTCTGATTTCTCACCTCGTTACATCGGTGTCTGAGCCTGCTACTTGGCACCCTCGTCTGTCATCGACCATAGCCTGATGGTCCCATTGAGATCGGGGTTAGAAAGCGATGCTGCTATTGCTGTTATACGCTGGCTACACTTCTGATGCCTGGGAGTGGCGTCAAAGCCGAGGAAGGGTTCGTCCTCAGCGCAACGCATGGGTCGATATTTTCCTGGGCGCCTCCTCCAGGTCTACCCCGCAAGGTCCTGTATGCGATGAGGACCGAATTGATTCGTGTTCTGCTGGAGGTATTCGAGAAGAGCCGTATCGGGGCTCGGTCTGCGCAGACTTCGCCTGCCCGTTCTGAGGCGAGCGTGGAAGGTGATGACAATCGAACTGTGGACAGGGCCACCTGGGCCTTCTACGACAAGACTAGCGAGTTTCTCATAGACGAAGACTAGTGCGGCATCGGTGGTATATACTCGATGAGGATGTACGACCGGGTGGCAGAATTGATGTAATGACTCAGACATTGATAATGTCAATGTGAACATTCCCGCATGGTCTTGAATCCAAGTAAACTCAACAGCTGCCATATATACCATTGCCCGGATATCATGTCGGGAAACTGGTCACGGCATCAATTAATGTAGCATGTAGGCTTACTGCACGATGACGATGTACACATATGCGGTACACGAAACAATACACTCGCGGTTCACTTTGTTTGTGAGTGCGTGGACGAGCGGAAAAGTCCGCGGAGAGTGCATACCGCTACATGATCACATAAGTGGATTTGTCCTCGAGCTTCTGCGTCGCGATACCCATCTTTGCGAACGTCTGCGGGCCCTTCTCGTTTGATGGGCGCTGCTGAGGGGGGAGGAGCCGCCTCTTGCGGCGGCCTCTGAGGACAATTGGCAGGTCGACGAAGCGGCGGTGTGCTGCGGGTCATGGAGAGGATACGCCCGACGGTGGTGTACGTTGTTGCTGGGGCAGCGGGCCAGTCCCCAGGCATGGGCTGTATTGCTGAGACGGGTGTTGCTGCGGTAGATACACACACCTTAAAGGGGCTTGCATGGACGGTGGCGAGCTGGAGACCGGTCCCTGCCTGCCCCAGTCGAGAGGTGTGCCTCCCGGACCGACGCCAGGTGCGGTGTGCATCGAGTCCTTGCGGATGTTGTTCACGATCTGGGAGGGTTGTGATGGAGGTACCGCGGCAGACACACCTGCACCGACCGCCTCCGTGCGTTGCTTGGCCTGCGTCCGTTCCCGGACGAGCTTGGCATCCGTCAGGTTCTCGTGCTGTTCGCGGGAGAGTGCTTGGGGCGTTCGCTGTGACAGGGCCTGCAGGCGTTCCGTAGCATCGGTGGTCTCTCCGTGTTGTGCAGCCTGAACAAACAAATAATGCATCAGCTACAGGTACACAGACGGTGGCGGTGAAGACAAACGTACTCTCTGATACCACTTGGGGGCTACATACATCATCAGTGTTGCGCGGGCCGCCGACGATAGTGCGTAGCCGAGCGCAAACTCGACGCCAGGGAGACCTTTGTCCGCGGCCTTTCAGCAAACGTTCATGCGAGGCGTTCGTCTTGTCGAACTCACCCTCGGATCCGCAGGAGAACCATTTGCTGAGGACCATGTCGGCCTCGATCTCGCCCTGCTGCCTGGCGAGAAGGTAGTACTGGACGCTGAGGAGCGCATCGAAGGCGGAAGGACGGTGTGGCGAACTCGGGGGCAAAGTTGAGGTAGGCAGCGCGTTCGAGATTCCGCCGTGCTTCTTCGGGTGGGGTGACGCCGGGAGGGTAGAAGGGTTGGAAGAGGTATGGAGACGCGGGAGAACTCGTTGAGAAGACCGTACACGTACGTGGGCTAGGGCACGTCGATGGCCACGAGCGTAGCCGTAAACTATCTTGCGAGCTGGATCAGCGTTTGGCTACTGGATGGCGGCTTGCTGGACGGAGAGGATAGCGATGGTCGGGAGGGGAGCGGGGAGAGAGGAGGGGCTTCGCGTGTACCCGAGGGGGGTGGAGAGAGGAGAGGCAGAGCGAGGACGGATGTTGAGAGAGGAAGAGAATCTGAGAGAGACCTGTCGTGGTCCGGAGGCGGGGGAGAGTTATTTGCACCGAATGGGAGAGGGAAGGGGGGCATCACCTGTTGTGCGGAGGCCTGGGGAGAGGACCGGGGCGGCGAGAGCTGAGAGCGCGTTGAGGATGCATGTATGCAGAGAGAGTAGCAGAGTCGTGGGGATAACACATACTGGCATGGCAGGAGGCGGTTGGGGAGGAGCGGCGGCGGCAGCGTCAAGGGATTGGGCCATTCGAGAGCGAGTACATAGTCGCTCATCATCACCGCCGCCGTCCGACGCAGTCCGATGAAGATCCCATAGCCTCGAGGAACACCAGGAAACCGTTCGCCGACATGAGCAGCTCCACGGCATCAGCCCGAGCGACACTTGCAGCAGAACCGCAACCGCCGCCTCCGATCCAAGTACGTCGGGAACAGGGCCGTCACCTCGCTCCTACACGGCAGCAGTTTCGCCCCCACAATATCATCCCAAAGGTGTACAGCGCAGAACACGCAGCGAAGAGGAACACCCCGAACCGCGTTATTACTGTCCACAACCGGTCCAGGATCACATCGTATACGTCCTATGGGTTCCCATAGCGTGACGCCCCAGGCTTGCTGCAGGCACGACGTCCCGACGCACCCGCGACTGCGTCTTGGCTGGCTATCCACAGCATATGCAGATGCTTCTCCTGTTAAGCACACTCTCACCACAATGTCGCATCCCTTGGCGTAAAACTCACATGGGTTAGCTAGTACAAAAACACATGCTACATGTCCGGAACATACCAAATGAACATCTATGAATTTGTGTTTGTGTCGAGTTGTTCTGCAGACTGCTGCTGTGAGTCTGATAACGAACGTTCGGCGAGTACGCTGTTACCCAGTGGTTGTGGACTGATATGGTGCTAGAAGCACCTCATGAATGCTGGTGGTGCAGGCTTTGGCATGCTACTATATTGTCATATAGCTCCCCTATTGTGCGTACGTAAGGTGCGTACGCGAATGCTCGGACTTTAAAGCGATGAGCGCGCGACGTCCCGGACGCCCCTCACCTGTCATTCCCCCGCCTGGTCCTGCAGCCTCAAGCTTGCGGCAGTAAATGCACCATAGGGATTTTTCGTTCGTCAATCGAGTGACTAGGCATACAAAAGGCGCGGGTATTAGCTATGAGATGCGTGATTCTCACGTCATTGTTGGAGTAAGTCTTTTATATGCTACAGAAGAAGCCTGTGAGCTAGCCATGTGCGCGGCATGAGGAGTACAGAGACATACCAGACGGAGGCGCCGCGACGAAGCGCAGCCTCCCACTCTCGACCGTCAGCGGAAGCTCGCACACAACGGCATGCTCCAACAACGCCACCTCCGCCGGAGTCGACACGTCCGGCTCGATCGTCACGCGCGCCAACTCGGGGAAGCGCACCGTCGTACTGAGCGCGACATCGACAGCAGCGAGGTCCCACAGCTCCGGAACGAGGTAGTGTCCGTCCCAGCCATATGTCAACCGGATGACGAGCTCGGATAGGGACGGGGGGAGGTGGGACAGCAGGTCTTGGAACACAGAGTAGCTCTCGTGCAGCTTGCTGACTTGGACCGCGGGGATGCAGAACCGGGCGAAGCGCAGGGACGTGTGCGAGAGCGCTTGGCTGATCCGAGTCCAGCGATCCGGGCGTACGATCTGGGCTGCGAGGTGACGGGTAAGACCAGTCGCTTTTGGATGTGGGAGGTAAATGGCGGAGGAGTACTCACAGTAGAACTGGTCGTACACCACCAGGCGGGTAAAGTCCAGATCGACCTCAACGAGTCGATGACAACGCGAGCCGATGACAGCGCCGAGTCGCTCGGTGCCCGTCCAACACCACGTATGTGCCGCGAGGGAGTGCAGCTCGTCGAGTCGGAGAGAGGACTGAAGATCTTCAATCGAGAGCGCATTTGCGGCGTATGCTCCTAGTCGGAGATGGCGGGCGGTAGTCGGTGGGTGGGAAGTCGGGACCGGAGGGACAGAGTCGTACTGTAACGTCCGAGTACGCGCGATGCTCGCGCAAATATCCACTGTTGCAGCGTCGAAGAGAGAAAGAAGATTATACAGAGAGAGCCTGTCCAGGGTGTGTGCGGTAAGAGAGCGGAGCGCGATACGTGAGCCAGCGGTGGCGCGTGCCGGAGGGGGGCCTATGGTGATGTGTCGGACAACGATGTTTCGTAGCAAGGGCATGCATTGGAGAGCAGCGAGCAAGACATCCCCGGGGATGTCGCAAGCATCGGGGGCGGGGAATGTGCCCATTGTGACGAAATGGACATTCGACGCGGGATTGCCGGTGAGACTCACTTTGCGTACGTGTTTCGCGAGGTTATGGCAGCTCTCCAGGAATTCACAGAAGTCCGCGTTGGGCCGTTCGACAAGGTTGACTTCGATTGCTTCGAAGAAGAGGGTAAGCGCGAGGGCTCTCCAGGTCCGAGAGACCAGCGTGCAGGCTTCGAGGGCACCTCTGTCTGATTCGAGCTGTTCAAAGACGAGGCCAACAATTTCGGGGGGACAGTCGCCAATGCGCGCAGGATCGCTGCTGGCAACTAACTGCGCCATGTTGCTGCTGTTCCCAACGATACGCAGTGGCAACACGTCCGTACTGTGAGTGTCGCTTCACCTCAGACAGACGCGTTCACGTACCCAAAGTATCCCCCTCACCCACAACAATGTCGTCTTCAGTTAGGCGGTGCGAACATGACGAGTCGGGCCCGCACGTCGTTCCCAGATGAAGCTAGCCGAGAGAAGATGGACGTAAATCCCCATGACCAGAAAGATGCATCATTAGCCTCGAGACAAGTGTTATCTTGGAAGGGCAAGAGCGCCGCTAGACGGTGAAGCAGATAGGCAAAGAGGTGCAAGCTGAGTGTAAAGATGTCCTTCGAGCGGTGTTGCTGAAAGGTATTCGGTGCAGGAAGCGCTCGTCCAACTCACTCGCGGGCAGTTCCCCGACACGATCCATGACGTATGTGCCTTGCAGTAACTCAGGAAAGACTACAGGCACATGGAAGGCGCAAGTCACAACTTGTGTAAATCCGTGTATACGTACAGCGAGCCTGATTACAATACACAGACAGACGTTACACTCAATCGCGATCGTCCTCACCCCGATTACCCGGCTGATACAACGCGAGCGCATCCCCGTAGCACCCTTTAGCTCGCAGATGCCTAGCCAGCGCATCCCGACGACTAAACGCCTTCCTGCATCCCCCGATCATGAGCATTCCCTCAAATCCGAACGCTTCTTCGCACTGGACTGCCTCCGGAAGCCCCAGCGCAGCTGCCTTCACGAGCGGGACCCCACAGCACAACCAACGCTTGTCGGAGCGCGTGTGTGTCTCGATATGACGACGGAGGTCGGCCTTGCGGTGGTTGTACTGGACGTGGGCGCAGTGTGGGCAGCTCCACTTGTTCGTGGGCGAGACGGGGTCGAATGCGGACGCAAGAGTGTGGACTTTGTTGCGAGGGACGCGGACGTTGCGACGCTTGTAAGGGAAGAACTCTGGTTGAGAGGCGGATACGGGAGGAAGGGGGGAAGGCAAGCGATGGGCGGGAGAAGGGGTATAAGAGGTTTCAGGAGAGCATACAGATGTCGCAGCCTCGGATGAGGCATCAGTCGAGTGCGCATCGCTCTCGAGGAGCGATGGGGAGATGTACTGAGGGGATGGGGTGTCTGCATGGCTCGCGAGGTTGCAGGGCTCCGGGTCAGGCAGGGAGTGCCAGACTTTCTGGAAGGCAGGTGTTGGGCATGCGGATGGCACCGTTTGTTCATGGCTGTCATACGCTGCCGTAGACTCGTCGCAAGGCAAGAGCGTCAAGCTTTACAAAGAAATGAGATAGGCACTAAGCACGGGGCGTAGGACCTACTAGTTGTCGACTAGCTCTTGCTCCATCTCCGATGTGTACTGCGTGGAGTACACACTGTCTTCGGAAGGGGAGGATGTGCTTGGCCCGTCAACGACAGCGTAGCAGCTGAATAGCACGCAACCCGGGTCCCCACAACGGGCATATTTGCGCATTGCATACTTGCGGGTTGCGACGTGAAGGAAGAGAGACGGGTCGACTGGGCTGGTGTCAGTCATCCTGTGGGGAAGAGGTCGCGAGGAGTAGGGTTGGGAGCCAAGCTGGGCAGTGTGCGGGCCATGATGGCTGGGGTTCTTAAAGCCTGACGCGTGCCCAGAGCTCTGGATCCCTGAATGTGAGCAATGTGGTCGGGGACAGCTGCTTTGACCATGTTGGGCGACGGGGAGAGGGTGAGCAGTGACGAGCCAGACACACAGAGTATTTCACCAGAGTAAGTGATCTTCCCGCGCCCCTCTCAGATCTAGCCCACGTGATCAGGTCTTCAGTGAAGACCTGGGTCCGAGTTGGGCGAGGCGAGCGACTCGCAACTCGCGGTGCGACTCGCCGTGACTGATCATGGCCTCTGATTGGACGAAGCACCACTTGTGAGCGCTCTCCCTCTGACTGGGCGCCCATGACGAAATTGGGTGATGCCAGAATGAGCGAGAGAGCTCTTGGGTGACCGACTCGCGAGCCGGCTCGCAACTCGCATCGATCGAACTCGATCTGACGAGTTGATCCGAGTTGCACAACTCGCCTCGCCTCACCTCGCCTCGCGGCAACACTAGTCTTCACACTTGTTGCCCTCTCTGGGATGTGCCACTCCCAGAGGGCCTTGGGCTGTCCTCGTGCAGTGTCCATTGTCCAGTCGCTTTGTCTACTCCATGCTTTGTCCACTCAAGTCGTCTGATTACGCCCTTCTGAATATCTTCCAGATCTCAGACGACAGCCGGCATCAGTCAACTTCGTCCCAACACAAGGTGACTACAGACCAAAGTAGGGGTGTGCGTGCTTCACCGCCGTTTTCCGTCCCCGTCATCGACCAGGCAAAGGCGCGTCCGCTCGGAGGTGCCCGACTGCGTCCGTTTATCGACGACCACGCCGCGAGGGCGTACTAAGCGGTACGCGACTACGATGTGTTTTCAATGAGCCCTCTGCACTTTGCACCACATAGAGGTGAGTGCGTACGCCGTACACCGTCTGTCATACCTCGGGACCGGGGAGCAATTAGGTGAGTCTTTCCACTCACGCACACCTTTCCCGAGGTAAGTACTCCCATTCATCCGGCCAACTTGTTGTCTGCTCATGAAGGCGAGATAACGTCAGCCTAGTTGCTAGTCGGTGTGCACTTGGGCGCGCTGCAACATCCCCTCAAAGAGCATCCTCCGTCGACGACACACCGCTCTCGTCGGGACCACGAAGAGGTTAGCACCCGGGCGTGCTCCTCGGTGCGAGTTTGCCTGACCGTGGAAGCGTTCGCAAGCTGCACAGCTCAATCCTCTTGTGCCTTTGATCACGAGGGGACAGAGGCTGATGTCACCTGAAGTACCCATCCGGCACTCTGTCCCCGAGCTCGGCGACAGCGTGCATCTGCATCTGTATGTTCGCATATATAATCCGTTCATTGTGGTATCGTCTCTGCCTCTTCTACATCCTCTACTTCCCACTCATGGCTGACACCGTTCTCCACGATTTGACGTCCAGCAACCTGTTCGATATGACAGGCGTCGTCGCCGTGGTCACAGGCGGAGGGACGGTCAGTGTTCTCTCTCGCAGAGTACGAGCTTGACTCATTGTGTCCCATGTGCAGGGAATTGGACTTATGATCACTACCACTCTCCTCGCGAACGGCGCGAGCGTATACATAATCGGTCCGAAGCAGGCTGATCTTGACAAGCGAGTACTGCGATGCCGATCGGCATATTCTCAGGCTCACATGGATCATTCAGGATTGCCGATATCTACAACGAAGCGGCCGCCAAAACTAACAAGCCGGGCAGAATCTATGGCATCGAGGGAGACGTACGCAGGAAGGTGAGTACAAGTCGGCTTGTCAGTCTGAATCAGAGCTCGCGCTAACATCAATGTCGCCTCTGAAGTCGGAAGCTCTCCGTCTCGCAGAAGAAGTCGGCAAGCGAGAGCAGCACATAACCGTGCTCTTCAACAACGCAGGGTAAGTGCTCTCCCTTCCCTCTGATGCTCGGACGACCTCGCTGAGCATGTGTCAAGAGTGATCGCGGGAAACACCAAACCGCCCGCAGAAGCCACTGCAGAAGCCTTCCGCAAAGCCTATTTTGACAGAGTGTCAGAGGACGACTTCGATAACACCCTCCGGACGAACGCAGTCGGGCCCTATTGGCTCACTTTCGCCTTCTTGCCTCTGCTCGAGAAGTGGAAGCACAGTCCCGGGGGAGCGAGGTTCGCCCCGCAGATCATCATGACCTCCAGCGTCAACTTGTGGAGCAAGGTCAGACGACTGCAACGAACATACTGCCGGTCTCCAACAGGCTGACCATGCCCTTGACCTTAGGACCCAGTGACGGCAGGCGGCTCTTTCCCGTACATGTACTCCAAGTCTGCGATCGGACAGGCGACGGCCGCGTTGGCGCACGAACTCCTCCCGCTGGGCATCCGCGTGAACGGGATCGCTCCGGGGCTCTTCATCACCGAGCTAACCTCCCCAGGCGCCCTAAACGAGCTAGGACAGTCGAGAACGCCCGGAGGCAAAACGTACGAGTTCGAGGTGCCGTTGTCGCGTCCGCCGGAGGACGGACAGCCGCCTGCGGGAAGAAACAAGGATATGGGCGCGTTGATTTTGTTCCTTGTTGCGAACTGGTTTGTGGATGGGGAGACTGTGTTGATTGACGGGGGTGTGAGTGCCTATGCTTCTCTCTGAGATATGCGACCCATTTGCTGATCTGTTGCTGAAGACGATGCTCAGACACCCGTCTTCGCATTAAGCGACCCCGAATGCTTGTATTCGTGTCGACACTGCTGTAGTTCTTAATGCTCATTCTCTGTCACGACTATCAGGCCGCAACGCGTCCTGCAACGACGGAGTCGACGCCGCGTATATGCAAGAGGTGAAGAGGAGGCACTATCCAGTCAGCATGGTGAGACACATTTCAGCCACCTTCATCCAGGATACCCCGCTCATGGCATGGCAGGAAAAACGTCTCTCGTTTCAGTGAACAGAGGGTCGCACCACACAGCGCCTTCTACGTGTATGGCGCACTAACAAGTTGTATATCCCGTCGGAACTCCGATCGGGTCTGCGCCCACGGATGAGGCTTCTCGAAGCAGGAGTGCTCGCTCGTGGAAGCACTCATCTGCTGTAGCGCCAGACGTTTCTTCGGCCTGGGCCCGTCTTAGCTCACGAAGAACATGAGATGATGTCACGTTTGTGTCTGGTTCGGCGACGTGCGAACTGGATGAGAACAGGAGTTCCGCTCGTATATAAGGCCTGTTGTGAGCAACGCCACTCCAGAAGACCTATCCCCTTCTCTTCATTCCTTTCGTCGTCGCTATGGCCGAAGCTGTCCTACACGAGCTGACATCGAGCAATCTCTTCGATTTGACAGGTGTTGTCGCCGTCGTCACTGGAGGAGGAACGGTGAGTACTGAACAGTATACATCGATGGACATGGACTGAGTATGTACATATAGGGCATCGGATTGATGATGGCCACTACCCTCCTCGCGAACGGGGCGAGTGTGTATATCATCGGCCCTAAACAGGCTGATCTGGACAGGTATGCAAAGGACCGTCTCTCGGGTGACGGATCATTGACTACAGGGGATTACTGAGCCCAGAATCGCCAAAATATACAACGACGCGGCTGAAAAGAGCAACAAACCAGGCAGGATCTATGGGATCGAGGGAGATATACGCAAGAAGGTTCTAATTTGATTGTCCTTATCGAAAGCGTTCACACTAAATTCTATCTCCTTACAGTCCGAAGCCATCCGACTCGCCGAAGAGGTCGGGAAGCGAGAACAACATATCACCGTGCTGTTCAACAATGCTGGGTGAGTGTGTGCTCTTCGTGCGAAGCCCCATTTCCGCTGCGCTGACGGCGATACCTATCAGAGTCTTATCCGGTAGTTTCAAGCCGCCTGCTGCCACCACCGCCGCAGCATTCCGCGAGGCCTACTTTGACGCGATAACGGAGGACGACTTCGAGTACAACTTGAAGACGAACGCCGTTGGGCCTTACTGGCTCACCTTCGCATTCCTCCCTCTGCTCGAGAAGTGGAAGCAGAGTCCGGGTGCGTCTAGGTTCGCCCCACAGATCATCATGACCTCCAGTATGAACGGCTGGACTAAGGTAAGTCACTTCGGCCTCGACCGTGACCTAAGAGCTTACCATCATGCGCATTAGGACCCAGAAACCGCAGGCAACTCGTTCCCGTACATGTACTCGAAGTCTGCCATTGGACATGCGACTGCTTCGCTCGCGCATGAGCTCCTCCCGCTAGGCATACGCGTGAACGGGATCGCCCCTGGGCTTTTTGTCACCGAGATGAGCGCGCCAGGGACGATGAACGAACTCGGGCAGTCGAGCATGGACCCAGACAAACGTTATGGTTTCCAGGTGCCGGTGTCTCGCCCGCCTGAAGCTGGGCAGCCGGCGGCGGGGAAGAACAAGGACATGGGCGCGTTGGTGTTGTTCTTGGTGTCGAATTGGTTCGTGGATGGGGAGACTGTGCTGATCGACGGTGGTGTGAGTAGGCCATGTCTTCAGATTGCGCATTCAGCGACGTACTGACGGATACTCGCATTGCAGACTTTGCTCAAGCACCCATCCTCGTACTAATCGAGTGCAAACAATCGAATTCTTGTATCAATACTGTTGTAATGCCTGACATTATATGGACACACGTTACCAAGCAGGTTTCGTCTCTTCCCTGTCTCTCCCTCAACGTTCAATCCTCGCAATCTCATCTACATCTGGACTCTTGACCATATAATGTTTGACTTATCTCCTCAGTGGCTGGAAACTCTGCGGTTACACGAAAACTCATAAGGCCGACTCTCAAGCTTGTCCCAATTCGCCCTACATCGACCCTCGACCTCGTCCAGCAAAGGGACTCGAAGGTTGCGTTACACGGCGCGCATGTGTCGCTGAGGCAAATGCAAGCTTTGCGGCTGTATCGGCTTTGGGGTCTCTATCGATCCAAACAAGATTGAGCATTTACAAACACAACGCCTGTCGAGATCGGAGAGACGTACCTATCAGCCCCGAAGATGTCGGCACCTGGGCTTGAATCAGAATCCAAAGTGAGCTTTCTTTCCATGATCACTATGATCTCCTGTATATCTCTCCAATGCTGTGACACCGTCAGTTATCCATGTTCTCGAAACTGGACATGGAGATGGAACACCCACTGGCTGAGACTGCGGAAGCTTTACTCGCACGGCGGACGCCGCCTTCATGTCCTGAAAGACGGGGGCTGGGATGAAGTACACGGGAGAGCTCCATACGCGGTCATCGGCATTCATGTTGTACTGTACGCTGCTCGTGGTCACCGTGGATATATGCGCCGTCAGGTGTTTTGCGAATCTGTGGGCAAGTAGGCAATTGTGTTCTCTCGTCCTCGGTGCCTACAGAGAGTCCTCATATACGATCATTCGTGCGCCCGCGCATGTTCCTGATACCAGAGCCCAACGACGACAGTGCTCGATCATTGTCTTGTACCAACCCAATCCAGTTCGCCTTGTTGTCTTACTCGGCTATCTTCCATGGGTGTTGAAGGTACTGTCGTCAAGGTATTCTTGTTCACTATGAGCCACAGTTAAACAATAGGTCTATGGGCAAATTTTGATCCGAGCTGTCTCGCCAATGGAGCAGCGAATATGAACTTCGTGGCGATCGCCGACCTACATATATGTGTGGGTGGCTACACCAGCAACGCTCGACCTGAATTGCTTCGTGTGTGGTATGACCACGTCCGCCGGCCGCGGGCACCTGCTTGCGCACTGCACAGGTCGAGTCGTACATATACGCGACGCTAACTTGTGCAACGCGTGCATGTACAATGATACTGCTCTGCTTCGCGCTGTGCCAGTCTCATCGGGCCTCGACGCATATACGATCCAGCTCTGCGTCGAGCAGGCGAGCAAACCGAACCCCATATCGTTCGCCGCTTGGTGAAGGCATGCGCGAGCAGTCTTGGAGCGTGCCTGTCGATGACGCCTAAGTATATCCCCTTCCCGGACGGGTTGCGATGGCAGTTGGACTGGGAATCATTGACTTGAAGAGCATGGGGAAAAGGCTCAATAGCGGGAGAGCATGTTGACGTCGTCTTTGTCAGAGCGTGAGCTAGTCTCGTCATCACTCAAGTGCAGCCTGCGCACCTAACGCACCATCGCGATACTACATGGTTCGCGCTATTCGATGCAGTATGATGATTTGGTCAGTAACCTCACCGTGGGTATGTCGGACGTCTTGTCCCGTCGAAAGGTGACTTTGGCTACACAGCTGTGTCAAAGTTCAAGTAGATTTTTTAGGAAGAAAGCCCTCGCACAGACTTTCGATACGAGTAGCCAGAGATACTGACGCTATAACCAGTCGACAGAGATTGGATTGTCCGCTGCTCTTGAGAGAAGCACGTGTTGTGCGAGATGTATTCTGCTTCTCGCCCGATCATCCTCAGCCTTGTGGCTCCAGCTTTGTCGCCGTTTCCTGCCGCACAGAAGGCAATCAATTTTTTGATGCAATTGTCTATGAGGATTCTGCCAAAGAGAAAGCTAAAAGCCACGAAGGGGATCATTGTTCCCAATGGTGTATGCCGCTTAGAGGCAGGGTCCGTCACGGTGACCGCGCATCCAACGAGGACGTGACGGGAGACCTTGTAGAAGCTGCACACACAACCATTGTGGTGGCCATATCATAGTTTGAGGCAGGCTCCAACACCAGTGCCAATACTACAGGGCGCGCCGCGCCAGCCTGGCCCCTGGCACCAGAGTCGTGCATTGACTTGAGTAGAACTTTGCATTCTGACATTTTCTACTGTGAATAATGCGGCCATCGACTGCTAGGACAACCCAGTGGAACAGAGTCTGGAGTCCTAACCAGCCGCGGATGTCATGAATCATGATGGTTCGCTAGAAGCATTACCGCAAGCCACAGGTGGCAGTGCAAAGTGCCACAAAGGAGCGTAGAGACGCCCATGTGCACCAGATTAGGCAGGCGGTCAACAATGGGGAAGTTGAACTTGACTCTCGACCACGTCCATAACCAAGCACACGTTGCGGCCACAACCCACACAGATCGAATCTCAAATCTCCAACATAGCTCTATAAAAACCCCTCAACTATGGCTGTCGTGATCCCAAGCTCACGCAGTCTTGCAATGTCTTCCAACGAGCCTCCGAGTCCACGTACGCCACCCCATGCGGGTCAGAGCGGTGGTGAGGATGGACAGGAGATATCTAAGGTCAGCATGGGCAACTGTATGTCCATCAGTAGTTTGGGAAATCTATTATGTTGTCTTATTTGCCCAAATAAGACAAGTAAGACGCTATAAGCCGTAAGCTCCAGCACAGCCACCGGTGGCAAATAAGACACACACCAGCGCCCGACTTGTTCCATTCATAGCAGCATGGCACAATGACGGAACCTCACGAAACTTGGTGCGTCAATGCGGCCATATACTTCAAGACTCTCCACCAATTTTGGTGGCATTTCGCCCACAGACACTTTGGTGGCGGGCGTCACATTCTGGCAGGGGAGTAAAATAAGACAAATAAGCAAATAACAAATTTCCCGAACTACTGATGTCGTTTCCCTTTGTTCTTTCTTCGTACAAGCGTCCCTGCCTTCCCCTCCCTATTAACTGGAAAACTCTTGCAGCATATCCCGATGCCGCATCTACCACTGTTGACAAGGACTTCGCCTCCAAACACCTGTGCAACCCGGAGGGCTTTGTCGTTACGAAGGAAATGCGAAAAGAGGTCTTGAAGATTAGGAACGCCGGCAAGGTAGAATCCAGCATGTACCAACCAGCAGCAGCCGCCTTAACGCTTCTGAGTGAAGCGATCTACGGTGCGTTGTGACTTCGCATCCTCATCCTCATTCATATCTGAATACGTGACATTCTAGGCAAATTGTCCAAGAAGCAGCAGGAACTTCACCGCAAGCGCCATCAGCTTCCCGAACGCGCCCCAGGACACCTCGTCTTCATTGATCACCATAAATGTGCCCCCACTCACTTCCCTAACGAGGCTCTTTGTTCCGTCACTGATGCACCCGACCTCGTTGGCGTCTACGACGTCAAGAAATACACCACAAAGGACGGGGTTTACAAGGGTGTCCCTCATCATCACATTGAAGCGATTGTCGAAGCCAAACCTGCTGGCCGAGGCGGTGGTAGAGCTCAAGCAGCGAGTTACGCGTATCGGCACCATCAGGCTCATCCGGACCATCCAATGGTCTATTGTCTGGTCATCAAGCCGCAGTGGTATCAGGTGATCTTATCTTCTCCTTCAGGTGTAGACGCCTCGCCAGAGACTCCTTGGGACGACCTCTCTCTTCTTGCTGCGTACATTCACTCCCATTACTGCCCCTCTCGAGACCACTGCATCGTCGACGAGTCGATCACTTCAAGTCCCGGCCCTACCCCTGATGCGCTGCCCTTTTGGAACGTCAATATTGCGGGCAAGCTGTATACTGAGGGGGTCTTCCTGTTCATTGGTGTCCCCTGGGGACGTCGAACGACCGTCTTTCTGATAAAGGACGAAAAGGGGAAACTTGTAGTCCTCAAAGAGACGTACTTCGACGGTCGCCGGTGATGGAAAGAGGAGGACATTCTGACCTATATCCACCGTGACGGTGACGTGCCAGGCGTGGTCCGTCTGAAGAAGGTGGAGAACGCAATATCGGGAAGGAGGGCCATTCAATGCGGGAGCGCAGAGGAGCGCACTCTAAGGATCAAAAAGTGTTTGGTTTTCTATGATCGTGGTATACGTCTCACCAAGGCCGAGAGCGTTAACGAAGTGTTGGAAGCTATTGTTGGAAGCTATTTACGACACCCTAGAAGGTCAGCGTATCTAACCATTCTCTTAGTCACGAACAAGGGAATCGCTGACATCCGATGTCCATCAGTGCACCGAATGCTACTTACGTAACGAAGGGTTCTACATCGCGACATGAGTATTTTCAACATACACCTTCGCCCTACCTGGGGCGAGACGGGGAAACCTGTGTTCCCTGGTACGCCCCCGTTCATCCGAGACGTACTGGCGGGTGAGGCAAGGTGCGTTGGTTCAATGCTACGATCGTTACCAGGAGCCGGATCGTCACTCTCGCCATGGGGGTTATCCACTAACACTGGAGGAAGCTGAGCAGGCACCGCCGCCGAAGTTTTATCATCGCGCAGAACATGACACTGAGTCCATTTTTTGGACAATGCTGGTGACTCTCCTCCGTCTCAAACCACATGGGGCGCCATTGCAGGAATATGCAGACGGCGCCTTGCTTTCAGCATGGAACGTCCTACACAGCCATGGAATCCCAGATCAGGCTTCCGAGCATTCGGAGTCCCAGACGTATTTCTGGAACATCAAGGTTCAAACCTGGAAGGCTTTTTTTTCCCCCCGAGATGGCAGAAGTCGCCGACTTGCTTTTCCGGATCGCCAAGCATGTTGGGCCTGAATACGCTTACTGGGAAGGTGAACTCGTGGAGGACCACGTCCACGAAGCCATGCAATGTTTGATTCTCCAGTACCGCGTCGAGCACCGTGATCAGCCAATCCCCGTGGATCCGGCCGACCTTCGCCCAACCAAGGTGCCTCCAGAGGGAAACAACATGGCAATTATTTCGCCATCCTTCAACATGAGGAACACTACCGAGGGAACACAGAGTGCGCAGAAGCTCGGGAGCACTGGCTCCGTGCCAGTTGTAGCCTCGGGCTCGAAGCACCAGAGTGAGAGTTATGGCGGTCAAGGTAGCAAGCGTCATAAGGGCGTATCAGGCAGTGCGGTTCAGTCTCGTGAGGCTGATAGCGAGGAGGAGTGAGGGTCTCTTGGTAAGTTCCGCATACGACTCGGAGCTGGGGCTTTTTGCTGGATAGGTGGCTGTCTTTCAAGTATACGTGTCCCGCCTAGTACTCATGGTTACGTAAAGTGTTCGAACGCCTACAGTTAGGCGCTCGTCGTGAACACAGAGATATTTGTTTGTACTCTCAGCTACTGAGATTAATACTATCATACTGGTATCAAAGTGTTGATGTATCTGTCTTCTACGAGTATGTATAGTATAAACTATGATTCAATTGAAGTGTCTGCCTTGACAGCCACAACATGGCATGATGCACCCTGACCAATTGTCAGTCCCCTGGCCATTCTCATATTTGAGATTCTGGCCTAAAAATATGTGACTGTATTCTTAAGATGCATAAGTACTCTGTAAAATATTCTGATGAATATCCATGGTCATTTGACCAAGTTGTGACACATACAAAGTTGAAGAGGTGCAGGGACACATGTCCCTATCTGGAATACAGCTGCATCTGTGCCACAGTCTGCTTATGGAATGACCCTACTCTTGACTATTTGAATTCTACTGTGCTACTGCTAATATATGAGTGAAAGCCAAATGCAAGTCTTAACCCACAGGTCCACAAATGGGGCTTCAGTTTGAACTATGCCAGACATCCCTATGTCTTTTCCAAATAGAATGAGTCACAACTTGGTCAAATGACCATGGATATTCATCAGAATATTTTATAGAGTACTCATGCATCTTAAGAATACAGTCACATACTTTTAGGCCAGAATCTCAAATATGAGAATGGCCAGGGGACTGACAATTGGTCAGGGTGCATCATGCCATGTTGTGGCTGTCAAGGCAGACACTTCAATTGAATCATAGTTTATACTATACATACTCGTAGAGGACAGATACATCAACACTTTGATACCAGTATGATAGTATTAATCTCAGTAGCTGAGAGTACAAACAAATATCTCTGTGTTCGCGACGAGCGCCTAACTGTAGGCGTTCGAACACTTTACGTAACCATGAGTACTGTCATTTCTGCTTGGTTTTGTCTTCTATCTTTGTGCTTCAAATGATCACGTATTCGTCTGATGAAGTAATTCGGCCTAAGGGCGAGCTGTGGCATGGCGGCCAGTTCCGATTTGACTCCACGTGAGGAATAGCGGCTCCCTTCGCGCTAGAGTCCACGATCAGTGATAAAGACAGAGCAACAAGCAATGGGCCGCAATACTTGGTCCTAATGTTCGGTAATAGACATTGTGCTCTACGACAGCCTCTCTCTGTAGTCGAAATTAGCCCACGCGGTGTTTGCGACTCTATGCCTTGCTGACTGCAGCACCATCTCCGAGTGGGGGCGTTGGGGCTTGCATACATGACACATTTGGACACGTGCCACTTAATCATAGATTTCTCTACGAACACAACATATTACTCGATATGTATTCGAGAGCATTCTCGTCAAATCCCGACTTCATACTTCGCTATCCATCTGCAGGAGCCTACTACATCAGGAAAAGGTCCGGAACTGATCCGGACTGATGCTCTGAGATATACTGTTTAGCTCTGGCTGCGACTGATTTCCACTTACCGACTGAGTCTATCTGGCTACAGCTGAGTCCGTCTGGATCGGACGGACGCACTTGGACCTTCTTATATTGAAACTATCAATCTCGTAGCTCAAGTGCTGGCGTTTATTTTCACCCTCCCTATCGGCAACATCCGGAGTTTTGGATCTCCGCTCTGGCGATGACGCGTTCCCTCGCAACTGCGTCTCAACACCCTCCTTGAACTTAAACCTCCATTTTCAGCTCGCAAGCTCGCGTTTCCTTCGTCGTCTGCCTGCCTGGTACTGGCTTGCCTAATCATCCTCATCTCTGAACATATTTCACTTCTCTATGACTCGACTCTCCTTACGGCTCAATTTCTCTCTGTTCCACTCCAAGATCAGTGCTGCAAGCCCTGATACCACTCGTGAGTTGCCATCGATCGTCCGCCATTCCATCCTCAACCATTCATTTGTAATCTAGAAGGACTACCCATGGAATTGGACAACTGAAGTCCTGATTCCGTACGGTATGCCACTGAGGTCAGTATTAACCCACAAGCGGTTGATCGAGTGCTTCGTATCACAGGTGAGGTTTTCATTCCTAGGATATGCATATAAGGCATTTGGTATCTATGCAGCGGGGGTAGTTCGAAGTCAGGCCCTTTGATCTCTTAGAGAGGGAAAGGGCTGGGCGTGCAACTTGGACGATGAAGACTCGGACCACGAGGAGGACGACTAGGATCCCTGCCCCAGGAATAGATTGAAGACTGCAGAGTGCAAGGACGATGTTTGAACACGGCTAACGCGTCTGATGTGGCTTAGGTGCGTGACTGGCTACATATCATCATCTCTGACCCCGCCTTCTCACTATCTGAAAATCGCCAATTGAGACGTGGAGAAGATGCAGACACTGAACCGTCTGAGATGGAGAATGTCCATGTTAAGGTCTGATAAGCTGACCCGGGCAATGTATCCGACGGTGCTGACGATTCCTTCGTCATTTGTCAGGTGTGCTTATCCCTGCTGCCCCTGTGTGCTTCAGCCTGCCCGCACCTGTCTACCCATCAGTCTCTTGCACTCAATGCTCAGTGTTGTACGTATCATCCGAATTTTCATCAGTGCGGTACGCTGCACCATTGTCTCCCTTGTCTTGTCTGCATTACCCCTCACTCCGTATACATTTTCATTCCATAGTGTTGTTGATTCGCCATTTGACCGGTGTACCATCCATCCCGCATACTTAGATATATGTTCCGCATTACTTCCCGACGCTTCGAGTACCATACCATCGGATAGTATCATATTTGCTAATGTCCGTTCAGTTTGGCCCCGTTCAACACGGTTGCCGTGCATGTATGCTTTGTCACGTGAATCCCACACGTAGTGCATCTTAAGCAGCTGCAATTGTCTGAAATAGTCTGAGTACCGGTCTGATATGTTCTGAATGGCGTCTGGGACGCTCTGGGGCCAGAAAGTGAACCTTCTGGCTCCAGAACTCTGAGATGTTCTGAGATGTTCTGAGTCAGAGCGGCTCAGTTCGCCCCAGAGCGCCTCGGAGCTCGGACCTTTTCCTGATGACTAAGCGGGGGTGTGCTACTAGTACTGTCCAGCGTTTCCAACTGACCCACCGGTGCCCTCGACGCAAACACGAGTTGGCTCTGTACCGAAAGGGCGACTGTCCCAGACGCATTGCCCATGTTATCCGCCGCCTTTCGGAGGTTGAGGAGCACGCGCGAGCAGAGCGCGCTGTGGATCACACGGGACGGCCTGCATTGTCCGTTTTCATATGAGCGATCGTCCCTCTCATGACGGAAATCTGAAGGGGACATACATCTGCACAAGGGCCTTGCCGGGGTGCTACGGTACAGAATCAGAGAGTTTGCTACATGCTAGGCGGGGGCTGTTGGACTGGGACTCACCGGTTCGAAGAGTGTGGTGTGGAGATTCGCCAGGGTAAGGAAGAGCATGATGATGTAGTTATATGAGCCTCGAGGGAGTGTTAGCTGGCGTCGATGAGGTACCGCCTGAGCAGATGACACACCATCACGATACATTGTCCGGTAGAGCGTAGACCGGGACGAGGCCTTGGCTGCAAAGGTCGCGTGCGGTCAGAGACTTTCCCATTGGTACGGAGGGACCATAGATCGAACACGGGAGCTTACTAGACGTGGTCCATTGTTTGTAGACGGTCAGGGCGACTACGACTGCATGGTGAGGTTGTAGGCGTCCACATGTTCATAACGATATGGGGGGAGAGCACACGCACCTGTCTCGGAAATGAGCAGAAAAGCGGAAAGATACCAGTTTGGTTTGTCCGTGCTGCTCGGCAAACAACCAAATAGTCGCATGAACCCCGCGTTGGAGTCTTGCTCGGGATATGAACGTAAGCTGCGGATGTGCGACTCGACAGAGCAGGAGTTCACTTACACGTCAGCCCGTCCTGATAGGCGTGGACTAGGATGAATGACGGAACGACGAGCGAGATCATGAGGATGACGAGCCCGACGCATATCGGACGTTTTAGCTCGTACAACGCCATGGTTCGTGCGACCAGTATGACTGAGTTCGTGCGATGATGAGGTTGGCTTCTTCGTTGAGAAGGTGCTCAGGAAAGGACGTACGCTCTGATAACCATGTGCCAATGGTATACTTATACGTCTGCATAACATCATCAAATTAGAACCACATCCAGCTCTAAAGGACGACTCACATCCTAGGGCCTGAAGGGTCTGAGAGTCGTGGATACTGTACTAGGAATAGAACGTGAGTAGATATGTCGTCATACGCAGGGTGAACTGACCAAACTGTTTCCTGCTCACGGGACCGTCGGTCCGGTTTTGTGATCGAGTATATCATGCTCATGCACGGAAGGTCGCACAGTTGGCTACTCTCTCGCTCTCACCACTCACGTCCTTCACCTGTAGAGAATATAGCATGGCTGCTACACGTGTCCGCGTCGCGATTCTGGACGACTACCAAAACGTCGCATTCAAGTTCGCAGATTGGTCCGGCATCCGCGACCGCCTCGAAATCGACTCCTTTCCTGACACCACAAACGACGAAGACGTCCTCGCAAAGAGACTCGAGCCGTACACTATCATCTGCACTATGCGCGAGCGCACGAAATTCCCCGCGTCCCTTCTCGACAGGCTTCCAAATCTGCGCTTGATCACCACGACGGGGCCGTACAACGCGAGCATCAACGTCGCGCATGCGAAGAAAAAGGGCATCACCGTCTGCGGCACGGGTAGCAAGGGCAACTCGACCCTGGAGCACATCTGGGCCCTGATCCTGGCCACCGCGCGGCACATTGCCATCGAAGACGCGCGCGTGAAGGCGAGCGCTGTCCCCTGGCAAGCTACTGTGCCCATGGGGCTTGCAACCAGGACTCTCGGACTCGTGGGCGTGGGCAAGTTGGGTGCTGCGACTGCGAAGGTGAGTTTGTACTCGGCTATACGGGACTGGACGTGCACAGCGGAACTACTGACCAACGATCTTCTTCCCAGATTGCGCAGGCCTTCGGGATGGAAGTCATAGGCTGGTCCCCGAACCTCACGCCGAAGCGTGCAGCGAGTGCGGGCGTTGGGTTTGTCTCGACGAAGGAGGAGCTGTTCAAGCGAAGCGACATCGTCTCGGTCCATATGGTTCTGTCCGAGCGGTCGCGAGGCATGATCACCGCCGCCGACCTGGAGCTGATGAAGCCGACAGCATTCTTCATCAACACCTCGCGCGGGCCGCTCGTCGACGAGAAGGCACTTGTCGAGGTGCTGAAGGCCAAGCGTATTGCGGGGGCGGGGCTAGACGTGTTCGATGATGAACCATTGCCGCTGGCCCATCCGATCCGGAAGCTTGACAACGTTACCCTGAGTCCTCATACGGGCTATGTCAGTGACTCGAACTATGAAGTGCGTGTTTATGATGATCTCATAGCGCTAGAGGTTGTGGCGACTTATGACCAATGACAGGCTTTCTGGGGACATACAGTGGAGAATATGGCAGGCTTCCTTGACGGAAAACCGACGCGTGTTATCGGTGCTGAGTCCGATGCACGTTACCGCTGAAGAGCCTTGGCTTGGTGAAAGCCGCTCAAGAGATGCTCCAGTAATGTGTTTGTATGTCACCAATGGTATTGCAATATCCTCTTCAGTGTCGAGTCGGAAGTGACACCAAAGACAAACGTATCTATGTACCTCGGCCAGCAATCTGTCAACGTTGTTACGCTTCTGATAGCCCCTGGATGCTCTTGCTTAGTATGACACATGTGCATTATTTGAGCACGTACTGGCTAGTCGCGAGTCGGTCTTGACCTTCATATTGTCCCAGTATTGGTTGTTCAATTGAGCGACGAGCTGTTGCTGAGATAGATGTGCGACGATGCCTGCTTTCAAGCAAGAAACGCATCTGTCCGTTTAGGCGCTGTTTCTTCTCGCCTCTTCCGCCCTCTGAGAGTGTCTCCACCATAGTAACGTAGCAGGTATGTAGAAGTCTGGCCCAGGCTGGAGTCGTGAACGGAGAGACGGTGTAGCGGAGGCCCCGTGTGGTCGATGTCTCGTCGGGCGAAATTCCATGAGATTGGAGCAGGGCTTCGTATATGGCCTGATTACGAAGCGCGTGACACAGAGAGAAGAAGGCTTGGCTTCCCCGGGCGGCGGCACTGGTTCAGCCTTAGAAGGGGTTTCGTACGTAGAGGTAGGAACGAGCTGTTGAGTAGTGATGCTTGACGGTGACGACTCTTGGGGAACCGTTGGTGGTGACTCATAGAAGTCCCGTAGGACATTACCAGAGGATGATACTTCCATAGGAAACTTCCACTCTGCAAGTGGGCGAAGAGCTTGCAACTCGTAGAAGTCGGCGTATAACTTCATGACGCTGTTTCTCTCGCTCAGACGGCGACGCAGAGGAAGCGCGGCGATGATGGACCTGACATCCTTGAGGTGGTCTTCGAAGCTTAAGCCGTCGTCACTGAACCATCGCATCAGTGATTCAGCTGGACATCGAAAACGAATTCGACTGAACTCACGACAGTTCGTCCAGCTTCTTGAAGAGATTGACAAGACCCTTTGCATCCAGCAAAGTGATCTCGTCAACCTCTATAGGCCCCTTGCGCTTATGGGTGCTGTGCTAGATAGAAGTGTCCCGTGCGACTGTGACAGTGTCCTTCAAGAGAGTAGTGAGTAGGACGATATCTCGTTGTATGTTTGCGGCCGTTTCAGACGTCTCTGATTGTAGCGGGAAGAAGCCAGTCGCGGATGGTGGGTTCGAAGTTCTGGGTTGATGGTCCGCCATCGAGGTCAAGAACGACCAGCTCGCCCCTGAGCGCCCAAACATCACTTCGCTCGTATCTGAGATAAGCAAATGAAATATCTTCGGCTTGTCCGGAAGATGTAACTGTCAATATACGTCAATTTTATAGTCTCACAACATCCACCCCGCCGGGGCCAGTCATCTAGACCGACATTGCAAAGGCCATCTGCAGGCAGGATATGACCTGCGTTAGGGGGAAGCGTTGAATCCCTCTTGGTTGCGGCCGTAGGGATATTGACACAGATTGGGCTCACAAGTTAGTACGCCTTCGGTGGCATGTATGTGGTTTCTCGCCGCTTGGTAGCTCATGACGTATGCACTGCGACAGGGTGATTCGAGAACATCAGCTTGGGTTCAAATTGATACCATTGTTCATGGTGGACGTACGCGTCAATCTCTAAGTAGCCGCGAGCAATCCTCCGTTGACAACTACATACCCGATACCGCAACTCCATGTGGTTGGCTAGCCTCAGAATGCGAGTTTCGTCAGCACGTTCAGTGACACGAAAAGCGCGGCGTATGTCACCGACGCAACAAGTAGGTAACGAAGTCGCGGCCGAGGATGATCGAAGCGCTCGCAATCGAGTTTGTGATGTCGCGGACCTCCTTACCTCAATGGACCGCTTGGAAGTGACGTACGAACGTGTGGCCACACCGTCTTTCGCGTGCATCAAATGTTAGTTTGATCGCTTTTCCATTGCACACGTGTCTGTTAATCACTTCAGATGAGCGTATATGTAGCGTACACTTACCGAAGTGCTCACCATCATATTTCCACCTTGTCATCATCTACGTCCATCGCACCCGCCAGAGGTTCACTTTTCCCTACGTCGTCAACAGCTACCTCTCCACCACCGGAGCTTATGCTCGCCTTCATCGCTTGCCAGACTTGTTGCGCACCCTTTTCCGCGAGTTTGCGAGCTCTGGCTAGTTCAGTTACGTCGAAAGGAGCAGAAGTCGTATAGTTTGTCCACAGAAGCGAGGAGGGCGGAACATCAGACGAAGCAGCATCGGCGAGTAGTGAGGAGAACAAGAATGCAAAGCAGCCGCTCCCCGATAGCCTTGACAGCTCCGCCTCTTCAGGATCGAGAATGAGCTCCTCGTCGTTGAACTGAAGACGTCCCACAGCTACCGCGCATACGACGCCCCGCATGGGTATTGAGCCTGCGTTGATGAGTGCGGCGGTCGTGGCGTTGACCAAGCTCGCGGTAAGACTCGCGTTCCAGCCACGTCCAGCACTTCCGAGGCCGGTGCCGCTCTCAGAGCCGCACAATGCTTGACCTACGATCTGAATGAGGGTGCGCGGGTGGTGCGAGAGGAAGAGGGATGGGGTGAAGATTGTCTTGAGGGTAGCGGCGAGGGCTTTTGAATCTGTGCCGGCGATAGCGGCAAGAGGACGGATTTGGACGTCCAAGGTCGCTTGAGAGGGGTTTTCTTGGGCTGGACGGACCTCTATGGGTCCAGAGATTGACGCGAGCGACGTCGTTTGACCTGCTCTTTGCGTTTGTGCGTAACTCGACTGTGCAAGCATACAGTGTACTCACCGAAGCCGAACCTCGCAGACCCGTCCACCCTGTCCAGCCCCTCGTAGACGACAGAGATGGGTCTCGTCTGGTCGGTCTGTCTCCCAGCAGTGCGCGTAGGCATTTTGTTGCAAACACGAGGATGAGGTCTAGAAACAAGCTTTCCGAAGCGCCCATGCGCGATGATGACCGGCGACCGCGACTGTGAGCTGATTATAGCAGCCTCCTCATGACATCGTCGCAAGGCGGACGTCGCCTGCACGGCACCACAACGCAACTATCCCTGTAACCTCCATGTCCAGCTCGACCGCCGCCGCGGCTTCGACAACCTCCAGCACCGACTCCGACGGTGGTGACTCGGACTCTGGCAGCAGCTTCCTCACCGTCGGCGGTTCTACGCTCATCCTCGTTTTCCTTGCCATTGGACTATTCCTTGGTGGACTGCTGGTAATGTTCTCGATGCGCCGATATATGATCTCGCACAGGCGGAGGAACAGAGATTGGCGGAGGGAACTCCGGCGTTGGGATTGGGAGGAAGGCCGGCTCGTGCCCCTGACGAGTGTCCCGTCGCAGACAGACTACGGAGACCTAGAGCAGCCAGAGCTTTGGAATGCATACAGCCGGAGCTCGAAAGGCGATAGGTGGGAGGACATCCAGGTACGCTGTGCTCCCCCAGTATCTTCATATGTCTCTGCATCCAACACCTCCCTCTCGTTCATTCGTCAGCCTATCGGCGTCAGGCTAGGGTACAAAGATGCAATGGCTTCACCTCGAGGGCGAGATTGCGACCACTTTGCCATTCCTGCTGCGACCGGAAACTCTCCAAGCACCGCGCGCGCCGACCCCGGATTCTTTCACGCTTTCCGTGTGGGCTTGCACGACACTGTCGTCCAGATCAACGCTCTACGATCAGCGCTCCGACGAACAGCTGCACGGCCATCTTCGGTCCGAACAGACTCCCCACCCTCGTCATCCCCTATAACGGCCAGTCCGATTGTGACTGCCGACCCACCTTCCTGTGCACACGTCGTGCTTGCCATCGCCATGCCGGCACAGAAGCCATGTTTCGACGGCGTGCCACTGTACGCACTGGGTATCGCGAAGGTCAAGTGGGACGGCGGTCCGCTCGAGGGTGCATCACAAGATGTCGCACGGAACGTCTCAGCTTGATTGGTGATGATTTCGTTGCTCCGGCTAGACTGACCGTTAAGAACAGATACTGTACTCTATTATGGAATTACGCACTACACCGCCGCATCACGACATTGTATGTACACGTAGCGAAACATCCACATCTCCTCATCAGTGTTGTCAATCAGTTTGATGGCATCCAAGACTTCGACACGGACACCACGGTGAGTGGGTGGCGAGCTCCCTCCTTCGTTTGTACCACCTCCATACGGTGGTAAACTCGCATTTCCCGCCAGAACGACTTGTGGGCCCAGTGCTCCAGCAGCAGGCTGCCATTATATTCTTCGCAGGCTGGTCTCGTACGGTTCATTCTTGTGCAGGCGCGGAAGGGTCCTCTCGGCGCGGTTGCTAGATTTTGTTTGGTCAGCGGGCTACATCCAGAAGGGGTTGGATCTCATAGGTGTGTAATGCTCTTTCGCTTTGACATTCGTCATGACTGTCATCTCATCTAATTGGGTTCCCATTATGTTAACACGTTGTATCCCAGATAGCACGACCGCCGCAGCGAACACACAGACATAATACTTGAGCGACCGTCCCTGCTGAACGATGAGCCTTCTCATGTCCCTTCCTGTCCCACTCGAAGAGCTTCGTCCGCTCTTGGCCAATGCAGACGTGTGAGTGGTCTCGCATACGGGACACACTTGGTGCTGAGTTCTCTCCCTAAGCGCGTTCCTGGTCTCCTGCGCGGCTACAGGTGTGTACACTGCCAACGCAGATCCGCTACGGAAAGCGATGCTAATTTACATGGATCCTTGATTCTCAGCTCTTGTCTTCTACGAGCACATCATCACCATTGGGGTGGAAGTTCGTCAGATATGGAAGCGAGACATTTCAGGAGCAACAATCCTGTTCATACTCACTCGTTACATCACGCTCCTGGATCGCATATTCGTCCTCGTCAGTCTCTCCTCGATACATTCCATCAACGTAAGCAACAATCCTCTTCCGCGTAAACATTGTGACTGACTATGGTGTAGAGGTTAGTGGATTGAGGATAGAAGCGGGCAGGATCGCTCAGACTGCATACAGTTGTAGGGTCATAACATGGCTGCAGGCGGTGACGACCTCGGTGTTGATCGTGGTCATGGCTGGTAAGCATCCGCTCTTCACCTATGCCTCTATGCGCCCTGATCTACAGTCATGTTGATGCTTCAGCGACCGCTGGCGTACGGGTATATGCCCTCTGGAACAGAGATATCCGCATGTTCTGCATCGTTCTGCTTTCCGGGATGTTTCCTGCATTTACAAACTTTGTGAGTCTATATTTGGGGACTTCTTGGGTGTCGATAAGAACGAGATGCGTACAGTTCTTCCGTGGTGCATCGGCGGCCTACATTATACCCACCAACCTCTATTCATGTCAGTCCGCTCCATGGGCTATGTCGGCATCGCTGTATAAGGAGTGTGAGGCAGAGCGCGGTTTGCAGCACACTTTTGCCATTCTGATGAAGCCTTCAAACAGTGTCGATAGCGACCCGATTGATTGCTATTTTATCGGACGGCTTGGTCGTCGTGTTAACCTGGCTCAAGACGTATCGAGTATTTGTCCTGACCCGCAAGCTCAAGTTTCAAACCAACTTCTCCACTCTTCTCCTGCGAGATGGTGAGCTGATATCCTCACACCTACGAGCATGTACCTGACTATCTTCGACAGGCACCATATACTTCCTGTGCGTTGTCACTGTTGGCCCGATTGATTGTGAGATTGATTTTAATGGCAGGGCGGTCTGTATCCTCAACCTCGTCGCCTTGGCTTATATCATGAACGCCGTAAGTCCTCCGTCTTGACGACGTACTCGATTACCATTATTCAGCACTTCATCAGGGCTCAAACCTCATGAACGACATGATCGTGACGTATGTCGTTCATTCCGCGAAGTGGTTATAGCCTTGACAGTGCAATACTGATGACACTACAGGTTGAGCTCCATGCTCATGGCCCGCTTCCTCCTGAACCTCCGTGACGAGCGTAGCCGGGGCGACATCTTGGCGACGTCCATGTCTGGGTCCGACCGCCCCATGTCAAGCTCGATAAGATTCAACACCACATTGCTCGATTCGATGGGCGGGAGTGTCGGCATGACCGATGCAATGTCGACCATCGACGAGCACTACGATGAGAACGTTGGCGCGGCTTTCGATAACGTCACTGCTCAAGAACTCGAACGATGCCGGGATAACGACAAGAGGGACCTGAAGGGGATCTTGGGGATGGAGGAGGAGACGATGTGGGTATAGGTGTTGGCTGGTCATGGGGCTCCCGTGCGTCGAAGGGGATTTGTACGAATACTGTGAGTTCGCTCTTGTTTCCTGTATGAGCTCGTCATGACAAATTTTGTTATCTCGTGGCAATCCGTCTTCAGGTGGATGCGCGAATCATGTCTGTGACGCAGAACGAAACGATACTTCAGCCCAACGCTGGATGCTTTCGCGTCGGTGGATGTGCGATACCGAGGCCCACCAGGCAACTGGTCCTCAGCGAGATGCGACAGCTCTAGAGGCTGGGGCCGAGGAGGGTGGATGGTTGTCGACTACTCGTTGAAGCGCGCGTATCACTTGGAGGAGTCATCTCGAGTCATTAGGTTCCAAGCGCCTACGCTGGCGCGTGACTAACATTATCCTAGCTCTTTCCTTCGTTCTCCCCTGCCTTCCGACACTCACCTAGTTGAGGCCCCATATCTCTTTCTATCGCCACGCCACGCCTTGACATCTCTTCCTACGCTGTCATCGGAGCGCAGCTCTTCCTCTGTACGCAGCTCCACGCAGCATTCTAAAACTATTGAGTACTAGCTCCACAGTCGCTCGAAGGCCAATTCGAAGCAACTTGTTTTACGTCGAACCGCGCGTGCAAGAGCGTATCTGCTACTTCTTCCGTTCGATACAAAGTGGATCGGACCGCATATCCACGATGCAGTCCAATTAGCACCTAGTGAAGTGACCCGCAAAGGGTCGATACGGAACGAGACACCGCCATGTCTCTGCTGCGGTATGTTTCGCAACTGCTGGTTTGCGTTCAGTGGTGACTCATACAATACGTAACGTAGGATTGGCCGAGAAATGACTTGGGATCGCGCTAATTGTTCTATACGTCTACCCTAAATTGGTGAATGACTCCTCAACGGACGCCTTACCTCGACGTCGACAGCCAATTTACTCAAGTAGGTCGTCGTTGCTCTGCTTCGATACGAGCACCCGTTCTCTGACCGTGTCTTTCTATGTATCGTTCTTGTTGAAGATATCCACAATGCTTTTCCTCACATCATCGCTACCAAGTCCCTTCTACCCTCTTCACATATGTCTCTGAGCTCCCGCATGTCTCGTCCGAGCTACATGTTCATGCGTGCAAGTGAACCCTTCACAGTGCGTTTACTCTACCTCTGAGATCTCACTTGTGACCTAATGAGGCACGCTTTCCAAGAAACTACTCTCCCGACGGTCTCTCAGTCATATGACCGCAGAAGACCCAAATTCCGCAGGGACCGCAGGTCACTCGGACAGCCCCTCTGGCACGTCCGGTGGAAGCGGCCAAAGCCCTAGTCAATCATCATCTCACATCTCTCCCGCCATCCCCGCCGCGCTTTTCGTCGTCGTCGCCATCTCCATATCCTTCTTGGTCTGGTACAACAGGAGGTGGCGGCAACGGCATGGTCGCAGCCTGCTATCCATCCTCACCGGATCTCTCGCAAAACCGGAACTATCCGAGGTTAGACTCGACAAACACCAGGCCCTCAACGCGAGATGGGAGACATTATCGGTGAGTATGACTCGCTCCTGCTTTAGGCGAGCCTATTTCCCTCTGGGAATTGGTTGTGAGGGGTAGTGCGGTCGAAGCTGAAGACGTCGTCTTTTTGCCCTTGTTTACCAGCCCATCGCCGTCGACTTCACTTCCAAACCCGGACGCGATCACTGGCTGCTTCGGGAGAAGCAGCGCGCCATCTCACTTGCCAACGCTTCTTCATCCGTAAGAACTCAATCTGGAGATGTCGCGGGCCAACATCAGCTATTACCTCTGCGTCGGAGACAGGTCGACCTGACAGGAAGAGAAGCAGCCGGGCTCAGGGTGGCTGTCTTCGTTGCTATGCCTACGCGCACCCCGGAGCACGACTCGGAGAGGAACGTGGGCTGTGCTTCGTCGGAGCTCGAAAGAGAGTTGTGTCTTGGTACGGTTCAAACTTCTTGTTGATCACGTTCGCTTTTCTTTGTGTCCCTGTTCCTTATTATACAGCTGTCTATTCTACTCCGCCCGGTTCTACTGGGCGAATGATGCCCGTAAAAATGACATGGGCGCGGACAATTGCTTCTGCTATACTCTTCGTTCTTGGGGAGGAGCTTGGGGCAAACCTGGGATATAGGTTAGTGAATAGGAGATGTACGTCAGGTTGTACAGTCTGTCCGACTTGTTCCATTATGCGGTCTTCCCAAGGGCAAGCCAGAGAGTTCGCTCTGGCGATTTCCTGAAGTGGGTGACTTGCACATCCTATCTGTCACTGGACTCATTCGAGAACTTCTTTACATCCTGCCTCTTCGACACCATCGTTCGGATGTACGAACAAACTCTAACGTACGCAAGCCCTAGGCACCGTTTGTATTCCCGCTTCAGGCTTACTCCTCAGGAATGAGCCTATCGTCACGCGGACCCTTTGAACTTGATTCCACTCCTCCCATGGCTCGCGCTACAGATCTTTGACTCGGGCGACGATCAGATTGTCCAACTCCTCATCCCATGCGACGCGATCCCGGGTATCTCGGGAAGACCAGAATATGTACTGTCGACCATCGACTATTCCCCAACAATTCTCTTCACCCCTTTCTACGCGTCGACCGCTATACTCCCTGCCTAGCACCTAGGAAAGCTGGACTTCTGGGTTTCCTCATACCGTCGCAAGTTGCTGACGTTTCACTGAAAGGTCTGTTTCCTTGGACGTGCATGAATCGACAAGTAGCCTAAGCGGGCATTCGTAGCAGCTGGTACTCATCCATCAACACTTTGCGAGTACATGATTAGCCAACCCTGGTGGGCAAGGCTGAATCCTCGAGGTGTGTCATCGCATTGTCTCATCATTGCGGCCCCATTCAGCATCGTAACTAAATGATCATCGTTGCAACGCTACCAAACCTAAATACTACCTCTTGGGCATTGTGATGAACACTACCGCTATGTAGCCGAAGAGATGTTAAATCACGACAAGTCACATACTGTCGATGGCTCCGACTCTGATGACGACGACGGCCACGACAACGACGACATGTCAGATGGGCAAAAACACGACGGCTCAAGCAATGATGGCAGTAGTGTCTTAAATTGTGGCGCAAACGCAAAGAAAAACAATAACAATAGCAACTCGAATGAGTATGATAGCGTGAGTATTGACTCGGACCATTTGCGCACAGACGATGACAAGATAACTAAGGGTTGCATGATTTATGATTTTCGCAGTCATCAGATATTCCACGGGAGGTTTGCTCTCCTGGCGGGGAAAGGTCACCACCGCCGCATGGTTGCCAATCTATCAACGATATGGCGGGAGCTTTCGTCTACACCGGAAATTGGTCGATCTCGTCGATGACGGGAGATGGTATTCACGGGACATTCCATTTATCTACCAGAGGCGGTCCGACAGTGGACATCACCTTCCAAGGTTTCTCCCTCACTTCAACCTGAATCAGGGATTATGTGACTGACCTCCACGTATAGGGTCGGGAGTCACCATTTTCGGTATTGTCCCATCAAGTGATTTCTCGGATCCACCGCCCGTGGCTTCGTACTCGATGGATTCAAGCGCAAAGACCAACTTGACCCTTCCGTTTGCGACGGATTGTGTACAAAATCAGATTCTCTTCGAGTCGTCGAACCTCACACAGGACACCAACCACGTCTTGACCATCAAGGTCGAATCCGCGTCCCCAAGTGCCCCCTACATCCTGGACTACATGCTCATCTGCGGATTGAACCCGAACATAGATCAAAGTGCGACTACTACTGAAACCAAGCCCAAGAGCACGCAAGTGCAACCCATCGACTTGTTCATTCTCGCCGCGGTCATAGGAGGCACCCTGCTAATTCTGGGCTCAGGCTGTCTCGTGTGGAGATTCGTATGCGCGCCGCATCGGCGTCGAGTCAGATTCGCTCGGCCAAGTGCCGCTAGTATGCGGGAGTTTAGGCCAATGGCATGATGTGCATTCTGTGTGTATACGTTTCTGTTATATGCCACATCAGATCATGTGCGCGAGTCGACTAATACCCACTGTAACGCGCAGGCCTAGGTTGTCGGTCAGAGTCGCTTCGTTGGACCTCGAAGCGATCTCGTGAACTTCCATGTACATCGTTGCTTGTTACGTTGAAATTTCTCACCAGAATCAGGACGGTTTGACTTAGTCAGGCATGCCAGCTCCTGAAAACTGTCGACTACTATCAACTTTGCGTACTGACTACTCAAGTGTACACTCCGCCGGGTCAATGGGCCTATAGTACTACTATAGCCTGGCGCGAATGTCTATTTCACACTGCATCACAATACAGAGACATCGATCACTATTATTGGCGTCGCTCGCCAGAGAAACGTGAAGGAAATAAATCCTCATCTGTCAGTATGCTATTAACATGGGCTCCCTAACGAACTCGACACTTATGTTCACTACGAACTGCCCTGAGGAGAACGGGATCTTCTTCCAATACGTGAATCTCATTGAAGGCAGCCATGTCTTGGCCATCAATTTTGGATCTGCGTTCGAGAACGATTCCTACATTCTCGACTACGCCTTTATCTGCAGGGAGGTGGTAACGTAGGGCCCAGGCCGACACTTGGGGATGGGGATTCCAGGGGTAATGTGGCAAACACGCAAGTGCAGCCCATCGACCTCCTACCCAATTGTCAGGTCTGTGTTGGGAGGTGTACTTCTACTATTTGATTCGAGAGATTCGTGCGCGTACGGTCGCAGCGTCGAGTGAGATATGGAAGGGGATGAAGTGACTCTCCAATTACTTCACTGCCCAGTAGCGTCTCCACCGAGGTTTTAATCGGTGTTGTAGCAAACAGTACACATCTTCTGACCTCACGACCGCTCACAACTCTCCGGGAGTACTGACAGTCTGACCGGGCTTCGTCATGGTACACACGAAGGAGTTGAAGGCGCCGAAAGGTGAACAGGCGCCGACGCCCATGTCAGGGAGACTTCGACTTCGCAGCTTGCACAGTGACCACCACCACCCATCATCATCCTCCTACGCCACGGTCACCGGAGGTCCGCGCAACATCGCTCTATCCGCACCGCATCTTCCAGTTATTGATTCGGTCCCTTTGCATCGCGTCGCGACCTCACTATTCGCGAAGTTCCCTGTCGACATGACACCCTCTGGTTCTCGGAGACCATGCCGAACTCTCAACAAGTTGCGAAACATACCGCTTTCCCACCCAACCACCGTGGCGACTTCTCGCCAACATACGTATGCAGACACAGGTGGGCCGCAGCTGACGCCTGTGCAGCCCGCAGAATTGAACAAAAAGACCACGCGTAGGGTGCGATGCGCCCGAGGCGCCTCCACAGTTAGGCACTGCTCCTTGACGTCGTTCACACTCCTGGCAGAGAGCCTATCTGCTCTTCCGATGGCCTGTCAAGTTCCGGACCATTTATATCTTCTGCACTGGCCGTGTTTTCTCATGGCGACCATAGCCTGGTGGACGAGCCCGGAATCTATCCACCTCTGAGCATCGCGATTCCCTTTGACAGGTAACTTCGACGCCGGTTGACGAACAGATCTTGTTGTGGGACGGACGTGTTATGCCGCTGCGCTGGGTCAATTGAGGACAGCTTGTATTAAGCACCGTCCCTGACCCTCCTCCCGTGGCGTCTCGTCCTTTTCGCCCCCCTTTCATTCTGCGTTGACCGCCTTGTTGTCTATTGTGACGCGTCGTGCTCCGTCCCTTCGCTTTTCTTGTGACTTGGTTGGGTCGTTGCCTTCATCACGCACACGGGAACACATACTGCGCTCCGAATCGCGGTGTGAATTGTCTTCTTGCAGTCGGCTTCGAGCTCTAGTCCCACCCTTCTCAGATGGCCAGTAGTTACGTTGGATACAGAACGGCGAGGCTGGATCCTCGAGGTGTGTCATTGTTTGCCATAATGACTGGCCCGGGCAGCTTGGCTAATGTTACGCTGACTCAGACGCTAACTCAACCCTGCTAGCTGCCCCAATCCCTCTCGATCATTATGGTGGTAATCATCATAGTCAGGTCGGGAAGATGTTCGATCGCGACAAATCAAGGGACGACGACGACGACGACGATGACGATGACGATGACGATGACGGAGGCGGAGGCAGCAGCAGCAAAAACAACAACAACAAGAACACCACCACCACCAACAACAACAACAACAACAACAATAATCATAATAATAACAATGGCAACAACGAAGGCGGCTCTAATCATGTAAGCGACTAATGACTACCCATTAGAGGGTGACAAATGGTTGCCTGACATGAAATCTCCATAGCCTTTGATGCCACCAAATGCTCCGATGCCACCAAATGCTCCACCCGAGAATTGCTCTCCTGGCGGGAAGCGGCCCCCGCCCCCGCATGGTTGCCAGTTGATCAACGACGGCGCGGGAGCTTTCTTCTACGTCGGAAACTGGTCCATATCGTCGATCAAAGGGAATGGAGTTTTTGGGACATATCATTCGTCGAGCGAAGGCGGTCCGGCCGTGAACATCACTTTCCAAGGTTTGTCTACACGTTTCTGCAAGCAGGCGTCCTGCTGACCTTCACATACAGGGTCAGAGATTACGATAGTCGGTATCGTCCCTCCAAATGGCCCCACAAATCCACCCCCCTCGGCTTCGTACTCGATGGATGCAGGCCCGAAGACGAACTCGATCCTTCCGTTCGCGAGCGACTGCGAGCAAAATCAAGTTTTCTTCGAGTCGACGAACCTCACACAGGACACCAACCATGTCTTGACGATCCAGGTCGAATCCGCGTCCCCAAGTGCCCCCTACATCCTGGACTACATGATCATCTGCGGATTGAACCCCAATGCAAATCATAGTGGGAATAATACCAACGATACCGATACCTCGTCGCCCGCGACATCCCAGTCCGAGCGATCGCATACAGAAGCCATCGTCGTCGGTTCTGTGCTGGGCAGCCTGCTTCTGTTGACAATTATCGGCTTCACTCTATGGCTTGTCATTCGCAGGCGACGCCGGCAGCGAGGACTCCGCAAGCTGCATATCGCAGCGAGCCCGGTTGCGAGCTGGTTGCACTGGAACAGCGACAGGTCGAGTGAGTAACGCCTCATCAAATGTTTGCCTGCACTGACACTGAGGCCCTACGCCTTGTTGTGATTCTAGGGGCAGCGCCCACAGATATCTTCACTTCGACTGAATCCATCATGCGCGGGAACCCCACGCACACGAGCAGCGAGGTAGAGAAATTTTGGGAGGCCTACGACCGGAGCTCGCGACGCTCCTCCGCCGCGACGTACAGGCAACCGACTCTTCGCCCCCTCCCGGTTTCGACGCCACAGCCGGAGCCCGCCTCCCCCCCACCAACTTCCGCTCGCACTCCTACTCCTCGCCCGCCGGCGACGACAGCTGGAGAGTCACAGCGCTCTCCAACTACGATCTCTACGAACCCTTACAGGCAGCGGCAGGGTCCTGAGCTGGGACAGCCAATCCAACCTGCGGGCGAGCCCTCGTCTCCTCCGCCGCCTGTACCAACTATACCGCCTGTGCCTCCAATGCCTTCGTTCCTCCCCCCGGGCTTGCCGAACAGGACGTTGACGCGCTCTGTCACCTCAGTGACTGCGCCCGGAAGGATCAGCGGGGGTAGGTAGACACTCATCGACTTCTGCTCGGCGTTGTGTGGACCCCTCTTGCTTTCATTTGTTTTTTTACCGTCCGCGTTGTACGTGCATATTCCACACCTTCATTTTCTTGGGACCGGACGATGATTTTGTAGCCAATACTTGTCGCGACACCATACTCTTCTGCATTGCTCGGACGATGCTGTATGTACATAGTATCCATGCATTTAATTGCGACTTTCAGCTTCGGGGACCATATCTCGTCAACCTCGCGAGCAGCAGCAGGTCTTGCCGCTGATGACTTCATAGAACGCGGCGGCCCCGGCACTGGAACGTTCTCGCAAGTTCGGCAGCTGGGGCAGATCCTTATCGAGCACTCACACCGGTGCGAAATCTGATCGTCCGCGAGCTGCAGTCAGTGTGCGAGTGGGGTGACATACCCGATTTGGCGGCTCTTTCTCCCTTGCTCTCGACAGCGGCAGGCCGTGACGAGCGTGCTCCGTCATACGTCGAGTATATATAACCAGCACTGGAGAGCGTACGACAGCGACAATTCCCCACCAGCACTTGCATCACACATTCACAATCAACATGCCTGCCTCAAAGACCGTCAAGCTCAACACTGGGGCTGAGATGCCCACCCTCGGCCTCGGTAGGTGCTCCTCTTCCTAGTAGCTCTTTGAACGATGACTATATGCGCATGGTTCTGCAGGAACGTGGAGGTCCCAGCCCGGTGCCGTCGAGAAGGCCGTCGCCCATGCCCTCAAGAACGGCTACAGGCACATTGACACCGCGACCGCCTACGGTGCGTCCGCATTCTTCAGTTGCTCTCTGGGTAGTCGGTATGATTGACGCGGTGGTGGCAGGGAACGAGAAGGAGGTCGGCCTTGGGATCAAGGCTTCCGGGGTGCCCCGCGAGGAGATCTTCCTCACCACGAAGCTGAACAACACCGACCACCGGGATGTCCCCGGCGCGCTCGAGAACTCGCTCAAGCGGCTCGAGACGCCCTATCTCGACCTCTGGCTTATGCACTGGCCTGCGCCCATGAAGGAAGGCGGGCCAGACAAGGAGCTCGACTGGAGGGACACCTGGAAGGCGATGGAGAAGGTCTACAAGGAGCACCCGGAGAAGGTCAAGGCGATCGGGGTGTCCAACTTCTCCGTGTCGTACTTGCAGGATCTACTCAAGTTCGCGACCGTCGTCCCGGCTGTGAACCAGATCGAAAGTCACCCGTAAGTACATTACGGATGGGTATATGCACACGAGGAGGCTCACCACTTAACGGGACCGTAGGTTGTGCATGCAGGAGGATATCGTTGAGGAGTGTCGGAAACACGGTATTGTCGTCACCGCCTACTCGCCGCTCGGGTCCGACCAGGCTCCTCTGCTCGAGAACCCTGCGGTCAAGAAGCTGTCCGAGAAGTACGGTGTCGCACCGTCGAACATCCTCATATCCTTGCAGGCTAACAGGCCAGGCGTCACTGGTGAGTAGACACGGCTCTGCATACCCTTCACGTTCGTTCCTCATCGTGTCCTTGCAGTGATACCCAAGTCCGTGACCCCCCACCGGATCGACGAGAACGCGAAGATCGTCGACCTGACGGATGAGGATGTGAAGGAACTCACCGCGATAGAGAAGGACAACCACACGCGGTTCTGCAAGCCGTTCTGGACCGGCTGGGGCCACATTGGTTTCACCGATTGTATGTAGGGTGCGATTGACCACGCCAGAGAAGAGAAAGAACACATGTATCAAGTAGACTGTAGACCATGCTGTAGAATACCACCAATACCGAACTGATCGGCAATGTCGATAGAGCCGTCAGATTGACGGCTGCTCCTGTCTTCGCCGCATATCCCCAGTCATGTGTATTTTGAGCATATGTTGGCACATGGATGGGCGAGCGTTCGGGCTTGCGTTCTCTGGGCCAAATCGTGCGAGATAGACCGCCAGAGTGGGAGCCGCTGAGGAGATCGTGCAGAACGAGCCGCGTGTGTGGACTAGAGTCGTCCATGCGCAGTAGTAGCATGCCGAGTCACTGCGGGTTATGTGTGTTGAGCTGCCTACAAAAAGCGAGCTTTCGGACGGTGGTGGTGAAGGTGTAAGAAGAGAGCACAACAGCCGAGTCAGGGAGCCGGACGCTTAGCGTGGCTCTCTGGACTTCTGCCACTGTACTCTCCCTCGTCCATATCGTTCAGGTCTTGAGGCCCTGGCTGGCGCATATATGAACCTTCGACCAACGTATGTACCTCACCCTTGACGGCCCAGCTCTCCTACGTTCCAGATCGGCATAGTGAATGTACTTGACGGCGGAATCGCATTTCCACGACCCTCATCCTTTGTCGAACCACGACCACACACAACGCTTCCACACGCATCGAACATATCCCGATCTCTTGCTATGATTGGCATGGCCAGCTCGCCCAAGACGGGCCTCCTCCAAGTACCACAGGCTCTATCGCGCCCACACTCCGGCGACCTAGAGTTCGACTCCGGGATCAACACCTCCGCCGCGTGGACCGTCTCCCTCACCAACCCCGATGGCAGTCCCAGGCTCAGTCTTAATACAAGCAGTACACCTATCCCTGTATCGGAGTCGTTACCAGAAGAAGAGGAGGAGGAGGAAGAGCCGCAACCCGAACGCGCGGAAAGCGTGGACGAAGAGGGTTCCCTGGACCAGGAAGAGACACGCCCGGCGCGGGCTCTGTACAACTTCCAGGGCAAAGCGGAGTTCCGAGAGCTCACGAGCGTCGAGGCGGGGGATGAGCTCGAAATTGTACGCGAAGACGTTGGGGAAGGTTGGAGTCTCGCGCGGCTCGCGGGCTCGTCGCGAGATAGGGACAGGAACTCGGTGCTCAGTGGGGCGGGGAGCGTCGGTGCAGGTGCAGGGACCGAGATGGGCCTCATTCCCCGTTCATATTACATCGTGAGTGCTGCGATTCTAGCTTCTTCTACTGGAGATAACTCAACGGGTTTGATGAACTTGGTGCACGTTCCAGTTCACCGCCGACTTTGCGTACTCGGATGGCCTCGAGATACCCGCGAGCCATACACGGCAGCGGAGCAGGCGCGAGGCGTCCACCGGGTCGCTCACTCCGCGCGGATCACCGACGCGCCAGGTTGAGGCAAAGCCCATCGTCCCGCAGACGACTGGAGAATGGTTCCCCAGCTTCCGGCGAAGCCTACTTGGAGGCAAGAGCCTCAACAGGTTCTCGAGCTTCGTAACGAGCGGCGCGGAAGAGTTCGTCCTCCAGGGCGGCAGCAGTAGTGAAGATCTCCTATCTACAACGCATCTACCACGGCTGCCTAGCGAAGGCGACGATAGGCGGGATAGTGTGCTTGGGAATCTCGCCGAGGCCGAACGACATTATGTTGAGGCAGGACCCTCGTGGCGGCCTAAGGTACCGCCTTTCCGCGTGCTCGTCCACTCTCCGTCTAAGCGAACCTCGACGCTCACCGGCGCATATACCGTGTTCACGGTCACGACCGCCTTTGACGCACTCGCGCATTCACGTCGCGGGTCGGACGCGTCCACATCTGACCCTGAGGTGGACCTCGACGATGACGCGGAGCCCGCCTCGCCCATGCGTATCACCGTTCACAGACGGTTCTCGCACTTTGTCGCATTGCACACGGCGTTGTCGAGACTCCTGCCGGGGATCGCGCTCCCGCCGCTGCCCGAGAAACAGTACGCGGGCCGGTTCAGTGAAGACTTTGTCGAGGCGCGTCGGGGAGACCTCGAGCGGTACATCAACCGCGTCGTGCGCCATCCCGTCGCGCGATACGCGGAAGTGCTCACGTTTTTCCTCGGATGCGAGAGCGACGTGGTGAGTACTTCCTCGCCAGTTGTTCAACGTGCGTTCTCACTCTCGGGAGCATATAGGAGTGGAAGAAGCAGCTACCGTACTACTTGTCGCTGCCACCAAAGGGGCCGTCCTTCTTTGCCAACGTCTACCACCCGGCCTTCAATGTCGACGCGGACGACGCACAAGAGGCCATCGACCGCTTCGTCAACCACACCCGCGCTGTGGGCAAGGGTGTGCAGGGCCTCCGCAACATCTTCGGGAAGGTACGTGAGGCCCGAATCGGTGCGTGTTTCCCTCCTTCGATTGCTCCGAACACAATCACTGATGAGAGAGGGGCAGAGATGTCGAAGGCGGAGAGGTTGTTGTCCTACTCGTTGCTCTCTCTCGTGACAGCAAAGCCGCTGGCGCAGGCGCCAACGACAGGGCTCAGCGAGGACGACGACGAGGAGCCGAACGCTACTACGAATGGGCACGTCAACGAGGATGGCGCGTGGTGCTGGCGGGAGGGGTGCGAGAGTGCGTCCCGAATGTTTTGTCCTCATTTGGCGTGTGGCTGAATAGGTCCGTCTTACAGGCTGCCTGAAGCTGACGAAAGCGATGCAGAAGACGTCGGAGACCCTGCAGATTGTGGCGGATTTGTATGATGGCCATGTACGTGATACTGAGCGTTGCGATAGATAGATATGTGGGGATGCTGATTGCCTGCGTTCTCTCAGGCGCGCCGGACACAGCTGGGGACGCACGAGGCGTTCAAGAATGTGGCGCATCCAGCAACACTGTATGCTGTGCGTTGTAGTTCTTATGCGTCCACTCTCCCACCCTCGAGCCTTCACTAACGCATACATTCAGCCGGTAGTGGATACCCATCGATCAACCCTGACGAGATATCACGACTCTGTACGAGAAGGCAAGGTAAGTCTGGTCCCCATTCGGATTCGGTATGCGTCCATATACCGTCGCTCATCTCTCGTACCCGCAACAGGAAGATGAGGAGATGGCAGCGCGGTGCGAGACCGTACTGAATACGACCATGGCGGAGATGGATACGTACCACACTCAGAAGATAGAGGACTTCCAGGAGCTCGCGAAGGAACACCTGGATGGCGAGATCGCGCTGTACGAGCAGGTGAGAGTCTGCCTTGCCGGGAAACAGCGTGACGACTGACGTTATGCGGCAGATTCTCCACCGTCTGCGGACGGCGCGGAAGGCGTTCGACGAACCGCAGTATGACGAGCTCGGACGGAGTCCCAGGCAGCCGTCCATATACGAGCGGGAACTGGAACACCCACGACTGAACCCGCCGCCTCTGTCACAGCCCTGTCCGCACGTGTTTGACTCGGCGCCCATGCGTCCCGTCAGTGTTGCGATACAGGAGGGAGTTGGTATGCTGCTCGGCGCTCCTGGGCGCGCGAGCGTATTTGGGAAGTTCTGGTAGGGCAGTGGAGTGAGCGGGTGTTGTGAGCGGATGTTATGAGCGTGGTTCTGGGAGGCTCATCGTGTCTTCTCATAGCGACTTGTGAGACTGTTCACGGATGCTGTATGGCTGCCTGTGGTTGTTATATCAGTGATTATACCCACTCCACGCCGGTATGTCGTATGCAGTATTGCTTGTGAAGACTGTATGGAAAGCATCATCCTGTGAGGTGGTTCCTGTTTAATGAAAGGTGGCAGTTGAGAGCTTCCCTCACCCATTTTGACGTTGTGCTGATGACATGTTAGTAGGATGAATTTGACACCCCCCGGTGTGTCGGTGGTACCTGTTATTCTCCCGCAGCGCTATTGCCAGGACAGTCAGGAACCGCGTGTCATGGTTACATTGTGTGATAGGGCTTTGGACTGCACATCGGATCGTCCATGTCTGACCGATGTCCTGTGTAGACGTCGCGCGCAAGGATTATTACGGCGGTAATTGGGCTCTCTACAACCAAGGTCCGTGTATGACCCACTGAACGCACTGCACGGTGGCCACATATGTACGCTCCTTTAACCCCTCCATTAGCTCGGCGCTCTACATCCTGCGCAGGCTCGTCGCGCGATACGGTGCACGCTCGGTAGTCGTGGCCTCCGATGAGATTCAGGCCCCCGTTTCCTCTGTCCTTTGGTGCCCGCTGTTTCGCTGTCGTTCTCTCTCTCACCTACACGTACATATGGCCGAGTGCTTGTGCATCCACATCTTACCATTATTTCGAATGCCGCGGGCGTTGTGGCTCTCGGGGAAACGAAGGATCCATGGGTCGCGTGCTGTAGAAACATGCGTCGAGGGCTTGTAGTGCATATACATTGCATTGCGCGAAACCAACAACAGGTGTGTCTCAAACACTATCCTAACATGGACTACACCAAGCTTGAATCAGAATAGAACTATCCACAGAACGACTCGCACCAGATTCGTTCAGGACCACTACACCGTGCCCATGTCATGCTGACGCTTGAAATCGAACTTCAACTCCGAGTCATCTACTGAGAAGATAGTGTCAAAAGCGTCTTTGGGAGACAAATCCTGCATATCCAATATCCTTTCCGAATGTGCAGGTGATGTTTGCGCAGACCGAGGCCTGATGTTGCTGCGATGGAACTTCTCCAACAGGATACGCAACAGCTCCTCCCGTATATCGGACAAGACTTCGCGTGACAGACCGGGAGGAGGCGCCCAGGGGAATATGGACCCATGTGTTCCGCTCAGAACGAATCCGTTCTTGGCTGAGACACCACTCTCGGGATTCAGGACTTTAGCCAGATGATAGCAACAGAAGCAGCATCGTTTGCTGACCCCGACCGGAATGCGATCACTTGGCTGAGGTCGGCAATGAGTCTCAACCAAAGGGCTTCACGAACAGAACTACTCACGGCGAGTATGTCAGCCTGCAACGTGTTCTTCCCTCCGGATATGTCATGGAGCTTGTACGAACTGCCACCCGAGACAACGCTCATTAGCGCAGCTGCCGCATGAATGCTCGCCTTTGTGGGCTTAGTGACGCTCCTGAAGGCGTCCAGAGTATGCTCCACGACGTCAGTTTCAAGCCCAGACACCGTCGCGAACTTGCCTTTGAAGCGATCAAAGTACTCTCTGGAGACTGAGACGTCTGTCTTATCAGGAGTGACGACAACGTGGTAAACCCTGAAGACATTGATCTCCGTCGATCGGTCATTGCATGTACTGAGAATGCTGACAGCGGCTCGGAACGGGATGACGAGGGCTCTAAGATGACGAATGATATGGTGCTGAGGATTTTCGTTGAGAGCCTGCAAGTCGTCGGCTGAGCCTCGGTATGAGCGGGACTATACACAGGCAGACTTGCGAAACACGGTACCTTCGTATTCAGGGCTGGGATCCATTGGCACATCTTCTGTCATTGTCGTTTCGCTCCGAATGGCCCCTGGATGTCTTAGTTAGTAATAACATATCTCATGACGTTTGACCACGTACTCGTTATTTGGGAATCAGTTCTGACCTTCATTTTATCCCGGTATTGTTGGTTCAACTGAGCGACGAGCTCGTCCTGAAGCAGGTGTGCGACGATGCCCGATATCAAGGCATCATCCAATACTGCCAGAGCTTGCCGAAGCAAGGAACGCATCTGTCCGTTTGGGCGCTGTTCTTTTTCTCCCTTCCCCCCCTCGGAGATTGTCTCCACCATGGTAACGTAGCAGGTATGTAGAAGTCTAGCCCAGGCTGGAGCCGTAGACGCAGAGACTGTGTAGCGGAGTTTCCCCGTGGTCGACGCGTTGTCGGGTAAAAGCCCGTGAGAGTCGAGAAGGGGTTTGTATATGGCCTTGGCATGGGCAAGCGTGACAGAAAGAGGAGTTATCTGGGCTACCTCGGGCGGCGATGATTGTAAAGCCATCGAGAGCAATTTGTGTGAGGGGGTAGGAACAGACTGTTGAGCAGCGGCGACTGGCGGGGACGACTCTTGAGTCGATGATGATGATTCGTAGTAGTTCCGTAAAACTACAAGAGGATGTTGCTTCCAAAGGAAATGTCCGCTCTGCAGGCGGGCGAAGAGCTTGCGATAGCACCGCACGACGATAAATGCAAAGAATTTGGCAACGAGCCTCAAACGATCCGAAGTGCTCAGGCGGCGACGCAAAGGAAGCGCGATGATGGACATGACATTCTTGAGGTGGTCTTCGAAGCTCAATCCGGCGTCACTGAACCATCGCCTCAGCTCGACATTGATAACATATTCGATTGTACCCACGACGATTCGTCCAGCCCCTCGAGGAGGTTGAGAGCATCATCTTCATCCAGCAACTTGATCTCGTCAACCTCTACAGGCTCATCGCGGGCATGGGTACTGTGCATAACAGAGGTGTTCCGGGCGACTGTGGCGGTGACCGAGCTTGGTTCAAGCCGGCCGGTGACCGCGACGACTTTGGAGCCACTCTTATCCCCATCCGCTCCTGGTGTGAGAATATAGGCGATGTGAGACCATAGCTCCATAGCAGAACCAGCAGCCCGCTTGGCGTCCTGGACCGTCGATTCGCCGTGGCGTACGCCCTTCAGAAGGGTTGTGAGTAGGACGATATCTCGATGAATGTTTGCGGCCGTTTCAGGAGTCTCCGGGTGTAGCGGGAAGAAGCCAGCCACGGATGGTGGACTAGGAGTTCTGGATAGATGGTCCGTCATCGTGGTTGAGAACAAAGGCACTGCTTGAGGGCGGCTCCCGACTATTCCGGACGGTACGCGGCATCAAGACTCTCGTCTACATGGAGGGGCTAGCGAATCAAATCTCTGTCCCAATTTGCCGTTTCCGCCCAAGAGATTCTCTGAATGTCGATGAATGAGTCGCTCGCCAAGATATTTCAGTAGTATGTCTGTTCGTACTTTCCGCCGGCGCTCATGTATGCGATAGCATGGCGTAGCGAAGTTCTCGTGGATTGTCGACTAGATGTTATCAATACTGAAACGCCTCATCGTTCTGTTCCACTCCTTTGCATAAGTTACGAGGCGAATTTACGAGGCGAAAACACCATGGCAACTCGTAGTACAAGATGCTGCAATGCTTCAAAGCCTCATGAAGTGTAGTATTCGACCTGGTCTTCAAAACTCGGGCCTTTCGAGCATATTTGACAGTGGGTAGTGAACAAATCTAAGACAAGTACGACCATCCTGCGAAGCTTCAACTTCGATTGAAGTTGAAGCTACCGGGGGGGGTGTTAATGCACGTGACACGGTTTGTCAGTGCCTGCTGAGCGCTCAGCACATTCACTGTCAGTCTATGGCCATGCCCCTTGGCCTCAACGGCCTCAACGGTCGTCTGGGTTCGCCCACGCTATCTCGACCAGAAAACGAGACGTCTCCATCTCGGCTACAACGAACTCTGCTGCGAAAAGATTTTCGCACTCGGAGAGCCCCGTCAGCACTCTCGAATTTGTCCCTCAATGCGCTTGCGCCGGCACATGCGCCGCCGGCTCCGATCCGCACAACGCAACAGAGGATCGGAAAACATGGCGAGCCACGTAGTGTTGTCGTCGGAATGGAGCAGTACGGAACAATGGCGGTATGCAGAGTGTGAGTCAGTCAAGCACGCTACTTCCCGCGAAACAACGCCATGCCCACGAGGACATGTCCTGCTACCCACGCTGAACTTGAGCTGTGCCTCGATCGCCGCTTCTTCAAACTTCAGGTTATCGTAATAGGCAGGTGTTGTGTTCACAACATCAGCTTTGAACAAGTCGGTAGTACTCAGATTTCATGAGTTCGTGGCATTTTGCAGGACGCTCACCTGGAGATATCCACGGTCCGTAGCAGGTTCTCAGCTGGTAGCAATCCGTCCGGAACTTGGTGAAGGCTGACGGCAGCCCCAAAGCGCAATCATGATATCCGGTAGACGCGGTACGCATCCTCCTAGTGTGGACAGTCCGGAATGAATGGAAGTAGGCGTCCTATCGGCGGTGCATTCCTTGCGGCCATGCAACTCAACATACCACGCCAAATGGCGAGGGGGTACGGGGCCATCCATTCGTTCGAAATTCCGGATGGTACGGGTGCTGTCCTCGTTCTCTACCGCAGAACGTCAGCCAATTTCTGGCTACCCACACGCAGCGGAGAGCCTTCGTACGCCATGACGCACTTCCCATTACCGTGTGAGCATGCTCAGTTCTATGCCTGCACGTTCACTGATACACAGGCACTTGTTGAGTTATCGTGTACCCGATTGTTTGACCATGCTTCCTCGGAGTTTCGAAACTCAACTGCTGTGTCGCCTCGTGACCATACGGTACGAAAACGTCCGTCATTCCAATGACCGCAATGATTGATATGGCGTTATCTCGGCAGGTGTCTCTACATGGGCGACCTGAAATTTTTCGCGCGGCAACATAGCCTGTGGACACCGCGCAGCCGTGCGGCACTCAGTAGTGCTGCTTCTGGCCTTCACAATCATGTGTAGTTGATTCATCGGTGCGAGGTTCCTGGGACGTGGCCCCGTTCAATCTGCAGATCTCGCATCTCGGAGGCTGAGCAAATGCAATCGATTTCGACCCAAATGCCTAGCAGCATGAATCGGCACAGGTATAGGTTCGTATCCTGTCTCCCTAGCCGAAGCCGGCCCGATCTACCTGAGACCAGCTGCCTGACTTGGACTCCCTCGACAGAATCACCATCTTCACGAACAGACTGGGTGCCTCCTGGTGCCTCTGGGTCATCTTGAAATCTCGGAAACGTAACGTCCGCCGCATCATTGGCGCTATAAACGGTGTGGGCTGTCTGCGTGACCATGCACGTCAGGTTCTTGGCCCTAACGGCCCGACGAGCGGCGCAAAAGTTCGTAGTATAGCGACCATTCCCTCCGCCTCAGCGCCTTTGCGCCGGCACTCACGAGTTACGACAGGCTACCTCTGCGCTGATAGCCCGATGCAATCGTGGAGGGGATATGTCGCAAGCTACTTTCTGCGTTAGATCTCGGTACGTGTGGTCGGGAATTGTGGCTAGCGTCAAGCCACGACGAATGCGTACCTCTGCGGATCGCAAGCGTTGATGCCGAGGCTTCTGTGGCCGCTTCGCAATGCCCCTGTGGGCCAAGCTTCAAGCTCTCAACGGGGGATGTGGTTCAAGGTCAGCGAATCCTTTCGCTGCATACATCACCCTACACTCTCATGAACCACGGTTAACTTGTAGGGCCTGTTTGCAACGCGCTCCGTCTCGTCGGCGGAACGCACCAGTGTGTCCTCGATGTCTCGCCTGGATGACGCTTTCGGTTGAGCTTAAATCCCCACCCGCGGAACCAGGATTGAGAGGAAGGCGCGTTCGCACGACGTTGTCATCGATTGGTTCGGCCCGGTGTCATATTCGCGATGACATCTTCTCCCAGGCCGCAAATTTTGTCGACCACTCTGGCGTTTCACTGCCCAGGCTGTGTCGAGGAACGTCGCGAACGTGGCGCGCCCCAAGACGCGAACCTGGTGTGGAGCATGATCCTTCACCCCCAGACCACTCGTACGTGTTTCGACTGCGCAAGGTCCGATGTTGCGCTCCCAAGAAGGCCTTCGATGGCACAAAGCACGGGCAGTCTGATGACCCTAGTATGGAGAAAGCCAGGGTCCCGTGCGTGTCGCGCAGATGTCTATCGCTCGGCCGGACGTCGCGTTACGTCAACTGGCAGCAGAAGGCTGAAGCAGGCAGGCAGTGCGAATGAATGGCGATAGCTCACATGTATGCGTGCATCTGCTACAGTTTCTGTAGTCATCGCGCGAGCGTGGTTTCGACACTTCACGCATTCCCGCGGTCGTCTCCTGTTCGGCGGGCTCTGGTAGCCATGATGACCTATACTTGCGCCTCTGGGTATTGAAAGTCGGACCAGCGCGTCCGCACCCCGTTCTGTGGCGGTCAAGGTTGGTACGCCGCCTGCTCATTGCGTCTGCGGTATATCTGGCTTCCAGATTCCACGGTCATTTGCCTTCGCTGTCGCTTCTCCCTATCGCTGGGCGCCGGTGACTTTGCACAGTTAGCTTGAGCCACAGAGTCACCCCACTCGCGCGGTCTGCTTCATCGCGTTGTGTGGGGGACATTGCAGTTGAGGAGCTACAGCGGAGAGCTCATGTATCTGAGCTAGTTCAGAGCCGTTTTCGGTTGAACTATCTGTTTGGTAGTGTTATCCTGAGTTCTGCCACAGCGTTCCATTCTGACCGTGCTCTCAATCACCCGTAGCGACCCGAGGAGTTCGGCTTGGGCCTTCCTTACCTCTCCGCGTGTACGTACGGTACGCGCGAGAGCGTCCCATGGCTCCGACGAGCGCGCACCGATGGCCTCGTTGACGTGCAACGTGTTCTCTCGAAACGCATCTCTGGCTCGCTATGTCCGTGTTCTGCCCATCCCAGCGCGAAGGCATCATGAACGCTTCTTGCTTCGTGCGGCTCCACTCGTAACTCCTGTCCCACCTTTCGTACCTTTACTGCTTCGCCGGCATTTGCTAGGTTATCAGCGGCAGACGTCTTCGCGTCCTCCCTATGTCGGCACTCTCCTCACCATGGAGGGTGCTTGTGATGGAGAACAACTGATGGCTGGGCGTCGGGTCTGCGTGTTGTTGTGTATACGGCGTATATCGCTGCACTGCAAGCCGCAGTGACACAGTGCACTTGAAGAACATGCGCAGGATGTCTTGCGTTGTCCGATTGCTGGACTTTCTGGCACATGACATGTTTTCTGGCAGGCTAACAACGCATCTGGGAACACCAGCTGTTCTTAGCTCAGAACGTCGGCTAAACAGTTCTCACCATGGGTTCTTGTTCCCACTGGCAAGAACGCCAACGAGTCAAACCCCGCATTGTGCTCCCTAGACTACGAACATCGAAGGGTGGTGTGACCGGACGCGTCCTGGAATCGTCAAAATTTACGGGGTGATCCAAGCTGTGAACCCGGGTGCTTTCCGTGGTGGCTCGGCTAGCAACACCACTGGTACGATCCGTATTTCTTCTGCTGGAGTGAGCTGATGAACGGACTGAAATCAGGATGTTCGGGACGGTAAGATGCCGTCGAGGACGCAGATCTAGGACGAGATTGCACCGGGCCGGAAAGCGCCGATATCTCTTCGCTGTGGCCGCGCGGGTACCTCGTCCAGCCTGTTTTCGGTCGTCGGGGCCACATCTGACTCTCGTTCGGGTCTGATGGAACGGGATGGGCTGGCATGGGCCTCATTGCATCGCCGCGGCTCGGGAGTCGGGAGAGGCTCACGAGGACTTAGGCGCACCATGAGAATCGGAGCAGAAGTCGGAACTGAGTACCGCGCAAGTCTATCGCGATCCGTGGGGCGACGTCAGCCTCAGCGACAGTAAGGAACTATGGATGGGTGGATGAGAGGTTGTTGCTGTGAAGCTCTACCGAGGTTTGATAGGGGAGCGCTCTCCTTCAGCTTCTGATTTCAGCAAACTCCGAAGTCGCGAGTTGCGCATGTTCACAAGGTTGTAGTTCATTGAGTCGCTTGTGTTACCCGCGGTGCGTACTTACTCGGTCAGTTCTCCGAATACAGACTCTCGGGCTCGTGCCGTTCCCCTATCGTCATAGCGCGCTCTGGACGGAATACCAGTGCTGAGTTGGGTGCATTTTGCAGATACGCCGCCTGCGCTTTGCACGCACCTTTGGGTGGGTGGGGCAATATGAAGAATAGGGATGACGAAGTCCTCGCGCGTTCTCACCAACAGAGTCCGAGTGTGCCAACTACGTAGGTGGCATGCACTACTGTCGTGTAGAGAGGACCGCATTGCGTATGGTGGACTGGAGACGAGTGGCGAGCTGGGCGTCAACGGCGCATAATTGCGTCGACGATTCAACACTCCGGTACGAAGTCCCTTCAGTACGTGTCTTCGCGAGATCTCACTGGTGGCACGAAGCAGCATCGAATTGTACATGTTGTAGCGCGCGAAGATACGACACACACCTCTCGCACGCTCACTTGTCGGAGTTCGGGACAATGGCATCCCTCTTGCATATCACCTCGGAAACAGCAGGCGCAGGCGATGGAAGGTGGGCGGGACGCTCGCTCCTGAGTCTCTCGAAATGACTTCCTTCTCACATATCATCATCAGCGCGCATCGAACGACACACTATCTCGCAAGCCGGGCCTCGAGGAGAACGAACGTACGTCAAGCAGCCCGCGGAGGGCTCTTATCCGCTGCACCCGTTCCGGAAAGGAAACGCATAGGACTTTGTGAGGCACCAGCGGAGGACGAGAAGCCGGAGGCCCCTCTAATGTCGCGTGGTTCGCAAGCCTCGCGGTGCTTCCCTCTCTACCACAATGCGGTTCAAGTCCCGACATGCGCCGAACGTGTTCGACACTCTTTCCTCCCAGCGCACACGCGAGCGGCCGCGGTGTCACTGAGACTGCACACTCTGTCGGTTCCGCGAACCGTGTCCTGCTGCCGGAGATCCGGCACGGCGACGGTGTTCGCATTCCATCGTGCGCGTGTCCCATCCCACCTTGGGTCCTTCGAACTCGGGGGGCGCGCGCCCGACTGCCGAGCTCGAGGGTGGGGAGGGGGAGGGACGTGGGAGGGGAGCGTCGGCGCGGCTCTGCCGCTCGGCGACCCTGGCTGCTGCACTCTATCACTCTCTATTGCGTTTGGGATTAGGGGCGAGCTGCGACGGGCTTCGAACGCGGCGGAGTTCAGAGCACGATGCGCGCGCGCGGGATTCTTCGAGTTCGAGAGACGAGCGAGGGTGGGCGACTGCCGTGTGTGGACGGATTTGCCTCGTTCCGGCGCGGCGGGGCCGTTCGCGCGGGAACGCTTGGCCCAAGAATAATTGCAGGAGCGGGAGGACAGCAGGACCAGCTGCTGCTGCTGCTATAGGCCGCGCGGTCCCTTGACGGAAGTGCCTGCGCGAACGCGAGCTTCAGGACGTCCGTGCGGGGTGTGCGTCAGGGGCCCGTCACAGCTCAGGAGTTCGGGAGTTCGGGAAGGCTTGGGACTCTGAGCTCCTCGAAGGTCGGGCGACGGGACGCGTCTGTTTGTCTATCGCAGGCTGCAGGCGTGCGAGCCCGGGGCGCGAACACGAGTTAGACAGCATCGCTGGGAACGCGCATCCTGGTCCTGGTCCTGGCAACAGGCACCGGCGGGCGGGCCATCGTCCAGTCGAAGAGGGCCGTTTAGCGATGGATGGTCCGCACGCCTCGAGGCTCGCGAACGTGCGCGCGCGTGCAGTCGCGCATGGCTTGGCTGGCCTCGATCCGCCAACGCGTTGACTTCACCGGTGTAAAGTGGTCATGATAGTCAGTTGACGTTTGCGCGTAAGCTGCTTCTGTTTTTGCGACGGTGCTTGATCCTTGACAAAACATGAGTGAGCAGGTCACCCGCGCTTGTTTCAAGCGTGCCGTAAAGACCCAGAAGCGCTCTCCAGACTCCAGTACGTACTCGCACCTTACCCTCGAGCTTCCGACCAGGGCGCACGCATGCGTACGTGCGGGCGGATGACGCGTCCATGCACCCTCGAAGACGGAGAGGACGGGAATCATGACGCGCATGGGCTTCGGACGCTGCGCGCACCCATACGCGACGCGTCAGTTTGCAAAAAGGGGGGCGATTTGTACTTGAGCAAAGCAAGTGAGTATGTGTTCACGCGTTCCCCACTTCGAACAATGGTCGGAGCAAGCCAGAGCCGGTCACTGTCGTCGGCCGTGCTGGCAGCCTGTCCCACTGCGGTAACTTCCAACGGCTTGCTCGATTGAACGTATCGCGTTGGCTGGCCTCACCTGCTGACTGACGGAAGTCGTTTGCGCCGTGGACGGTGGAACATGTGCGAGGGCAAGGTACCCAAGCTCTTGCTAGTACTACGCGCGTGCCTATTACGGAAGCGCCTGCATATGATGAAGTTCAGTATAGCGCTCGTACGTACCGGAGCGCTAGCAGCTCGGTACGAAGGATCAGGTATAAGGAGAACGTACGTACGTGTCTCTGCCAGTGGGCGGGATTGAACTTTGGAGGGATTGCAAGTCAGAGCAGGAAATGTGGCCCACCTCAGTACGAGTTTTGCCCAGGCTGCCGCGGTGCTCCCTAAAGCCTAACGTCAGAAACTTGTCTCCTACTGGCAGTGCGCATTCTCGCGACTCCAGACATGACACGATTACTACATATGAGCACTAAGGCATGGGTCTGGACCGTACGCTTAAGGACTTGCCCGCGGCGCGTGGATCAGAAGAAAGCAAGAGGCCAGCGACTCGGGAAACGGGGACAGCGGACAATGCGAGCACTCGAGCCGTCCACATCGATCGCGATTCGTCGACGTCGAGTCAGGTGTCCAGGACAGCTGCAGGTGACCCCCTTAGAAACATGGTCTGCCTATCCTCCCCGCACTTTGAGATTCGGTGGTTCTGTACTCTGAGTCTATGGGCGAGGGTGCAGACGCTTCACACTGGCTCTGACGCATAGTAAGAGGGACCGTATCCCGTACACACGCACGTACATGACGGTGAGGGTTGCCCTCGGTCGAGACGAGAAGACAGGAGGAAGGCTTCGTTGGTAGCTCGATGACCTCACATGCCATGGCCACTCACCGCTCAGCTCGCACACTGGCACATCTCACACAAGGAGTAGACGGGTTTCACAGGCAGCTGGAGATGCAGCGGTATATTGGGCATTGACGACGCGGTATGAAGTGTAGCGCAAGGGAATAGGCGGATAGATAGGGTGTAAAAAACACGGGGAAGAGAAGCGCAGCGATGCGGATGCGGGAGATTCGAGTCAGAGGTATCCTACGCACGTCACAGAGGAAGCTAGGAAGCATCAGACTTCAACACATACATCGAACGGGTGACCGACCGACGGCCGACGCGCCGGATCGCACTATTGCACTAATGCACTGGGGGCAGACGGTAAGGGTAAAAGTAGATGTGAGAGAAGATCGTGAGCAGAGGAAAAATGCGGAGGCCGTAAGGTAGAGATACATGGGAGAGCGGGCACTGATTAGTATACACGATGGATCGGAGCAAGGGCATGCATGCGTGGGGAAAGCGGGCTCTGGGACGCGGATAACACTCGGGACATGGGACGAGGGAGGAGGGGAGCGCGAGAGGAGCGGGGAGGCGGCGCGTCGCACCGCGCGCGCGGGCTGAGAGTACTTTTCGAGACCGTCGAGTCGACGTGTTCCCATAGCCCGAACCCACCAGAGGGGGTAGTAAGATGAGAGGCCGCGCGCGCGCGGCGGACGCGTCACTCGTTGCCTGACGAGTGATCAGACCGGAGAGGAGAGACATCGTCAGAATGGGAGGAGGTGGGCGACATGCGGGGGACGGGCGATCAGGGAATTCGGTCTATGGTGCATAGGATGTGTACGGAAGGGAAAGGAACCGATCATTGCGAGCCGACCATGACCTTGAGGACCATGTTGCCGTCGTCGTCGCGTCCTCGGGCGAGGAGCTCGAAGGCGCGGGCGGTGTCCTCAAGCGAGAAGCGGTGCGTGATGATCTTCTCGATGCCCGGGAGCTTGCCCGAGGCGAGGAGGGAGAGCGCATCCGGGTATGTGTGTGCATACCGGAAGGACCCGTGGATGTCGACCTCGCGCGTCTGGGCAGCGGAGATGGGGAGGACGACGTTGCGGGAGCCCATGCCGATGAGCATGACCTTGCCGCCGGTGATGGCAGCATGTATCGACATCTGGATGCACGGCTCGGCGCCGGTGCACTCGAAGACGATGTCGAAGCCGTCGGGCATGTTGAACTCGGCGAGGGCGGCAGAGATGTTCTCCTTTGATCGCCGGAGCTGCTCGTCAGTCGTCTTGGCCTTGTCTTGCATAGGGAGGCAGTAGACCTGCTCGGCAAAGCCGTTCTCGAGAGCAAAGTCCAATCGTGTGGGGTTGATGTCGATGGCGACGACGCGTGTTGCACCATAGGACTTTGCGAGTGCGCAGGCGAGGAGACCGATGGCACCGACACCGAAGACGAGGACGGTTGACCGGGACGCGGGGGTGAGCTCTGCACGGCGAGCTGCGTGGAGGAGGACGGAGAGGGGTTCTGCGAGGGCAGCTTGCTCAAAGGAGCAGCTGTCGGGTAATCTACGCGAAGACGCCGGGTAAGCAAAGATTGTTGAACACGTGTCCGGATCGGGGGAAGGCAATATGGGGGCGAGCAGGAAGGGGAGTTGCGATAAGGGAGAAGTACTTACGGGTGGAGGACGTGTGCTGGGTGGTTCATGCGCTCCTGGAGAGTGCCGTCGGAATGGGGGAAGGTCTTTGCTGAGCTGCAGAAGCGCATGTTCTTGCAGAGGTTGTAACGGCCCTTGGCACAGTAGGAGCAGTTGTTGCACATGATGCCAGCCTCGATTGCGACGCGTTGACCGGGGACGAGGTTCTTGACACCGGGGCCCACTGCGGTGACGATGCCAGCTGCTTCATGGCCGAGGACGAGGGGAGCTTGGACGACGAAGTCGCCGTTGCGTCCGTGTGCGTAGTAGTGGACTGGAAGAGAGTGTGTTGGGAAAGAAGTAGCGGATGAAGATGGACGAGAAACTCACGATCGCTGCCGCAGAGGCCGGTGGCCATTACGGCAACCTGAGCCTGACCCTGGTGTGGGGGCCAGAGGGTGCGCTCCTCGAAGCGGAGGTCCTTTGCGCCATGGAGGACGGCTGCGTGCTGTGTCGGGAGAGCGATGGGAGACATTGTGAGCGGAGGGGAGGATGGGCTGAGCGGCGGGTGGCTTACGGAAAACTTGGACGGAAACGCGAGGGGACTTTATAGCAGAGGATGGAGTCGCGTGAGGAGCGCGTCCTGAACTGGACCGTGGCAGGTCCCGCCCCGCCTGCTTGAGATGGCCCCGGTCCGACTCTCCGGCGGAGTCCTCTGTGCGTGATCGCCTGCTGCTTAGTCAGCACTGGGACCCTGAGCACGGCTTCTCCCTCAGTCCCAATCCGGACGCGGCTCGCCTTCCCTTCTCGCAAGCTCTCTCCGCCCCTCTCTCTCCTCGCCCTCGCCCTCCCTCGCCCTCGCCCCTCCGCTCGCCCTTATCGCCCGCCCTGCTTTTTCCTTTCGCCCGGTCCTCTCCTCCTCCCCCAAATCCGGAAATGCAATTTACGCCCTCGCACCGTGCCCGGCCCCTCGCACCGCGCATCCGATCCGGGGAAATAGCCGGTCTGGGGTACCCCGTCCGCCCCCCTTGCCTCTTTCGGTCTCCTCCTCCTCCCGCCAGCTGCAGAGGCCAGCCTTTATAGCCGCATACACCCAGCCATGTTCGCCGTTCCTCCTCTGCCTCCAGCGTCGTTGGACTATCCGTGCTCGCCGTCGCCGTCGCTCCACGTAGCATACACAAAGCATGGACCCCACTCCTGCCGTCCCCGCACCGCAGCTCTTCTCCCTTGCCGGTCAAAACGTGCTCATCACAGGCGCTACACGAGGTACGTCCCTTGCCACACTCATCACTCTTCCCCAGAATCTCATGCACATCATCTCACCGTTTCATTTACACCCTATCTCCAACAGGCATCGGTGCTGCGTGTGCCATCGCCCTCGCAGAGGCCGGGGCTAACATCTGTCTCGTCCGACGCCCCGGATCCACAAACGACGACACCCTGAACGCCGTCGCTGCAACAGGCCGTACCGTCAAAACCGTCGACTGCGACCTCGCAGATCTCCAGGCGGTCAAGGGCCTCTTCCAGCTCGCGCTCGACGCTATGGGAGGAGAAATCCACATCCTTGTCAACTGCGCTGGAATACAGCGGAGATCCCCGGCCGTCCAGTTCTCCGAGTCCGACTGGGATGATGTACGTCTTTCGCATCGCCGCGTCTATTCCTTCTCGGTCGCTTTTCCTCAGCGACCTACCCCTTGTGTCTTTCATTTCACTTTTGACTTGTTTCTGACGTGTCCAGCGGCTTCTGACTGACCACCGTCTCTCTCCCATGTTTTTTCCACCAATCTCCCATCCTGGCCCTCCCAACAATCTGCCACCGTCACATTCCGTCCCCCTGGTTCCGGCTTATCGCTTCCTCGCGTCTTCCTTCCCCAACTCATCCTCCCAACTCGAAACATCTGTGGCCATCCCATGTTGCACGTGTTACTTCGCATCGCTCCTGGGAACGACGCTGTTCATGTGCCATCCCCGTCGACGTCACCTGCTCACTCTCGAATCTCCCGGCCACGTCTCTCGTCCTCCCACTAATGCGGTCTACAAACTAACTCCCTCCCGTTATCGTCGCTTCTCGTCTATGGCGTGCTCTGTCTGATTCTCGCCGTCCGCACTGGTCATCCCACCCCTTCCGTGTCGCCCGTGGCTCGCACATCCGCGGACGTATTACCAATGTCATGCTCGCCGTTGCCTATCGTGTTCGCATCTCTCCAAACACGCACGCGCTCCGACCTCGCTCCTATTCGAACCGTTTCGCCGCCCGCGACGCGCCGTCGCCTTTCGCAAACCGCACGACGTCGCTCTCCCAAAACCGCAACGCGCATATCATCCTCACGACAAACGTCATGCACGTCATATCCCCACCTCATCGCCCCTTGCGCATATACCTCGCTGATCACCGATCGCGGATCCGCAATCTGTTTTCCTGAACTGCGACCTGCCGTGTGCCTCGTTCTTCACTCTCGGCCGTGGGATACGTCACCGGGTCTATCGTCCTTCACCCACTTGTCCACTTCTGGTATATTTCTGATCATCGCATCCTCAAACTCGCTCGTCCCCACGTTCGCAAACGCTCTGTGGCCGCCCTGCTGGCTTCGACCGAACAATTTCCGTTTTCCAAAAACGCAACGCCATCTACTCGCCTCCTGTCCTGGCCACGCCTCCCCTGAACTCCTATTTTCCTATTGCGCTCCCTTACTACCTCCGTTCGCGCCGTCCTTCTGCACGGCACTGCGCAACACGATGCCTTGTCACGAGCAGGTCATCAATGTCAACCTCAAGTCCGTATGGCTCCTCTCTCAAGCCGCAGGGCAGCACATGGTGCCCCGTCGCCGCGGGAAGATCATCAACTTTTGCTCCCTGCTCACGTTCCAGGTAGATCCCCCCTCCCTTATTGTCTCTTGTCCTCATGTCCCCAAGTCTCCATACTGCCGGAGACGTTGGGGATCGTCCCTCCCTCGCAACGACTTCTGACAATTACTCTCTCTTTCTCTCTCTCCTTTTTTGTGTGCGTCGCTGCACCGCGCGCTCGCGTCGTGCTGGGGACATGAAACCTACAGGGCGGCTTCACGGTCCCTGCGTACGCTTCGGCCAAGGGTGCCCTCGGACAGCTGACCAAGGCGCTCAGCAACGAATGGAGCAAGGAGAACGTCCAGGTCAACGGGATCGCCCCGGGATACATCGCAACAGACATGTGAGTACTCGCTGTTTTTTTTTCTTTCGCTCTTCGCTCTGGTCGTTCTCGTTTCATTGTTGTGTTCGCGCTCCTCGCCCACCGTCGGGCATGGGCCGTCGAGAGATGTTTCCCGCCCACGTCAAAGCAGAGCGACGGCCGGCGCTCGTTTTTGCCTTTAGTCCCAACGTCTCCAGGCGGACGGTAGCCTTTAGGCTATAGCTGGTAGCCATGGCATGCGCGCGTGCGCGTGTGTCTCTCCCGATCTTTCTGCTGCGTTCTTATGCCGCTCCCTTCGCGCCGCTGCTCCGAGCTTCGGGACCGACGGCGTTCCCACTGGGGCTGAACGAGCGGGCTTGGGCTTGGGCTTGCTACCGTGCGCCTCCTGACCCCGTATGAGTTGGGATGGGGCACGTGAGCGGCAGGTACGTCGTTTCTCGCTGCGATGGGAGATGGCGTTACCCACGCTCTCTCCCATGGGCCGTGTCCCATGAGCGATGTCATGCTTGATGCGCAGGGAGAGGTGGGGGCGCACGAAGAGTGGGGTGTTTGCCCGCTTCACTTTTGGCCCCGGCCGTTTCTTCTAGCTTGCGCGATTTGCCGGCTGCGCGCGCCCGCACGACGGGCTGTGGTCCTATGGTCCGTTATCCTTGCGCCCAATACTCCGTCGTAGGCCGTCCACCGGCATCGGACTCCCTACACTGTTTTTTCATGAGAGGACGGGACGGCACTTGGACGGTTGCATATGCACGGTGGACATGATACACGTGTGATGCGCACGCACACCGCAGCTTGGCGGCTTCTCGATTTCGTTCGCGCCTCTTTGTATGGATTGCTGTTCGCGCTCTACCATACCTGGTCTCCGCTCTTGTCGGCTAGAGGGCACTGGCGCATGCCATCCTCGTGTACGGCGTGCTATCATGGTCCGGACAGGAGACAGACTGCAGACGACGGACAGAGTCTTCCATTCACACTGGCGTCCAAGAGACAAGTTTCCGCAACTGCTATCGCGATGTCCCTCTCTCGTTCGGCTCGCCATCGCAGACGCTAACTCACCTCTCTACCTCCCTTCCCTCCTCCTCCTCCTCTTCACACAGGAACGAGAAGCTGCTGCAGGACCCGGTGCGGCTGCGCCAGATCTCGGAGCGGATCCCTGCCGGGCGGTGGGGCGAGCCACGGGACTTTGCCGGCCCCGTCGTCTTTCTCGCGAGCGCGGCGAGCCAGTACGTGTGTGGGGAGGTGTTGGTCGTCGATGGAGTAAGTTCTGTTCTCTCGTCTCCTTCCTTTCCTTCCTTTGTTGCTTGCTTCCTCTCCCCTCCTCTTCTTCTGGCCCTGCTTCTTGTTCGTGCTGTTCTGTTCTTCCGCCGCTTCCACTGCTTTCTGGATTTCCGGTGTGGGCGTGTGCTATCGCGCTATCGTTGCTCCCCTTGCTCCCCAACTCTTCACCATTTCCGCTCTTCTGTGCGTTGGTGCGGACCGGTAATGTCGTTGCTGACGGTCTCCACAGGGATGGATGGGACGGTGAACGACACGGTGAGCGGGCCAAACACCACGCGCGAAAAGATGGAAATTTGGGGGAGCTCGGATCTTGGAGGGTCGAAAGGAAGCGTGGGTACGTCGCAAGAAGCAAATGGTGCGGTCGTTGTGTACAAGTCCATATGCCGAAGTCGTCTTGAAACGAAACGAGAACGTCACTGCTCACTGCCTCCGCCCTGCCTTGCAATGGCATACATTCCCTTTACCACCGCTTCCTGGTGCTCGTGAGCTCGGGGACGTGAGGCGGTATACTGACGCTCTCGGCCGTACCGCACGAGGTCGAGAGCGGCGTATTCATTCCGATAGTTTCCATCGACGTCATGGGCGTCGAGTCGAGTCCCGGTCGGTCTGTACGGGGCCGTCGGACTCGCTATCGGTGGCAAGACGGGGGTCCGCAGTGACCAGTGACTCCTGGTCGGTGTCCCAGGGACTTGGTGTCCGAGTCCGGTACGACAAGTGCGAAGAGTCTGCACAAGTTTTACCCGGATACCCACTCGCTCCAAACCGTTTCTGCGCCGCGTGCGTCACCTCGTACAGCACACCGTGCAATTCCGCGGAGTCTGTACAGCCTGAGGGCGGGGGAGGAGCAGGTGGCGCAGGAGGACGGAGGAGGGGCGCAAACCTCGGGAGTCGGGACCGAGATCCGGAGAGATCCTACCCGTGAACTGCTGGGGGGACGCGATGGCCGATCGTGTTAAATTCGTGTTGTCCATAATAGCCGAGCGTACGCGCCGATCGCGCTACGAACCCGAGCCCAGCGTGTCGGGCTCGGTTTAGGGCGATCGGGGGGGTCGGTAAATGACGATGGGGCGCGGGTTAGGGCGGGGCGGCGGTCGAGGCCCTCTCGCGCTCGTTGTTCACGCGTTCGGGAACGATGCGGACGGCGCGCCGTGTCGTCGTGGATCAGAACGTACGGTGACAGATTTTACGGCGGATTTTTTTTTCTTTCTTCTTCTTTCTTCTTGTGTGTTCTGTTTCGTCTGTCCGGGCTCGTGCGGGCCGTGCTCTGCCATGTCGCGTGTTCGCGTATGATCGCTTCGGTTCGTTGTTGTTATGTACTTGCAGCTGGCGGTGGGGAGAGGCGGTACCTCGGGTCGGGGACTGTCGGACCGCGTGCTCTTGCGAGAATGTTTTGGTGTTTTATTGTCTTGGACGTTCCTAGAATGAAGGATGAAGAATGAAAACGATGCCTGCAGCCTGACGATGTCCGGTCCCGGTGGACAAGAGATCCAGAAAGCGCTTTCGATTTGTTCGTCCAACTGCGGAACGCGCCCAGATGGTTGTACACAGGAGACTAGGTCCAGAATTTCCGTTCGACGTAACAATGTTCAAGACAAGTTCACCATGCTAGAGGCCGGGTACCTGAGCAAGGCGAACACGAGCCACGAAAATATGTGAGCATGTAGTGAGTGGGCGTCCATTTCTCTACTGTCTACAGGGACAGGGAGAGCTGCATACCAACATCATCTTGCGCTCGGACGTCAAGATCGTACGTGATTCGTGAACGACATCCGCAAGTCCGAAACCTCCGGCTTGGCGGGACGGGAGCCCGTCCCGGTGCACTCGCCTCTCGACTCTCGCAAGTCGTCCTGGACGTCCACACACACTACTCTATCAGACCCGTGGCGGCGGCACATTGTGGTCGCCATCAGCGTCCGTGCGCGGACATTCGCTCAGCTCTCTGCCGCGGCGGTACCGGAGGCGGGGGACAGGTTCTACCGGACCTCGTATGGCAAGTGGGCCGCCATCAGGGCATCATGGCATCATGGCATTGCATCAGGCATTCGGGCGGCACCCCGCACCTGTGCCGCCCCGATCGCATGAGGACACGAGGCGGGGTACACAGGGACCTACCGCCTGCCATTGGTCGGGCGATGGTGATATATGACCATGCGCACCCGAGCGGGTCCCGCCGACGCGTTGCCGAGCTGAGCATGACCTTCATATGATATGCAGGGCGAGCGGGATCCAGGCAGGATATCATATGTTCATACGGCGAAAGGATGGTAGGAGGCGCAGCCTGAGGGAGGAAATGGAGAAGGGGTTCAGTGGCAGAGAACGAAGGACACAGTCTTTGCTCTGGCAACTTCTTCCTTGCAACAGTGCGTCTCGTCCGTCTCTCTAAACATTTTCACTCAGCTTTCGCCGTCAAGGGATGAGTGTTCGTTGACGACGGCTCTATGCGACCTCCGCTTGCGTTGCTCAGACATTCCACTCGGTAGCATGCTTCCTCTGCGTCTTTCTGACACCGAAGGGTAAGGCTCTTCGATGGTGACCACTCGACCTATCCAATAGGCTATACGCGCGTTCATTCTACCCCCACCACGAATTGAACCGCATGCGCAGCGATGCTCCACATTGGCGGTGCTTCTGATGAACGCTGCAAGGACGTCGTCTTCGTGGGCTTCTACCAATGGGGGCCAACTCTGCTCTAAACTGACAAGCACACATGGCAGTGATCCGTACGAACTGGAGACGGCCGAGAACTCCAAGGACCTTCGCGTTCTGGGTCTAGTCCGATCCACTTGCACACTGACACCGTCCGCACACACGCTCGCGCACAGACATGGCGGCGGGAGGGGTCCAGACACAAGTCCGAGCGGACAGAACCAAGAAGGAACGGGCATGTTGCAGGCGCGGAATGTCGCGCGGCGACTATCGACTGCCAGCTTGACAGCGTCTCGACCGCGAACCCAGGCTGACGCCGCACGTTCCACAGAGAAACAGAAGGAGGCGCGGCGGGCGAAACGGGCTTCGACCATCTTGCCCAGGATCAGATCCCTATTGAACGCCCCCGCGACCCTGCTGCACTGTGGCTACGGACCCGGAATGGCAAGAGGCCCAAGAACGGCAAGACGCAGATACCGGCGTGTTCCCCTCATCCGAGGCTGAGCTTCGCCGGTTCGGAGTTCTTCCCCACGTGCATGAGGTGGTCAGCTGTCCTGCCGGAGGTGCGAGCGGGAACGGGATGGCGAGACGTCGACAGGAATGGGAACATTGTGGCCCGCGCGTCTGCCGCGAGCGTAGCGGGTTTTGCGGTTGTGTCTTATCGCGGCACCATGGCCTTGCGCGAGTGTGGTTCTCGAGCGTGCCTAGAACGTGCCGCACTGTGATATGTTCGGCGGAATGGCTGGTAGAATCACGGCACATGACGAAGGACGAAGAGGAACGGCGCACCAAGAGGTGAAGGTACGGGATGCAGTACGGCGGGTTCGCTTCGTATTCCTATGAACTCGCTTCGTTACCGTGTTATACTGCACGTTCTCGACCAAAGATAGTGCGCGTTGTACTTTGCTTGAGGACGATCTTCTCCACTACCACTGAGCATTGCTAACACGCACTTCGTAGGGGGCTGCATCTTACGGTATCAGCTATTCAGCCAAATCGGTAGCAGAGCATGGAGAAACGGTCGGGCAGCACAAGCGCGCCAGCTCATTGTTCACTGTACGCTAGATGCTGCTGAAAGCTCCACCGCGCATGACCACAAGGCGACTAGGCTTCCCACCGGCGAGAACTCGGGAACAAGATGAGGGAGGGGCAAGCTCAACGACGCAGGGAGCCGTTTGCAGCCAGGAAACAGAAACGCGCCTGGCCGTGCCTGCGGCTCGCCGTTGAAGCGAGCTGACGCGCTGCGGCTTGCAACGAGGCACGCGTCATGATCTTCATCGAGCGAGCACATGAGCGTCGAAGCGGACCTTGACTGCCCCCTTCCTTCAGGTGCGGACCAGGGGGCTGGAGAGTAGTGCATGTGAGCAACCGGCGAGGCGTTCGGTGTGAGAACGACGTACCAACGTGTGTTTTCAGGTTCCGAGCAGATGATGCACGATGGGCATAATGAAAACATGAGTCTCTCCTCAGCCCGAGGGGACGGAGTACAAAGGCTGATTAGTCGCCGATAACATACCTAACTCCACGAGCGTGTGCGGGGCCATCGCAGCTCGTCGCACATCGAGGAAGTCGTGGTCCTGTGATGTGGCCCCAGTCTATGGCGATAACGGGGCGATAGAACTTTAGAAGCTGGGATGGGCCGACTGACTTGGCAGGATAGCTCTTCGCCTCTGTGATTCCATCAGGCGTAGCAGCGCGTGCAGCAGACATTGCCTTTCGGGGATGCTCGTCGTGACCAAACTAGGTTCGCGTGTGGCCAGCCGGTATATGCGCCCGGGTGCAATATGGGGCACACCTGGGATCTTCAGGCATCGCCGACCTACGCTTCTAGGTTACGGAAGCTGTATGGCCACAGACTTACCGAATCCGTAAACGCCGCTGCGAGGGTAGATCTGCGACATGCAAAGTGGTAAGTAAGGGAACTCTGCAAGGGGCCAAATGAAGTCCGGCAGAGTAATCCTCGGGTACGGCTGACGCGGAACACCGAGTGAGATGGACATTCAATCGCGCTGGGCTGTTCGCTAAGTTAGATATCCTGAATGTCCTATTACGAACCTGTCAAGAATAGAACTCTGCGGTGAGAGGTAGGAGGCGAGGCCGCGTCGACGAAACAGATCAGACCGCGGAAGGTGGAGTGGGAGAATGCATGTTCCAGGTGTACATTCTGGCCAACATTCAGGTCTCGACTCTCGAACACGATGGGCTTCGAGCGGGGGAACCTTCCAACATGGCATCCAGCGACGAAACGATGGTGTATTCTGCGGAAACGACTGTGGATGGCATGAGGGGCACATAAGTTAGGAGAAAAGCCACGGTTTGCTACAATAGTCGTCCACCAGTAGACAGAGGGACCGTGTCTCGTATACGTACAGAGGTTGGTCGAGGCTTGTGTCCCTGAACGCTATCAGAGCGCCTTGTATGCTAGTGGTTCGATGGATGGCGGACTCTTCGATTCGTCGGAAGGGTAGTAGCTCTCCAAGTAAACTTCCGCTGTTCCCAAGGCGAGGTCGCTCATGTGCTCCCATTGCGTCGTCTGACGCGTGGGCATGGCAATCAGGACTGCGACGTCGCCCCCACCACCCACCAATCCAGCCAGGTCTTCTTCGTCAGGGTCTCTCCTTCGCCCCATCGGGAAAGTTAGCGTTCTGTACGTACGTATGTATCCACGTCCATGCGCGCAAGGGCCCAGAACGTGTGAGAGAGAAGTCGTGAACAGTAGGAGGGTCGCGCAGGGACGCACCTTGGAACCCTCGAGCTCAGACTCCGAGTCGACTTCGCGCGTTCGAGGCCGACGGACATTCCAGCGGGGGAGGCGGCATCCGCGGGACTGACACGGAGTGCCAACGGCTGTTCGACATCCTCCGTCAGCCTCTTCTCTCCGACATCGCTCGCAGAAGCATGACATTGATAGGAAGAAGAGGTGCTCACTTGTAATCGGTCCCATGCGATCTCCGACGCGTCTGCTTTCTCATCCAGCAGGACATGCTGCACGCGCACATCCCACAGCTCAGGCGGGTCGTCCGGGATGATAGGAGGAGGAGGAGTGTCCGCTCTGTTTGCGAGTAAACGGAATCGTCTGTTCCAAGCACGCCGTAACCTCGACGACATCACGAACGCCGCTACTGTCAGCCCGAACAGTGCGATACAGCCGACGATGATTTCGGTATGGCGATGGTGTTTGTGTTTAGGTTCTGGACTAGGAGCCATTTGCGTCAAGTGTCGGCGAGGATGTCGTCCCTCGAAGGAGTACAGCGGAAGACTGGCAGGGTTGTGAGGCCATCGGCGTACTCTGTGCAATTGAACATGTTGTCGAGAGGAGACAAGTGTCGGGAGCGTTAGGGCGCAGGCTGTGCCCGGTCGCGGGCGGAGGTTTCTCAGCGTCAACCACCGCGACCAGCCTGAACCCAACGTCAGCTCGGGCCGCCCCAGTCACCCTCAATAGCATCCAGCCCAACGCGGTGCCGAGGTCAGGAAACAGGAAACACATCAAGACTCCGTCATCTATATACCTGTACAGATGTCTACTGGCTACACCAATGGTGCTGGGAATTCTCCTCCTGACCCATCTCACACGCCAGCCATCTTTTTCAGCATCGCGAACTCCTGCTTCCCAGTCGCCTTGCAGAGCGAGTAGAACTTCGACTGTGGGTTCGACAGCAGTGCAGCAGGCGTGTCGAATTCTGCGATCCGACCTTGGTCGAGCAACATGACCTGTAGCACCCCAGTTCCCGCCAGTCAGCGACCCGTCTAGCTCACCACGTAATGAAGATTCCAAGGAACCTACTCTGTCGTAATCAATGACCGTCCGGAGACGGTGGGCAATCGTGAGGATCGTACTAGACGCGAACTCCCTGAGAACGTAGAAAGGGTCCGGGGGTCAGAGATACACAAGATAGACATGAACGCCCAACTCACTGTCGAATCGTCTTCCCGATAAGCTCGTCAGTCGCGTAGTCGACACTGTACATGAGTTGTCAGCAGCCGCTCCCCCCGTGTTTACGTTTGCGCGTCACTATGCATGGACTATGCACACGCGCGCTACATACCTTGCGGTCGCCTGACACCACGGAGACGTCACGATCAGTCAACTGAGCCCGCGGTCGGCCACAAACGAGGACACGCACCTCGTCCATCAGAAGGACCTTGGAGCGCTTCAGGATCGCACGCGCCATACAGAGCAGCTGCTTCTCGCTTCACAGCGCACGGACGCACAGAATCAGCGAGATCGTGCATGTGAAGGAACCCCGGAGTGGAGCGCTCACCCCGTGGAGAAGTTCTCGCCCCCTTCCGAGACGGAAGAGTCGAGATTGCGGAAGACGTTGGCGTTCACACCCTCGTCTTCCTCCGATACCTCTCCCGCCGGAATGAGGTGCACCCGACGGAGGGCCTCGTACTGCATCCCATACTCCGTCAGAACGACGCGACATCGGAGACGACGGAACACCGAAAAGCACGCACAATCTCAGCATCCTCATATTCGTTGAACACGTCCAGGGTCGACCTCAATGTTCCGCTCAGAATCGTCGGGTCCTCTGCAAGCGCGGAGGAATGAGTTCCCGGGCGAGCGGGCGGGTGGGCATCAGAGCGGAACGGACTTACGGGGGATGATGGTGAGCTTGCTCCGGAGATCGGTCAAGCCAATCTTGGAGATGTCCAGGCCGTCGATGAGAATGCGCCCCTCGACGGGTTCGACGAATCGGAAGAACGACAGCGCGAGGGTGCTCTTCCCCGATCCCGTACGACCTAGAACACCGACTTTCTCACCAGGACGAACCTCAAACGACAGATGGTGGAGGACGTTGGGAAGCCCGGGCTGTGCAATCGCCGCAGAGAGCTCGTCAGGGTCCAGTTTCCAGAATGGTAGAGATGACAGGGACGAACCGCGTATCGGATGACCAGATCCTCACACTTGATCTCTCCACTCGCAGGCCACGACGCTGGGGGCCTGGGTTCCATGAACTCTGGCGGCTCCCGCGGCAGTTCTGAGAACTCCTTGACACGTTCCACAGCGACCTATCAGGAGCCTTTAGGGTGTTGACAGCGACAGATCGGGGACCATTCTCACCATAGACTGTTCGAGACCGACGAAGCGACGAACCTGCGACCCAACTGGTTATTGGGCAGTCGAACGCTCGGCGTTGCATATATAGACTCACCAAGAAGAGGAGCTGTAGGAGTGGGTCAGCAAAATTGTTTCCCATGCGGTGACAAGCCAAGACTCACGTCGCTCAGTAAGGAGGATGCGAAGGCCAACGCGAAGCCCGCCAATGAGGCGTCGATGGTTGGTGTGAGCACGGCGACAAAGGCTGTAATGCCAATGACAGCGCTGGAGAGCAGATTGAATCGGGCGGACAACCAACGGTTCACTGTATGGACATCGTGAGGAACAGCTTCTCGAGCGCCCCTAATTGCTCGGACTCACCACCCCACATCCAGTAGTACGGGTTCGCGTTCTGTAAAGGAGCAAGGGTCGGTCATCATCACGGTGATCTAGGGTGGAGATACATCGCCTACAGTATCGGCGCAGCGAAGCATGTCACGCAGGAATTTCGATGAGGCACCGAAGGCTCGGAGGACGGCGACGCCCGCGATCGTTTCGCCATAAATCGAGTATAGCGGGGACCTGGTGACGGAGTCTGCGGCGGAACGGAGGATCGGGATCGTGAGCAGATTCCGAGCGGAACAGGATCGCACGCACCTAATCTACGCATGTCCCGAGATGTTTGACCGTAGACCTTCGCGGAGTGATTCTCAGTCGGGACCGCAGCGCGTAATGCATGACGCAACGTACCTTTCCAACTAGATGCGCATATCACGACGTGAGAATGCATGATGCAGCGGGAGTTGGGTCACTTACTACTGTAGTAAAGCGATCCAAAGATGAGTGCGGCAACGATGAAGGGCGGCCCGCCAACCACCGAAACGGTCACGAAGGTGGTAGCCACCGAGAGGCCGTTGATGACACTGCGACCAAAATTGTCAGGAAGACTGCTGTCAATGCCTGTCCAAGAGCGACATTAGTTTATCTTCACCCACGTATCAATGAGTGCGTACCCTCAAAATCTTTGCCGAAGCGGTTCAGCAGGCGACCCCGCGAGACGGTGTCATGGAATCGGATATTGGCGAATAGAACACCCTCGAGCAACTCTGAATAGACTATCAATATGTCGTTCGGGCGACACGCGATTCCGGACTCACTTTTGTAGAGTACCACTGATGCGTGGATACCGCCGTTGTCTGTATACAATGTCATAAGAGCGCTGTGGTGAACACCTGAGCTTGACACTTACAAAGAACAAACCACCGGAGCGTCGTGAGAACGAGACCTGGATACAAGAAGGATAAGAAATGCTGTAGAGGACGCGAACCACTGACATACCGAAAGCTGTGATCTATAGTCATGGAAAGTCAGATTGGTGCACACCTAAAACGAAGGGGATCCACTCACTCCTGCATACACGCTAATGTAGAACGATGGAGGGCGAGGTTCACCCTCCTTGAGGTAAGAGCCTGACCACACGCTGTATGCCAAACGCTCAGCGAGCCATACACTAGTCGTTCAGCAGAGCAAACGTACCGTAACCACCCGTTCTCTAGCACCGGAGCCATAGCCGCGAGGCCCAACGCACAGGCGAACGTCACCCAGTATCCATACCCACCACACGCCTTCAGATAAGCCAACCAGATGTCCTTCCCAATGTGCCCAACTGCGCGCTTTTCCTCCTCGATGAGCTTCCTCGGAGCCTTCTTCTTTTCTGGCTTTGCCTCTGACTCGACCATTGTAGGCGCGACGGTCGAGCTCGCCTCCGAGCTCTCCTCTATCGGTTCGGCCAGCTCTTCGATTGTCTGCTCCACCTTCTCGACGGCCGCCTCTTCTTTCTCGTCCGAGGCATCGGCGGCGCCAGATTGGATCAAGGTATTCAGGACGCCAGACTTTTGGAATTTTTCATAGTCGCCAGAGAACTGCACACGACCATTGTCCAAGGAGACAATGTACTTTGCGCCCGGGGCGCAGAGCTGCACATGGTGAGAGACGAGAATGATGGTGCGGCCGCGCATCAGGTCGCCCTTCAGACATTCGTTGTAGAGATGGTGAGCAGTGTGCGCATCGACTTCACAGAAGGGTCAGTACTGTCGTTTGACAAGAGGAGATCATGAACATACCAGCCGAGAGAACGTCATCGAGGAACAGAACGGATGCACGTGAGTATACTGCACGGGCAAGGGAGACTGGTTACATGCATCAGCTGGGTGGCCTTCCAGTATGGAAATTACGCTTACCTCGAGCCTTCTGACCGCCGGAGAGGTTGACCTGAGTTTGGTTAATACATGACAACAATTGTGCTCAAGGAATAGATGACATACTCCACGCTCGCCAATCTCGGATTGGTCTCCGTCTTCGAGGATTTCGAGATCGCTCAAGAGAGCGCAGGCCTGACAGAAGATGAGTCCTCTGGCTGTCATAGCTGTCGCAGTCCTCCTGCGCATACCTCGAGTGTCTTTTGGTAACGTTCCTCCACGTAGGGCAAATCGAAGAGAATGTTATCTACGAAGAGATTAGATTGTTCGTAATGTCTCCAAAAGCACGAGTCACTCACCTCTGATCGACGCATTACGCAGCCACGCCGACTGTGGGACGAACGCACACACACCCTGAACGATCCACTCCTCCTGCGACACCGCCACGCCCGCGAAAGACGCAATGATATCCGGGGGCGACCGCGGGCAGAAGAGCTGACCCGAGAGCACGTCCGCCTCGCCCAGGAGCGCGAGAAGCAGCAGCGACTTTCCGCTCCCGAGCTTCCCGCAGATGAGAGACAGCTCCCCGAGCGGGAAGTCGAGGGACAGATCCATGAGGACGAATTTGTGCCGGGGCGTCGATGCAGCCGACGGCGCCGCGCTGCCTCGGGAACGGTCCTGCGGCCAAGTGATCGTCGCGGACTGCAGGGCGATCGGGTGCGGCTTGCCGTCGAGAGGGGGAACAGGAGTGACTTCCGCTCCGAGGAGGTACTTTTCGATACGCCGGAGGGAAACGGCAGACTGGAGGGTGTTGATCAACGTTTCTGGCAGAGCGTTGAGGGCGAACTTCATTTCATTGAACACTGTGATGGCCAATGAATCACCGACGGCACCATGTATGCTTGGATCTACTTACCACTGATGGACGTGAACGCAATAGATGGTGTGAGAATCTGTTTCCGGATTACAGCAAAGTGCCAGAACGACACCAGAGTTACCAAGATGGGAGATCCGTTCCTGTGAACAGGTAAGTCCCCTGGCCAATACCAGGCCAACAACTGACTAACCAGATCGCGTTCCAGAGCACCTCGATCGTGTAGTTGAGCTTCTGGTACTTCAGCTCACGTTCGCGGATTTTGTGCACGCGAGCTTCGAAACTGCGCTCCCATGCCATGAACTGCAGATGACACGCGTCAGCCCGATAGATTGCCTGACATTAGCGCGAAGCTACGAACCTTAAGCATGCGAATACCTCCCAGAATCTAAGGTGGGGTCAGATATGTATTAGCGGCTCCATGGAACGCATCGTACCTCGTTCATAAGCGCGACACGCTCGTCTCTAGCCTTCATCAAATTATCCTGCGCACCCACGACGACCTTGCCCGCGAAGTGGTTCATCGGCAAGAACAAGCACGTCACCGCAAGACCGAAGAAGCAGGACACGCCCAACAGGCTGTAGAGGAAGAGCGTGCCAATGAGGATCTCGATGGGCGCGTCCACGATAGTGAACAGGTGCCAGGAGAACTCGGAAACACGATCGACATCGGTGGTCATCAGCGTCATGATCTGTGCTTTGCTCGAAAAGTCGTCTTCATCGTCGTCCTTCTTCTCCTTCTTGTCGCTCTCTTCAGAGGTCGACCCTGACGCCGAAGAGGAAGCAATGTCCTTCCGGACAAGCGTCTTGGCGAAGAGGATGGAGTTGAGCTGGATCCGCATACGACACTGAAGGGTCGTCGTGGAGAACGACCACAGTTGACCGGTGACTGAGAGCCGCACGTCAGTGTTATATTTTCTGCATTATAAATGGCAGCCAACTTACGGATTTGGGTGCAGGCATTGCTGAAGAAAAGCCCAGCACAGAAGACGAAGCCCCAGGCTCTGGTTTCACGCCCAGGGTCAACCTCCAGATACCGCACTACGCGCTGCAGGAAGAAGGCAGGGACATAGAACATCGTCGCAGAGATGGCAGCAAGGAATATAATCATGAGCATGGTCCATCCATTCACTCGGACCAGACGGTAGGCGAGCTCAATGCCGGAGCCGGGAGAGGGTCGCCATGACCCTATACGCAACTTCCAGCGACGCATAGCTGCGCGCATACTGGCAAAGATGGCAGTCGCACGCATGTCGGCAGCAACTATTGGGAGGTCGCCAATCTCTAGACTCTCAGCCGTGTTTCCGAGCATGACGACCTTGGTCGTGTATGAAAACAGGAGGACATCCCAAACCGAAGCACCTAGTGATCTGAATGAGCATGACTTCGACAGAACAGAACACGTTCGACTGTTTGATGAATAGCACTAGAGTCTATACGTGAGGGCAGGTCTTCCTCTCACTGTACGACGCTCTTGCATCAAACTCCCTGAAGTAGCACGCATATACGCTTCTACTCGTATTGGCTCACGCGAGAACAGTGAAGGCTCACGTACCAACGATGCCACAAACATTATCTTCATACCTCGACGTAACTTGCATGAGCGTCTTCTCCGAGTAAATCTGCTCCGTCGGGAAATGGAGCTTGGGTCCCCGAGGTGTGGTGACGACTATGAACATACACACCGCATACAGTGCATAGACAGTGTACCATAGGGCAAGAGGGACCCCAGACGCAGCGAAGATAGATATGACAGGTCCCGGAAAGGGAGTCGACGGGAGGATTGCGGTGGCCGTGAACAGTGTGGTGGCCGCGAAAGTCAGGATCGAAAGGTGAACGACCGAGCGCGAGTGCGCCGAGTACGTCTGGTTCACCGCACGTGCAGATATGAAGAGGGTGTACAGCGCGAATACAACATGAAGAGCGTAGACGGAGATGTTCTGCGTGTCGTCTTCCGTGATCGACCAGCCCAAGCAGACTGTTTGTATCACGAGTATCGCTGAAAGGAGGATCGACACGGCAAGTTTCCAAAGCCGCATCTGGTATAGCTTAGCATTCGTATGGCTACTGGACGGTGAAGAAGACATACCCGTTTCCAAAAGTTCTCCTCGTCTATAGGCGTGCCGTCCACAAAGTCTTCGGGCTTGGTCACGTTAAACGGGTCCCGCGTCAAGCCCTCCTCCCCTTCCACAAACATTGGAAGTGCGTTCTTGCTGCCATTCCGTTCCGAGAGCACGTATGCGACTAGACTCGCGCCGCCGGTGACCGTGAGGGCAATCGCGACCGGTAGCTGAAACTGTGGCATGCGGGTTCCGTGGGTGGTACAGTCAAGTGGGAAACCCAGAGAGAATACCAAGGAGAGCCCTTTTGCAACTCTACGTGTATGTCGGTACCGCGAGCACACGTAGAGTCAGACAGCGAGGGAGTCCGAGTCTCAACTCAGATGATATAATGTGGACGAGCGGTTGCCGGAGACTTCGGCACGAATATTCAACAGAGATAAGCTCCCGATCGGCATGTCTCGATCACTCCTCCCGGCCTACTTGCTTATTGATTTATACTCTTGGTTTACTCACCCTCAAGTCTACTGGAATCATGTTCGATATGTACGGTGCGCACCGTACGTGAGCCTAGGAGCAGGATATGGTGGCCAGTCGATCAGAGCTCATCCACAATCGAAAAGCCCAAGACCGTCTACAAAGCGCTGATACTTAGACAGCGCGCGCTTTCACCATGTTCTTCCCTGCCATGTGCGTCAAGAATGAGTCACCGGTGCGCTCGATATAGGACCAGTGGGACACTGCCTGTACAGCTTGGATTGCGCCCAAACGACACAGAGGTAATGGGTGAGATCAACGACAACGGATTCGGAGATGATGACATATATTCCGGATGAATTGAATGCTATTGACAAGCTATACAAACGACTGACAGCACGAGACCAGGTTATAGTACACAAACCATAGCGAGATAACATAACACATCGCGATAGACCGCGCGAACTCGATCACCAAGACATGTCTGCTCAATAAGCATCAGCATAAAAGTCGAGCCGGCATAGATAGAGGCGACATTACCTGACTTCTGTTTCAATCTTCGAGTCTCCTCCATGAGCGCCGCGACGTGCTTGTCGAGCATGTCGACATATGGTTTCAACGACGTCTTCTCCCAGTCAGCATGGTGCTCTCCACCTGCAGCAGCACCCTCACCGCCGGACGGAACGGCAATGCTATCAAGCTCTCGCAAGAGCTGACCAACAGTGGGCACACGTGCGGGATCGAACTTATCAATCGTCCGAGGGTCCACAGGAACGCAGACACGGCCCGTCTTTGGGTGCACGCAGAACGGTGCTTTGAGCAAATGGTTCCGGCGCTTGGAGACTTCGGCATCGAGACGGGGATAGGTGTACTGCAGGACGATGTCTTCCTTCGCTCCGTTCAAGATGGCCTAACGGTGGGGTCAACATATGCTCGTTGCCGGAGCTGCTCCTGAGCCTACCTTCTTGTTACGTTTCTCCTCTATGGCATCTTCGAGATCCTGCCACTTGTCTTCGGATGACCTGTCTGTGTCCTCCTCCCACTTCTCGCGCAACCTGGCCACGACGTCGTTGTCAGGGATGAGATGCAGAAGCGCCTGCCAGCCCGCCTCGGACGCGAAGCAGTCTTGATCGGCGAGGATGAGGTCATGGAAGATGGGTTCAAGCATCCTATATGCAGATCTGCGGCATGCTCACGATGAACAGGCGGCAGCAGGAATGAGAGTTAGATGCACGTACGCAATAGAGGGCGGCAGCGGCTTCCCACTCAACCTCACGTTCACCTTCTTGTGCATCTCCTTCCCTCCATGAATGACCGTCAGCCAGCCGACAAGTGCCCTCCGCTGGTCGTCCGTGAGTTCCAGTGCTTCCCGGTCGCTGATCCACAAATGGATACCACGACGACCAGAGTAAACCCACAGCAGGTGCTTGTAGCCGAACTGGTCGCGGAGCGCACGATCCAACACCTTTACGGCGGCGGTGATGAACGTCCAGCAACGTCGGCAGATGTCGGCGCCAGAGCAGCATGTACGAATGGAGTCGTAGTCGGTCATATCGATATCGAAGACGAGTTCGCGAAGTTGGGGGGAGAATGCAGCGGGTCGGACAGTCTTCTTGTCTCGGGGCTGTGACGAGAGCGCGGACATGCGTCAATCCAGATGTTTGCATTCCACGGCGACTCGTTCCACCCCTCCACCCTTTCGGAGATTATATGCACTCACCCTGGCGCTGTATACTGGGCCAATCTCGAACCGGGTCGGGTTCAAGGCGCACACTTTTTGCTTCAGCTCGTCCGCATTCGAAAAAGACTGATACCGTAGATAGACATCTCCCTGAAGCGTAAATGCAAATTCGCGATGCGTAAAGAGTTTGGTTGGTGTGTGTTCGTGGTTCAGCCATGTGAGCAGTGATTTGAACGGGTAGAGTCGTCGATAGAAGGCGAGCATGATGTCTGGAGTAGTAGGTTCGGTCTCCGCCACAGCCATCGTATAAGTGGGATGCACGAGAGAGGATCTTGTGTAAGTTCGGAGGAGAGGTGGGGGTCGAAAACAACGAGGTGGGAGTCGAAAACAACGCGGCCAGGCTTGCAATTGCAGCGCGTCAGATGAAACGCGACCTGTCACATGTGACCTACCGCGTAACCGAGGCGTCTAATCCCTCCAGGCCTCTTCCTCGAGCGCTCTCTGCCCCTATCCCGGATTCCCTCCCTTTCCCTCCTCGCTGTAATTGCTTTCCTGCCTACATCTATGCGTTGCAGGCGAAGCTAACTCTGTCCAAGACAATTTAACTCAATGAAGGCGAAACATAGAGCATGCAAACAACCCCGGAAGCAGGGAGTAGGTTGTTTTCTGGCTTTCACCCTTCATGGTCCAGATCTTAGGTCTTTTGGGGGACCGTTATTGGCGGACGTGCAGAGGTCCTCAAACAAGACCGAAACTTGTACCCGAAGTGCAAGCCGCGAAGTCATATGTTCATAGCACGAGAACTGGAAGTATAAGTGCTGCTGGGTGAGTGCTTGCATGCTTCTTGGCCAGTATCGGCAGTTCCTATTGGCTGCCACTATGGTGGTATTGCTGCATAGTACTTAGTAGTATGGCGGCCCCCGACACTGCACGGGATGGAGGGCTTGAAAGCGTACCTGCACTTATCTGCATGTACCGCATGCATGAGGACTTCTATGCTCCGTCGGAGTCCCTCACAGCTTCTTTAAGTTCTTGGTGGAAGTTGTTGAACTTGTTGCCGCTCTTCGTCCGATTTAGCATGGAACGTGACATGCGAGGCGTCGTGGATGATACAGTTGAACGCCGCTGTGCAACGTGTTCCTACCTGGGTCTCTGGTGTTTATAGAGACCATTGCCAATCCTTGGTCTATTGTGATTGAATGCTCAACTGAGAAAATGCACTTTCGAGGGGCTGGTATTGAGTTGAGCCGCTTTGATTGTGGAGACCCATCGGATTGTCGTTGACTGCGATGCCTAGCAGTTCCTGAACGATGATCAACCATTGCTATTTCAGAGATGTCGCGTTCAATGCGGCCGTGCGCACGGCATGTTGTTGGAGGCTTGGCACTGTCGAACAGTTCGTAGCCATGTGCTAGCGACCGGCGTCTGATCCAAGTTCATAGGCTCAGGTACAAGCCCCCAGTTACAGGTTAGCTAATTGATGCACCGAAATACGTGTTGCTCAGCTGAGGGGTTGTTGGGCGAAGGCAGACATACCCACTTCACGAACCAAGAGTGGGCTTGACGGCAAACTATAGCTAACGATTAAATACCGTGTTCCAAAGAGGCGAGCGCCTAGACTTATCGTTACGAGAAACGAGCCACATGCTCAACGGACAACAGCGGGCAGGATTCCTTGACGAAGTACAAGGGCGGCATCAGTTTCGCCCACCAGCTCACCGAATCTCGGGCCTCTCTAGCCGGACTTTCTGGGCGGGATATCGCCATCAAATGACGACGGCGCGCCCCAGTCGTGAGTATAAAGTCTCTGATGCTCCCTCCCTTCGACGCGCTCTCCTTCGCTTTCGGCCCTTCTCAGCACCTTCTCCTTCGTGCTCTTTGCATCGGTCGCAAGCATGGTCGCGGGTAGTTTCCTCACACTCTTTTCCACTGTCCTCGCGGCAGTCAAGTTTGCGAGCGCTGATACGTCTGCGCTCGAGACGCGCGCCGCGGATCCTTGCGCTGCCATTGGCGGCAAGACCTGGGTCAGCCCGGCGGAAGTGCGCGCTTGCTTCCAGTCCTTCCCTGTCGATCCTGCTGTGAAGCAGAACGTGAGTGTGGCGTACATGTTCAGCGCTGTGAATGGTACTAAAGACACGCTATCTGCAGATCATCGACGTCGTGAACAAGACCCTTGCCTTCCACACTTCGGTCAACTACCAAAAGCTCGCACCTGCGCCCTTCACGCTCGACGTGCACGAGGACCTGCTCGCAGACCTTGCGCGCATCAGCCACCAGAGCTACGCGTCCGACTATGATCTACACATCGACCTCTCGCGTACCCTCAAGCGCCTGAACGACGGTCACTGCGTTTACATCAACTACTGCTACGATTGTCAGTACGCTGCTTCAGACCTCTCGAAGCCATACTGACACAACTTACAGCGCTCTTTGTTAATTACCTTCCCACTCCTTTGGTACTCCTCACCGACAAGTTTGGTATTCAGACGGTGCACATCGCTCCCGAGGCGTTCACTGTCGCGTCCGCCGAGTTCAAGGACGAGATTGAGACTTGGCAGAATGCCCTCCCTGGTGCGCTCAAGGGTCAGCTTGCCTCGGTAAGTTCACCTGATGTTCAGTGAAGCGTACGATTGAAAATTATTGGCTCGTGTGACAGCTTTCTGGCGCGAAAGTGCTCGCGATCAACGGCTTGGACCCCTTCATCGCCGTGAACGCGAATGCTGCCATCAGTGGTAGTTACCAGGGTCTCGCTCAGCGTCAGAACGCGTACGTTGCGTTGTATATCATGTGAGCAGTAACTGACACACCATCCATAGCTTCTGGTCCAGCTACAACGCTGGTGCCGGCGGATGGACCTACCTCCTGGGCCAGTTCGCTCAGCAGTCGCTCCCTTTGTCGGACTCCGTCAAGCTCACGGTCCAGCGTGTGAACAGCACCAAGATTGAGACTGTCACTGTAAGTACTTCACGCTTACAGGCCGCACACTCAATGCTTACTTGTGGATGGCTTAGCTCCCCTATCGCTCGCGCTTCGGTTCCGCGTCCGTCCCTTTCACCGACTCCGCGTCCTTCCGCCAGAACAACTGCGTCGCCGACGAGGGCACTAACGGTATTGATGTCTACGACACCACGGCGAAGCGCAGCATCATCCCCCCGAACCCCGCTAACAAGTTCCGCCAGGCACCCATGCCGAGTGCCAAGGAGGAGCGCAAGCATCTCATGAATGTCATGCTCGACACCGCACCCCAGATGGATGTCTCCCTTCCGCCTACGCTCACGCCCTCCAGTCCGCTCCCTGGTAGCCACGCCGTCGTGCAATTCCACTTGCTCGATGATACGAAGACGGGTGTCCTTGCTCTCGGCAGCTTCTCCGGCGACTCCTACGGGGCTTTGCAGACCAACCTGTTGTCTGGCCTGCAGAACTTGAAGAAGCAGGGCGCTACGCAGCTGATTGTCGATATTGTGAGTCTCCTTGTCGTCACGTCAATAGGATTGCAATACTCACCGCCGATACAGTCGAACAACGGAGGTGGCTACATCTGCGTCGCTCACGTAAGTTCACACTCACCTCTGACTGGTCCTGAGATTGACGAACCATTCGTTCGGTCAGTGGCTCCATCGCATCGTGCGTACTATCTCCATGACGTTCTGACTGTTGGTGACGCTGAAACGTGCGCTTCGCGAAGATCGTCGGCCCTAAGTCTACCTCTGAGCCTCAAGCTGGTCTCGACACCGAGACCCGTGCCGGTCCTCTCGCCCAGCTCGTCGTCAAGCAGATCGCCAACGGCGCAGACCCTGCGAACCAGCTGCTCTACAACCCCCTGCAGTGGAGGTTTGCGAATGGCTCGGACATGCCCGCGAAGTACGATTGGCTCAGCAACCCCGTCAAGAAGGTCATCAACGGCCGCCAGGACGCGTTCAGCCAGCGCCTCGGCCAGGAGTGCCAGCCGTTCGACAACGAGCCCCCCGCTGAGGCGCTCTTCGACCCGAAGAAGGTCGTCATTGTTGGCAACGGCCGCTGCGCGAGCTCGTGCTCTCTCTTCAGTGTGAGTATCCATTGCTGACGGGACAGGAGCAACGAACTTGTGAACGCTGATGAGGGCGTCTGTAGATCACCATGGCAAAGGAGGAGGGCACGAAGACTGTCGTGTACGGCGGTAGCAAGCTAGTCCCTCAGCAGTACTGCGGCACCGTCGGTGGCCAGTCGACGGACTTTTCGACCATTGATACCGAGATCAAGTCCACGGGCCTGAAGAATCACACCCTGGCGCCGCCCGACTTGTGAGTGTTCAGGCGTTGTTTGCGGTCAATGGACGCCACTTACCTCTCGTTGTAGCGTCACGAACAGTGTTCAGGGTATCACCTGGCGTCTCGGCTTCGGTATTGACAAGCCCAACGAGCCTGAGGGTAGGTCCACCCATATCCACGCCGCGGCTGAGGATTGGAATCTGACTGTCTTCTGTAGAATGGCAGAACCACCAGGCGGATGTAAACCTTCCTCTCACTGCTGAGACGTATGTCTTCTATGCTCATTAAATATGGTGAGATGCTAACGATTGTATGCTCAGTGTTAACAACCCCGTTGCGATCTGGAACCAGATTGCGAAGACTGTGCTGTAGTTGAGCGACCATGTATCTCACCTAGTATATCCTACTTCAGAAACAATACAATCCTTGCTTAGTTCCCAGGTTTGCGTAAAGCTGAGACCTCTCCCCATTGTCATGTACATGAAGTCGTGTTAGAGTCGTATAATTGGATTGGCCAGAGTCTAGTGGCGAACAGATGTTTTAAAACTTGTGTCGGCCTGTTGCTGGAGCCTGGAGCGGCTGGCGGGGCTCTCTCGGAGCTTGCCGGGCGTTGGACTCAGGCGCTTAGTGGAAGTCTTCCTCGTCATTCTCGTCGTCGACGACCACATTCCTCCTCCTCAAACGGTCTTGTTGTTGTCGAGGATCAACTACTCTCGTCTCGCCAAATATTCAAGATACTAGCTCGCGACACACGATCTGGACAGAAAGAAGTCGAGGAGGAGAGCTTAGCCCCGACCACTCTTCAAGGTTCCCTCCCTCTATGACGACCTTTCACAGTTCTGGCTCTTTCACAGAGCCTATAGTTGTTTCGGACGAGGAAGACGCTGCTGCTGTGGAGGACGAGTTGAATAGGTAAGAAGGAGGACTTTGACGTTCCTCAACATTCATTACCTAACACATTTGGGCAGGTGGACCGACTCCTCAAGCTCAAGCACCAGATCACCTATATATTCACCCACACTCGACGTGTACTCATCCTACCACACACCTCTGAATTCTCCACCTGCGCTGCCATCTTCACGAGGTACGAGTTTTCAGTCCAGCGTGGCGTGCACACCTAGACGTTTGCCATATCACAGTACCCTCTCCTCCCGCGTCGGTTGCCCTCCCGCCCCCTTTATTTGGTCAGAAACGCAAGTGGACAGACATGCGCGACTCTAGCAATGCGTTTTACCCCAACGTTCCCTCCGATCACGCTGGTGGAAGCAAGAAGAAGAAGAAAAAGCAGCGGAAAGAACAGCACCACCAGCCACAACCCGTTGCCTCTTCGTCTACCGCAGTGTCCGGCTCAACGACCCAGATGCCACCCCGCGCAGATGTTTACCCGGTCAAGCAGGAGCCTCCTTCCGAGCGACTACCTGATTTTCCCACTGCCTCACCTTATGGAAAATGGCCATATGAGACGTACTACTACGATGGGGCGTATACGTCGCCGTTGGACGCATACAGTCTACCCAACCCCTCACATGTATCGCCAGATGACGAGTATCGCCCAACTGATAGCCTCTGGCACCCTTCGGAGCGGCCTTCCACGTTATCCGCTCTCGCGACCCCTTGGTACCCGCAACATCAAACCCACTACCCCGTACCCGAGACTACTTTGTCAGCTCAGGCTCTTCCCCGTCCTCCTAGTCCCTCGGCAGAACCCCCAGCAATCGTGGCACCTGCACCATCCTATCTTCCTACGCTCAACCATACACCTGATACGTCGCAACCCTCCATAGCCACTGAGCACGCTCAGTCAGACCTTCCGCCTCTTTTGCAGTCGTTCGATTCGTCTCTCAGCGAGCGTTTGCGTCAACTGGAGGCCCTCTCTGCTTCTTTGCTAGCTCTCGCTGCCGGGACAGCGCCTCCGGTGGCAGACCCAGCCCCTGCGCCCCCGTCTCCGCCACGCCACTATCGTCCAGAGGCCCCCCCTCTTACACATGTCCCTGGACCATTGCCGGCTCGAACTCAGCCGGAGTCGTTGAAGCGGCTCATCGGCGTACCGGAGGACAAATGCAACCACGGGTACTTCGACCTCGCCGCACCACACCTCGAGCCGCCTTCACCTGCGTCGCCCATTCCTCCTGTACCCGAGTTCACGCTGGTTATGGCGCAATTGCCCAAGAAATACCGCAAGATAGACTTTGTGACGTCGTGGGCCAAGCGCTATGGCACGCCGGTGCGTGTCGTTCTGGATTCGAAGGCCGGAAAGGCACTCCTGGAATGGGTTGGTGCGCACTCTGTGGAGAGTGCATTTACCAGTCTGCGATTCCGGGGGTCAGACGGGAAGGAGCACATTAGGGTTTACAAGTATCGTGGTGACAAGCCGCCTCCTGCCCCTCGTGCTGCGGAGTTACCCAAGGCGCAAAAGCAGGAAGTTGAGGAAGGGGAAATCGAGGAGGGAGAGGTTGTGGAGACGAAGTCGAGGAGGAAGAAGAACAAGGGGAAGAAGAAGCAGCTCGACCTTCAGGATCGTCTCACTGAGCCCGCTGCTGCTCCGAGCTGGCCTGCACATGCGGAGACACTGGCGCCTGTCGTCGTCCGTGACCAGGGGGCGTCGTCGACGGCCTCACCGATTTTTCTCCAGCATCCCATACCTCCACCGACAGTGCGTCCATCTCTCATTGAGCGATTCGACGACCCCCCTGCTGTGATCGCCACCCGGGAGGAAGCAGGGGAGGAAGAGATGGAGTTGGAATCTGACGATGAGGAAAAGAGAATTTCGCCTCTGTCTCCTGTCGTCGCGAGCACCTCCGGCAACAATGTCGGCTACGAAGAGGAAGATATGGACCTCGAGGGCGAGGAGGAAGAGACTGGTGCTGCAGCGGAAGATGCAGATGGAGAGGGGGACGATGACATGGACATGGAGATGTCCAGTAGCACCGAGGAGATCTCCCCGTCGGTCTCGCCAGAATCAGCGACCATTCCTACAGACGACGTCCCTCCGGCAACAACGCTTGCGCAATCGGAAGCCACCATCGAGGCCATCACGCAAGAAGTCACAGATTCAATAGAGTCTACGCTTCTACCTGCCTCGCAAGAACAAGAAGATGTCGCGGTCGCTGCGGCCACAGCCGTCAAGGAGGCACGTCGCCACAAGCTCGTAGAGGCGATCGCGAGGACGAAGGCCGAGTTGGCGATGCGGGAAGTGGCCACGAACACTCGGACGTCGCTCGTTTCCAGCGCCGGTACCTCCGAATCACCCGAGCCTATGACCCCCATTGATTCACCCGCCTTCTATCATGCAGAGGTTGCTACTCTCTCGCTACCTCATTCGGAGAAGATTATCGAACCGATGTCTACCAAGGAGGGGCCCGCGAACGACACTGGCCCGATTCAAGTCAAGACCGAGCCTCCATCCGACGCCACCCTCGACGACCTAGCGGTGTCGTTTATCTCAGAAAGCATTCACTCCGCGGGCTCGAGTCCACCCTCGTCTCGCATGACACCGGCCCTCTCCATCAATACTGTGACGACGCATGTCGATCGCCCGTCGTCGACAGTTTCCGCACCGAAACCTGTACCGGCTACGCAGTCCACCAAACCGTTCCTCATACCGCTCACCGAGGAGCAGAAGCAATCCAAACAGAAACGATGGTTAGAGCTTGCCTCGGCCAGCAAGGCATTGTTTGGGAAGCTTGCTGCGGCGAAGACAAAAGAAGAGAAGGATCTGTTAATGCGTCTGCTGAAGGCCAAGACCAAGTAAGCTTCCCTGCTGATAGTCCCCATGCTGAACAACTTGGTGGAAGGAGACGTGACGCGCAAGCCGCTGAAACATCTCATGCTTCGTAGGGCCGCGGACGAAGTCAAGCAAGAACTAGACTCGGGAGTCATGGTCATGTACGTCAACAACCTCGCTCCCGCATCGACAGTCTCGGTCGTACCAACATCCGCCACCCCCACCCCAGTGCCAAGCTCGCGAATGTCGTCGGCAACACCGACGCCTGACTCACCATCGACCGCGACGTCGATGGCGTCACAAGGGAGGAAGACGTCGCCGTCGGTGCTGCCCTTTCGGTGGCCTGAAACCGCGCGCGAGATGATCATCATCGTGAGCGACGACGAGAGCGAGTAGAGAACCTGGCTTTGTGCTGGCGTACTCTTCTGATGTGCTATGAGAGGTAAGGCGTGCGTGTGCGGCGATGCGCCTCTGTATGCGCGTATTCGCGTAGGTATCCCCCCCTTCAGTCATCCGACGACTTGCATTTGGTACCGCGCTGGCGTCTGCGGCAAGGTCAAGAATGCATGCACGCACGCACCACTTCACCTGTCTACGTACAATGGCATCGTCAGCGCGAAACGCGCAACCGATAGGGAGTACCCTCCGTTACCCGTGTTAGAAGAACGCCTAATGTAGATTATCCTCTTGCGCAGGAGCCCTCGCGCTCGCTGCTGCACCTCTTTGAGGTGAGTGCCGTGCTGTATATCCGCGAAAGGTCGCTCACAAGCCTTGTCTATCTCCCTTCCCTTCCGTCCGCGAACCCACAGAATATACCGCCGCTGTATGCACCTCACGCGCATGAACGTACGAGATCAGTTTCTCCCCTTTTTTCCCTTTCCGCTGCCGCTCTTCCTCTATTTACGCATGGGCTCCTACGACGTCGGGACTCCTGAAGTCTTTCGCCCGTCGCCCGTCGCCCGCTGCGTGCGGCTTCGGACGGGAGCTAGGGATCTGACCCGTATGCCCTTACCGCTTTCTAAAGTTCAGTCCAGCTTTTGGCATATGATGTGTACCTGTACGTCTGTCGCTGAAATTCACTGCTCCCTATCCTTCTGTCTCTCTCGTGGTGTATGCGTGCGACGTAATCCAAGACTGGTATCAGTGACTCGCTGTTCCATGCAGAGGTAAGGCAAGGCAAGGTGGCATGAGATCTCCGATCCGGGAAGCTAGCTAACTATACACACTGGGAGTACAAGTGGTAGCGATACAACAACTCGTAAGATCGATGTAGTAAGAGAGTCTGTTCTATACATAACATAGAACGAGACGATGGCAAAGAAGCGGCCTATATGTGGGTAGGGTGTTTGTCACGATCCTCCCATAGTCATACTCGACGTCTATCATCAGGGGCGATAAGTCGCACTGCGAACGCCGGGGCAACAGGGCGGAGCTTAACGACTGTCTGGCCCCGAGTCTCGACGAATGCTCGTTCATAATACATAGGCGTATCCGGCCGGACACCCCGTAGCACTGGCCGGTGACTTGCATAGCACACACAGACGCGGAGGCAGAGAGATGCCTGCCGTCAGCGGCACTGGTGTGTGAGCCGTTCGTCGGACGGTGAGACTCCTGGCGGGGCTTGGGAGGAATAGTACTGGTACGTGCGTGCGCCCGGAGAAGGGGATGACAAGTCGATAGGTAAGCGAAATTACAAGGGGGTTGGAAAAGTGAGGGAGCGCGAACTATGACGACGGCGGGGAAGTCGTGCTCGTTGTCGGTTGCGAGTCGGCCTCTGGGTCGGGACGGTAGGAGACGACGACTGTGCCTATGCAACAGTCGGGCATCGGGGATTCGTGTGGGTCATCAAAGCGGTCGTGGTCGTGAGCGGACTTGAGCGGGGCTTTGCCCGTGCCCGCCGCTTTCTCGTACCCGAACGTGGGCCCGCCCGTGCGGGACGGAGAAGGCATGGTGACGGTCACCGCGAGCTGGACTTCGCGCAGGGGTAGGCTTGAGGGTACGGCATGGGAGACATGGAGAGCGTGCGCGCCGTGCGAGGCGCTGCGCTTGACCCGCTCAAGGATGCGAGAAGTGAGGCTTGGGGCCGCAGGTGGGGGCAAGGGCTCTGGGGTGGTCTGGTCTTCCGGCGCAGGGAGGTAGAGCGCGGCAATTGGCTGGATGGAGCGGCTCTGGAGGGTCATGCGACAGGACATTGAGTGACTGTTCTCGTTCTGGCCGCGTCTGACCACACACTGGTCGCCTCGAGATATCGGACGAGGAGGGTGTGGGGCGGATAGAGATGGAAAGATGGTGCTCACCGAGACATGGGCCCATGGACTGTTTCCTGCTCCTCCTGTACTTTCCGTTGGTGGCCCATCAGACTCATACGATATCTGGGAACGGGGTACGATGTAAATGTCGAGGAGCTTCGGCTTCTCTCCTAACTTAACCGGAGGCTTCAGTGGACGGCCATTGACGCGATTCACGACGACGGGCCTCATTCGACGCATAAGAAGGACGCCGATGAAGGCGCCGAGGAGGAGGCCCGCCGCGATGCATACGAGGATGAGCGGGGGACCGCCAGGAGACTGAAAGATGGAGCTGAAACCCGGCTCGGAGCTGCCCCCACCACTGCCGCCACCTGCGTCGGGCATCGTCGAGTCGTCGTCGAGAGAGCTGGAAAGGGCGAGGTCGGAAGGAGATCACAGGCGGGGCTGAGATTGGGATTACATATATGGAGGAGGGAGACGGGAGGAGCAAGTCGACAGTAAGGGCAGGAGGGAGGCGGCCTGGGAGACTGCAGACCACTATCCGCCCTCCCAGTGGCTGGGGCCTGCTTCTCGCCCCCATCCTCCCCATCCGAGGCGCTTTCTGACATATCCAGCTGCGCTTTTCCCATCATCCACACCGCTCCCAGAAACCCCCCGTCGCTGCGCAGCAGAAACAAGCCTGAAGTTAGCAATGTGAGAGCTGGGGAACTCGGGCAACCGGATACGTCGTGAGGATTTGCCCAGTCACTGTGGCCCGCTATCTGACGGCCACATCGTTCCGGGCAATGCGACACCTGCCAGTATGCACTGTCTGGCACAGATGAACTATCTGTCCAGGGCAGTCCTGCAATCACGATATATGAAACAGCCAGGATCCCCAAGTCGACAAACGCTACTTACCGAGTGCAGTCGATAGACGTGTTCCATAACGCCTCAAAACGCCTCCATTACGTGCCACAGGTTCTAGAGACTATCGGAGCCCCGACTAACCTCTCTAGTTCTTGTGATCCGGAGTACGCCTACATACATGCTCACGAGGCACCGCTCGTTACGGCGCGCCTCTCTGCCATACTTAATAGTTGGCGTCCGGAGCTCCGCCTCGCTCAGAAGTGGAACGGTTGCTTGCCGTCGAGGACCAAACACCCCAAACGATCACCCGATGTCTAGGGGTGGTCAGAGGGAGCGAGTCGAGTCATTCAATGCTGGTCTTATAAGCTCAAGCTCGCTCCACGACCTATCCCTCCACTCAACCAAGCGCATCTATTAGACCTCTCACCCGCAATCAGCCGACATTCCTCACCATTTTCACTTCATCCACGTCGGCTTCTGATGAACGTGGTGAGAAGGCGTGCAGCCCAAGGTGCGTGTGTGTTTATGTTTGAGACACGTCCAGTGGACGCGATGGGCGGTGTGCCGTAGTATACGGCGGTCGCCAGCCGAGAGGACTGAGGAAATCCCAGCAGACGGAGGGGGATGTTATAGGGCGGAACCGGGAAGCAGCTTTGATCTGCCTCCGGGTTTGTGCCTGTCACTACGGATATTTTTGAATTTGGTGGTTGCCGTCCAAAGATCCGGGAGCCTGTTTGTTCCTTGAACGATCATTCGCCCAGTCCATCTGTCGCCGCCGGTGAGCAGCTGCTGATCATCTTCCACCGGCCAGCGGCCAACCCTGCGTCAGTCCCATAAATCCTTTGGGCTCTCTCCGACGCCCTCCCCACACTCGCCTTCTCCAGCTCGTACCACCATCTTCGTTTCTTCTTCACTTTCTTGCTCTGTCTACGATTCGCCCATATCTACACCCATATAATACCCTTGCACGCTATCTCTCGCTCTCGCGCTTCTCTCTGCCCTAATCATCTCTAAATACCCTCTCGTCGCTCATCAACATGACTATAGTCCTCACCCCCGTCTGGTCGAACGGTGTCCAGAAGCTCAAGGTCATCTCCAGCCGTACGTTTCTTCCTCCTTTATATCACGCGGCTACTCAACGCTCCCCCCACTCTAGCGCCCAACAAGCCTGCTCACGGCCTCCTTCCTCCCGCCCACGATGAATCAATCCACGCCCTTCGTTGCCTTGCCCAACTCCGTTCGAAGGACAAGAGCATCGAAAAATACATCTACCTCTCCCAACTCAAGGATGCTGACCCCCGCATGTTCTACCGCCTCTGTTTGCAAAACATGGCCGTGAGTCTCGCGCGGTCATTCTCTTGGCAGTGGGATCGGTATCTCACACTTTGCTTGCCGCGGTAGGAATTCACGCCTCTCATCTACACCCCCACCGTAGGCGACGCATGCCTCCAATTCTCCCACATCTTCCGTCGCCCTGAGGGTCTCGTAAGTACCACGCACCCTTTCGCTGTCTGGTTTCCTGATCCCCGCATGTAGTTTATTTCTATCAAAGACAAGGGTAACATTGGCAAGATCCTCCGCAACTGGCCTCGTATCAACGAGGCCCGTATATCGGTCGTTACCGATGGTGCGCACAAGATCATGCTTTTCCTGACTTTCTGCCAACCGTTCTCCAGGGTCACGTATCCTTGGTCTCGGTGATCTTGGTGTTAACGGTATGCCGATTTCCATCGGCAAACTTTCCCTCTATGTTGCCGGTGCTGGGTACGTACATCCTTCCTCATACATTCGAAACAGTATCTTAGACTCCGCGCCCCAGTATCCGCCCGGAATCTACCATCCCCATCTGTCTCGATCTCGGTACCGACACCCAAAAGTTCCTCGATGACCCTCTCTACCTCGGTCTCCGCCAGAAGCGTGTCCCCATGCAAGTCATGCACGAGTTTATGGACGAATTCATGCACGAGATGTCTGTCACCTTCCCCAAACTGCTCATTCAGTTCGAGGATTTTGCGACGGACAAGGCTTTCGCCTACCTCGACCGCTTCCGCGACAAGTACCCGCTCTTCAATGACGACATTCAGGGAACCGGCGCGGTCGTCCTCTCTGGGTTCATCAACGCTGCGAAGCTCTCTTCCGCTGCGTCCGGCCGCCCGCTTAGTGACCATCGCATTCTGTTCTTGGGCGCGGGCTCCGCAGGTGTTGGTGTCGCCATGCAGCTCATGAGCTTCTTCAAGCTCCAGGGCTTGACGACTGAGGAGGCTCGCGACCGCATCTACCTTGTGGATTCCCAGGGCCTCATTTACGATGGCCGTGGGCCCATGGCTGAGCACAAGAAGTGTATGTACATGATCGATTTCTCACATTTTTCGCGTAGCATCCCGGTCTCACCCGCGTCTTTCGCAGACTTCTCGCGCAAGGACTACAATGGCGCTCCCCTGACGGACCTGACGAAGATCATTGAGTGGGTGCAGCCCACGGCGCTCATGGGGCTCTCTACGACCAAGGTTTGTGTCTTGTACTGTCGCACCTGTGACTGATTGGCTGAACGCGCTTCACTTGGAACTCTTTAGGGTGCCTTTAACCAGTCTGTGATCCAGACCATGTCTGCGCTCAACCCGCGCCCCATCATCTTCCCGCTCTCTAACCCAGTGCGCCTCTCGGAGTGCGAGTTCCACGAGGCCGTCAAATGGTCCAATGGCAACGTCCTCTTCGCCTCCGGCTCGCCCTTCCCCGAGGAGCAATTTGGCGGGCGCATGTTGTACCCCGGCCAAGGTGCGTCTCCTCCCTTGTCCCCTCCCTCCTCAGCGATGACATGCTTGGTCTCACATCGCTAACCACGTACATGTGTGACTCTGCAGGGAACAACATGTACATCTTCCCCGGTCTCGGCCTGGGCGCGATCCTCGCGCGCGCGTCCAAGGTGACGGACTCGATGGTCGAGGCGTCCTCGCTCGGGCTCGCGAACGCGCTCACGCCGGACGAGCGCGCGGACGACTTGCTGTACCCGCGCGTGGAGCGCATCCGGGAGATCTCGGCTGATATTGCGCTTCAGGTCATCCGCGCGGCGCAGAAGGCGGGCGTGGACCGCTCGACGGACCTGCGCGGGATGAAGGACGCGGAGCTGTTGGCGTGGGTGAAGGAGCGGATGTGGCAGCCGTGAGGTTTGTGACGACCGTCCCCACCCCCTCCTCGCACCTTCGCTCTCGACCCCCCCCCTCCCCACCTGCATAAGCATTCGCGGGGTTACATGATCCACTAGAATTCGGTATGCCGCGGGCGTCGCGGATTAGAAGGCAATGCGGATTGCGTATGAAGAAGTATTTCTAGAGTATAATTCAGTGAATTTTCTCGTTCATGCACATGGGTTGAGAATGAGCTACGTGTATACGTATGTTGGCGCGTATGTCTTCTAGGATCATCAAGATACCCTCTTCTGGCAGTGCCAATCAACGTGGTGCATTTAGTCAAGTGAGTATATTATGCGCTAGGAAGGTCGATTGGTTGGCTGATTGTCTGAGACAATTTGTATAGGGTGGTCATTGAGGTCTCGTCAGACTTGCGAGGCGTACAGCATAAGTGCACGGATGCTGCTTTCCTCGAATTCCCATGGTTCACTGGAAGACGAGCGATGATCATGGCTGTGAACGCTTGCGACGCCACAAACGCCCAAGTTTCGACGTACGGGATTGTACGCATCTATTTCCACTTTCCATTGCGCGGCGCCGTGGATGAGTATTGTTCTCGATCCTTCTGAGCGCGTGGACTATGGCGCCATGTCGTAAGGAGCCTGGCAAGACTTCCGAGGCTCAACGCTTGCATTTCCGTTGTCCGTCACGAGGTCGGACATTGCGTGGCAGTGGTTGCAGTGCCTCGGCGTGGTTGTGTGGTTGACCTTTCCTTAGTATAAGTAGCTCTCGCTTGGTGCAAGGCTCTCTTCGTCTTGGGCACCTTGTGCGGACTACAGTACGTAGCTAACGTCGTAACATTCCATCTCTATACTGACAAAGCACTCATGTAGCTTCCGCCAGCCCCTCAATAGCGATTGCGATCTGCTGTGAGTCTTCTGTCGCCGTCGTGCTGTCGTCCCTGTGCTCAGTACCCTCGTCAGATCATGAGGCTCATAGATACGCGGACCGGAGAGTTCCGCATGGTCAACGACCCGCGGAGGGCTCGTTATGCCATTCTATCGCACACATGGGCCAAAGAGGGTGAGCAGACCTATCAGGACGTTCTTGCTATCCAACAGGAACATCTCGCACGCCGTCGATCTCACGACCGGTCATCGCCCACGAACGCCACGGACGAGCTCGATTTCGTCATGCCCGATCGCGATGTAATCGCCGCTGTTGAGACCGTCCGGAGTTGCGACGGATTGGATGCGTCCGGGCAGTGTGCGCCTACAAAAGAATGGGTCGAGCGCCTCTACGACACCCTTACGGAGAGGCGGTCCATCCTCACTGACACAAGAATTTCAGAGAAGATCCGCATGACATGCGCCCTCGCCCTGCTGGACGGGTACACGCTCGCCTGGATCGACTCATGCTGCATCGACAAGACGAGCAGCGCCGAGCTCTCCGAGTCGATCAACTCCATGTACGACTGGTATCAGCACGCGGCAATGTGTTACGTGTATCTTGCGGACGTCGACGACAGCGACGACCCCTACCGGCCCGAGTCTCAATTTCGGAAGAGCAGATGGCATAGCCGTGGGTGGACGCTGCAAGAGATGATCGCACCTCGGTACCTCATCTTCCTCTCGCGGGGGTGGCGGGTCATGGGTACCAAAATGTCCTTCTCGGTTCTTCTCGAGGAGGTCACCCACGTCGACGCCCCGGTCCTGATCCATCAACGACCCGTGGAGGCCATCAGTGTGTGCGTGCGCATGTCATGGGCTTCAAAGCGCGCAACCACGCGAGTGGAGGACCAGGCCTACTCCCTCATGGGGCTGTTTGGCGTGCACATGCCCACGATCTATGGTGAGGGGAGGAATGCATTTATCAGGCTACAGGAAGAGATCCTCAAGCGCACGTACGACCAAACGATCTTCATCTGGGGCCCATGGTGGCGTTCAGAGGCTGGTGTACACCCCCAGTGGCAGCCCAAGCAGGCGGGGAGGAGACTACTTCCCGACGAGCCGTTCGCACACATGTACGGTCTCCTAGCTACCTCGCCCCAGGATTTCCAGGAATCGGGCCATGCCTACCCCATTCGACACGATGTTTTCGCGAAACGCCTAGAACTAGCCTCTGCGCTACCACGACGGCCAGAGTATGTGATTTCCTATGATGTCCGTATCACCCTCCCCGTCATCCCGCGCAAAGCCGTTCTTCCTCTACTCCCCGAGTCCGAACATGATCTTCAGTTCGACTTCTTGGCGCTCTTGGCTGCCCAGGAGTGCGGGGGCAAATGGGTCGCCATAGCTCTGCAGGACCTGCACGATGACGGCTCCTGGGACGCCCCAATGCGTGTAGGAGCCACCTCGAGGAACTCAAGTGACGTCTTCAGCCGCATGTTCTCCCTTACCGACCAGGAAATCGACAGCTGCTTAGGCCAGATATCGGTTGACGACCTGCACATTTACCGCCGCCCGCGCGACTTTCACCTTGACGGCATGGGATTATCCGACGTCGCTCCCCACCACGACCGCTACTTCACCTTCGACGACATCACTCCGGAACCATGGTGCCCTGCGACATTGGGTCGGTACGGATTTGCGCTGTACAGCAGTGATTTCCCTTCGATCCCTGCAAAACGATTCAGGCTCGTTCGCGCGGGTGATGACGCCCTGGAGCTGGTCGACATCTATGTCCGCTTGCGCAGGGCTCCCGAAGACGAGCATCGCTTCACCGAAGTCGAGCAAGATCTGTTCGAGATCACATACAAACTCGCGCGAGCAGAAGTCGCAGCCCAACAGGGCGACTTCCCGCCTTTGGGCGACGGAGTATGCATCGACATGTGCCAGGTCCAGCCGCCGTGGTCGGCTACAGGTATTTCGACGCGGACGGCGGTGTATTTGCTACAACATACGCCGGAACTCGTCCGGGACCTCCGCGTCAGCGTCAAGTTCGGGGATTATGGTCGGGAAATTCCTAAGCTTCGGGTCGCGGTCGAGATCTCACAACTCTACGTACCTTCTACTGTGATCCGCGCTGCGCCCGCAATGATTGGTGTTTCCGACACGGACTCTGACGATGAAGAGGACGAGCACGACGGTCCTGAGCCAAGATCAGTGCCAACGGATGACTCGGAAGCAGAAAGCGTTTTAGGAAGAGTAGTCGTGAAGCAGTGGTTAGAGGTCACTCGCGGTCCTTTCGAACCTGAAGGGCTCCCGCACGATGTCTACGCCCGATCTTGGCTATTTATGACGTTGTTCAACGAGGGTTCGAAGTTGTTGGGCCCGCATGGTCCGGATTACGATAATTCTGACGGAGAGACAGTACATCCTCTGTCCCTGTATTAGACTGATTTGTACTACGCGTGGCACTTGCTCCTGGAACGCCTGGCACGTACACACATAAGTATACTATAAGTCACCTTTCATATATCATCTGTATTCTATGACAGCTATCCCCTGGCTTCCTCTGTACTGAATCTATGGATTGTCTTTGAGTTGCTTATGTACTAGCCACTGCTAGTACAGTCAACATGCAGCCACTAGCAACTTCCACGTTGACTGCAACAAATTCCTGCCCATCCAAGTTCGGGGAGAAATCGAATGCCGTGGGTATTGTAACAAGATGTCCGGCCGCGTATGCAGCACCCACTATGTCGGTCCCCGCCGCGACAATGGTAATCATGTCGGCCTCTGTGTTCCCGGGCGACTGTGGCGGTGACCGAGTTTGGTTCAAGACGGCCGGTAATTGCAACGACTTCGGTTCCATGCAAATCCTCCGAACTTCCTGGAGTAAGTATGTATGCAATGTGAGACCATAGTTTCAATGCAGAACCAGCAGCCTGCTTGAAGTCCAACTTGATTGTTGATTCGCCGTCTCGTACGTCCTCCAAAAGAGTTGTGAGAGGGACGATATCTCGATGTATGTTTGCTTCCGGGTCATTCGTCTTCGGTTGTAGTGGGAAGAAACTAGTCACAGATACTGGACTAGGAGTTCTTGGTGGATGGTCCATCATCGAGGTCCACAATTCCAACGAAGCTGATTCTGAACGCAAGTAGCCCACAGGCGCTAAGTGTCCCATAATCACGTGCCTACGGTCAGAGTCACCACGTCTTCGATACTTATTACCAGTTCATTACTCTCATCTCCATCATATACAGTTGAACACGACGTACAGGTAAGGAATTAGTATACAAAGCCCATACTCAGCGTAGGCACGCAGTCACAGAGATGTACTTGACTACAATCTAGAGCTTCGGCGCCGCCTTCAACCATCGCCACGCACTCCCTCTCCCTTTCGATACCCAATCGGTCTGATGAGGTAGCTTCACCTCCACCCCCAGCTCCGTTGCAAATGTCGGCACGAGCGCTGGATTCTTCAAAGATTGCGAGCCGACCAGCACCACGTCAGCCTGCCCCTTGTCCAGGACCTCCTGCGCGAATACCCCTGTGGTGATCCCGCCCACCGCCGCGACGAGTACCCGGTCGCCGACGGCTCTCTTGACCGCCTCCGCAAAGTGCGCCTGGTACGCTGGCGCGCGGAACTCGATCTGCTGCCGACTGTCGAGGCCGCCCGAGGAGACGTCGATCAAGTCCACGCCGTGCTCCGCGAGCAGCCCGGAAAGACGCACCGTGTCCTCGATGCGCCACGAGGGTTCGTCCGGGCTGACCTTTTCCAGCCAGTCTGTTGCGGACAGTCTATGGGACGTATCACAGTGAGTGTCAGCAACGAAGAAACGAGCGTCGACGAGTCCTGAAGGCTGACATACCGCACGAACAAAGGCATGCTCTCCGGGATAACCTCTCGTATCGCGTCCGCAATCTCGACCACCAACCTCGCCCGGTTCTCAAAACTGCCCCCATACGCGTCCGTCCGCTTGTTCGTCACCGGGCTCAAGAACTCATGCAGCAAGTACCCATGCGCCGCATGAATCTCCACCACATCCATGCCCGCATCCACCGCCCGTCTAGCAGCGTCCGCCCAGGACCGCACGACCCCCTGCACATCCTCCGCACTCAACTCGCTCGGCTCGCCCAGCACCTCCTTCTCCTCCTCCTCGTACGTGATCGGGGACGGCGCGACGAGACGCTCAGGCCACCCGCCCTGGTCCGCCGGCGCGACGGCATGCACCCCGAGCCAGAGCGGGGCGATCGAGCCCTTGCGGCCCCCGTGCGAGAGTTGGACGCCGATCTTCTGTCCTTGGCTGTGCGCGAGCTCGACGAGGGCGCGCAGCCCGGGTATCTGCGCGTCGCTCCACAGGCCGCCGTCGTGCGTCGTGATCCGTCCGTCTCGCGAGACCGCCGTTGCCTCGACCATGGTAAGTCCCGGGCCATAGATGATCTTGGCCCCCACTGATAGTAGTTCGTGTCAACGTGCAGAGAGCGGAATCGTCAGGCAAGGTAGAGCTAACAGAGGAGGATGACAAGTAAAGTGGTACTCACCCATTGCTAGGTGCCAAGGCGTCATACGCCCCTCGCTGTCTGCAGAGCTCATGCCCATCGGTGAGACCTGCAAAGGCCGTTCCGGTGAGTGCACGAATCACTTTGCGACTGCCATACATACCCAGATGCGATTATGGAACTCGAGCCCGCGTATCCTGATTGGCTTAAAAAGCGTCGGGATGGGCTTCTCAGCCACCTGCCAGGGTGCAGCCACTCCGGCAGGCGGGACCTGCGCGGGCGTGAAGTAGGATGTGTTCGGTGCTGGGATAACGCGCAAGTCGTGCATGTTTCAGTAAATCTGGTCTCTTTGACCTGCGGGTACCGTCATATATGAGCCTTTTGGGCGTCGGCCGCGGTCCCTGCCATCGGGTTGTGGCGGAGATAGGCCGCACGTCGAGTTCTGAGCTCAGACGGCGTCCAACATCGTTGCAGCTCAACGACGCGGGATGTCGCCGACGCGGAACAAGCTCGTAGTGTATTGATGCGTCACGCCGAAGGCTTCGACCAGATTGGCCTGCCGTAAATGCGTGGAGGACTCAACGGTTGGGGTGCGCCCTATGCGACACGGGCGCGTCGGCGAGTGAATCCTTGCGCCATTGTAAACCTATAGGAACACACACACGGCTTGCGCCCAATGTAACACGGCGAGCTCCAGCGCGGGTTTACGTTTACGGCGTATTCCTTTGCTGTACATAACATCAGTACGCACAGAAAGAAGAGTCCTTCACGACCAAGCTCAAGTGATGCTGGTACCGCGAATTGAGCGCTTGATGGTGGGCTTCTCCCGCTCTGAACTTGATCGGCGTCAGCACTCTATATTTTGTCACCCAAGGGTGATAGTATTGCTATACGGGTGGATCACCATTGCTTACTATCTATCAACCTCGATTGTCAGCCGGCAAAGAAGAAATCCCAGTGGACTCAGGTGGATTGCATGCTCACCTACTCGCAGCCTGAGACCGCCGTATCGTATTAGTATGCACCTCGCCTTATGTGACTGTCTGATTGCGACCTTTGCTAATGCTGATAACCCCGTTTCGCGAGCTTCTCTGACAGTATCCGGTGGGCGTCGGCTGCGGCCTTTGTCCACTTCTCCGGGATCCTCGCGTCTTCCCGCGACATATCCTCCTCGTAGAACACCTACCGTACCATAAGGTCAGACCAAGACATCAGAATGCCGGCTCAGCCCCCATGCGACCGCAAGTGCCACCTACCTCGTAAGACCACGGTCCACGCCAGCCCGTCCTCAGCACCGCATCGCAAACGTCCAACACGGGCAGATATCCGCCCCAGCTCTTCCCGTCCTCCCTCTTGCACGCCTCGTCCATGTACGGCAGCGGCCGCCACGCGTTCGACCACGCATAGAGCGGGCTGATGCCCTGCTCTTCGGCGGTCCTGCGGAGGGCGTCGGGGGTGACGTTCCGCGAGCCGTCGGAAATTTGGAAGTAGAAGATCTTCTCTGGGGGCACGGTGGTTGCGAGGGCCTTGAGGGAAGAGGAGAGCTCCATGATCGCCGAGCCCTCTGGAGGGTTCTGGAGGAGATGGTTGGCCGATGTGGGGTCGGCATACGCACGGGCTGTTCGACGCGAGGACGGGTACGTTCGTCAGTCTCTGTGGCGCCAACGGTGTGTCCCGCAACGGAATGGACCGAATGGTACCTACCACATATATGGAACGTATCAAGACATAGCCCAAAGTTGGGCCTGTCGACGCGTTTGCAGACTTCCCAGATATGCTCCCAGGTGTTCCTGTTCAATGTGTGACGTGAGCGTGTCGAGTCTGAATCATGGAACGGATATCGGACGTACACATGTGCACCCCAAGCCCACATCTCATACGCTCTAGAGATTTAGGAGGTAAGGAAAAAGCACTTCCAGGCTGGTCCGTGCGGAGGCGGCGTACGTACATACGGATGGGCGGGTCCTGGGCCGCGGCCGCGTCCGCAAGCTGTCGCAGGTCGCGAGCGATGACATCATAGTCACTGCTCGTGGACGCGTCCGGTGTCGACCCTACTTGCAACATATCGCAACCTAGCGCCTGTTAACATTCAGAACAGGATACCATGAACACATGTGCTGTGGAGGGATGCGCACCTTGAGTACCTTGAACCAAGCGCCTGCCCTCTCAAGGCCGACGTGGCGCTTCTCCTCATCCTCGTAGCCTTCAAACTGCGCGAATCTGTGGGCTCACACGTCAGGGCTGATACTACGCATACCACAATCTGTACTTGCGACGGGAGAGGTCATCTGTAAAGAGCCTCGACCCACTTACGGATGCACAGCGAGGACGCTGATCCCTAGCTCCTCGCACAGCGCCCTGACCTTCCCGGCCGCCTCAACAAGCTTGTCAAGGTCCCCTTGCCCGCGCTCGTCCAGCTTCGTGTACTCAAAATACTCTTGCTCGGCGTACGCCTCGAGATCAGGAAACGCGATTTCCGCCTGGGCGAAGCCCGCGCTCGCGATCACGCGCAGCTTGAGCGGGAGCGTGTGCGACGGGTGCATGCCCGCGGAGTCGGTCGAGTACGCGAGCGATGAGGCGATGGGCGACATTTCTCTGTGCGCTGGGTGCGATTGCTCCGATGGGGGTACCTGGATGTGGTCAAGGTAGGTGTCAGAGATGCGATATGCGAGATGTTGGTGGGCGCGTGTACTGGCACCAACGGCTAACCGATGACGTCATGCAATACTGAACTTGCCCCTTCTCTGTCTTTGCTTTGTGTCGAGCTACAGCAGTCGAACGGTCTTCATGCGGTCTATGTCAGCAGAAGAGTATCATCGCACGCATCGACAGTCCTCGTCGTCAGGAACACGTTCAGAAGCCCGATGGCCTCCGCGCGATATCGCACCACATATCAGCGACTCGAATGGCAGTACTAGTGTGGCGAAGTCGACCCCGAATACACAGTACAGCGAATCGCCGCCTGTGAGACAGGCCCGAGCGGCCGTCCACGGTCATGCGATGCAAGTCGGCGTACCGACACGGATCGATAACACGCCATACGACCGTGACGGACTCGGAGGGACGAACGGAGGAAAGAGCAGCAAAGCGGTGCACCGTGGCACGCACCGATCACCGATCGGGTCTGCGCACTTGCACATACCCACTTTTTTTTCCTTGGCAGCGAACGTTCGCGGAAGCAAAACGTCCAATCAAGCGAGATCCATGATGCACTGGTACGGACCACAACTGACAGAGTATGTATCTGTACGGGGCGCGAGTATCCAAGAATCACACAAGTCAGAGGCTCCGTGGCGCATTCCGGCCCCGTCAAGTGTCAAGCAACACACGAGTCGTTTCCCGAAGATCACAGGTGAAAAAAAACGAGCTGAGCGCGGCAACAGCCTGTCAAGGAGACAAGCCGTTACGCACGCACGACCCGTCTTGACGAACGTCCAAGGACAGCGAGGCCTCCGAACAGCTGTGGTGATGATCTCCGCCAAGGCCAGACGCCAGCGACCCCAGGCACGTCCACACGCACAGCACAGACGCCGCCGGGGAGACTAGCTGGCAGTCTGGCAGATGGCCGCCAGGTACGTAGCTCGGCGACTAAACGGACGCGCGAAGAGTGCGAGGGGTTCTCCAGAGGCGCGCGCTGCTTCAAGTTTCAGTTTCAGTATTCAGCTTCAGTATTCAGGAGAGAGGAGCCGAGCTCGAGGCCTGGAGCCAAAGAACGCGCCCAGTTCAAAAGACCTGCCCGGACGGGGGGTGAGGGGGGAGCTGGTTCGAATTCAATGGAGAGGCGTGCGTTGTGCGGTGTGCGGTGGGGACTTGGACGGGGGTGCCAGGTGGGGCTCGATACGACCGCCGATTCATCCTTATGCTTCAGAGTTCAGAGCTTGCACTTGAAGTTCGAAGACCCGAGCGGCGCGCGGCACAGGGCGAGAGGAGAGCCAACGCGGGCGGGCCCACGAAGAGAAACGAAGACCCAGACTCGAGAGACACCGAAGCAGCTCGCGAGCACACGATCCCTGCCCCCCCTCTCTCCAGAAGGCGCCAAGTGACGGTCCTGACTCCTGACGCACGGGTGAGTCAGTGATGCACGAGCCAGGAACCAACGCAGCGGCAACGCACGTGCAGCAGCAGTAGGACTTTCCCACTTCTCGCCTTCTGCAGCCCGCTCAAGGTTTCATGAAGAAAAAAAAAACCCCGCCTTCGGGCCTTCGGTGGATGGAAAACGCGGCACACTCACCGCAGCGGCGAGGACGAGCTGACGTTGGACTGAGCGAGATCCGTATCCGTCGAAAACATTCGCAGAGCCTGTCCAGTTCCAGTTCCAGTTCCAGTTCCAACTCCGCGTTCAGCTTTACAGCCTTCGTCGTCGCACGCGCACGCGCACGGCGCAACTTGGAGCTTCGTTGGCGCCGCCCTGCGTGCCCGGGGCACGGTGTGGGGACGCCCGAGGACGTAAGGAAGACCGCGTCGGATGACCGAGGAGACCCCATCGGTTTCCAGCGGAGGCGGCCGCGAGAGCTGAGGTACGGGTCCCATCGTCGCAAGCGGTCTCCTGCGAACGCCGTCGAACGCCGTGGCGGGGATCCACGAGCGGTGTTGGGCACCGACGCGACATGGGATTCCGTGCAGCGCGGATTGCAGAGGGACAGGAGAGATATGCGAAAGAGGAGGGAGGGGTGCGTGGGGGGTACGTCCTCACGAGGTCAGACCTGGAGAGAAAGACTAACTTTGCTTCCCGCAGTGCGGCATACTGCAGGAAGAACCCGAGCCGGTTTTGTTTTCATATCACCCGAAACTGTGCGTATGCGCACTCGCAGTGCGCACACCATGCGCAGTGTGCGCGCTGCGGGAAGTCGCGGGAGCTGTTCTCGTCTTCGGAATGCCTGGGTCTCTCGTACTCCTGTGATCTCTGCTGCACCGCACGCCGTGCTGTGCTGTGCGATACACGATAGCTGCCGCCAGTTATTGCAGGCTCGGGGGACGATCATCTGTGCATATGTGTGAGAGGCCACAGATCAAACTCGGGAGGGCATTGGACGAGAAGGAGGCGGTGCAGTGTCATAGTCGCTGTCACAGAACCCACGAGACGGTATATGAGAACCACGAGCCGTCACATGTCGACGCGTGTGAGCGGGAAGAGACGAGAGCGGCAATGGGGACTCGTAAAACGAAGACGAGCTAAAAGGCTCGACAGCGAGTACGGCATCGAGTACACCAAAGCGTAGATGTATTAAGGACGAGTTCGACGTCGAGCTGAACGGTGATGGCTGAAGATCCGGGGAGCGTCAACTCTGTGGAAGGAGAATGCCGGACGCTGGGAGCGGGGAGGTGTCGAGAAAGACGATGGATGAGGATAGATAGCAGAAACGCAGCCCACGTCCGGATGGCCGACGCGGCAGGAGGCAGGCGAGCAGTCCCAGCGCATACGGCGACAGCGGGAGAGAGAAGCGGATAGAACGGCCCATGAGGCGCGTTGGAGGGGACGTCGGAAAACGACCGTCGCCCTACCTACCTGCGCAGGCTGGCGTGGCTGGAAAGACAACCGGACAGCCGCGCGAGGGACCGCGTTTTCAGGCCCGAGGTGGACGACCACGGGCGTGTCAAATGAAAGCCTGCAGGTGATGTGAGTCAGTTTTCTCTCAAGACGCACGCATTCGGCAAGATTGACTGCATGGCTTGCAACTAGAGCTATGTTTCGAGGGCTCCTTCGTCAAGAGGTAGCGGTGGTTCCGCAAGGATGCGGCTGGGTGTGTGAGTGGGCGCACCCGGGGTAGGGTGGACGAGAGCTTGGAGAGAGATCATGCGATGGGTGATTCTCCGATCATGAGAAACCGGGACGCCTAGAAGGGGGGAGAGCGTCTGGAATGGCAGCACAAGGGGACGGTGGGCGACTCCATCGATGGGTTCGTTCGGCGGTGCGAGAGCAGAGAAGGCGGCGCCGCGGAACGAGGTTCCTGCAGCTGTGGCCGCCGCAGGTTCTGTGTGCGCCGCCAGTGCTTGCTATGCACATACGCTAGAGGAGATGTGCTGCATCGCGGCTGTTTCTGGCGGAGAGAGAGGCGGAGTTTAGCCCGATGGGGCGACTCCAGGCGGAGACTGAAGGGGACGAGTCTGATCTAGCCGGATCGGTGAGCGTGGACGGCCTCGCCTGGAACACGTTGCAGGTTGGATGACCGGGAGAGGCAAGCAAACGAGGCGAGAGGGATTCATTTTGGACATGACCTCAGTAATCCCCGCTCCAAACTCGAATTCTCCCTTCCGCGGCCGTGGTCCGATGTCCCAGCCGGGCAGGTATAAGTATCCTTTATCTCGTCCACCGAGCCGCCCTTTTGTCACCGTCCCATCAGTCCTGTATACCCTCCCGCCGTCTTTGTTCTCGGCCAGTCCTCCATGACAGAATACGCTACTGACCCAGAGGCCATCCAGGAGTTTCTCAGTGCCCGCGATCGCACCGCCCAGTGGGTCACTCGCCACGCCGATGTCCTCAGCTTCGCCTCTCCCTCCTCGCCACCGTCAATGCTGAGCGACGAGGATGCGCTCAGCCTTGGGCCCAGTGAGTCCGAAGCGAGCTCCCACTCCCTCCCGCCTCGCATGGTCCTCCGCTACGAAGACGGTCGACCAGACATCCCTGTCTCCCACGATCCAACCTACTCGTCCGCCCACGCGCGCGGCCACCCACCACCATCTTCGTCCCGCCACAGATCTAGATCTGGCCCTCTCCCTGCGCCTCCGCCGCCTGTCGACCTCTCCCAACCTCCTGCGCGGTATGCACAGACTCTGTCGTACGCCTCGGGCTCGCGCTTCGCTCCAGCTGGCCAGCCAGAGAACATCCGAGTCCTGCCGTCGCGGCAGGCAGAGGATTCCCAGCGCATCCGCGCGCCTGGCTCGTCACATCACTCTCGCGTGCCCGTGCCCCCAGCTCAGGCAGTATTTCCTCCTCAACAACCCTCGATTCACGATAGAGCCTCCGCGCGCGCAGATCCTCTCCATACGTCCAACCGAAGTGCCCTCGGTACCTCGGCTATGCATATTCACTCGGCGTCCCACCCTATCCCCGTCCTCGCCTCCCCGACCTCCTCCCAGTCCCGCTCGCCCACGGCCCCCAGCGGTTCGCGCTTCTACGAGCAGATGGCAAGCTCCCAGGGTCCGTCGGGACTGCCGTACCACTACTCTCCACCATCAATCGTGTACGCACCCTCCGGCAGACATTCGCAGTCAAAGTACCAGCCTCCCGCGATCGTTTACTCGCCTTCCTCTCACGGCCACCGCCGTGCACCCGCGCCAGGAATAGCCTACAGCCGGTCCGACCCTCTGCCCCATCCCACTCAGTATTCGCCCGTACAGAGTGCGGGCCATACGCCTTTCCCTTCCGCGCAGGGCTCGACATCGCGCTCGCGTCCACGGGCGCATAGCACTGCCGGACCTGAGCAGAACAGAGGACGGAGTCGTGGGCCCATGTGTGCCCGCGATCGCACACGCACACGCTCGCCGACACCGTCTCTGAGCGAAAGTGACACGTCGAGCGACTCGTCCGGGAGCACCTACTACGTCCTCCCTTCCCCCGGCCAAAAGGTCCAGATCATCGTGAGTGTCTCCAAGCTTATTTCATCTCCCCCCCCCTTCGCATCTGCCCCAACGTGCCCGACTGCGCACTGCTATCGCTGCCATCCCTTGGCCCGATCGCGGTCTCGGTTCACGATCCCCCCGCCGCATGTTTTTCATTCTGCAGTCTGCACTGAATCTGACGCACGGAGATTGCTGACGTCTGGCCGCTTCTGCGCAGGTGCCGAACTCGGCGACCGTGTACACGGCGACCGCAGGCAGGCAGTCGTCACGCTCGCCGCGGTCGCCTGGGGGGCCGTCGCCGAACGAGAGCCCGAAAAAGCCGTTCTTTGCGCGGCTGTTCAGCCGCGGGTCGGCCTCTGGCTCGGTGGACTCGCGTGGATCCAGCGGGCAGGGTAAGCGCTTGCGTCGCAGACATACCGTCGCAGCCGGCACTTACTTGTCCACCCCCACTTGAAGCGCGCGGTGAGCGGGGCAGGCTCCCTGTCCCATGGCGATAGGCACGTATGTGCTACGTGCCCGCAGTCGATCCCAGTGAGTTCTCTGTTGCGATCTTCGTGGAGTGGGCAGAGTTTGGACTGACTGTGCGGCGCTTTGTGGCAGTCGCGCGTGGCCCGAGTATGGTACGCGTTCGTCCGACTTGGTTTGGACGCGGTGACGTCGGCGTCTTTCCAAGCGGCGTTCAATATACGCTACTCACGTGTTCCCCTCGTCTCCCCTTCGCATCCAGAGTCTCCCCTCCCACGTCGCACGCTCCTTACTCGCGTCTTTTCTTCTCCCCGCTTCGGATTCGCTTTACAGTCTGCATTCACACCCCACTCCTTGCTGTTGCGCTTCGAGATTCGGTATCGTGGACTATGTTGTAGTATCCCCCGGGCCATTCCCATCTCTACCATCACCAGCATCCTACTCCTACCTCCTCACAATCTCTCTCAACCATCTGCCAACATCTCTGTACAAAACCTGCAGTCACAAACATATCGGTGTAGTCTTGGCTTACCCTGTTACGCATCACGACCCCCACACGCACGCACGCTGTCTCCCCCTGTACCCTTGTACCCTTGTACCCCCCGTAGACGTACTATCCTGTACTAATACCTTGCCCCACCATCAATAGACGATTCAGGGTGCTGGCCCACGACGACCGTCATCTTTATGTCATCGTGTGCGTGTCCGAGCCGTCGACAGCGGTCGGGTGACCTGGACCAGCGGCCAGGCCCTCGTCATTCTCTCTCACCTGCCTCCTTCCCGAGTCTCACCCGACAGTTGTCTTGCGCTTCCGAGTCGTGCGGGCCGTTGTGTAAGTCACCGACAAGGGTCGAGCTCGTTATGTGCCGCGATTACCCACTGGCAGGCGTGGGCTGCATACCTGTCAGGCAAAGTCGAGAAGCAAGTCCGAGCGGTCACGACGTAAGTACTGAGTACTGAGTGCTGACCACGAGATGTGGACACAAGGCGTACATTGTGCGCACCGAACTTTACGTACCGTGCTGGGATGCATATGCGCGTCTGCCGAGGACCTCACCGGGTCGACGTCAGAGCGAGGGGGTGGGGAGCGGATGGTATATGCGTCCGTTAGGCTTCAGGCTCTTCCAGGGGGCGATCGAACCGTCCCGCCATACGCGGTCATGGTGTGATGTTGCGCGGATTTACTCGACGCCAGTCGACCCGAGCCGCTCGTGATATGGCAGTAAGTAGCTGAGGTGGGGCCGAGCATTGATTGTCAATTTTCACAGTGGCACATGTTCGGTTCCAGTTCGACGATGTGGTGTCAGATCGAGCGCGGACTTCACGAGACGTTGGAGCGGGCGAGAAGACTCAAAGAGAGGCGCACTGTAGGGCGCGAGCGTTTCCGACGCTGGGTACTATATGCGCTCCAAGTTCACGCAGCTGAGCAGAGCGCGTAGCGGGAATTGATAGGCGTCCAGTCCCAGAGTTGGACTGAAGCCGCTGGGGAGCGCACCTCCAGAATCACGAGTATCTAGGGGAGACGACCGTCTGATGATTCTCGTGACTGCACTAGTGGGGTAACTTCCAACGGGTTGCCGTCGATGTTAGCATCCGTGTCGTATCTGCACTTTTATAAGGCGTACTGCACACTCACAGTGTCGATTTGTCTTAGCCATTGAAGCCTGACAACATAGACGAGATCACATTCTGCATCCCTTCAGAGCGCCGAACCTGGGTACTGCGTCTTTGTGCATGCACCCGTCCGTCTATCCGCACGCAAACCCGTACCCGCACATACCCGCACCCGTAGCTCACGGGTACAGACCCGCACGGTTACGGGTCGGGTTTCCTTCAAAATACCCGTACCCGACCCGTGCCATGCCCTAGCGGAGAGTGTGATGTTGGGACTGCAAACGGGAAGTCGTGTTCGTGTACCACAATCGGCGGCACGAAGAAGGTCGGAGACATCGTACCATTCAATACCATCCTCGATTTGGGCAACGAAGCGGATACGCACAACAGCGCCATGTACAGAACAAGCCGCAAGCACTGTCCAACGCGTGCGCAGGCTATCGCTGCACGGTAGTAGACGTTCACCGGTCGGGTCGCCGCCGCAGGCTTCAGGAGTCTCCCCACACGTCACGAGCGACGTCCCGGACCAGCGCCAGCTTCTTCGCCATGACCTAATGACAGACAAGGGCCGATCAGGACCATGCTCCATCGACTCGGAGGGCGAAGAGCGGAGACCGTTCGGAACGGGGGCACGTACCTCGTGCGTGACCAACTCAAACCCACGCGAGTGCGAGGCGAAGCCGCATTGTGGGCTCAGCGCCAGCCTGCCATCCGCCAAGATCAGAAACGGGAATAATGTTCCTTCCGTGGACGCGTTCCCGAGAGCGGGCTCGGGGCGTCCGAAGGAGTCGGGAAAGGTCAAAGGGGAAGGAGGCAGGACGTACTGGTCGAGCGCCTCCTCCTTGCTCCTCGGGACGTCCCCGTGCGCGATGGCTTCGGCAGCCTGCATGATGCGTCCGCGGAGCGCTGCTGGGTCTTCGAGCTGTCATGGCCGACGCCCCAGGATAATGTTTCAGCCACCGTTCCCGATGGGGGCATGGGGCAGCAGCAGCATGCAGGCGAGTGGCACGTGCGTGAGTACGTTGTTGATTAGCAGGGAGCCGCGGACTGGGGGAGGAGGGGAAGGTATTTACCGTTGGGACCTTGGAGGATACGAGGCCGAGGACAACCCGCTTGTTCCGCGGGAGGTGGCGGAGGCAGTCGAAGCTTCCCGCTCTCTCCGAGTCGTATTCGAGCTGCATCGTGGCTGCTCAGTCCGCTCCTGCGCTGCCTTGCACACAGGAGAGAGGCGTGAAATGCGGAGACGTACGTAGAAGCAGTCGAAGTTGAGTCGGGTCAACAGTTTCTGCGCAATGTAATCGTATGCACCGCGGGTGAATTGTGAGCCGTCAGACTGCAGGATCGGGCGATGATACGAGGTCAGTCATTTTCCGGCTGGACGCTCATGAAGAGTTTCCATGCCTTGACGTTCCCACGACAGATGTGTATCCCTGCGACCATGTCGTCTGGTTTGTCGCGGATGCAGTCGTTGAACACGCCGAGGTACATGTCTAACAGCTGGGCGGGGTCGACACCAGCGTCTTCCATGCGCTGTCTATATTGAACGTCGCAGAAACACGACAGGACGGGGTCGTCTATTTGTATGCGGCCTGCAAGGCGCGTATGTGAACCAGTCATTTGAAGATGAGCGGGGCAACGGCTACGTACGGCAGCCTCGAGAGTAGAGATCCTGTATCTCTTCCCGGTATATCCTCGCTACGTCTGCAAAATACTCGGCTGGAGGAAACAGCGATGGCTAAGGCTTGAGGGCGATGAACAAAGACGTGTCACCATACTCACCATCGTTCTGATACGCCGTCTTCTCGTAGGTATACTTGCCATGCCGGAAGTGATACCACTCCGGCGCACCCAAAGTCACCTTCAATTTACCTATATTCTTGCCATGACGATATCTGAGTCTGATGTAGGGAAAAGCAAGCGGGATGTCATACCTCTGGACCCGCTACCCTCTTCAGGTAGTCAAAAGCCTCTCCGTACAATGGCGTTTGCCGTCGCAACTTTTCCTGTGTCGAAAGTGTATGAGTCAAAGCTATCTTGAGAGCGCGAGATACGAACCGTGCATATATGAGTCAATGGCCATGACTGGACGAAATTGAACGACTGCAGCGGCTGGATTAGAGAGCACATGGAGAAGATATGGATCAGGTCTCGCCTGAAACATATACGCCGGAGCTAAGGTTGGAGTGAGTGGTTTGTGATAGACTTTGAATAGGAAAGCCAGCTACACACGCTGATAAACGTCCTTCAGCCCCAACAGCTTGTCGTAAAATCCGGCATAGAAGATGTCTCTGCCAAGAAGTCAGCGAGAACAGTGAGAACTCATCGTGACCCTTCTCGCCTCCGAAACTCCCCATCCGTGATAACCGGGTAGTCCAGACCTAGCTGCACCCTGACAATCCCCACGATGCACTCATCCTCGCATGCACGGAGGTCTTCAGCGGTGCATCGGCCTTCCGTCAACTCGGCCCTCTTTTGGAGAAGGACGTCTGGACGCTTGAGAGAGCCTATGTGTTCGGCGCGGGGGAGGGGGTCGAGCATGATCGAGGAGAAGCGTAGGATGGCCTGAGCACGGAGACGGATTCCTTTAGACACCGGTAGATAGCCGGGGATGAGGTTTTATAGCGGCTAAGAGGGGCTAAGAGGGCTTAAGGCGCGCAGTCACCGGACATCAAGCATTATTGGATATAGGATGGTTCGAGCGCGACATGAAGCGAGCCGGTAGGGCGTGGTCACAGGGGACAGAGAGCGTCGGGGCAGTGCAGATAGTGGCGTCTTGACGACGTCTTCCCCATACATTCACTTCCACGCCGGATGGCACTCGGCGCGGAAGGAGACCGTTCGCGTTTGCGGAGATCCGTGCATGGCCCTCTTTGGATGAAGCAAATGCTCTCGAATACTGGGCTGCGAACGGGTGCCCTCCTTCGAAGCGTTCGGGCGTGTGTCGGGCTGACAGATCCGGCGTTAGCCCGCGCCACGAGTGGGAAAAAGGACCGAAGGAAGCGTCGCGTCCTCACCCTGAAAGTTACGAAGTAGAGATATGTATGCTATCTCCAAGGTCCGTGACGAGCCTGAAACGATGGTGAACGAGGACAGGTAACTATGTCACTGATAGCTAGATCAGGAGCGGGATAAACGTTGACCGACCGTCCACAGCGACCCCACGTCACAGTGACCTTCGCATACTTTTGTGTCCTGTGGATTTTTTGGATGTGCTTGTGCGCATAACACCAAGCTGATAACGCCCGTTGCACACACCAAAACCCTGCACTGACTTAGCACCCTGTATTCACTGGCATGGAAGGGGAAATCAGCGCGACGAGAATTTCGGAATATGTAAAAGGAGTCGGAAACGCACAACGGCACCGTGTAGTCATAGATGATTTCTGAAGTCCTGGTCACAGAATTTCCTGCCCAACGTCATAGTCAGCTGTCTTTGAATTGCGGAGAGCCAACCTTACTCTCGGAATTAGGACGCCTCAAGTGATGATATCATGGACGTCCAAGGAGACAAGCCACGGCTCTTGACAATCCCGTATACGTAGTTGGACCCACGTGTTGTGTTTCCGAGTCCCTTGAGGGAACTGATCTGAGTCTGATCACCGCAAACGTCAACGTGTTTGCAGGAGGCTTGGGAAAATATGGATCCGAACAGCGGCCATCACGACACATATAAGACAAATATCGCCGTCTCAGGCGCAGCTCCTAGTACTTCTCTGGCGGGGACTGCGGTGCGACGCGCATGAGCTCCTCTAGCCTAGGTTCATGGGCTTTGTTTTTACGACCATGGCGGTAGCAAGTGAACTGCAGCACTGGAGGCAAGCCATTTCGCGTCGCCTAATGTATCGGAGGAATGAGGAAGAAACGCATTGCAACAATAACTAACGAGGTGAGAGGATACCTTGTCAGTGGAAAGGCATTCTCAAGTATGTCGCGTATGTTCTTCGAACGAAATCACGGATTCCGGATCCGTCGCCGTTGTGGATCACTGCATGGATGTGGGTCGGCGCTAGGATTGCGTTGCCAGACATCAGGAGCGTGGGAAGCATATGTATGCCGTAAGCGTACGCCTGAATATCGCCTCCCAGTCTGTTTTAGTCTCTATGACCTCTCCTGTTCTCACTCGACGTGATGCTTTGCTGTCCATGTGCCTGCTCTTCTCGTGCCAACAGGTCCTCTCCCAGCTCGCCTCTCTTCACAGCAGATACCTGCACTTGGCATCATCGTGACTTACTCTCGGCGTAATCAATCGATTATACTCGCCATCCATTCGAACCCACGGATACCGCTTCTCTCCGAGACTTTGTGCGCTCCGGCTGATATGTACTTATGACCTGCTTCAAGACGTACAACGTATTACTGGACTGAGCCTGGAACTGTGAGAGGGGCTGCAATACAGCAAGGGTACCTCTTGGGAGGTCATACGTGAGTATTTCTATAACAGAAAGCTAGCGTTTCAGGACTGACGTTGCAGAACGTGAAGGTCATGCTCAGCTCGTTGGTGCTATTGAATGATAACTTCGCGCGTCTCCCCGATGTCAACATACAAGAGAGCGTCAATCGTCCAGTACCTCAAATATCGGATTGCCTGGGACTCCGAGTTCTCGGGTCGCAAATCTTCCTCAGGGGTTTCCACTTGCGTTTCCGTATGCAAGCGTCGCCACGCCCACATTACTCAGTTACGTTGTGCTCCTCGGTCTCGGCATTCCGAATCCTGGGGAGTACTATGACTTTATCTCTTTCAGGTCCAGATGAATCGCTGCTTCCTCACTCGAGTCGTAGCATGAGTATCTAAAGACATCCGCTCATGACCCAGACACCAAGACGTGCTCGTTCTTGTGCTGTGCGAGTGGTGTACAGCGTGCAAATAGGGCGCAGCCTCCGGGACATTATTCACTGTGATGAGGGCACAGAAGACGTTCCGTTGCTAAGGAGCATTTGCAATAGCTAACGTTATGGGATTTGCATGTGCTGTTTCATCAGAGACTCATACTAGTTCTGAAGTTTGATTGAGCCCCAGCCAGTTACAGGGAAGTTCATCTGTCTAAGTAACTGCATCACATCTCTTGGGTTGGTCGCTGAACCAATCGCCTCTAGATTCGGCCAGCTTCCATGCATTGCCTATAAAAATATCCGCTTCTCGCGCCCGCTGTCTCGAACCACAGCTCGTCAGGTTGGGAACAAACCGTTGGCGATGCGGTCGAATGCCTGCACCTTCCGGTACTGTTATTTTCGGCCGTCTTTCTTGTCGAAACGGCCGCGCTGACCGCAACAGATGGATATAGACCACTACATAACCGACCCACACTATACTTATCAGGCGCCCGTGGCTCCTAAGATACAGGCGACGCAGGCGAGCGCTGCGATATCAAAATGTTTTACTGCGCCTCGATAATGTCAACGTTCACCCAGTGTCACAGGTCTTCTCTGACGTTAAGACGGCTACGTATATCATACGGCGCTCCGATAGATCCATCTGAGAATCTCAACTCTCTGCCTGCTATATGGGGATGAGGAAGTAGCCCCGGATAGTCACCGCTTCCCTCCTCAATCCTCCCCTCGCGCGTACTGCCACCCTCGCAGGAGATCTTAGATGTCGGGCAGCGATGGAGATGAATTGGAGGAATTGGTGGTGGAGGCCGTCTATCTACTGTGAGTACGGGCAGCCTTGCTTTCAGGGAGTTGGGTACTCATGGTTGGAGCGTTCTCGCTGGCATGCGCAGACAAACCACAAACTACTGTATTATAGCCGTCCTTGGTGAGTATGAGTCGAGTTGAGGTCGGAGCCGTTGCTCATGACGAGGTGTCTAGCGCTCCTCATCTACGACCACTTGCTCACCTTCGCCGGAGAAGTTCGGTTCATTTGGGGACGTAAGTTCTCGGTGGCGACGATCGTCTTCGCGCTGAACCGGTATACCACGATGCTGTGCAAAGTGTGGTTAGCCGTGAGCCTATTGTGGTGGCCGATTATGACAGACCAAGTGCGTGCAGCGAGTTTATGTTAGCATCTAGCCACCTGCCGACACTCGTATTTCTAGGGGTATGTACTGCTCCTGCGGTTTCTCATCTTCAGAAAATATCTGAGATGCACCATGAAGATGTATTGCTCCAGTCATCCTTGTGATTATCTTCACGATCGTTGCGTACTTCATCTCCGCTAGTGAGTCCATCCCATCTCTCCTCTTTTCAAAGACTTACGAATGTGATGACAGTCTTCTCTGCTCTACGTGTATATGCGGTATGGGATAGGGACTGGAGACCCTTCGTTGTTGTCCTCGCTGTTGCTCTTGTAATGCCCGTCACGAATATGGTGCGCCGTCATCTGTCTGATACGACTGGCTTCGCGATTTGACTCATGCCTTTTATCCCTAGTACCACTACATCCGCTCTAAACCTTCGGCGGCACCCTTTCCCTTCTATGGTTGCGGCCAGGATCTTGAAATAAGTGATGAAGAGTTCTTCAGACGTAAGTGCCCGTTGCATCCAAATTGATCCTCACTTACGCCCTGATCGCAGTGTCTATGGTCACACACAGCTTTGCTATCGCAACAGACCTGCTAGTCGTCTTGCTAACTTGGGCAAAGACATACCAGATCAAGCGGTTGGCTACAGGCCTACATGTGAAAACGAACATCACTTCTCTACTCCTTCGTGACGGCACCGTCTACTTCGTGTACGTCCAAGCCTCATGCTTCGAGGTTTGCCGAACGTGTGGTCTCTCATATTCTTCACAGAGTGCTTCTGATTCTTAACGTCCTGGATCTCATGATGAGCAACATCAGCAGTATTGTGAGTACCCAACCTCGCGTGCCCATCCACGACACTATGCTGACTCCAGTCTACAGACTCTCAATCCCCTGACTATCTTCATTGACGCGTAAGCATCTCGCCACCAGTTCCTCTTTGCCCTTCCGTTTGCTGACAACTGCTTTACAGCTTCACTTGCATTCTGATCTCCCGCTTCATGCTCAAGCTGCGCCAAGTTGCAAACCACGGCTCGCTCACGAATCGAAATTTCACCAGCACGACATCTCCCTCACAAATGTCTTCACTCCAGATTGCCACTGGTATCGTAGGTGACCTGGGTGCACCCCTCGAACATGGCACAGGTTGGACAACAGCCACTACCGACTGGGACACAACATATGACTCTACACCGCACGAGACGCTGAACACGACGGAGCTACCCGTCGCGCCTGAAAAGGGAGGACCGCTATGGGCAGGATTGCTCGATGCCCATGATAGTGCGCTGGCTCTGACGGAGATTCCGCCAGCTATTGAATGTGTTGTGCGTTCCTTCTGTCTGCGTGCAAGGCTTTGACTGACATGCCTACAGCAAATCGCTGGCATCGACGGCAGGCGGTTGAGCGCCCCTGCTGCAATCAACGAAAACCAAGCTTGAGCTACATTACACACCGCTGCTGATTTTGCCACTTTTATTCAGTAGTATGATCTGTTACATGTCTCCGCGACCATCTCGAGTATAGTCGTAATCTGGGAAGATGTCCTGTCAATTGTTGTACTGTATACGTGGTAGATCTGGAAAAGTAATCTAATCTGATCGCGTCGACTGAGCCAATCCCAGCCACTTCGCCTCAGGCAGCCAACTCTGCTCTTGACCACTATCTTCATGCTCTGCTTCATCCACATTCTGACATAAATCAAGATGCACCGACTCGGAGGCGTCGGAATTGCCGCCTTCGACCGCCAACAACAATCGAAACGCTCGTTCGCTGAACTCTCGACCGAAATCTCCCAAGGCCAAGTCGACCTTCTCCACGCCCAGCTCGCCCAGTTTCGGAGCGCACTCGCACACTACGCGTCCACGCACCGCGAGCGCATTCGCAACGAACCCTCCTTCAGGCATGCCTTCCAGCAAATGTGCACCACGATTGGCGTCGACCCGCTCGCGGGACCCCGCAAGGGTGGCTTCTGGGCGGAGGTCCTCAACCTCGGCGATTGGCAGTACGAGCTCGGGGTGCAGATCGTCGACGTCTGTGTCAGCACGCGCGAGCGCAATGGCGGGCTGATTGAGATGGGTGAGCTCATCCGGCTCGTGAGCAAACTTCGCGGTATGGGCGGGGACGTCATCACGGAGGAGGACGTCGTGCGGAGCATCAAGACGCTCGAGCCGCTCCGTGCTGGCTACGAGGTCATCGACGTCGGGGATGGCAAGAAGATGGTACGGAGCGTACCGCGGGAGCTGGATGCGGACCAGGCTGTCGTACTCGCGGTTGCGCAAGAGGACGGCGGGCGGGTGTCGGAGCAGATGCTCGTCTCCAGGAGAGGCTGGACAGAGGAGCGAGCCCGCACGGCGCTGAGCAACATGCTACTTAGGGATGGCCTGTGCTGGCTGGACGATCAGGACGAGACGTATGGCACTTCATATTGGGTGCCGTCCGCGATGCGCTGGGACGAGTAGAATGCCATAGACGGTAACACCGGTGAGTGTCTCTGCCATTTCCAAATGAAGTGCACTGGACGAACGATATGCAGGACAATTTGATGTTGTATTCATAGACACCATTGTATGATATGTCGCTGCAAGCAGCTGGCCTTGCCGGAGCTTCTTACAAATATGGGCTTACAGTGCTCGCGATTGCTTTCAGATCGCATACCACCGTCGCATATATGTGGCCTGATACCTGAGAGTAGTCAATCGGGGGGGGGGGGGGGGGGGGGGCTGATGACAAGGCGCGTTGGTACAATGGTTCTCTTCGACCCGCACATATGTTCTGACATCATTCGCAGTTGACTCCTGAGGGATCTTGATCGCAGCGCTGCAAGTGCGTCTACCTTCCCAACCCTCCCACTGTCAAGAGCGTGGTCAGGAACCAGGCGTCTGCCACTCCTCTCCATCAGCGCAAATGTCCAACAAGGAAATCATGAAAGCGCACAAAAATGCATATATACGTGCGCAGACAGTCTCGCATGAGGACACTCCTCATTCAAGATGGCGCACTTCATCAACTTCGTGTACGAGCGACTCGGACAGCGTCCTTCTTCCTCCTTCATGCGACCCTTCCAAGGCGGTCCTTCTGAATATCGATGGGGACACATCAACTGCGAGGAGTTCCTTGACGCACTGCGCACGACCGCATTGTACTGGAAGGAGACATTGACAGCCAGCGGTGTGAAACAAGGAGATATTGTAGGGCTGTGGTGGGTGTTCAGCCGTATCACGACACAACACGAACATACCTTTTTCCAACAGGCTCAAAGGCTCGCACTGGACGGATCTCGCTACCATCTACGCCCTCGCTGCCGCAGGGTTCGTGCCCGAGGTCTTCGGCCTCCCATTCACCGCCATCTTCGTCAAGGACCTCCTCGACGCTCACCACGCGCCCGCACTCATCTACGACTCCGCATTCGCGCCGCAGTTGCAAGACACAGGCGTCGGACTGACGCAACAAACGTTCCTCCTTCCGAATTTCGCTGATCTCCCAGCGCAACACTCGCGCGCAGGGATCGGCGCACCGCCTGACGTGGACGCGGATGACGTTGCCATGATCTTCCACACCAGTGGGACGACGGGCGGTCGCCCTAAGCCCGTTCCGCAGACGCACAAGTGGCTTGTGGCTGAAGCGGAGGTAACCTGGAAGTGCGTGATCCAGAGCCGCCCCGGGGGTCAGCTCGTGTTTAACAACATTGGGAGCTTCGCGTCGATCGGCGCAGCGACGTGTAAGTTATAGTCTCGGTCGCTCATCTATGTTTTGCGCATGAGTTGCGGGATCAAGCATACGGTATCACTGACTGCTGTTTCATCGCTTTAGGTGTGACGTTCATAGCCTGGTCGGGCGCGTGCGTCACCCAGAGCGCAGGGCGGGAGATCACGGCCGATGAGTTCCTAGCGATGGTGCGGCAATGCAACCTGAGCTTCCTGCTGCAGTATGCGCCATGGATGCAGAAGCTGCTAGTGGCCGCCCGTCAGCGCCCGGAGATCCTCGACGCTCTGCGTGGCATGCAACAGATTGCGTACACAGGGGCGACCTTGAACCCCGAGGACGAAGAGTGGGCGCTCAGGCAGGGCATCCCTCTGACTGTGAGTCGATATGAAGTCGATTAGGCGAGAATAGAACGTGACGTGCATTCCAGCCAATGTATGCGAACACCGAGTGCGGTACGTACAAGTAGTGCACTAGGTCACAAATCTCGTCCGGCCTGACCACTCTCGTAGGTCCTTTGATGGTCGCCAAGCTGGGCTCTGGAGAGTCCTACATGAGGCTCCTGCCAGAAGTCCAGTGCAAGCTTGTGCCCGTCGGCTCGGAGGACGGGGCGGACACAGTGTCGACGACCCGGCGGCTGTACGACTTCTACGTGCTCGCAGATTCCAAGACCTGCCCGCACCCGTCGATCCGTAATCGCGCAGACAGCCATGTGACCGGAGACCTCTTTGAGGAGGTCAAGCCGGGCTGCTATGTCTTTCGTGCGTCGCGCTCAGCTCATAGCTTCGCCCCAATGATGGCTTCGGAACTCACTTGCCCACGTGCGTCTAGGGGGGCGGAGCGACGACTGGATCAGAACGGGCGGGAACCCCGCGTTCTGCGATACCAAGTGAGTCCGCGGCGCGCAAACACGGTGATGCTCATCTTGGGCACACGCCTTTCGATAGAGCGATCGAGGAGAACGTGCTCAAGACGTGCGCAGACATCGTGCACAACTGCGTCGTCGTCGGCCACGAGAGGGTGTGCCCCGTGCTCGTCGTCGAGCTCGAGCCGTCCGTCTCTGCGTCTGTGTTTGCGGCACCCGAGGCGGAGCGGCAAGCCAAGGAGACGATCGTCGAGCGCACGGCGGCGTTCAACGCGCGCCTGTTCGCGCATGAGAGGATCACGTCGCCTGGGTGCGTCTTGGTCGTGCCTGCGGGCTCCTTGCCTCGTACCTCCGTGAGTTTGCGTTGCCACTATGCGTGAGTCTTGAGAAAAGTTTGCTGACGTTGATGATGTAGGAGAAAGGGAACGTCAGGTGAGCGATGCGCACACGGCTTGGAGCTGGGATGAGCGTGGGATGTTCTGACCGGAGAATGCAGGAGGAAAGCGACGGAGGAACATTTCAAGACGGAGCTCGAGGACATCTACAAGTCTCTGGCCTGATGCTGAAGGGCAACGTGTACGGATCGGGGTTGGAGGGCACTGGCAGATAGTTCGGGAAATAGTAACAGTGGGTGCGCGCCGCGTCCGCACACCCGAGCCTATTAGGAATATAGAGGACCAGTTTGGAACATCCAATGTCACAGCATATACGGGCAGGACGCTGTGTGAGGGCGGACGAGCCGTTCCTCCGCGCTATGCATGCGGACATGAACATGCGCAGTCAGTCAGACCGGTGTCTCATTGAAGGGCTGCGCTCTATTGGGTGCGTGCGCCGGACTTCGGACGACGGAAGAACGGAGACGGATGGCGAATGGCCAGCGGCTTGCGGATTGGCGGCGCGAGGGAAGCTCGCAGGGTCTGTTCGTGTTCGTGAAGTCGACATATGAACTTCGTCGAACGGCCATGTAGAAACTCGGACTGTGCCCCAGGTCCGGCCGCCGGGCCTCCTTGTTCTCGACTTTCTCATGCCGCAGCGGTGTGTCCAATGCTATCTGACATTGCATTGCGCGTACCATCTCTAATGGAGAGATTCTACCTACAGTGATACAATCGATAACCTACTACAGCGGGTTACAGTAAACCGAAGAAGAAAAAGTCGCGGCAGTCATATCCATCCGATTCCTGGGTGTTGCGGTAAAAGTACAGTGAGCCGGGTCATTAACATTATCTATGAGCTAGGGAGCGGCAGGGTTCAGGTTCCGGGTGTCCGGAAGAAGGGAGCACAGTCGGGATTAAGGAGAGTGTCTAGTGCGGCAGTGCGGAGATGAAGGGAGGCAGAGAAGCGTGCATATACACGGGAATGCAGGACCATAATGTGAGAGAATAGACACGAGAAGCCATCGGAGGCCGGGACCACACACAGCGAGAAGCGCAGGCACGGTATCGTCGTCACCGGGACGAGGAGCGGCGCCTGCGTTCGTCCCGCTTCGTGGTAGTGGACCGTCCCGTGCGGCGGTCGTCGCCCCACTCGATGTTCGGGGTGAGGTTGTTGATGAGCCGCTTGAAGAGCGGGTCGCCGCCCTTCTTCGTCGGGCTGCTCGCCTTGCTCCCGCTGCTCCGCGAGTGCGACTGTGACGTCGTGCGCGCGTGGCTCGTCGATGGGCGCTTCAGGCTCCGCGGGTCGACGACCTCGACCCGCCCGCCTGCGGGGGGGATGACGACGTACTTCTCGCCCGGGCGTGGGGGCGGGAGCATGATGGGCTGTCCGGGGGTGTATTGGTACTGGACGATGCGTGCGCCGGCGGGCAGTGGCTGGGGCGCCACCGGGGATGTGCGCTGCTGGACGACGACCTGATGCGCGCCGGGTGCGACGGGAGTCGGGGTCGGGTATGGGTACCGTGCATCTGGTGGTTGCGAGCCCGTGCGATGATGGTTGCGGGAGGACGACGGGCGTGGGGCACGCGAGTCGGGTTGCTGTGCGTAGGCATAGGCGCGAGAGGTGTGTCCGGGACCCGTGCCGGCTAATGGTGGCTGGGTGACGGGCGCGGGCAACGTCCGCGAACGGGCTGGGGTGGGGCGATCGTGGTGTCGTGGCTGAGGCTGGGGGTATGTCTCTTGACGAACGGGAGTGCGGGCCTGCGAGGAGACCTGGTCCTCTGGCAGGAAAGGGTTGGCGTACTTTGGGATGTAGTGTTTCTGTTCGTTCGCCCATCTGCCTACTCCTGCCATTTTTGCTTGGTACCGCTCGAAGGCGTCCGGGGAATAGTCGTATTCCGTCATTGGGGGTGCGGTGGTTGGTGGTGGTTGGGAAGAGGGCCGCGAGAGGAAGGAGAAGAGAGTAGGCGTCGGTTAGGAGGAGGAGAAGATGACGGGACGATGGGTATGTTTTTGTGCGAGAGGGAGGGGGAGGGTATATATGCCGGGGTGGAAGCGCAGGATCGGGGAGGCAGACACGCCTCGCGGACGAGTGGAGGAAGGCAAGATCTGGCGCAGACTCGGTCTTCGCTCCGGCGTGCCACTTGTCTGCCCGGATAACGCTATCCTTGGGGCAAAACAATATTATTGTTCGCCACGCCCACCAATCACAGCCTGCGGCCCCTGATTGGCGCCGGCCTGTAAGGGACATATACGCGGTAATCCAGATTGCCGACTCGGATGGCCAGAGCAGCCCATGTTTCCTGAACTTGGCCTCCTTCCACGATGAGCGTCGCAGATTCAGGCCTATCCTCACGATGCACCCTCAGAGAAGCCGCGCTCCTCGATCTGCTGCACACATATCAAGCTATCTCAATCGCACCAAGCCGAAGTTATCCCAATCCTGAATAGCTCCGACATATCAGGTAGGCGGAATTGGAGGGCACTGATGTGCACACTTCCCCAGAATACCACTGGCAAATGAACGGACTACGGCTGCACCGCCGAGCTTCACGAAGCAGCCCATCGCCCGACCCTATTTCGCACCTGCTTCCCACTCGAGAATCACCCACACGCACATCTCATCTTCCTACGCGCCCCTGTCCCATGTCACCAGATGCACCCCGCGACGTTCCCTCCCGCCACGCGATTATCATGTTCCAACTGCGCAAAGGGCCCGTATTTTATCTTCTCGTCCTCTATGGGAATCTCCACCTCCCCAGCATCCCTCTGCCCAGTTCCAATCCTCGCACCTGACTCCATCGTGGCGCGTCTCCAAGACATCTCTGCCACACATTCTTTCCACGTCATGTCCAATGCGAGTCCCCGCTCGTACGCGATGACACTACTGTCATCGCCCATTCGCGCGCCTGGGTCAATCCGTTCGCTCGCAATACGCCAGCCGGTGTGGCCCCAACGCGAGAGATTCGCTCATCGGCGACCCTTGCATCTAGCCCTCGCATTTCCCCGCACGTCCGGTGACGTCGTCTCGTCTGGCCCCTTCTCGAGTTGTGCCCGCCCTGATCCCGCAGGCTTTTCCCAAAGAATTGTTGGATCTCGGCCTCTCCCCCCAACTTGCTGACGGTGCCGCCTCTGCCACCAGGTCCATATTGCACGCGTCCATCGGGTTTCGTCGTGAGGTTCATCCACCGTGCTATGCTGTAAGGTTAGTAACCTAAGATTGGCAGCGGCCTAGACGGTTGCCCTCGCAGCTTGGCTGAGCAATCGGTAGTATCAGCAATACTCCGTCAGGCGGGCGGTGTTCCGTAGACAACCGCGCCTGTGGCGAATGGTCCCGACGCAGGAATTCCTGTGCTCGGTATCAATACCACACGATGCTGACACTTGACAACCATCCTCGACAGCATCGCACGGAAGAGGACTCCCAACCGGCATCCGACGACACGGAACTCAAATTCGAGTACTTCCAGTACGCCTACATTCCCACCTGGGCAATGTGGACGACAACGACACGTGGATGTTCGGCTCCCCAGCGGTCCTCTGACAATGTTCGCACTCCATATCGCCCCCGTATGTCCGACAAGAGGTCATCGGACGACCATGAAGGTACAACGCATTCGACGTCCATCAGTCATTCCTTGCATGCAGCCGTGGAAGGGCCCTTGCTCAGTGAGGCGACGCCGTCTTGCGCCTGGCCACAAAGTTCCCTATTTTCGACCGCTGGCCTCGCAAATTGCACTTCTCTGGTTAGGTCGCAAGTTTGTATAGATGGGATATTTCGACCCTCGTCCGAACATGCCCGAGGCAACTTCCATGTACCTGAACATCCCGCTGACTCCATTACCACCTCAGTAATTCGCTCCATGAGCATGTACCTCTCCGCTGTCAACTACATCTACGACAGCCGTAGCTACTACGTCGTCTCTTTGACTCCGACGGGTCATCCGATGAGCACGCAAGACAAGGAAGGTTGTACGGCGTCCATCAACCCCATACCCCTTCCCCACCACCAGCCCTGACAGGGCTGCCTTCCCCAGATTCTCGTCCACCCCGCTACATACGGCGTCTTGTCTGTCTCTGGCCACAACTTTCCCCAACCTTCTTCGCCGGCCGCAGCTTGCCGCGTCACCCCCACCTCCAGGCTTCTGTACTCCTTGGCGCTGCAGCCAGTGCTTCTCCTCCCGCTCGCGCCCAAAGACGCGCGCGATCGTGTATCGGAGCGGCCTGGAGGGCAGGAAACGTATGTCCATTCTCGTTCTCGGCTCTCGAGGCGTGCGCTCCCGTGATGGCCAACGTGTCTCTGCGACGTCCACGCCTGTAAGGGCGCCCGTCAGGTGATCGTGCCACGCCCTTGCCAGCCCCTGCGGGTGTTTGGCTGGGAGGCCGGGTGCTTACGTTTTGGCGAGACCCTGATTGACTTTTTGCGTCTTCCCCGCCTGTCGCTCTTCCCCAACCTTCGGTCGCATAGGGGGTGGGCAGTCGTGAGTGGCATCTCACAATTCATCCCAAGCAAGCTTCGCACTTCGAGTTCGTGAGCCTGAGGCTGGCTTCACTTCGTGTGCTCGTGCGAGGAAGATGCGACGTCGTGGTATGATCCATCCTGTTAGGTACGTCGTACCACCGCCTCTTCATTTTTCTTTTCGCCCCATGCGTGGCAGACCCGCCTGCTTGGTCGCTTGTTCCTTCCGGTCGCCAGCCAAAGAGGCTTCAGGAAGCGCAATCGGTGGTGCCATTCACTTGCCCCATCATGTACCCCCGAGCGTCGAGTCAAGAAGCAAGAAACTCGTATCGGCCGAACGCTCGCACGGCATCGTCGTGCGACTGCGATTCGGACACGCCGTGTGGCGCGTTACGTGCGGGCGGTAAGTAGACGCATTTGCCCCTGTCTCTTCCACCCTTCACGTCCATATGCCATATGATGTTCGTGGCCACACCGTGCGATTCGTGCAATGGAGATGCGCCATGCTGTCACTCCCACTTCCTCCTCTTGCGTGATGGCCGCCGCCTTCTTGCGCATTCGGGGCGATTCGTCGCATCGACCCCCTCGCGGCCTGCCAGCCAGCCAAGATGCCATGTCCTTCGCCCACGATCGAGGGGCGTAGGATGGGTGTTGTGTGGTACGTGCTACAGGTGCGAGTCGTCGTACCCCCTCCTCTATACATCATGGATTTGCTGGATGATGACATACGAGCAGCTTCTGTGTACGGCGTCATACGTACTCGCAAGGCACGCGCGCTGTCGCCCGTCACGCGTCAAGCCCAAGCGTCGATGACCGACGTCACCGTGTCTACTCCGGGAAGCCCCAATACTGTGCCGGCATTCATCTCATCTCATCGACAGGAGGGCACGCTGTCCCTCACCTCACCGTCGTTTGCTCCTACTCCCGTCCTCAGTAAGCTCGCAAAGCCAGTGGAACAGGACGCGATGACGAAGCGCAGTCTGAGTAGGATCAGACGAGCGATGTCGCATGACGTGGGGGCGACCGTCGTGGTACCGGGGGTGAGTGGCCATGCATGCGCAACTCTGGTCCATGGGTATTCCGAAGTGCTCACTGCTTCGCTGCGCTGAGTTCATCGACCGCGGGCTTTGCGCGCACGTTCATCTCCGCGAGCCAAAGCTGTACGGCACACGCGCCTCGCTGGGATCCTGATGTCATCTTCCTGAACAGCTCATGCGGACTGCAGGCGGGGACTGCGATGTGTAGGCTTTCTGTGTGCGCGCGCTGCATGCATGAGGTCAGTCCGAACCTGGGTGTGGATGCGGTTCCGATTGCGTCACTATCGCGTGGACGACACGCCCCTCGGAGGCGCAAGTCCGCTCGCCTCGAGCTCGCCAAACCTGGGAGACAAGGCGCGCGCCGTTGTCGGGCGCACTGCCTCGTCTACCCCGAGTAGATATCACAGGCATAAGGTCATCGCTCCCGTATCCGAACGACTCTTGAAGTTGCAGGACTGTCTCTGGCCCATCCGTCAACGCGTCACCTCCCTGCCCGGTATGACAGACACAGGCGGTTCCGCTCATCCGCACCAGGCCTCACAATCCGTCCTCCCGAGTCAGGAGCCCATTCCGGCGGCCACGATCTCCACAAGGCTGGCCAGAGCGTCCGATCCCCGGATACCTCTCCTCTCGCTACCAGTACTCCCGGGAAGCTGCCCGCCGATTTCACGATAGTCAACGCCGCCGAGGTCCCCGGCAGCTCCGAGTCGCCGGCCTTCCTCACAGTCGCAGTCTACATAACTCGCAACGCGTGGCGCGTGACATGTCGTTCCCCGATCCAGTACTGCGTCCCAACTCGAGCAGGAGCAAAGAGCGCAAGGCAGGCCCCAAGCTCACTCTGGGAGAGGGTGAGAGAGAAAAGGACGACCGCCAAGGGAGCAATTGAATGACCCCCCTCAACCCCCCCCCCTCTTTTTCTGTCCTCGCACGCTCTCGATCGTGTTCATCGCTGCCGACAAGCTGTAGGACGACGTCCACCTTCGCTCGGCTCTTGAGCGGAGACCATTACTGTCTCTAGCAGCCATGGTTGACCTTCGAGCTCTCTAGGGTTGGCGGCATCTCCTTCTTTGCCTAGACGCGGTAGGTACTCCCTCGTGCGTGCGGAGGCCCTAGCTGCGCAAGCATTGTAGCACAAGCAGCGCAAGGCATGACTGTATGAACGAAGTCATCAACGCGCACGATGGGACAAGGTAGATGAACGCAATACAGATACAATGTACGAGGCGGACACAAAGGCATGAGTACTTTGGATACAAATACACTGGATGTACAACACAGCTTCCGACAATAGCAAAACTACATGGCTTCAAGCAACGACCTATGTCTTACACCTCCGCTTTCCGTCTCTGTCCATCCAAGCTGGAGACTCGAGGTCAGCCATATCGTGTATAGGTTTTCGGACAGATCATGACTGAAACGACCTACATCACTAAGCCCCAGAGCAGCAGTCCCAAGAGCAACTGTGTGACCTTGTGATGAGTTACCATCCACGGCGGTAGGTCTCATCACGCCTCACCACGAGATAGAACATCAATTTGGTTCTCTCCTTTGACGCATCTTCCGGGATATTCACTCCAGGGAATATACCACGATTATAGCCATCGACGCCTGGGTATTCCTGTCCAGCGGCGCCCCGCGCCGGTGCGAAGCGGGGATGGACCACGACGTGACGAGCAGCGTAAGGTGTATCCACCGTCGAGGACGGGGTGCGAATGCGTTGGTCTGAAGAGCCGCGCCACCTGCGCCGCTCGTCCTCCAAGACCGAGACAGTGACCCGCCTAGTGCGGAGTCGTGCGAGAATGCCCTCGGCCCTGGCATGGTCTCTCGACAGACGTTCCAACCACCGCTCGTGGCCGTCATGCTCTGTGCATCATCGATGGGTGCTTCTCAACGCTTCCACGAGAGCCGAAGGACTTACTCGTGCGGAAGAAGCGCCTGTGGTGAGTCTTGCGGCCGTTGATCTCCTCCTCGACCGCGTCGCGCCAACCTTCGACGATGGCCAGCGCGCTGTGGACGGCAACGGCCGTTCCGAGGGCGCGCAGGGCGTCGGTGGTCAGCGGGGCCTGGTTGCGGAGCACGGCGACGAGCTCGGACGCGTCCTTGTACGCCTTGGTGAGCTGCCTGTACTCCTGGCCGTGGGTCTGGCAGAAGCGGGCGTTGGCGCTGCGGAGCCTCTGCTTGCATGGGGTCTCTTCGTCTCCCAGGAGGGCCTCGCAGATGCGCTGGTGGGTCAGTATGGGAGACGGAGGGGGTGAAATGAGAGCCATGTTGACCGAGGGGTGCACAGATACTAATGGATATAGAGGACCGGTTGGGTGGGGCAGGCAGTGGACATCGGAGGCTCGTGGTGGTGGTGGTGGTCGGGAGACAAGGTGGGCGAGACGGCTCGTGTGGGGTTATGAGTAGCTGGGCGTGTTCTGGGATAGGTGGAACGGTGTCAGGACTGTCGGGCCAACGAGGCGGGTGAGTGGAGAAGGCGAGGCCCAGGCTGGCACGCGAGCCGAACTGCGTATCCACTTGTCGGAACTTAGGGATACCAAGAAGACTACAGTGGAAAGTGGGTGATGAGGTAGAGACTGGGCAGAATTGTCGGAATCACAATGACCAACACGGCTGGATAACCATACGGATAGTCCGCAGGTGTTAAGCGCCGCGGGGGCAGTAGCTTATAGATAGAGCTGGGCTGCAGACGTGCTTCACAGTGGCAGAACGCGACTTGCGACTTGTTTTGGCGACAAGAGAATGAAAGGGACGGCCACGCGTACTTTCACGCCCTTCCTTATCCGCTTCCCGCACAGATAGCTGCGCCACGCCTCTCCTCTTACCCACCCTTCTTTCCTCTGTACCACCACCATCGTCCTCGCCCTCAGCAGCCCTCGTCTCTCAGCCACTGGGGCCCTCTCCCCCTCGTCTCGGTCGACCGGTCCAAGGCTCAAGGCCAGAGCAACGTGATCACAGCACGCCATGCGCCCCACCAAGACGTCCCCAACAAAGCACGCCCCGCGCCGCAAGTCCTGCCAGGCCCTCCTCTCCGACGGCGCCACACCCTGCAGCGCGACCTTCCGCGGCTGGGGGCGATACTGCACCCCCCACCTCGAGGAGTGCGCCCGCCTCCAGGGCCGCTACAAGGACGCGGCTGCGCGCGCGGACCGGCTCCGTCGCACCGGCGAGCTCTCCGACAGACAGGTGCGCTCGTTTGGCACCGGCCCCGAGGCGGGGTTCGAGAGGGCCGTAGAGAGGGTGCGCGCGTACCTCATGGCGTTGGAGGAGGAGGAGGGTGAGCGGGAGGCCCTGGTCGGGCGGTTTCCCGCGGAACGTGAGTGTTTGCTTTTCGATAGTCGATGAGACGAGACGACGAGGCGTGGCTTTCTTTCTTTTCTCTGGGCTCCCTTTGCCCTGGTTCGTCGTATGTAGGGGATGAGCGTCTTGTGCAGCGGGCGAACCTCGTACAAGAGAGGAAGGCCGCGTGCGTGGGCGTGATGGAGCAGCTTGAACAGCAGAGGCGAGAGCGCAATGCGTCGCGCGAGTCGGACCCTGAGAGCCAGCCGCTGCTCGGGCGTGCGCGTACTCGCCGCGTATGGGCCCCCTCTACGGTGCAGATCGCGCTTCTGATTCTTGCGGTGAGTGCCATCCTGATCTTCGGTGCCTAGTGCGCACAACCTCGAGGTACGGGCAGCTTAATTACCTCGCATTCATCCAGTTGGTCTTGACGTCGCTGTTAGTCGTTATGTTTCTTACGGGTCGCGTATCGTTCGTCAACTTACCGGTGCGTGCTTATGCGTTACAGCTGCAATCCGCGACCCTCATCCTTGTTCCATATCCTGTCAGGCGTATCACTGATCCACTACGGCATTCATGCGCGACACAAGGGACTTTTGCAGGTTATCATGCTACGGAATAAACGGTCATATCCTCTCTTTGGGACTTTCTGTACATCTTGTATCACCACCACCCCACTCACTGCTGCTCGCTCGCTCACTCGCTCTTCATTCTGTCCATGGTTTCACGCACTGTACTATACGCAGATCTCTGTCAATCACGATCGTCCGTTCTTTGTCTCCCCCACCCGCGACGTACCGGTCTCACGCACCCGGCCACCTGGCGACGGGTGCGATACTACTTCAATGAAACCACGGTGCGCCTGCGTTTCCCCGGTCAAGACATGGCTCCAGACATATCCTCATATTGCCATGCAGTCATCCGTTGTTGGTATGTACGGTATGCATATTGCCATGATCTCGCGCAGGCCACGCTTGTGCCCGTACAGAGACGCCGCCTATCACTTGTGCCCAGATCTCGATCGACGAGACAAGACTGACACCGACGACGGTACAGTAGTTTGCATACAGCCTCATGCGTTACTCCGAGTCGGATCGGGATCGCACCACGGCATCTGTAGTGCTCTGTGGTTCGATGTGATCTTGCTTGGCGGCGAGATACATTGAGGTACACCTGCGTACACTGTCTTGTGTAGCTTACCCCTGGCGTAGCGAGTTCCGTTTCGGGCAGGTCAGCTACTGAGGACGGGGGCGGGGCGCCCGGGAATCATGTACATTGGCGGATCGCGTCGGGCCACATATGTTCCTTGTTGTTGACGTTGATCCCCGACTGAGCTAGAAGCTCGGGTGTGGATCAGTGTACATGGGCTCATACATGCGACAACAAGCTCGTGGGCAGGTACGACGGCCGGCACTCATGCTACTCATGGATGGGCGGCGGTACATGACAGCGTGATGGAGCATGCATGAGAACCGCACGGACAAGACTGAATGGAGGAATGTCCATGAGGATGTTAGAGTTCTCGACATGGATGAAGGTTTTGTGAGAGCTAGAGAGATCGGGATGAGGCAGGACCGCCAAGTTCGTCGACCGCGAAGTCGGGATGCATGGCGTTCCCATCCGGCGGCCTTCTGTATTCAAGTCTCGAGAGACGCGTGGTGACCGAACGGACATCGTCGCATCCTTCTATGTTCCACCACAATTTGAACTCCACCTTCGAATTCAAAGTCGCACGTACGGTGGCGAAGAGGCGAATGGGCGACTTTACGCTTCACCGGGCCGTAGTTGAGTCAAGCCATGCATGGTGCGTACAGTCGCATATTGCGGTCAGAGCGTGAGCACGAGTGCTACTACAATATACCGAGCTGAATTCAGTGTACTTATGTAGTGGTCCAGGAACATGTTTCAGAAACAATGTCGCAACGTCGGCCACACTTGCCTGTTCGGGACAGTGGCGGTGCTGGGATACACGTGCTACCGCCGGTGCGTCGGCGGGTGTCGGCGCCGTCGGGAGGAGGTTCGCAGGGTGCCACTGGGGTGCCACTCGGTCGGGGACCGTTACGAGGGGTCGGTGACTTGCCTTTTTCTCTCAAAGTCCCCTTCGCATCCTCTCTTGACTCTTGACCACCATCATCCTGCCCTCTATGCTCCCCGACTGTCGCAGCCAGGCTACTCGAGGGGAAGAAGACGGCGAAAGTCAAGAATCTGTGTTTCGCGCACATGCGTGAAGAGTCAGCGCTCGGACTGTCGTCGTCGGGCGGCGAGCGGGACGCGTCATTCCACGCCATTGGGTACGTACGTATGATGTTCCCTACTGCAGCAAGCTCAGAATGCGCGTTCACGCGCATGTAGCCACTGGAAATACCTCCTATGCATGTAGGACCGCTTCAAACTAAAGCTAACGCTTGGCAAGGGAGGATGAATAATTCCATGTGCGTACAGTCCCTCCCTAGGCTGCATTTACTCGTCTAATTGTGAAGCTGCAAGATCGACAGGCGAGAAGTCAGGCCGTCAACATACCCCCATTTCTGTCGGGTCGACGTCTCCTCCATCCAACATGCCTCAACAGGACATGGATCTACTTGTGGCGCCGGCGTCTGAACGCACTGGGCTACTATCACGCGCTTGCCTTCATTCCTAACTTTCCATTTTCAAGCGAGGCGGTACTCCATTCTCGGGCCTCTGCCACCTACGCATGACCGAGACCTATATGAGACAATTCGAGCAAGCGTAAACGATATAAGAACTCGGGAGGGCAGCTAAGGCCTCTTCGACCCACCCATCTCGCGCGCCTAAAGTGATTCTACTGGTGCTGCGGTAGTGTATGAAGTCATTGGCCTGCACTCTGGTCAGTTGAACAGCTCAAGTCCACCACGCCCCCCCAAGGCCAGCGCCACTGTTAGCGTTCGTTCGTTTTATCGTCGAACCTTGCCATTGACTGACGAGCGAGGCTTGCCAACCCGCCAATCCGACAAGCTTGCTAACGGTCGCGCTCTACCGTGCCACGCATGCCGGATCGGGAAGACTGGGCCTGGCACTGAGAAGCTTTCAAGCCTATTCTCGCCGTGGTCCTCTCTTCACAGTACATCACGACAAGCCTCGTGTTCGACCCTGTCGGCCACATTTGACTCGCCAGAAGACGTGGTGGCCGACGACACCGCAGCGCTCTGGCGTGACGCTGTCCCATATACACCATGTGCTGAACGCACTCCTCACTGTCTCTCACCTATCTCCTCTGCTCCTCTCACCCTGTGGACTTTCTCCCGCTCGCTCAGTGTTCTCTCGTTCGCTCGGTGCTCTCTCGCTAGCTGGCCTCGTTCTGCTGCTACCTTCTTGTACTCTCGCATCCGGCGCATCCGACGGTGCCGATGATATCATGATCTGGTCTCAAGCCACCGGTGCTAGTCGACTACTCGGTCTTTCAACCACACCTTGGCTAGCGACCTGGATCATGGTCGTTAACCGCATTTGGAGTGCCTTGTCTTCGCTTGTCAAGGAGCGGATAACTCAGAGTCCCATCAATGGTGAGTGCAATGTGTATCATGGACAATTTCTGCCATACCGAATACGCCTCCTACATGCTACGTTACAGGAGCACACTGTATACCCCCTTCCATCTTAGTTACACTCTCCGCGAAGACGACAACCAGACCGCAGAGAAGGCTCGACACTGTCGGGTACACTACAAAGCACGTTCGACAATCAAGGCGTTCATGCGCGCCTGCTGCCTCGTGCATGGGGAAATGCGCCCACAAACCACCTCGTTTCCCCCTTACTGCCACCTCGTTTCTTCTAAGCTCGCGCTCACTGTGATAGGGATCGTCTTTCTCACGTGCAGGTGGTTGCCTGTCTTCACGCAGGGGGGGCCATATAACGACAAGTTCCCACTTCCTTCCCCGCTATGCCTGCTACGCCGGAGGCCAGTCTTCTTGCGCTCGGCGACGTGCCTACGGCTACTGTCTGCGTCTCTCCTCACCATTTCGACTGAGACTCGCTATATCACTTGGAACTGTCAAGAGATGTCATTCTCCTCGTCTTCGCGCCTCTGATTTCCCACCGATACAGGCCCCGACTCCCAGTCGCCCGGCTTCTCGTCTAGGCACTTCTCTCGGGCTCGCCGACAAACTCACGCGTTCATCTCAGAGTCAACGATGACCTTCTTTGATCACATTGTCGAAGGCTCTACGGCCCGAGCACAAGGAGCGCGTGGCAAACGCGAGTGAAAATACGTACGTCCGCCTCACATTTTTGACGGTGTTTTCCTTTCTGGGTACCCTCTCGCGTCCGCCAAAACGCCTTCCCTTCATATCTCGTAATGCGACTACCGACAGCGTGGCGCTCAGTCGGCGGACGGAGAGTCGTGCGTTTCTTAGACGTGAGTATGGCATGTCACGCTGTTGTGGTGAGTGCACTTACGTCTTGTGCCTGGACGTGGGCGAGTGACTCCTGATATTGCAGTTGCATAGGCTTAGTACGGAGAATGCGTTTCGATACGTATCGACTTGCACCTAATCCGAACAACCTTTTCTCGACCATCCCCGTTATGTGCATGCATCGCACTGTCGCAAATTTGACTATCGTCATCACTTGTCTCATAGACACTTGTGCACCCATCTCTCTTCTATACAGGGAAACCGACAGGACGTGTTCATCTCCGCGATTGCACGCGCGTCGCTCGCGCAGGGAGCAGACGTTCACGGGGCCCTCCGTTTCGCCTGCTGCACTCTATGACCGCATGCACGAAGTGTCCCGGAGAACAAGGTGCCCCGCCATGCTCTCATCGATGAGCGTTCTAGCCTCGGAACCCTCCTCCACCCCCGTCGTCCTCTACTCCGCGAACATACCCACAGACTCACAGGCGCACTCGCCCTCCCCCTCCCAACGGTGAGGACTCGGAAGAATCACCGTCGAGGCGCTCCAGTCTCCAGCAGTCCTTGTATTACGCGTACGCGACAGGAGGGGAGCGCCACACACGCCTTGTATTCAGCGCGTCGTCTGACCCACCGACCCCGCTGCTGATGGAAGAAAGGTATGTTTCCGCCGTCCTCCACTCCTGCGCGCTCGCGATGCTGACATAAATCCCAACTCTAATGGTTTAGGGGAGTCCCCGCCCGTGCATGTGGAACGTCCGGAGGGGTCCGGGCCTGCGCGCGCGCGGCGTACCCATGTGCCGTTCTCGTCCCTCAATCAAGCCCCCCGCGGTTTCTGCTCCCAGTGCCTAATCGCTATTGCTCCGTCTCTAGGCTTCCTTCAGCCAGGGTCCAGGAACCAATCACGGACTGGGTTACGTCGCGCAGGCTTCCCGACCGCATGGTACGTCCTCCGACTCGTCCCGCGCCAGAACTGGGGTGCAAAGGTTCTTTTGGCGGGGTGCGTGGCGAAGAGGCGAGACGAACGCTGCGATCCTCTATGCGATGCGCAATGGCATTGAACGACAGTAAGTGGCGAGACAGGGCAGGATGCGTAACAGGTAGGTAAAGAGTTTGAAGGTCCGGAACGCGAGAAATAACCTAGTTGGGGCGAGGGATGGAAGGGATGGGAGGTAAGCGTGCGCGTGTAAGTGACCTGTGGTCCTCCTGCGTACTGTCAAATAACGTTGGATATATGACTAACGAGATACCTCTTTCCTCCCCTCTAGAGCCTACCGGGCGCCGCCTGGGGCGCCCGCAAATAATGGATACAGTGCGACGGGCGACGCGTCGACGGGGTAATGATACAGTTGTTACAGACTTCTGACGATAACAGGGACGAGAGAGCCGGGGCAAAACGAGAGGACCTCACCTGCGAAAGATGCGAGCGAGGCCGAATGGAATTGCGGAGGCGAAGGCGAGGACGACTGGGACGATAACAGGGCGGAGCGGAGCGGGATGAGATAGCAATAAACAAAATAACTGGGTGAGTGGACAGGAGCGGAAGGGAGAGAGAGGAAAAACAGGGGGATACAACAAAGTGTTCTAAATCGCGAACGTGGGCACGGACGCGAGGTAGGTCGGCTCAAAGATGGCGTTGCTCACGGGTTCGAGCGCCTGCCGTCCGTAGAAGGTCGAGAACTCGTCTTTCGGCGGGACGCTCCCGAAGTCCTGGGTTCCGTACGCAACGTCCATGGCCGGCGACCAGCTCGTGGAATAGAGTTGCGTCCCATGCTGCGACGCCTGCTGAGGTAAGAAATCCGCGGACGGATCGTAGACGTCGCTCAGATGGTAGTTGCCCAGGATGGACGTGGGATCGCAGGGCGTCTGCACAGCAGAGTAGGTCTGCGGCGTCCCGGGCACGCTCGACAGCGGGGAGGAGGACGTCGTCCAGCTGTAGGACGTGTCGATGGACAGGCAGGATGGGTTGAAGAGCTCGGGCGCGGAGACGCATGTATCCTGCGAATCCGGTGAGTACAACTCGAATGCGTTCTGCTGATCGAGAGGATCGCAGGCGCGGTAGAGGAGCGGAGAGGAGGACGTGTTGTTGGTGGTTTCAAAAGAGAATGTGCTGAAGTGATCCTGCAGCGTTTTCGTCAGCGGCGATATACCCAGAAATACAAGCGGTTCACACTCACAAATGAAGGCTGTGTGGAAGAGAGCGAGTAAGTCTGACTGGGAACATATGGCGACGTTGGTGAGCTGTAGAAATCGCTCTCGGTGTCTGCCTCCGATGAAGGCGGAGGCGAGGAGTACTCGTGTGGCGAACCGGGATCGCGCGAAACGTCGAACTCGGGCTGCGAACTCGACGAGCGGAGCTTCTGCCGCTTCGAGGGCGTAGACGGCTCTGCGCTCAGGAACGGCAGATTCGAGTGCTCGGTGTCGGGTGGGGGCGCGGACGACGAGCGACGGTAGTGGCGCGCGGTGATGGGGGCCTCGAAGCGGTGAACGACCTCGGGGACATGGTGGCGGTCGAACTCCTGGATCGCGGCGTTGAGATCGGCGCCCTTCTTGCCCTCGATGAGCAGTTGCGCTATCTTCTCGCAACGCTTCAGGTCCTTCGGCTCGACCTCTCTCACCTTGCGCTTCTCCGCAGGGGCCTTCCCTTTCGTGTGCAAGGGTCGGAACGCGTACTGGGGGAACTTGCGCTTGTGCTCCTCGAGCGCAGCCTTGGCCTTGTTGTGCCAGACCTGGCGCTCCTCGTGGGGCAGGTTCTGCCAGGTGAGGCCGATGATCTTGGAGAGCGTGCTGTGGTTCGTCTCGACCTCGGACGAGACGTGCTGGCTTTTGATGAACGAGGAGCGGAAGAGGATGAAGGCGTTCGGAGGGCGCGGGATGTGGTTCTCGGGCTTCTTCTTGGCGTGCGCGGCGCGGCGCATCCCCGTCGCGCCGTCCGCGTTGGCGGGGAAGAGAAGCGTGTCCGCTGAGGAGTCCGAGGACGGGCTCGGAGGATCGTTGAACGTGCCGGGGGTGACATTCGGGGCGAACGCGATGCTGGCCATCTCAACTGGCGAAGAGGCTGTCAGTTGAGCATCTGGGCCGGGAGACGTTTATCAGCGACCGTGGCAGAGCGTCGATCAGGGTGGATGCGAGTGTGTGCTACCTTGGTTGGCTTTGGCGGTGCGCTTCGAATTGCGAACGCGTTCTGCAGGCATGGCGGCGAGAACCGAATGTGGCAAGGGCCCGGATTGAAGACTGCAGCAGCGGACGGAGAGGGGAGTGACTGGAGAGCCGGGGAAGTGATGTGGAGGAGGGTGTCGCAAATGGAGTACCGGTGGGAGATTACATACATCTTATAGCGGCCGTGAGCAGAGGGTGTGAACGCGTGCCCACTCCGAAGTCGTGGCGTAAAGCGCAATTCGAGACTTGCCCGAAGCGGCGGACTCGAGTAATCGCGCATATTTCGCCCTCATTTCCTCTGATAAGCTCTGGTGCATAAGGCAGCATTGACCCACGGCATCGGCCAAGCTTCCTCGCCTGGTCACGGACGCCCTCTCCGACCGCCCGTCCGTTGATTTTTACTCGTCCAATTACGTGTCCGGCAGATGACCATGGCAGGCTCGTGAGACGACGTCAAGTCGCTTGCATCTCCCTTCCTCCGTCCTCGCCCGGGTTGATGATCGCTCGGGGTCGTCGACATCGACGGCGGTGGCATACGCCCTCAGCCACGTCAGGACGGGGGTGCACAACGGTGATCGAGATGCGAATGATGAGATTGCCCGGGCTCAGGTTGCGCAAGCGAGCCAGGCTCGATTGAGGAACTGTTGTTCACCTCACTCTTTTCCCAGTCCACAAGCGCCATAATCCCATGCAACTCTCCTCGTAGCGATGGCGATCGTTCAGGTCCCCACTTGCCCTTCGAACCTGCCTTGTAAGTGCAACGTTGAACGTTCATCGCCGCCTTGTCGATCCCCACTTGTGATATCGGTCTATGTACTGCCCTCGCCAACCTAACGCCACATCTCGGATCGATGTCCCTCCTTCCCCATTTCGTAGATAAAGACTACCAGGTCCACCAAGCGCCTGGATGTCACGGAAGCAAATAATAATCATAGATTTGAAGCCCAGATCGTTCCGAGCTCGCTTGGGTTTGCGCTCAGTATTAGACTTATACGTATACCCACAACCAGCCACCCTACGGCCAGCGTAGCGCAGAATGCGGACTGTTAGCACAAGACCTTCCCTTCATGACACTCGCTCCCGCTGGCTGTTGTCCGGCAGCGCTACAACTCTGTACTAGTGCTTCTTCTTGACGTTGTCATATTCTGGCGCACAGAAGCATCGACCGATCATCATACATATGGCGCTGGAGACGGCATTCCAACTCAGATGATGACGAATTGTATCCGACGTGCGCCTTCAACCTTCTACTCTCCTTGACAGCCCCTTAGGCCCCGCCGCTATCCGGCGCCGACGAGAGTTCGTGGGCGTTTTCATCACAACATCCATCTGTTTGCCTTCCGATGGCCGTCTCGTAGTCCCGTACCCTCATGGCGGTCAACTCAATGCACCTGACACTTTGTGGGCGTCCTCATCAGCACGCATCTACAGACCTTCCGATGGCCACCAGCCAAGAGCAGGTACACCGTGGTCGACCGTCGGATTGGCACTTATCAAACGCTAATCGCTGCCAAATCCGCCAATGAGCAGTACGAAAACAACAGGAAAAAAGGAGAACAACTCAGTTCAACGTCCATACTGAGCGCCAATCTCAGCTCCTTCTTGGGCAGGTACCAAGCGCCCATGCTGCTTCTGAGATTCCCGTTCCCTTCCCATGCCTGGCAAGACGCCTCACGCTCCGTTCAGGCCCTGGCTTGCAGGAATGACAAGCTGTTGCTAGACCGTGCGCCTTCCTGCACTACTAGCCACCAGGAATCCCGCTATGTTCGTGCCAAACAGTGGCGGGCCCGAACAGGGACTGCACAACGGATAACCTCATCCCGCCTTTCAGCTCGTGTCCACAGTATGCCATCGGCGTAACGCATCACGAGCATTATCCGAGTGAGTAGCGGCTGTTCCCGGAAGATCCTGCACCAATCGACTCGTCCGGATGCCCACATCGACAGGGCACGGCCCACGGACGAACTCGTGGCTCGTGTCGCCGCTGATTTGATCCACGAAATTTTTGTTTGACTTGACTGCGTGCGCGCGGCAGCCGTTGTAATAGTATACGTATCCTGCTCACCTCACTGACGCTTCCCTGGGAGGCTTCTCGAGCGGCCACGGACTTACCAGCGGGCTTAGGACCTGGCCAGAGACGGCAAGAAGCCTGATACAGGCAGTGTTGTTCAGTTACTGCGCGATTCGCCCTTCGCGAAGCGCACGGACAAAGGGCTCGTGGGCGTGCGCCCGTCCCGCGAATAGAGCTGCGCACCACAGGCAGGGCTTTACCCGGAAAAGCCATCCGCCAGCCACGGACGCAGCAGACCTCCCGAGCTTCTCTGCCGCGTGACTGCCAGAAATCAGCGTGCCCCGCACTTTCCCTTCCCGTGCTCTCTTTCCCTGTGGATTTCGTAAGCCGGGAGAGGAAGATACGCCCGATAAGTGCTCTGAGCGACACCGCCGACGCATTCCGCATCCCCGCCCGGCCTGCGTGTTACTAGCCGACGAGTTCTCGACGACATCCACGTCCAGCACACGGCCGACCAAAGGAAAACAATGACGAGCGGAGGCCCACGGCGTGCCCATTGCCATATGCAGCGGACGAGCTCCGCGCAACGTGGTCTCGCCGTACACGTGTACGGGGCTGATGACCAGACGGCGGGAGTCCCTGGAACTCGGCCGCACCGCCTTCAGGCTCAGCTGTCCTTCCCTTCCCGCCGCGAGGCTGGAGCTGGAATCCGTCCATACCGCATTTCGGGAAGGGGGCGTGGTGATAAGCATCGCACCATCGCACCGCACTTCCCACTCTGGAAATCCGAATCGACAAAAAAAATCAAGACGAAGACGGATTTGCGCGGGGCTGGAACGAGCCAAGTCGGCCGTGAGTATAATGATGTTGCCACCCCCGATTTTCGAGAGAATCGTTTATGCCGCCGCGTTCTGCCTGAAAAGAGGACGGGCCGGAGGGGATACGCACAGGACACAGGGACGGCTAGTGCTCGTCTCTGCGGAAATGACATAGCCCCTCCCGGACTCCCAAGAAGGCCGAGCGAGCTGCGAGAGGCGGGTCATGCGGGTGCGCGGCATCGAAGTCCCTGCTATGAATCTGGCGAGACGTGCGGTTGCATCTCGCATGTGGCGTTGAGGCGTTGTTCGCTCGCCTGCGCCCGCCTGGAGGGTCTTGATATGCGCGAGCGAAAGCGGGACGGAGATGAACGTCCGTCCCTGCCTGTACACCCTACTCGGTCGCGAATCAGAAACCTTGCACCGTGTTCAACGATCGAGGGATCATGGATGAGTCGGCTGGAGGCTGGGATCCGGAGAGGGGTGCTCACCGGGAGATCGAAACCGCCTGCGTCTGATTGTTGCGCACATGAATCGCCACGTCAACGTTCTGGGCCGATACGTATCGTGCGCTGTCGGGTCCGCACACAGTTCAAAGTTGCCCCTGCGAGGCGCGTGTCGGGGGCCTTCCACGCATTGTGCGCATCCATGAAGCTCGCGTCAAGGACGACCGTTGCTACTTGCGAAGGAACCCTGGAGGGTGGATAGCGCGGCAGACGTTTGCTGGCAGGCTTCTGGCCGCTGGGAGATGAACGTGAGAAGATGGAGTACAATGCCCGGCATCGTCTCCCTTATGCGCTTCTGGTGGTTAGCCCCAGATCGGTGGTGCAAATATACAAGATGCAGGCCATGCGTGCGCCTGTACCACATGCCATGCCAATGCGCAGAAGACACAGCTGAGTCCGAGCGTCGCGGCTGAACGGAACAGATGTGCTCACCAGTCATCCGTTTCCGACCACTTCCACGGTATCACAACCTGGTCTAGACCCGTGGCGCTGCAACATCACAGCTAGCTTGACCGTCGCAATCTCTTGGTGTCTGTGGCGAATCCGGGGTACAATTCGGATGGCCCCTGCAAAGGAAAGTTGATTAAGCTGCGCCGTGCATAGTCAGAGTGAGAAGCGACACCGTACCTGCGAGCGGTATAGTAAGACGCCAAAACCTTCAAGCTTGTCAAGCAGGCGTTCCATTCTGGAGAAAACAAGGGTACCGCAGAGTACTCCTACCGGGAAGTTGTTGGGACCGCTACTTTCTCTCGAACGGTCTAGCGACGCCCATTCAACGGGAGATAGCCGCTTCACGAGAATCCGCAGAGGCCGGCTGACGGATAGTTGGTCTCGGACATCGCGGGTAGCTCGTTGTTATCTTGTCGTCAGAGGAACAAGAGCATAGCGGGAGGCGCAGACATAAGTGGCTATTGTGAGTGTGTGCATCACCGCTCCATGGCACGTTCGCAGCAGTCGCAGAAGGGAGAAAGCGTTGTTGTCGGATGCCTCATGTTATGGTGCTTACCAGCCGATGGTCCGCATCATTTGTTCCGTTCATGGATTCTGACACGAGTCGTTGGAGCACAAGAACATCGCCTCTTCTCAACAACGGCCGGTTGTCAACTCGATACTTCGAAGCACTACAGCCAAGGTGCCTCTAAGAGGTATCGACCACCTCTAACATCATTATCATGAGGTTGAACTCTAGATATGTACGAATCGGCAACACGCACCTTGAAACGGCAGTCTGAGCTGATCACAGATACTGATCTCGACCAGAACAACACTGCTTCGACTTGCATTATCGCAGAGACTCTGACATGGGCGAGCGCAAGTGGTAGAAATTGACGTCACAGAGGTACTAGCCACGTTCCAAGTGTGTTACAAAGTGAATCATTATGGCGCATATAGTGAGCGTTCCACGACCGTGCTGTCCACTTCGCATGAGAGGGCGGGATCCTGTAAGCAATACGGCAACGCACCTCATAAACAAGGCCTAGAACGCGTCCTGGAGACGTGCAGACTCCTCGTGGTGTTACTGTGGCTCGCGTAAGACACCGGTAACTCTTGTATGGTCCCAGAGAGCACGACGTACCAGAACCACTGCGTCCGCCTCGATTTCCACCAGCATGTCTCGAGAAACGAAACGTGCGCCCACAATCATGGTCGCCGCCGGACCTACGTCGCCCAACGCCTCTCTGAGCGCATCTCCCACCTTTCCCGTGTCTTCATCTCTCGCAACGAACATGCGCACCCGCACGATATCGGTCTTTCCCCCTCCCAGAGCCTCTACTGCCCTCACGATCTCGTGGAAGACCGCACGCGCTTGGTCGTATGCGGATCCCGGATGTCGCAGCTCGCCAGACACTGGATGTATAGAGGTGGTCCCCGAGACTGAGACGAAAGGGCCCTTGCGGACGGCTCTCGAGTAGCCAAACTTGGCTTCGTACGGGTTGTTGGTGCGGAAGTGTTGCATGGACGCGGCGGCGGAAAGCGGGGTGAAGAGGCACGTACTTCACGTCTCAGACACCCTTTGTTGAACCGTTCTGCCTCTCACAATGACTCGATCCCGATGATGACTCGCATTTGCTGCTGTGAGTAGTGCAACAACACAGAATGCGTGGTCGCGAGCAGCAGAGAGGTGTGCCCGGGCGCGAGGAGGTAGGCATGGTGATGGTATAGAGGAGAGAGGTGGCGAGGACGATGGGGCACTCCCCCGAGGCGGCTCTCTCCCGACCGCGCCGTCGCCAGTCCCGGATCATGCTCTCGACTGCTGAGACGTCGCAGAGAGCGCTGTCGGCGGCGTTGGCGAAAGGAGCGTATGTATGCAAGCGAGCTGTCCGGACCGGTGCATGTGCATGGAATACAACCGCATCGACTGGCAGTCCCAGCGCTCAGACTGATACTGGTGGACCGTGGGCTACGCCTCGTGTTGTCCGACTACGTCCCTCGTCTTTATCCTCCTCCTCCATCTCTTCCTCATCGCCATGGGCGACTTCTCCGACATGCCGCCTCTCGTCGACTCGCGGTACGGCGCTGCCGCCCCGATGATGGCGGGCCCCCAGCAGCCCGGCTTTGGGCCGTCCTACGACTTCCTTCAGTTCCCCGGCGCCGCCCCACCCCAATCATTCAGTCCTGGCCCTCCTGCTGCTCACCCCGGATTCGGACATCCTGCGCCATGGGCAGGATACGACCCGCAGGCGGGTGGAACACCCATGTCCTGGGGATCATCCACGATGTCGACCCCGATGCTTGCAGCGCCCGCTGCAGTCATGCCACAGTCCATGGGCTTCCCCGTCAGCTCCGAGGGCTGGCCGCGCCCCCTCGCCACGCAAGAGGACGTCGACAGGAGTCCGCCGTGGAGAGACAGAGACGATGAGCATGACCGTGAGCGACGAATGGTCGTTCGTCGTCCGAATACACCGCTTTCCAGGAGTGTATCCCTCTCATCTAGCCCGTCCAGCGCCTCACTCTCCAGCACCTCCCTGTCGCGCAAGACCTCGTATAACTCGTATCGTGGCAATGCCGCAGAGGCTCGTAAGCGGCCTCCGCGCGAGTGGAGGACAGACTTCAACCTGTCTGGGCAGGGCCTTCTGAGCGGTCTTCTCACTCGCGGTCGATCGAAGTCATTCGGCGCAGGTACGTAGCCACCCGTCAGTACAATGACGCCTCGACGCAGAAGCTCACGCGAGCGCATATTTAACGCACCCGTATGTCTAGGAGACCCCAAAGTCGTCTTGCATCCATGGATACGGCACAACACCTCGAAGCCGCCAATGTTCCTCGACCTCCGCATGAACCCTGCGACAGTCAAGTTCCGCGACCTCAAGGATCGCGCACTAACCGACTGGGACCTGTTTCGCTTCGTTTGCGAGCCCCCTCTCCGCCACATGCGCCTCTACCATCCAAATCTTCCGTGGTACATCGACGTCGAGGCGCAGAACCCCGTCGGGGTGACGCTCTACGACCTCTTCAGCGCGATCCATCTCTGCATGATGACCGCCATCGTGAACGCAGACTACTACAACGTCGAGATGACGACCGAGGCCCGCGCGCATATCGCCGAAGAGTGGGCTGCGCGCTGTCATACGGACGAAGAGCGGAACAAGGGCATTCGCCGCGTCGACTACCTCATGGGCCGATATATAATGGAGGGCATACAGAAGGGCAAGGATGGTCTATGGGAGATCAAGTCGCGCAAGCCCACTACATCGTAGTCTGGGTGTTCCCTGCACAGGCTTGCGCGAGCGTTGATCATTGTGGGATGCTTCAGGTCCGTGGGTCGTCGTTCCATTCTTCCTCATCGTCATGGAGAATTCTTTGCCTGGGGCAGCATCGTCGTAATACTTTAGAAGTGAGTTCAAGTTAGTCATTCCCTCCCCACCTATGCATGCTCTATTTATTCGCTGTAGTTAGTCAATTGTGTACATCACCTGCTCTGTATGATCCTCGCTCTCTTTCTCTTTGTGTCTTGAACCCCGGTCTCCGGTAGCATATACCTCTCGCATCTGTACTATTCTGCAACCAATCCAATGAGATTATCATCCTGCGTTTCTCCAACGATACAATAGATTAAATAGTGGCCCACAATTCGACGTCCGGCACGGGCGATACAAGCACACTACGGATGACTTACTCCAGCCCACGCCGGATACCATCGAACACTCTCCCGCCCGTCATCCACACGCCCCCAATCAGCTTTCCCATCTTCCTCCCGATACTGGTCCGATGGTGCCCATTCCCGCCCGCCCCAGGCAGCCCGCCGTTGAGGCCATACACAGCCATCGCGACGCCCAACACGAGCACCGCGCCCGCGACCATTGTCTTCCTCTGCACGACAATATCCGTCAAGCGACGCGGCTTCCTCAACTTCTTCCTCCTCCTCTCCTCCCTCTCCTTCCGCCTCCGCGCCTTCTCGTTCGGCCCCCCGTCTCCGTCTCTTTCGTCGTCGTCCGCGAGGGGCTCCTCGACGTACGGCAGGACGATGAGCTCCGGGCGGGTGACCATGAGCTCCGCCTCGTCGTCGTCCGGGAGGTCGGCCGCGCGCTCGGACCAGGTCAGCATCGCGCTCTGGGGGCCCATGACCGACGCGAGTGCGATGCCGGGGTGCGAGGGCGGGTAGAGCGCGTAGAGCTCATCGGCGTGTTTGAGGAGCGACGTCAGGGACGCGCGTGGGCGGTGTGGGCGGGGCTCGCGCTCGACCGGCTCGGGGGAAGCGGTGCGTAGCGGGGGCTTCTTCTCGTCTTCGTCTTCGTTCGCTAGGGGAAGAGAAGAGTCGGGAGGTTCGGTCTTTACGGATGGATTAGTCTCTGGCTCGAGCAGAGGTTCTACAGTAGGCTCAGAAAGCTTGTCGTTGTCGACCGGATAGGTGGTGACGTCGTCTTCGGCATTGAGTTCGGTTGTCGCTGACGAAGTTGGATCGGCGGGGTCAACCGCAGAACCGGCTTGTACGTCAGGGCTTGGACCTTGCGTAGATCCCGGACTCTCTCCGGCCTCAGGCACTAGTGGGTGATCGGGGCCGTCGGTGGCGGTGGGTGGTGCCACTGGAGGTAAACCAAGTTCGACTTCTTCCCCCTTGACGGGACTGGCGGCAGATGGTTCGGGGGTCCCCACCTTGGGTGCCACTGAGAGTTCTTCGCCTTCCTCGTATAGGTCCGGTAGGACGGTGAGTAAAGAGTGGATCATGCCATCCTCGCCTTCGTCCTCTAGCATCTGTACTTCTTTTCTCCGGGTGAGAATGAACTAGTGGTACGCGTCAGCATCGATATTACAGAGGAGGAAAGGTGGTGCATACAGCAGCGGCGAGGTAGACCACAGCTATTGGAGGTCGGCAAAGCAGATAGTCGAAGATATGCTGGATGAGAGGGAGTGTGGGTACATCATGGGAGAACAATGTCAGCAGATTAGACAATGCGTAGTATGGAAGTGGAGCAGTGCTGTGAAGTTACTCAATATGAGGAGGGAAGGCCACCAGATCGAGCGAACACACCGTTCAAGTACAGAGGCAAATTGTGGGTCAGCGAGACGCAACAATTTCTTCAGTATCCTACCCGCTGGTGAGCCCTGTCGTGATGCATGATGAAAAATACGACATACCGCAACAACCCCACTACTGGATCCAGATTGGTGCCCATAGAGTCATGCACGCGGTGGAGACTCAGCTTCTCCGTGACAGGAATATGAAGCTCCTTGGGTAGCGTCAAGAATATGACAGAGACAATGTCATGATATCCCTGTGAGTTAGGTCAGTCACATGTTGTGGTGGCATATCATGGAGCAATATATAACACGAAGGCGGCTCGCGCTTCGTTGTTTGAAGCCTAAATGGGGTTGACGGGCAAGAGTAATCGTACGAACCTGAAAGTAGTGCAGTCGGGGTCTCCTGCGGAACACCGACACAATCAGCCTGTTGAGGGCGGTTTGGAGCTTCTCCCGGCTGCTAACGCCCTCTGCGTTGGGTCGTTATGAACGACTGAGCGAGTTGCAGGAGGAGGACATGTTCACCTACTGGGTATAAGACAAAGCTTCGGTCGGTGTCAAGCTCTATTTGTCGCTCGTCTACATGCGGTTCTACGTCTGGCACGATAACCGGATCCTCCACCAGTTGCTCGAAGCTGACGTCTGACCATGTAGAGAAGTCTGTGGCATCGCGTTGGTGGTCGAGGGCATCTGCTGTTACATGGACGAGCTTGGGCCTGCTTTCAATGAGCCCAGTCCGTAGTGTTACATACGTTTGCACTCACCATATCCTGATGCGCTCGTCTCGGAAACCATGAGGCTGTATGCTCAGTATCCTGTAGGCTTGCCAGTCGAGGCTGTCCGGAGTAGTGGTTTCCTCATGCGATGGCTTCGGTTCATCTCCATGATCCATTCGCGTCGCAATTCGTGCAAAATATCTCACTGACAAGCGATGGGAGTAAGTGAGGCTCGTTCAAGAAGCAAGGTGGTCGGTGGATGAGCTCACTGTCGTAGGCCGGGAGAACGCCGCAACCAGGTCGGCACTGGGCGTCTTACCCCAGTCAGATAAGATAGATTCTGTGTAAGGCGAGATTAGATACTGATATTGACTCGCACATAATCTTGAGCTGCCCGGCCGCCGCACACATCTTCGATCCTTACAACCACTTCCCTACGCTCCCACTCCCCCCTCTCTGCGCATGGCCACGACGGTGACGATGACTGAAGATCAGGTGGCGTTAGGCGCATCCCTACCGCCATTTACCGCCCATGCCATCTCAGTATCGCTTCCAACTTGGAGGGACAATGTCGAGTACGAGGAGGGCGCGAAGAGAGTAACAGATGCTATGGTATCCGGATACCCTCGATTCTTCGTACACCTCAGCATTCAAAAGGTACGCATGTTGCTCAATTGAGTCTCGCAGAGAATCGCATGATCAACCCCGGTACTCGCAGCTTGCGCGGATATGCGAACAGAAGTTTGGGGCACCCGGCGAGCGGTGCTTCCTATGGCCCACGCACAGAATCGCAGAGGACTGCAGGGCCTTTATAGTTGAGCAATCCACCAAAGCCGGCTCTCCTATACCCGTACGCCTCGTACAGTTCACGATATGCCCAGAAGAGTCCGCCGATGCATCGACACCCTGTGTTGAGTTGCATATTGTCTTCTTTCCCGGCGATTCGTATCCCCTTGCGAAACAATTCTGGCAACACACTGGTTTGGGCATCTGTTCCCGCCTTGCTGATCGGTGCCTATCCCTCCTCGGGGAAAACACCTCCGCACCAATGTCACCCGTACTGTCGTCTCCCCGCCCACCTGTGAAAGCAGGTAATCGGCATTACTCCGCAAAACGGTTCGGCCAATCACCCCCTACCTCTCCTATTACTCCCAGCAACTCCTCGACCATCGGGAACAGCGTCGACGAGACAACTGCCGAGTTGCTTGACAAGGACCGCTATAACTACCTGGAGGAACGCTATGGCCGCAACATGCCTCTCGAGTCTGCAGCTGCCGCAAAGCGCGCGATGCGTCGACGCATTGCCGGCGTGCTGCTTCGAGACAACCCGAGCGATTGGTCTACTGCCGGCGCGCATGAGACACAGGTCGGGCCGAGTACGCGTGGGGAAGGCGTTACGGAGGACGATGTCTACCTATACCCGACCGGAATGGCCGCTATCTGGAGTGCGCATCAGCTCGCCCTCCGTGCGCTATCCCCCGCGAAAAGTATATGCTTCGGGTTCGTAGAGTGTCTGGTATTTTGCGGCCAGACTGGCGATACTCACGTAACCTCGTAGGTTCCCTTACACGGACTCGTTGAAATGCTTAGAGAAGTGGGGACCAGGCTGCTGGCATTTTGGTAACGGGTTGGACGAGGATATCGATCAGCTCGAAGCGTTGCTTGCAGCGGAGTCGAAGAAGGCTTCAGGACGGCCAGCTTTGCTCCTGCATACCGAGTTCCCATCGAATCCTCTCTTGCGCTCTGCCGATCTGCCTCGTTTGCGCCAGCTCGCGGACAAGTACGACTTCCTCATAGTGGTAGACGAAACCCTCGGCAACTTCGCCAACGTCGAGGTTCTGGTGTACTCTGACATCGTGGTGAGCAGTTTGAGCAAGGTGTTCAGCGGCGACGCGAATGTTATGGGTGGCAGGTAAGTCCACTTCGTCCCCGGCGTATAACTAGCTGACAATGCGCTTCAAGCCTCATTTTGAATCCTAAGGGGCGACACTATGCCACGCTCAAAGCCACCATGTCGGACTACTACCAAGATACCTACTTCGACGAGGACGCGATCTACATGGAACGCAACTCACGCGACTTCCGTCGGCGCATCGCCGCCATCGACGCCAACGCCCTCGCCATCTGCGACTTCCTCCACTCCCGTTCTCTCGCCTCCCCCTCTCCCCGCCCGAACGCGGCCGTGAAGGAGGTGTACTACCCAAAGTGGGTCACCCCCTGGAACTACGACAAGTGCCGCGTCCGCGGCCCGGACGGACAGCCTACCGGCGGGTACGGCGGTTTGTTTTCGCTCACGTTCACGAGCGAGGACGCGTCGCGCGCATTTTTCGATGCGCTCCCCTACCCCAAGGGTCCCAGCCTTGGAACTAACTTCACGCTCGCGTGCCCGTATACCATCCTCGGCCACTTCCTCGAGCTCGACTGGGCCGCCAAATGGGGCGTCGAGGCGGGATTGGTCCGAGTCAGTGTCGGGATGGAGGAAAGAAGTAGTTTGCTTCGCGGTTTCGAGAAGGCGCTGCAAGCGGCGGAAGCTGTTGTTGAGAAGAAGCCCGAGGCGTAAGGAGGGGCGCTCTACGAGGGTGGCTGGTCCGCTGCTTCGGACGTTGCTGTAGCATAGGGTGGTCCGTTCAACCCGGACAAGGACAGCGATCAAGGAAAGAAATGTATCGTATAGCATATATACACATCACACCATCCAACTGGTAATAACACACAGAGTTTCGTATCATGTACCGTCGTCGACGTCCTCGTCAGGATGCGGCTCCCCAACGTTGATGTCTACGACGCCCTCGACTGGAGGGGCAAAGGGCACATGGTGCAGCCCAACCTTCTCGTTAAACGACGCGGGCTCGCCCTGCACACGCTCGCCAAGCTCGAGCCCGAGCTTCTCCCCTTCGTCCTCGTCTTCGCCCTCGAGTGGTTCCTCGATGACCGCGCCCTGCTCACGGATGGCAGCCCATGTCTCGTCCGCAACCGCGAGGTTCTGCCCGGCACTGATCGCCTTCACGATCTGTCCTTCGTGGTGCGCGTGCAGCGTGCGGCGGAGCGAGCGCGTCACGAAGGTAGAGAGGACCCGGAGCGGCCACTCGGGTGGAATGAGCGAGATCACGTCGACAACGTCGAGGTTCATCGCCTGCGAGTTGAGCAGCTGTGCCGTGCGGTCTGCGGTCGCCTCGCTGTATTGCCCAATCGGTCGGTCAGCATTCATCGAACGTGTCAGTAGGCACACATGAGATGACGCACCCTCCGCTCATGTAGACCTCGAGGAGGATCATGACCAAATCCTTCTTGACATCATCGTCGACCGTCTTCTGCCTCCTCATGGGCGTCGTCGTCGCCTTTGGCTGCTTTCCTGGTGCGGCGAGGGGCGTCACGAGTGCGGCCCATGGCTGAAGATCTGAGCGATCTCCGATCTGAACCGCTGTCTTTGCAGGGACGACTTCTCCACCGAGTGTGCAGTATGCCTCCGCAGATGTGGCGTCGTTCATTTCGTGGACGAGGATAGATAGTGCTGCGCGGTGGTTACCGAGCTAGACGTACGATGTATTCAGAAACGATCGGTATGTAGGCAGGAATGTGACCCACCTTGCCCTCGAGAATAGCGAGCTCGAGCTTCAGGATCTTAGCATGGGTGGAGAGGCGAGTACGGACTGCTTCTGGATCATACAAGATGGACCCCTGGAGGAAGAGTACAGTCTTTAGCCGCACCCGTTTGGGCTCAGATTCGGGCGTTGTCGACGCAAAGTAGGAGATGTAGGAGGTGTCGGAACGGCCCGAAGCATAAGAAGCCGCTTTCGCTCGCCAAAGCTTCGACGTCGACTCATCGTTAAGACATGACAGCAACTGGTCGGCATATGTTGCTGCGAGTCGTGAATGCAGCTCTGGATCCTATGTCATAGGTCAGCATCGAAGGTGTGCTCAAGAATAAGATTCCATACAGTGCTTCTTCGCTGCACAACGAGGTGTTCAAGCAACTGTGCAGCAGCAGATGGACTCGCTTCCTGTATCTGCTGCAACAGTAGACGATCGTCTTCGGCTTTTCGTTTTGTTGGCATCGTCGAAAGTAAGAGCTACAGATGTGATCAGCACAATGTTCTCGAGAGCCAACGTTCGACCATACCTTCAGTGCTCTGTCAGAATCCCTCTTTACTAGCCAAGGTATCCACCGCTGTATCGAACCCCGGTCTTTCCTCTCACTCAATAGATCAAATATTCGAGTGAGCGGATCTTGGACATCCGGGTCCTGCCATTCCCCATCGACTAGTTTGGACCAAGCGTCCAGCAACCTCCCGTCGTCGCCATGTTGCTGATATAGTTTGCAGAGTATTCCTACCCGTTTTGCCTCGACAAGGGCGGGCTCAATTTCCGCAAGGACAACAGCGTTTGGCTGGTCGATCAGAGCACTCAGGTCCGGGAGCTTGCCAGTCGCGACATGGAGCTTCGCGAGGACGGTATCGACGACCTAGAGGGTAACTGAGTCAATGTGTACAGTGTTGAACACGGAAGGCGACGTACAATCCGCATGGCCTGCGCGTGTGGGGCGGTAGCCTCTACAGCAAGTTTCCTCCTCCACTTGCGTAGATATGACTCCAACATGTCGCGCGCAGTCATGCTGAGGATGTTGCGGAGCTCGACCGTAGGGGGAGCCTCACGCGTGTTCGGTGAGAGGTGCGGTGAGTAATTCATGACTAGGTTTTGCGCAACTACATCAGTCCCGGAGGGAGATGGTAGGTGGCGGGACCAGGATGCGGGGGGAAGAAGCAGTAGAAGTCAATAGGGGGTGAATGGTTGGGGGCTCAGGAGAAGAGAGACGAACGCGACGACCATCACAGGCGCGAAGCGGCGTTGGGGAGTTGCAGCCGGATGGGGGTGTGCTCACGACGGCAAATAGCGAAATATATGGCACAAATGCTATCGTAGTCAAGGCGCGGGGTGATCGAACACTCACTGATATCATCCACCGAGTCCTCGTGAGGCATGTATTCGGCTACGCCGGCCATGACATCCACCGTGTCGTCCTCCGAGAAGAGGTTCCCCCTCAGCTCCGGATAATAACTGATTAGAACGCGAGGGTCCAGTTCTCCCTCGTAGAAGCGGTTCCCAGCGTCCTCAAACAGAGTCTCGGTAAAACATTGGAAACCCAGTCGTTGATTGACGTAGCGCAATTCATCGAACTACCCATACCGCAACGTCAGTACGCAGAAGACGTAACAGACAAAGTAAGCGCGAAATGTTATAACAGTGCAGTCACGCTGTGCAAGGCGCCACGGGAGGATGTGGCAGAGGTATGCTCTCCGCACGAGAGACGTGGCAGAGTCCTCTTTCTGTTCACAGTCGCATATAACTGCCATTGTCGTCTGAATACCGACACAGGAGGATTAAGGCATGCGACTTGTATGATAGGTCATAGGTACCCATACGCGGTGTCGGTAGTCTTCAAGTACATCCGTGCAATCCGGCGTTCTTTGCCTTGCGCAATTACATCGGAGGGATGAAGCTATACGCAGGAACTCACCTCGTGTTTCTCAACATTCAGCATAGACTGCAACCGCTTCCGCTGCTGTTCCGCAAGGTCAGCAGCATCTTCAAGCCTATGCGCGAGGAGCAATGCGTCCGCCTGTGAGATGAGTGTCGAGGGTAGCAGCGCTTGTACCGCATTCGACCCAACGACGAGAACGCTGGCGCGGGGAAAGTTGGGATATTGAACTGTCGCCATTTCAATCGCAACCAGAGCGTGTGATGTTTACGGGTCGACTGTCGGATAGCTGGGTAGCGGATACGTCAATGACGAGTATTCCGCGTACTGCAGTGCCGGCTACGAGTTGTGAACGTCGTCCAGATGGGTGGTAGTGTCGGGACCTCTGAAGGGTGTGAATCTAAAAGCAAAGATCCTCAGAACGGCCAGACGTGGCGGCGGCCAGGGCGAGGGGGACGAGGAGGATGAGGGGGTAAGATTAATGGACGGAAACCTCGGGGCCGGGTCGAGGACACGCGCGGCAATGACATTGACCAGGGCGTCTACGCGTCGGATGCCGGCAACTTCCCACGACAATTACCGTCGTGGTTGTCCGTCACGGCCTTGACCAAACAACGACGTGCGTGAATCTGGTGAGAGCCGATGGTTAAGTCTCTAGCGCATCCAGAAGTACTGATCAAGTCATACAGACCGCAACAATCGACGAAAGCTCGTCACAGACCCTCTGGCGATTCTGAACCTCAACACGGCCATGACATACGCTCCTCAGAACCCAATTGACGTTCCTCCGTATCAGCTACAACCCCTGCTGTCTGGGGTAGTCGAGAGCCTATGCCGTAGGTACACCGCGCACATCGCTCGCTTCGACGGTCTTGCTGATACTATAGTCAGAAGCTGCTGGTCACCCTATACAAATCCGATGCGCCCAAGCGATAGGTGGGTCATCTCCGTTCTCAAGTCTATCTCCCGTCACTCACGAAGGCCCCTTTTTCTCCAGGCTCTGAAATCTACGTTGGATGCTCCAACGGAGAGCTCCTGAGATTTGCATTGCAAGTCAATAGTGCAGACGCGGTCAGTCAAGCCATAAGACCGTTGCCCTTCTATCGAAGCTAACCATTTAGTGCTACGTAGCCAGCAGAGTATACCCTTCTCTCCAGACAGTCGGTTCCAAACGACAAACCGGTGGATGAGATCGTTCTCGCTCCAAGCATATCACGCGCCCTCATACTCTCCGGTATTACACGTGCTACTCGTCTTGCCTGAGCATGCCTCATATTCTCGTCGCTAGACCGCCGAATCCACTTCTACACGCTTCCCGCACTCGACGCGGTTCCTGAAAATGTAATCAAGCCAATAAGAAACGTGGTCACATTTGCCGTGGATGAACAACACCTTAAGCGACCACCGCAGTTCATGAATGACATTCCTGTCCCGGTTGAACCTATCGAATTCTGTGTCATCAAACGCAGTGCAATCTCGCTTTACAGCCTACGCGAACGGCTGTTTTTTCAGAAGGTCAGCGTTCAAAGTCTCACATCGCATAAACAAGGTTCTAACCCGAGACACGTAGGAGATACCATTCCCTCAAAGCGGCGTTCTCGCTCGACGCACGGGCAAATATCTCTGCATCGCGGACAGAGAGAACTACAATATGATAGATCTCATCGCTGCGTCTCTCTTCCCGATGCTCCCCATATCACAAGCCCCGGACGTGGTCGTCAGACCCTCGATCACAGTCATCAGTGAGAACGAGTTCCTCATCCTCTCCTGGACGGGGGCCAGCACTCTTGGGGTTTTCATCACTGGGGACGGCGACCCCGTCAGGGGGACGCTCGAGTGGCCAAGCCATCCCGAAGGCATCTGTGAGTGCTTTTCCTAATACAGAGTGGTATTTTGCTGAACCTCTCGCCACAGCTCTGGACTATCCCTATGTGACGACGCTCCTGCCGAACGGGACAATCGAAGTACACAGCATCGAGACACAGACCATCGTGCAGGTGGTACCCGCGCCGCCAGAGGGACAGGCGCTGCTTGAGGACAGGAAGGCACTCGTGACGTGTCTCAACGGTTTCTTCATTCCCTCCACACAGCGTTCTGAAAAGCTTCGTATGGTGCCACAACGGCTCCTGAGGAGGAAGGCTGCCCAACGACCAGGCGGCGATACGCAGAAGGGCGACTCTGACGTCGCTGACATCCCGGCATTGTGAGAGGTCATAGGGTGAGCTTGTACTCACAGACTTGTTATAATCGTGACCTAGTTGTCATCGTCTTCGGACGCATTTCTCCTGTGAGAGTGTGATTCTCCGGCGGGTACTAGTAGATGAGATCCGTGTCCGTGTGCTGTCTGTGCTCATAGAACGCTACGACCTCTGCAGCGCAGGAAGAAACGGGGTGTTGGATGACAGACAATCGCGTGAACGCTTCCGCGAAGTTGTATGGCACCTACGATCAACTCACGGTCCACTTAGCGCCTGTGTTTGAGCCGAATCAGGGCAAGGTGCGCGTAGCGCCATCCGTTGTTTTTTTCGCACCCTTTGTTGTCTTCCACCCAACACAAGTATCCTGGCAACTCGAACGTCTGCCCTATTGTCCCGCTTCCTATGTCCTTCGATTTGCATGGTAGGTTCATGCTCACTGGTAGGAACCAGCACAACGCCATCCGAAGATGCGCATGCATCTCTTTCAGGCAATATCAACACCAGTCTCTGGACACAGCTCTTCTACTAACACATCGTCCAGTACATAAGATGTAGCGCCACCACAAATGAGTGCAAGAAATCTCCTGTTGTCCGTGCCGGTCATCGCAGGAGGAAACGCATCAAGAGTCGATCGCTTTCCTCGCCGCGATGTCCAGCGCTCAGAACCCCAACATCGTGGCACCGCAGCCCCGGCATGGCTATACTCGGAGGTGAGTTCGTTCAGTACTCGCTGGATCCTCGCGGCCATGCAATGTGCACGTTGCTCACACGAGTGTGGCCTCTAGGGAAGGCGTCACGAGCACGCTGCCTACGCCGCCACAGGATCATCTGGATGATAAACTCCAGGGCATTCCTCGAAGCAGGAATCACGTCCAGATCATCCAATACTGGTACATCGACACTCCAGGTTCTGCAGTCAAGTGCACGATTCCGTCTCTGTCGTCTCCTGCCTCCCACTCGCCCGCTCCAAGCCCAGAGCGCGCCTCTGACCGTCGCCGGAGACGACGAGGAGACGGTGGGCCAGAGAGTGCTCGAGCGCCACGAAGACAAGAAGTGGGATCGGATGCTCCTTCCGGGGGCCATCCAGGGCGTCCGTCCCACGCCGCCGTCGCACGCACGCAGATCGATGATAGCAGAGACGCTCGAGCACCCCAAGCCCAGAGCCCCGGTGCGAACGAGCCAATTCGACCAGTGCCCGCGACGGACTCCGAAGCTCGCCATGCTCATGCGGCACCAGCTGGGCGAGCTAAGACGGGCACTGGGGCGACGCACGATCGAAGGCGTGTCCCTAGAGTGGAAGATTACATCGATTCTGGATCCTCTGCTACCTCGGCTTCATCTCCTGCTCGGCCTCCCAGCACGCCATCTTCTCCCTTTCCCTCAGCTCTCTCTGAGCAGGCTCCCCAGCCTAGAAAACCACGGTTTGTGGCGCCAAACTCCTCACAGGCTGACCTACTGCGACATACGGCTGCAACCTCTACACCGCCACACAAGATGTCGATGAAATACACCAGCAATGGGGAGCTGTTGTACTGGCATGGAGGGCGGGGCGAATACGTCCCTTTCGCCGAACTCCAAGATCCTACTGGCTGGGGTGCGTAGTCCTTCGCCTTCCACATGTGCTCGCCATCACGTTTTCATCTCAGGAGCGGACGGACGTCGGATCGGTCGCGATCCGCCACACTGGCCATCACGGCCACCGAGGCAAGCGTCCGATGCGTCCTCGACAGACTCGTCAGCCTCTGAGCCACGCAGGACTGGCCCGGACGCTGTCCAGTGGGTCCGCGATGGCTTTGCAAGGGGCGCTTTCACGGGTGCGCGCCACTCCTGCCCACTGATGCGCTTCATACGCCGCTGCTTACGATGCCGCAAACGCCGCACCTCAGACGACTTCCACATCCAAAGCGCAGCACTGGATGCACATCCCCCTCCAAACGCGATATTCGACAACGGCTGGTGGCGACCCGTCCCGCGTCGACGTCTGCCCACCCCTCCTGACGACCACCCGCGCCAAAATGAAACTCGGCCGCCCTCACAGCCACCGGTGCGGCCAGAACCCAGTCGGCGGCACCGTCAGCCTGAGGCTGCATCTGCACCTCGACGACGACCTCTCCCTCGGCCGCCTTCGCCTCCAGCTGAGCAGAACTCTCGACCAAATCCACCTGCTCAACGTCAAGCTCGGGCGACGCCACCGACCCAAGTGCAAGTGGAGGCGCACACTCATGCCCATGCACAAGGAGACGGCGACTCCGTTCCATGCCCCCAATGCCGATTCCCCGCTTTCCACGATCCCCTCTGTCCCCTGTTCATCGCAACGCGGGCTTGGGAGCGACAGGTTCACAATGCGGCGCAAAACCCTCCAGATCGGGCCCAGAACGCTTCGTCATCGACGAACCGTTCTGCTCGTGAATCTATCCGAGGACAATCGAGTTCGTTCCCATCTGCATCGTCGTCTCATGGGTGGGTGCTGACGGAGTGACATTGTAGATCAAGAGGATCCGCGTCCGCGTGGTCGAGCAACTCCCCACCCACCACCCGTCATCCCACCGCCTCCTGCGCGTAATGTAGAGCCGAGTATGTCCCAACCTTTGAATTGTGCGCATAGTGTATACCGACCAATCGTGATTGCTGCAGATTTAGGTAGACGTCGCCCACTCGCGCGACCAGAACCAGCACCTGTATCTGTACCGGTGATCCCGCCACCAGCAGAACCTGCACCAGCGCCGGAGTCCCGAACGCATCGGCCTCGACGCGCTCCCACACCAGAGGATGTACGTCGTGTCGACCCTGCACGCGATACGCTTCCCTCACCGTCTCCTCACATTCGCAGTCGCCGCCCCCGGTGATCCCGCCACCGCCAGAAAACTACCGACGCAACGCATACGTCGTAGACGTCCCCGTCATCCCACCTGGTACGTACCCTGGAAGCCCGCCTACTCCGCCTCTGTCGAGGCCACCGTCGCAGGAGGCAGGACCTGCGCCCGTGCAATTTGGTCCACCGCGTGGTCTCACTCCTGCACAAGTGCAAGCTATGGCCGCACAACAGATGCAGCAGATAGCCATGCAACACCAGCAGCACCAGATGGCTATGCAACAACAAGCATTTGCCAGAGGAATGCACCATGCCCAAGGGCAGCCCATGCCCACACCTGCAGCGCAGGCACCAAACATGATCCCAAATCAACAAAACCCCCAAGTCAACATGTCGTTCATGCCACAGGAGTGGTTCCCTCTCCCCGCCTCCGAATTCGACGCCCAGGTGGCGGCCTTCTTCGCCTCGCTGTCCGGCGGCGGGCCAGGGGCACCCGCAGGCTGCACGCCCTGGCGCCAGCACACCGGACTGCCCACACCGAGCACCGGACAGACCGGGCGGAGCACGATGCGTCGCGTCTCCCCATACGGCGGAGGCCCGCTCCTCCGCCCATACCTATCCCCGAACCCAGGCAACCCAGAGTCCCCCTCGTTCCTCTGGGACATCCGCCGGGACCCATGCACAGCGCGGCGCGTCGCCGCGCGCGCGGTCGTCGTCCCCGCACAAGACGTCTTCGGGGACGTCGCGACGCACCCGCCCATCGCGCGCGCGAACGTCGAGTACGGGCCCGTGCCCGCCTTCCTCCGCGCGTCGTGGGGCACGATGGTCGTGCAGTCTCCCAATGGGGAGGCCGGGCAGATCACGTTCGGGGACGTCGTCGACGCCATCCACGCCTTCTTCCACACCGCGCTCACCCCGCCCGAGGCGTACCGGCTCCGGACCGAGGCGCCCCAGGACTGGGCGCGCGCCGTGCAGGCGTTCGCGGCGCGCGTGCACAGCGCGGACGCGCTGCCGCCGTTCGAGCACGGGAAGGGCATGAGGCGGATCGACGTGCTCGGGGAGAGGCATATGTTCTGGGGCATGTGGGTCACGCATAATGCGGACCGGACGCTCCAGTTTCATTTGGGCACGACGGCGCGGCCCAAGGGGATCCTCATACCCAACAGGAACACGGTACGGCCGTGATGGATGATGTGTGACAAGAGAGACCGCCCGGCTTTGGATTGGCATGATGATGCCACTGGACTTGGATTCCATGCGACTGCGACTCGGTCGCAACGGACCGACCGTTGACCAGTATTGACATGCACTTTGTGTCGCGTTAGGCGGCACTGTGACTTATGGTGCGCATCCTCGTTTTCTTGCTCTACTCTTTGGGTTTCCTCGGCTTGTTTTCTTTGGTGACTTTACGGCTCCACACGCACTCACGCTCTGCTAATGCTCTGACGCTATTGATACGAAGTAGTCTACCTTCGTGTAAATTATCGCACACGACCTCGAATGGATGCAACGATACGCCCGCCGTCAACGAAAGCCCTCCTACCATATTTTTATCCCAGGTGGGGCTGATCAGGTCAGGCCAAGTTCCATTAATATGGTACTACAAGTACGTACAAAGCCAAAAGGCGCAGTCGGAAAACAGCATGCAAAAAGCGCAGAAAACATGCATAGATACAAATGACCTCTGCAAACCCCTGGGACAGAGACCATGGAGAGCAAACTACTGTTACACATCGTCGACGGACGATCCACTCCTCTCTAATACATACACCGAATTCTATTATCGGCTCTGAGCCTGAATATTAATGTTCACATTCCTGCTCCCTTGCAGACGTTCGTATCCCTCTTGCGTCTCCCCGGATTCACCGATCCATCGGCCGCCCAGACCCTCTGGAGGGATCATTCGTGCTCGGGCAGGGGCACGCGCTCCGCCCACCGCGACGCCTGGAAGCCCTCGAAGCTCCCGACGGACCCAACGCGTCTCTGCAGGCTCGTCCGGCTGCTCGAGCGCGAGCGGCCGACGATGTCCCGGGGCGGGGACCGAGCCGAGTCGGACGAGGACGTGGAGGACGCGCGGCGGTGGCGCACCATGCGTGTGGGGTCGACGTCGGGGATGTTCGCCACTCGCGCGAAGAGCGAGAGCACTGCGGGTGACGGGGGAAAGCGAAGCAGTGAGTGAGATGATGATATGGATGTGGAGATGGGGTTTTGGACATACCGTCGACGACGGACACGATCCCGCATAGGGTGCTCGGATTGGTGGAGCCAAAGGAGGAGGGACTTGGCATGGGGGACTCCTCCGTGACAAAGACTCGATGCGCGTTAGCTGTAGCGCAAGATCTATCAGCTCAGAACGTTGGCTGCGGCTGAAGGCATACACTCACTCGCAAGCAACTTCTGCATCGTATAGAACAAGGTGTTGTTCGGCGACACGCTGTACACTGTCATGGGCGTGAGCGACGCTGTCGTACGTACGTTTACATCAGCGCATTGCAATACCCACCTGGGAACTTGTCCACACCATCCGTGGACCCATCCGGCTCCTGCGAAAGCTAAAATCAATCATCTGCTGGCAGAACGCCCACAGAACACGCCTCCCACCTTGATCTTCGAGATCAGCTGCTTCAGCGGCGTCCCCAGAATCTGGTTACTCTGCGCGGGCACGACAACCTTCCCCACGTCCGTCACGCTCACCGCGCTCAGCAGCCCGCCCGTCTCGTCGTCCACGACCGCGATCGAGCCCACGCCCTCCTCGCTCATGAGGCGCATCGCGTCCAGCACGCTGTCGCTCGCCTTCGCCGCGACCACGGACGTGTACAGGTAGAGCGAGGGCAGCGCGAGCGAGCTGAGCGGGACGGAGAGGAAGCGGAGGAGCGTCGGGGTGCGTTGCGCGAAGGTCGTGAACCAGGCGAGGAGGGAACGGTCCGAGACCAGCCCGAGATACGAAGTCGTGTCCGAAGACGTCGGGGAGGCCTGAATGAGCACTGTGCGCGATCGCTGTGAGCGAGCGTCGCTGCGGAAACGAGGTGGGAAGCGTGAAGTACCTCGGTGCGTTCCGCGCGCGAATATGGACAGGAGGGAGATGATCGTGGCGTCGTACGGGAGGACCTCGAGCGGGTTCTTCTCCGACAGGTCTAGCGCATGTGAAGGGGCGCACATCAGGCTTGACGGAGTGGACAGGTGGCGAGAAGGAACGCACTGCTGACGAGGTGCACAGGGACCTTTCCGTCTTTGGCCGCATTCAGGATCTCTTGCAGCCTCGGTTTCTCGCGCAGCTCCTCCATCGGGATCTTGTGTCTTGTCGCGGCAAGAGTGAGAAACGCGTTGACGTCTGCGAACTGTTGCGCCAGACCTCGAAAGTCACTCTTTGCGTGCGTGGAGGTGGATTCGAGCACGTACGTCGAAGAGCCCTTGAAAGGGAGAAGAGCTTGGGGATTGACTCTTAACTGCCAGGCATGCGAGGTCCTTCGACAACAAAATCTGTCCTCCCCGGGTCATTACAGCAGTCGCGAGCAAGTACGTTCAGTCGATCAGCCCTCACCTCGCACGCATCCTCGACGCTCGTGTCTGCATCCACCTCCACGATGGGACAATCAATAATATCTACACACCAATAGGGTTCGTACCCGTCAGTCACTTCAGGAGACAAGGGCAGGTCATTACGCACCTCTCACATGCACGCCATTCCACGCCGCCACCCACTCCTCCGAATCTGCGTTCGGCGTGGTCGCGAAGACGAGCGGGGACTCGCTCATCGTGCTCGAGATCGACAGTCTCTTCCTCATCGACATCTCCTGCGTTTCTCTCAAGGATACGTCTCTAGGTGGGGCCTGCGCCTAGGTTCTTTCAAGTTTGTCCCCCGGGATGTTCGGTGGGTCAGTGGATATGTGGTGGCGTCTGACGTCGATCCCGTCTCGCGTTGTGGGCTGACACTAGTCGAGTCCCGCAGGTGATAGTGGGAAGCAGGAAGGAAAGAGCGAATGAGTTACATGCCAAGACGCGGGAGGGATATGAGGCTGGGCTTGGGGAGGAGAGCCGCGCAGAGGTCGGTCGCATTCGTCGAGACCAGGACGTAAACGAGAGGGCAGATAAGATAAGATCTGGGCGTGCATGACCTCATCCTCTCGTACTCGGCCGCTGTGTGACTGCTCCCGGCGGGGCGCATTCACTCGGGCCCGCGCATACACGTACAGCTGTCGGATGTGCAAACGTCGTACAGACGACATCTCATAGCCCGCAAGCAATACAACGACTAGTATACATAAGCTCTATGGTAAGGTATGACTGTCTATCATGTCTCAGGAACGCAAACAGAAAGCGACGACGGTATAATCGAGGGAATCGAGGGGAGGACGATGGCGGCATACGGAAAGGAATGAAAGAGAGAGAGGGCGCTCACGCGGCTCACGCGGTGCCATTACCATTGACGGTGACCGTATCGCCAACAGTAGTGACCCCGTGGGTGGTGGTCGCGCTCTGCTGGAACCTCTCGTCCGACACGCGCGTCTTGAGGGCACCGAGGATCTCCTGGACACGGGCGGTCGCGGTGGCGAGGATGGGCTGCACGCGTTGCTGGACCGTGTCCCGGACCTTTGTCGCCTTGTCGGGCAAGGGCTCGGGGGACGTGAGGATGGCGGACAGGTCGTTGATCGTCGACGTGAGACTGGCCGAGACGTCCTGGAACGCAGACTGCAGCGTGCCGGGGAGCGCCGCGGTCGAGGCCTGGACAACCCGTGACACAAGGCGTGTGAGAAGCTGTCATACAACTGGTGCCGACCTAGACATACCTGAACCTTGTGCAGCTCCGTGAGCATGTTGTCGCTAAGGGAGTGCACCCGTGCTTGCGCCGCCCCGTAGCTCGTCGACGCGAGGTCGGTGAGCGACTGCGCCGTCGCGGATGCCCGCTGGAGGACGGCGTTTTGGGTCCTGATCTGGTTGATCTGCTCCGTCGAGTACGTGTACAGCTGGTCGCGCAGCTCCTTGGTCAGGGAGTACGCGCGCTGGTACTGGTACTGCGCTGCGACCGGTTCCTCGGGCTTATCAGTCGTCCCGTTCGGCTGCACCTTCTTGACGGCGACAGCGAAGTAGTCCACGATAGGCGCAAACCTCTGCACATACGTCATGAGCACCCACGTGGAGACAAAGTAGTGATTAGAGAGCTGAGCCCACGTACCTGGTCGATTCCCTGCGCAATGTTCAGCGCGGGGGCTTTGACCCTCTCATCGATGGTCTTCGTCGCGACGTCCTTGGCCGCGTCGCTGCGACCCTTGAGGTCCTTGATCATCTCCTCTGTGGTCGCATGGAACGGGTACGGAATCCGCTGCTCAACCGCGTCGAGGCCCTTGTTCGCGAGGCCATCTGCGCGTGTGAGGAGGGGAGCGAGGGTCTTCTGGAGGGGCTCGGTGTAGCTGAGGGCCTTCTTGGACAGCTCTGTCGCCGTCGCATAGGGCGAGCGGGTGTACGCGTTGTTGAGGAGGGTAGAGTTGATGGTGCTGAGCGAGTCCGCGACGACCGGGATGGCGCCGACGCGGTGGAAGATGGTGAGCTCCGGGGCCGTCGCCGCGGGGGCTTGCTGGGTCTCTGTGGCCATTGCTGGCTGACGAGTGGGGGAATGCGGGGGTGGTGGCTGAGAGAACGTCGGAGGTGGCGATTGAGATAAGCTGCGAGTGCAGACCAACGGGGGACGCGTTTTATGAGACACAGTCCCTCCTCGCATGTGATTCCCCCCATCGTCTTCCCAGATCTTCACTTTTCGTCTCCACGTGGATCTAGACGCCTCTCCTAATACACCGGCCACGGGCGCTCGCGCACTTTCCCGCTTCGTCTCGGGCAAGAGACGGAGGGACAACGCAAGGTTCGGACCTGGCCATCGTCCGCCCGCCATCACGCTCGCTTGTCCCGGCCCAGCTCTCTCTCGCTCTCTCCACGCTGTTCGAGACGGATTATCCAAACACATTACCGCTTTCACGAGCATCTAAGCTCACGCTCGTCGGAAATTTGCCTCAATCACAGGCTCACTGCCTGCCACCGCCGCACACTCGCCCTTCTTGGCTTGTCTCTGGTCGATTTATTCTCTTCCGCGGCCACTCGGAAGTACCGCCGCCCAACAAGATCCTACGGCTTCAAAGTTCACGCTTGACAGCGCAGCGGGTCATGACCAGCATGGTTCCTCGGGTGAGCTTGTTCAGCACACACAAATCGGTCGAGTTGGCACACCGAGTTGCAGAGGATGAGTGACAGAACGATTGCACCAACTACTCTTGTTTTCATGTGCAACTCCAACGCCAACTCAGGCTGCCCCAAAGAATGTATCTCCGGACTACATTACGCCCTTAGGGGCTGCGGGCCCATACCCCAACCTACCCCAGCCTGACCGTCAACGGTAAGAGGACCCCTGAAAGTTCCTATAGGACGCCGGCCGGAAGTCCGGACGGCGCTTAGGATTTTTGGGCCTCCAGGCCAGCCCAAAGTCCGGACATGAAGGCCCAAAATCGGGGTTCTGGCCGGCCAATCGTCCGGACATGGGTCATTCGAGGGCAAAATGATGGACCGCCATCCGGACATGGCCAGCGTCAACCCTTTCGGCAAAATTTGACGCGCACCCCACCCATAATGACTTACTATTAACAAAGTAAGTAAGAACCTAGTGGGGGTTGTCATTGATTAGCCCGCGAGCCGCGGTGAGCCGAAAATCTCAATTCTTGGACGATTTTAGCCCTTTTTGGCCTTTGGACCGATATCCGGCCCCGAAGGGGCGGGCCGGAAAATCCGGACATGGGCGTCCTTCAAGGCCAAGATGGTCGAAAGTCCGGACATGATCCTGATAAGTTGTCCGGACATGAAGCTCAGGATGTGGGGCGCCTATCGGCCGGCCTACTATAGGCACTTTCAGGGGTCCTACGGTAAGTCGTCTGTGGCGTGCGTGGTTTGACATTTAGCTTTGAGGGGACTTCCGTCGATGCTTCTCCATTACGCCAGGTACGCGTGCAGAGCACTAGTCGACATCACCCATTCCATCGGAGGCGCGTTTAGATACCCTCCGTGTGGCTCGGGCCGATGCGAACGTATGAGTCGCCGACTGACATGGCTCGCGTACTTCTCACAGGCGATAACATCTTCCATCGTTGCGCACAACGTCAGCGCTCGCAGGAACGTACTACGTACGACGAAGCCACCCTTGACTTCATGTATACTTTGTTCGTTACCTCCCCGAACTTCCTGAGCACGGCGATACGGCGCGCATGACTTGCGACAGCCTTCTTCATTCAACAGCTTCTTGTCAGCCAGATAGAAGCTCCACCTCATTGGATGGCAGAGTATCGGTACCTGCGGGTCCTGCACAGGTGCCCTAGTATAGACATCATTACATGCATGACCGCTTTCTTCCACCAAAATCCTCCACGCAGTCAGACGATCTAGATGCCTGGAGTGTTCGCATCTTCCCGAGGAAGATGAGCACTAGGCACTAGTACTCAGCCTGAGTACTCTAGAGACTACGTACCGAGATGCCAGACCACACGTACATAATAGAAGGTCGGTCGACCTAAAACCTTGCCACCACGAGCTCCCGCGATACTCTAACACAGCAACCGTGAGCACGTTTCGGCTCGCGCGTTTCCCATGGTGTAAATCATAACATACAGTTGGGAACGACCCGTCCCAAGATAGGAAGGCCGACCGTGTCACAAGGTCTCGAGCATCCCGCCTCGGGGCTCCGGCAGACTCAGACTGCTCAAGACGTCAGCGTTCTACTTATCGAGAGTCAACAATGTAGATCGCTCGTCATCCTCTCCTACGCTCCACAACGTACGTGCCGCACTCGCCACACCCGCAGCAGCGAGCCGCCTCCTGAGTGCATCCACTGCTCGATATGTCGGCGCGCACGCATCTCCATGAGGAGCTCGCGAACTCGAAGGCGTCGGTGACCGCAGAGACACAGTTCGGCCCTGTCCGGGGCAGGCGCGCTGCGAACGGTGCCGCCGTCTTCCTAGGTAGGCCCAGGCCGCTTTACGCTCGAAGGCACTTGCATCGTGGCAGGGGTTGGGGGTCGCAGCCCCTGCGGACGTGCACATGCAGACTGAGAGAGCTCGGACGAGGGCAGACGCACTGACGGACTGAATGTTGCCAGAGGTGCCTTACGCGCTGCCGCCGGTCCGGTTCGCAGACCCTGTCGCCCTCCCTGCGGACTTCAGGTACGAAGACAAGGAGTACATACTCGAGAGCAAGTGTGAGTGGTGTGTTGTGTACGCTTTGGAGTGCCAGACTGATGAAGTCCCGATCTGGATTCGCTGCAGATGCCGCCCAGCCGAACAACGACGGGCAGACTGCCAGTACGTGACTGCGCCGCATATGTGGAGGATTGGCTGTTCATGAATGTTGGACTTAGGCATGCCTTACGAGGACAAGGTAGGGCTCGGACAACCAAGCGAGGACCCGTGAGTCGTTTCTGGCTCGGGCCTCCCAGTGCTCAAGGACACTAAGCCGAGGTTTCTGTTCCGCAGACTGTTCGTGAACATCGTCGCTCCGCCTTCGTTCCCAGCCCAGAAGGGTTTCCCGGTCAAGGTCTACATCCACGGCGGGTGAGCGCAGAGTGCCCCTAGCGACTTGATCATCTTCGCTAACCATCACCGTTCTGCCGAAAGCTACCTACAATTCGGCTCCCCTCACGGCCTGAGCGGGCAGGCGCAGTACATCGCCGCAGAACGCTCCGAGGTGTGGGTCAACGTCGGCTACCGGCTCTCCGCGTTTGGCTTCCTGGCGTCCGACGAGCCCAAGATCGACGGCAACTTTGGCTTCAAGGACCAGTGGCTTGCCCTACTCTGGGTGCACGACAACATTAGCGCGTTCGGGGGGAACCCAAACGATGTGCAGATCAGCGGGCTCTCTGCAGGTGCACAGTACCGTGGTAAGTCTCTTGAAGTCATGGCGCTGACAGCAGGAAATGGATAGGGGCGCACTCTGTGCACCAGCTTCTGCATCACGCCTCCCGACTTCCAGATGGGGTCAAAGCACCGTTTCAATCCGCGATCCTGCAGTCCAATGCGATCGTGTACGTACCCCATACACGTTCCGCATACACGCACCTGCGTTCTGATCTCCAGAAATCCCCAGAACGACACCAAAGACCCCAGCGGAGCTCCGCCCACAGTTCGTCGCGCTCTGCAAAGCGCTCTCCCTCGACCCGTCCTCCCCGACGGTGCTCTCCGACATCCGGGACCCAGCCAAAGTCCCGACGTCCGCGATCACGCACGTCATCGAGACCGACGCGGTGGGCATCGAGCACGGCACGTTCCGCGGGGCCTGGGAGCCGACCTGGCTCGGGTCCTCCGACACGATGGAGTGGCAGCGCTCGGGCTCGCTCGCGCGCGGGCTGGCCGCACACGGCGTCCGGAGCGTCGTCGTCGGGGACTTGACGGAGGAGTGGTACGTGTACGCGCTCTCGCACCCGATCGCGGACGCGCGCGCGCTCGAGCGGAACCTCGAGCGGTACTACCGGCGGGAGGTGGTCGAGAAGATGCTCGCGGTGCACGTGAGGGAGGGGAAGGGGAAGGACCCGGGGGAGATGAGCGGGGAGGAGCTGGAGAGGCTGTTTGGGGAGATTTCGAGCGAGGCGCAGGTGCATCTGCCGGTGAGGCTGTTGGCGAGGGACTTGCTCGCGGCGGGCTTCCCGGTCGTGCGGTATGAGATCCGGTGGACCCCCGAGCAGGTCCGGCCGTTGGGTACGTGCCCCATGATGGGATTTTGAGAGGATGAAGGCACTCACCGTGGGTTGGTTGTAGGGTATGTCACGCACGGCACGGATCGGGCGTTCTGGGCGTTCAGGCTCCCTGTGTTGCAGGACGACCAGGTCGGGATTGCTCGGGCGTGGGTGTCGACGATTGCGGACTATGTGAAGCGCGCGGAAGCTGGGCATGTGCTTCCTCTGAAGACGATACTGGCGTTGACGGAAGACAAGGAGATCCGGGAAGTGGAGGATATGCAGTGGGACAAGTACATGAGGATGCGCACAACTTTGCCAGGTGAAGTTTGAGGTCTTGTTCTAGCAAGGTCTTGAGGATTGTAATTGTACCCCCTTGGCGTCTGGTTGTTGCCAGACGCGGGAACGAGTCGGAGACCAGTGGAGGGACAGAAAGAGTCACGAGAGAAGTCCACTGTCCTTGACCGTGTCCAGAGGACAAGCTGAGTGCGAAGGCGCCAAGATGCGTCGGTCGCCACGTGGAGGAGAATAGTCGGGTGTACTGACGTCACGAGACGACTGTGTCTCTTGTTCTCTCCCTCCATGAATGGCCTCCTTCTCTGTCGACAAATCTAGCGGCCTCTTCGAAGGGCGATGATGGCATAGGAATCATGTTGCGGCATGTCATGGACAGTTTTGCGACCTTCACCCCGGATCCTCACGCAAATCGTGTACCCCCGTCTGCAGAATCCCCAGCTTGAGTGTCTCTGACTCCAATTGGACTTACAACCCTGAGCGTTTCCTCCCCGGGCCCTCGCTTCGCACAATCGTATGAGCGGACCGGCAGCGACGTGGAGGATTGCCGTAAGAGACATGTTTCTCCACATCTTCTGACTTTCATCTGGAGGTTTCCCCACTCCTAATGGCGACGCTCCCCGGCCCGCCACAAAGAAAGGTGCGTTCGGCGTGGAACATAAGGCTTCACGTGAACCGTGCAGACGTGATGAGTGCGTCCTATCATCGTAGGTGCGCTGTATATAATTCAAAGTTGGCGGCGACACTTGTAAGTGCGACTGCGCACTACGATACCTCTCTACTCCTTCCACGCTACTCTCCTAGTGCCCGACAGAGGACAATGTACATCCTACCATTGAAAGGGAAGTATCTAGTATGGGCCATTACAGGTACGTCCAAGTTCTACCTGCCGGTCTACGCAGCTTCTGTTGAAAGGCGTGGCTTGACTAAAGTCGGCATACAGCATGTTGCTGTCAAGGCTTCCTGTTGCTTGGGTACGACCAAGGTGTCATGTCCGGTATTGTGAGTGTCTCTTGTTGATCATTCGGATGAGCGCATGATGACAGGACTATGTCTGGTAGATCGGGGCGGACAACCAGTTCGGTAAGGACTTCAACCATCCAGACCCGACAACACAAGGCACGATTGTAAGGTGCTCTACCCTGCCATCCTTACTAGCCTCTGACTGTGTCTCTGCTAGGTTGCGATATATGTGTGTGAATATAGCCTTCTCTATGCATATTCGCTGATAATGCGCGACTAGGACATCGGATGTGCGGTGGGCAGTCTGATCACCTTCTTCTGGGGAGAGAACATCGGGCGGAAACGCATGATCATGGCGGGCGCGTTGACCATGTTGGTGGGAACGGTACGTGTCCATCCAACTCGTGCGAACCTATTCATCTTTATGATACCCGCCAGGCTATTCTCACCAGCTCAACAACGCTTGCGCAGCTTTATGTCGGTCGCATCGTAACCGGAATCGTGAGACTAATAAGACATTCAGTAAAGTCTCACGCACGCTAACGTGTCGCTCACAGGGCAACGGCTTCAACTCATCGTCGATCCCGGTATACCAAAGCGAAACATGCGGTGGTATGGTACGGGGAGCGCTAGTCTGTCTCAATTCGACGATCACTATCGTTGGCCTCGTCATAGTGCGTATATTATGCGTTGTATGTGAGGTGTGGTAGCTGATACCATAGTACAGGCGTACTGGCTTGATTATGGTATGTCTTTCGTGGATGGTCCCGCACAATGGCGCCTTCCCATAGGTATGTCCATCTTCCCCGTCAACCAGCCCTTCCTCATGCCTGCCTCCGGCTCTGCATTCATAGGATTCCAAGCGGTATTCGCTCTTTGCTTATTCCTTCAAGTTCTTGTTCTTCCCGATAGTCCACGTTGGTGTATGGCACATGGACGGGAAGAGGAGGGCGCCCGGATCCTGGCCCAGCTCGAGGACCGAGACTCAGCCGATCATCCCGACGTCGTGGAGAAACGGAGGGAGATTGAGGTGTCGCTCGCACAGGAAAGTGCAGGAGGGCCGTTCCATTATCGTGAGCTTCTCCAGGGCGGTCCTCTGGGCAACTTCAGGCGGATATGTTTGTGCATTGGGGTGAATGTCATGCAGCAGTTTACGGGGTACGTGCGCAATCACATAACTATTAGTTCGCCATCTGATTCTTTATGTCCACAGCGCGAACATGATCAAGTACGTACTGAGTGGTGCGAGCAGCAGCTGTGGCTGACAAACATCTACAGCTATCTTTCACCCGTCGTTTACCAGAACACCATGGGTCTCTCACGGAATCTCTCCCTTATTTTGGGTGGCTTCACTGCGGTCACGTACATGTTCGCCTCGTTCATCCCCCTCTGGGTAAGGAGTTTTGATTGCTTCATGTCTCTCTTCTGCTCATTGTCTGTATGAAGACCGTCGACCGCTTCGGACGGCGTGCATTGCTGATGACGTCCGCGTCTGGACTATCAGTATGCTTCATCCTCGCCTCGATCCTCCTCTCAATCGGCACAAAGAGTGCGGCGTACGGTGCGACAGCGATGGTGTTCATCTTCCAGATATTCCTCGGCATCGGGTACCTTCCTATCGTGAGTCCCACGCTGACATCTTCGCTACCGTCTCTTTGTCCTGACACCCTATGCCACAGCCATGGCTCTATCCTGCAGAGGTACGCGTCTCTGTTACGACGTACATCCTATACACGCCGACGAGATTGACCGCCCTTTCTATCCCTATCTACACCTACAGATCACGACAACGCGTATACGCGCGCGCGGCTCCGCCATATCCTCCTTCTTCAACTGGATGTGCGTGTTCGCGGTCGTGGAGATGACCCCACCGGCGATCGCGAACATCAGCTGGCGGGTGTTCATCATCTTCGCGATCTTCAACGCGCTCTGGGTCCCGCTCGTCTATGCGTTCTTCCCCGAGACGAAGGGGCTCGAGCTCGAGGACGTCGACCACATCTTCGAGAAGGGCGGACTCACGGGCGGCGTTTGGTCGAGTCCGGGAGGGCGGACCGTGCGGCGCCGGAGGATCGCGAAGGACGTGGAGGATGCGGAGAAGGGCGGGGTCGGGCACGAGAAGGGCGGTGCGGACGTGCGCGTGGAGGACGCGAAGGAAAAGGTCGAGGACTGAGTGTCCCACAGTGAGCACACATCGGTCATGAATGACATGACTACACTGCATGGCTGTGGTACCAGAAGTTTCCCCCTGGAACCAGGTTTGCATCTCATGTGACTTGTGAGCGGCGTTACAGGGCAAGCAAAACATCTCGAGCAGAGCAGAATGTGCGAATGAAGTTCACCGCCAGCGGCGCGGCGAGCGTTGAATTTCAATACAGAAGGGTGACACCAGGGCTTGGAGGATGCGGACCTATTTGAGATTGAGACAAGAGGTACATTCACATGAGGAGTGCCGCGTTGGAGCCTTGGAGACGGTTGACTGACATCGACGACTCGCCGTAGAGGAACTTCCCTGGCAGGCTTGCAATCACATAGCGACAACGAGCAGAGCTGGCTGCCGGATACAACGCCAGAGGAGAGGATCGAGATTGTCTATTGCGCGCCCTTCCCGCCATCGCTTCCCATCAGCTTCCTCACTGTGGGCGACCTCTTTATCACCCAACTTCTGGCGCACCTCTTTCAGAAGGTCGAGGTAGGCTTGTGTGAGAGCCGGGCTTCTCGTGATTTGCGTCCCAGCTCGATCGCCTGCTGGATCTTGGCCTCGTCCGTGTAACCCATGGCCCTGAACGACTCTACAACGTCCACTTCACAGTCCTCGCAGGCAGGTGCGATGTGGGTATCGATGATCTCGTCAACACGCTTGTTCCGCTTGGAGGTATTCGGAGGCGATGCTTGGCCAGCCTGAGTTTGCACCGTCCTCAGGCATTTCCATGTATTCTTGATGATCGCGCCAAGAGGAGAGTCCATCTCTGGATTCGCCATGATATATAGTCGAGTAGCTTCCTGATTGTCAAATAACTGTCCTGGAGAAGAATGCCTCCCACCGATTGTTGCGGCGGATGACGTTGACGGTGGACGCCCCGTAAAAAGCTCTATATCCGGCTTCATACCGGTCGCGTTTCTCGTTCGTGGTGCCCTCCACTTCTGGTTCGTACTCGAGCCATGACCTCAGGGCATAAACATAAATGACGAACACTAGTACCCAGCCGAATGCCTGGAGTTCTTGTTGTATCGTACGAGTTACGGCCTGACCTGTTCGGCGAATGATCACGTCGAGCAATCCCGGTGACATGAAAACTTGAGTGCTCTACATTCTATGAACTTCAATACTTATACTCGACGTGGTGGCATGGTACGTTACTCACCGAGATGTTACCGCGACATTTACCGTTACACGCCACGGCATCAACGTACTGCGAACATCTCCTGCACTCTTATACGCGATGGCATCGGTCTGAGAGAGCCTGGGATCGTGGTAAGTGGGGAAGACTGTGCCCTGACGAAGGCGTATAGAGCACAACAAATTAGAAGTTGAAGTCGGTTCTGGCAAAGGCATCATATCACGTGCCCTTGTTTCTGACGTATCCGGTGGCAGGCCTCGCTGAAGGTGCCACCATTGCAGCTCTCAACCATCATCCCGCCGCTCGTTTTGCCTCTGTATTCTAATTTGTTTCCGTCTTGGAGTCTGGGATAGGTCACTCCAGAGCGGCTGACATGGGTCTTTTCAACCGGTGGTTCAAGAGGGTGCGGCACTCACATCATTGCCCTCTTTTGCGTCGCCCAAGTCTAAAGTTATGATTGCAGAGCCAACCTGAAGATTATGAGAAAGTCCTGGCACTATTATCCAGCGATATCCAGAAGCGTCAGACGCGTCTGTCCGAAATCCGACTGCGCGAACGACGCGCGACTCTCCTCGTGTCCGTCTGGGCTCTCGCACTGTGGCTTGTCTACACGACGCTGTGGTACATGGACTTCCTCCCCAACTTCACAACACATCGGAGGTCAAGCAAATACGAGAAGACCGCGGAGATAATTCCAGTGTTTGTGAGCCCTATCATGTACGTCCTGCCTTCGCTCTCTCGCTCCGTTGCCGGGCAAGCCCCAACAATGGGACGTGGAATGGGTAGAGGAGTTGTCAGGGAGGCAGATTGTCGGATGGGCATTTTCAAACTTGCGCAACGTTGGGCTCCTCTTGGCATCACCAAGACTGGACTGCGAGCACAGTATGTGAGGCTGTATCGCAGGAGCTTGCATGGCGAACATGGACGCTGGGTAGAGCCAGGACACCCCTCGTTCGTCCTTGCGTATCGCGTGCGTTATGTGACATTACAAGTCACTTCGCTCACATGGCTAGTGTCATTGGCATTGAACCAACTTCGTCGTCTCGACTTGTCTGGTGCTATATTATCTGGCCGACATCCACTCCACACCTCTCATACCCTCATATATGCGCTAACCCTTGCCCATTCAGTCTACTATTCATCCGGAGGATTGTATCCTACTGGTATACGCGTATTGGCGATAATGAAGGTGGGCTCGCAACCGTAACTTCTTTACGATGGCTCATAGGACACTTCAGAGAAGGTGCTCGTCGAGTTGCGTAAGCAGCAGCGTGATAAAATCGAAGAGGTTAAGCAAAAGACGAACTATTATTCAATGCGCAATCTCATCGAGCGGTACGAAGAGGGCCCAGGGCCTGACAGTCCAGCTGGTCTTCGTCGTCGAGCTCCTCCGGGAGCCCAACCTCAGCCACCAATCCCTCAGCAGCAACAATCTGCCCCGCAGACGCCGCATCGTAATCCGCAGGTTAATCCCCAGACTCCAGTCGTTGGGCCGTTAACACCGGGACTCCAGCAACAGCTATCTCGTGAGTGCTGTCACTGCCTATGTTGACGTGGTGCGCGTGGCGCGAGTGACATGCACACATGTCGTGGCTATATGCGCAGCGGTTCTGATTCGTCTTTATTTCTCCACAGCTTCCCCCCAGCGACCTCTTCCACCGCCGCGTAAGCAGTGGTTTGACAAAGTTGCCGACGCAATCCTTGGAGATGAGGATACGTCGGCTACTGGCGCCGCTACGCGGTACGCACTCATCTGTCAGAAGTGCTTCGCCCACAACGGCCTTGTCAAGGAGAGCATGTGGGAAGATGCGCGTAAGTCATGACGCTTATTTTCGCCGCACGGGGAGCCGACTGACATTACGGCGCAGAATACGTCTGCCCGAAATGCGGTTACTTCAACCCTTCCGCACGTGTACTCCGTGAGATCAAGGAGGGGAAAAGGAAAGGGCCTCTTGAGGGTCAGGTTCCTCCCACTGCTGTGCCTCCATCGGCTGGCACAGGCAACTTCGCTCCTCCCATCCGCGCGCCGACTAGCACGGAGGGCAGTGCACCGGCGCCCGCTAGCGCGCGGCCGGACGAGAGCACGAGTATGGACGTTGACTCGTGAGGGTGACTATCGGTAGGTATTGGGATGGACAAGGCCACGATTGAGCGTTCTCGAGTCATGTACATGCGAGCAAGGGGCTGTCCGGACTTGTGTGCGACGAGACAGCCTGGTTATCAGATTCTACCTTTCGAAATGAGGCAGCGCAGGCTGAGTACAGCAATCGCTTACAATCTCAGAATGTCGAGTTATTGAACGTGCCTGGATGTACCCGGTTCTGCAACTCTCATAGAGGGAGTTCAACGCACGTTGTCAGTATGTGGTATGTTATTGCTTTACGGGCTGGTCGCTCGCCACTGACATGCTCTTGGGTCAGATGTGCAATGAGAGCGCTTGGCTTGGCCCCTTCAAGTGCAGTGCGTTTAGCATATAGTGTGTGTCAACTCGCACCGCCATTGCCACATGCGACTGTATCGTGTGTTACTGCTCATGCGGATGAAGTCGGGTACAAAGTTGGCGGAAGAGAGCACGGGCTCGAAAAGGGGAGACCGGCCCACCATGAGGCTGTGTGGCTCTCCTAGGATTCTCAGGCCACCACCACCTGCCGCCGCTCGGCGCCCTAGTGCCGCGTCGTAACGCCCTATTGACAGCTTCATTTGCGACCGCCGCGACGTCGGCACATACAGCCAGGGACAATGACTGCGAGTCAGTTGACAGTATCGTGCTCAAGGCGGTGTTGCGGCGACTTGTATAAAGTTTCTCATTCGCGCGTCCGGAATCGTACACACGCTGCACGCCTCAAACACAAGACTCGTTACCGCAGCCGCCTCTGACAGTGCTTCATATACCCGCTTCTCACGCGATATCCCTATTCTAGTCTTCACACTACTCAGATACTCCCACCTACCCTCCTTCTCGTACGTGCACGATGTCCAGTGTCGGCGATGCCACGACAGTTGTGGACGGGACCGTCTCTGTCCCGCCCCATTTCAACTCACATCACGGCGCGAAGGCACACTTTGGCGACGAGCCGCAGAAGAAACCACGCCGGGAGTTCTCTTCCGCCAACTTTGCCGCCGCGGTGGACTACATGGAAGAGGAGCGACCCTTCGTTGTCAAGATTGGCAAGGATGGCCTCATCGCCGCGCTGCAGAAGCTGGACAAGCAGCTCCGGGCGGTACGTATCGCGGCGGAAACCACATCGGCGATGTCTGACATGTCCTTCTCCGCAGGCTGGTCGTATACATATACTGTCCACCAAGGTCAGTTCGCTTCCTGATCTTCCTGATCAAGGAGAGGCGCAAATTCTGACGATGTGCCGAGTAGAAGCCCACGGACTGGATTGGGAAGGAGGTGACGCCTGGTCAGATAGGACTCATCAACCATGGTGGACTGCCCAAGATCCTCACACGACCCGGACGGTACCCTGGAATGCCTCTCCGCAACTGGTGGGCACGAGAATGGGCGGGACGAGTGGGCTGTACGTGCTTCCTCTGACATCCTCCGCTGTCGCCGCGACGGCGGCGCTGTCAAAGCTGACCACTGACGGGTCGCCGATGTTGTCAGTGTCCGACACGGTGATTGAGTTTAACGGCCTCACTGTCGTCCAGGTCTCCCAGAACCAGGCTGCGGTCGTGTCCGATCCACAGAACCACGTGTTCGTGATCACGAACTCGGGCTTCGTAGCCTACGGGATCGAGGGCACGTATAGTGTCCTGGCGATCGTCGACCAGACGCACCTACCTACGAAGATTCAAGACAGGATCACGGGCGTCGTGCTTGGATGGTACGTTATCGTTGCTTTACTTAGCAGCAGGGCTCGCCTCAACAGTGCCTTCTCAGGAGCCACGAGGTCACGATGAAGAGCCGCACGGCGTCGGGAACCAAGCAGGACTACGTAGTCGCCCTTTTGTACGCATTTTCCCGTGCTCGAGGAGACGATCGAATGGTCCTGACACATGTGCAGCCTAAACATCCCCGCTAACAATTGCGCCATCTTGCAGAAGGGGGATGATCTTGAGCTGCTCCCGGCTGGACAGCATTATATCACTACGCCAAACGTGACCCTCCGTGGACTATTCACGCTTGGCGAAAACCAGCTGGAGATGCCGACAAAGGATATGTTCGTCATTAATCGCTGGCCTGCACATGAAGGTGTGCTGATTGAGGGTTTAGCTTCACGAGAGATCAAGTGCCTGTCAGCTTGACGATCTACCTCAAGTGGTGAGTGGCTCGCTTCCGCATCGCCTACTCGACGTACACTGAAGCCCGCTCCACAGGCAATTGACGGAGCCGCTGAAGTTGACAACGCATGGGTACAACACGCCTTACGACGCTCTTCGGTGCGCTCTCACACGGTGCCTCTGCTTCTATTCATATCTGACACCGGGGGCGGGCATTCAGGGACAAGACGCAGTCTATTCTCACCCAGATCGTGGCCCACCGTGCGTTACTATTGGATGGTCCTTTCGGTGCTTGTATGTTAACAGACTGTCCGCAGTCGACTACAGCTCCATGGTCAAGCAGCGCTCCCTCGGTCCGGACAATTTGGACGACGGGACAGACGCGTCGTCGGCGTTCCTGGACGCGCTCCGGACACGTGCGATGGACGATTTGCACCTCGCCGCCTTGGAGTATGGTATAATTATGAAGGATCTCGGTGCGTTGGCAACATCCCTTCGCAGATATGCTCGTCTCGCTGACGCGATTTTATGTAGCCGTCATCGACAGGCAATTCAAGGGTGAGCATTTGTTCCTACGGCCTCCTCGTAATTAGGTTCACTCTGACGTGCCTGCGCTCAGGTGACATCGCCCAGACCATGGACAAGCTCACGACACGTGCGCTCCAGGCGCAGGTCGAGGCTGCTGTACGTGTTTTGATGCCGACCTCGTGTGACCGGGCAGGCTGAATTCCGAGTTTAACAGAACGTCGACCGGGAGAACAGCAACAAGATCAAGCAGGAGGAAGGCGCGCTGGCGGTTGCCCGAATCAAGGCACAACAGCGGAACGTGAGTGACTAGAACAGCGATCGGGCAACCCTTCCTCCAAACTGATGTCCTTCCCTTTCTTCCCCCTCCCTGCGTATGTGATGCGCAACAGACCCAAGCAGACTCGGAGGCGTACAGCGTCGTCGCTGCCGCGGAGGCCCAAGCAAAGAGGCTGCAGATCGAGGCCGAGGCACAGGCGAAGGCGACCCGACTCGCGGCAGAGGCAGAGGCAGAAGCGATCCGCCTCCGTGCTGCTGCGGACGCCGCGGTCATCGACCAGTTCGCGCGCGAGATGGAGCTCCGGAGGAACGAAGTCACGCGCGTGCAGGCGTTTGGGAGCAAGACGGTGTTTGTCCCCACGGACGGGCTCGGGTCGCAGATGGGGGGCGCGATGGCCATGGGGATGGCCGCAGGACTCGGCGCAGAGGGGAGGAAGTGAGAGGAGCGTTCGAAGTCTGCGGTACGAATTGGACATTTTAATCCGTTGTTAGTGCTCTCTGCCCTTGCTGTCTTGGCATGCGGAATCACCCTCGTTTTGTGATGAATATCTATTCTGTACATTACTCATCCGTCGTCTAGCAGACGCAAACATATAAGTTGTAGCAGTCTCATCCCCCTACAAGCGCTCCCAACGCAAACAGTGTGGTCACGACTCAACCTGCCTACTCGTGCTAGTATTGGTCCATGATTCACCCTTTTGTACGCGCCGCAGGGGTCGCACAACGCGTGCTTCCCACCACGTGACCGCGTCGGACTCGTGACTACACAACCCTATGCAAGACACAGCCGTCAGCAGGTATTGTCGGAGGCTAGGATAACAGTACTGACATCCAATGGCAGCGGTACGCACGTTCGTACTGACCTGATCTGCCTTCCGGTTTGAACGGCAGCAGATTGGACAATTGTAGAAGCAACGATCGGTCGGAACGTTTAATGTTTCCCCGAGAACTGCGCGAGAATCAGGTGCATGCATTCATTCGCGCTGTTCGCAGATGGCAGGACCGAAGTATTTGCTGGCTCCCTGCTGCGAGCATGGTCTGTCGATTAACATTGAGGCTCAATGGGGCAGAGAGAGAAGGGGTGAGATAAGGGTAGATCTCCGCGATGGGATAGCGAAGGTCGCCGCTGAGAGCATCTCAATTTTCAGGATGTTCTGAAAGAGCGTCCTGTGATCCTTTTGGGCATGATTGCGGCCTTGGTCAGGAAGGCCCAGCAAGGCTTCTCTGGACCATTACACGTGAAGTAGCGGTCTCGCAGTGTTCGAAATAGTCGATTTGGGCAACATGCATCGAGACGACTGCGAACGAGTACCCATCACAGTCACGTATAGATGGCAGGATGCTGCACTCATGCTGGTGATACGTATGATGGCGAGATGCAGTTGTCTGTTTAGGCTACGCACCGGTCGTCGCCAAGGATCCGCGAGCTGTCTGCGCTCGTTGAGGAGATCTTCGAAAACAGGGTTGGATAAGGCAGAACAACGGCGTCGAGGCGCGGACGACATCGATGGAGAAGAGGAAATGTTAGCGCGGCGGTGAGTAGGCGACGGTCTAGATTGCCTAGAAGGGCGTGATTGGAGGCCATTTCCGTTTCTGGGCAATGACGCATCACACGTGACATCATGGATTGCTGCTGGATTGGGCAGAGTGCCCGAGAGATGCAGCGCAGATACCGCAATACTTAAACCCTCTCCGCCCTCGTCTCCCCTCTCCTCCATCCTCCTCCGCCCCTCCTTCCTTCGCCAGCCTCCGCCGCCCCGTACTCAACCTCGCCCGTCCTTTTCTCGCCGTCATGGACAGCTTTGCCCCCCGCAAGCCCCTTGACAGCTTCGTCTCTCTCGCAGATGTTCGCCAACAGGTCTCGAAGCTCGAATCCGACCTGCGCGAGAAGGATATCCCTCTCTCGGGACGCATCATTCATGTCTGCCACTACCTCCCCGTTACATGCGCATTTGCCCGCCGTCCGCGCCCGTCCGACATCCCCAGCCCTCCCGCGACGCCCCCCGCAAAGGCCTCCGAAGTCCCCCCTTCGCCCACCGCCGAGTCGCAGTCGCAAAGTGAAGAGGCCGCTCTCCTCGCGCCTCGTGGAACCGCCCCCGAGCGGACGTCCTCTCAATGGGCCGTGCACGTCCGCTACGGGCATTCGGCTATGGTCAGCGGAATCGACTCCCTTGCTGCCACCCACGAACAGGTCTTCGTCGGATGGACTGGCGATATCGACTCAACGTCTCCCGCTAGCGATGAGGCATCTGGATCCTCGGAACCTGCCACGTCCAAGATATCGACCGCTTCCCTCGCTGACGAAGACAAGAAGGAGCTTGAAGGGATTCTCTCGGAATACCGATCTCCGAACGAGCTCAAGGACGGAAAGAAAATCGAGTACGTGCCCGTCTGGCTGGACGACAAGGATGCGCATGGACACTACGATGGTTATTGCAAGCAAAGTGAGTACATGCGCTCTTCGTTTCCTCTTATCGTACTGCGTCGTTTGGCCCTTTCGCATCCTGTCGATGGGGATACCGCCGGGCACAATCTGAATCTCGGCTAGCAATCGCGCTGCCTTATCCGTAGTTTGAACGCCAGAAATGCATACTCTCCTCCGCATCGGTGTGCGATGGGGATTCTCCTTGAGCTCTTCTGCATTCGCTGTTTCTCCGGCCCGGAGCGACTCGGGCCTATGATAATCGCAGCTTTGTTGAATTGGGAGACGACGATCCCGTTTGCTATTGCCCAGGCTTTAGGGCGTCTGATTGCGTTCTGGACTTGCCTGATGGGCGTAGCGCAGCTGGAACCTTTTGCCTTCTTATGTACCCCGCTTATTCGTCTAATCACCTGCGTTGCGCGTTTATTGTCGCCGACGGCATAAAATAGAGGTGTACAATTCGCTGACAACGTCCACCTCTAGCCCTTTGGCCGCTGTTTCACTATCTGCTCTGGCAGGATGTCGCGACCGAGTATGCGTCCGCCGATACCTACTGGGCGCCATACTCTGCTGTTAACGCTGCCTTTGCTCGGCGCGTCGCTGAGGTGTATCGGCCTGGAGACTTGATCTGGATTCACGACTACCACCTACTCCTCGTTCCATCCCTCCTCCGCCAGGAACTCCCCGATGCTGCCGTTGGTCTCTTCGTGCACACCCCGTTCCCCAGTTCCGAGGTCTTCCGGTGTCTCCCTCGACGCAAGGAGATCCTTGACGGGATGCTTGGCGCCAACCTCATATGTTTCCAGACATACTCGTATTCGCGTCACTTCACATCGTCGTGTATCCGCGTATGTGGATACGAAGTTACCTCTACGGGCGCAATCGACGTTCAAGGGCATGTAGCTGCGATCGGCTACTGTCCCGTGGGTGTCGATGCAGACCGTGTTGCGAAAGATACGTGAGTGTTTATTACCCCATACATTCATGCGCGTATGGTTGAGTTCTGTCGTTTGAAAGGCTGCGACCCGGTATTCAGCCGAAGTTGGAAGCTCTTCGTGCTTTGTACGAAGGCAAGAAAATCATCGTGGGCCGTGACAAGCTGGATGTCGTCAAGGGTGTTGTCCAGAAGGTGATTACTACTGCGATGTCAAAGCTACGGCTTGCGCTAACAGTTGAATCAGCTGCGGGCTTTTGAGAAATTGTTGCAAGATTACCCACAGTGGATCGGGAACGCTGTCTTGATCCAAGTCACGTCCCCGGCACTCTCAGACTCTCCGAAGCTCGAGCGTCAAGTATCGGAGCTTGTCGCCCACATCAACGGAGAATATGGTTCCCTCGATTTCATCCCTGTGCATCACTAGTAAGTCTTGCAGGCGGCGTTGACCGACTCTTCCTGACTCGCGCGTTTCTCAAAGCCACCAAACGATCAAGAAGGACGAATTTTACGCTCTCCTCTCGGTCGCTGATCTTGGTGTTATCACGCCCCTTCGTGATGGTATGAACACAACATCGATGGAATTCGTCATTGCCCAGGAACGCACGAAGAAGAGCCCCCTCGTTCTCTCTGAATTTATGGGTATCTCGAGCAATATGGGCGAGGCCCTTCAGATCAACCCCTGGAACTTGAGCGTACGTCATCGGACGATCATTCATCACGGTGCACAACTGACGCACCATATCTTCTGTAGGAGGTGGCTGCTGCAATGCACCACTGTCTGACCATGTCGGACGATGAGAAGCTCCGTCGCCATCAGCAGTTGTACAAGACTGTGACAACCCATACCTCGCATACCTGGGCGGCCCTACTCGCGAAGAAGCTCTTGGAGCGTCTTGGGAGTACCAATATGGCGCGCCAAACGCCGTTTATTCCCAAGGGTCAGTTGGAGGAGCATTATCTCAAGGCGAAGAAACGGCTATTCCTCTTCGACTATGACGTGCGTCTTATGTGCCCCTGACACGAACCAGTCATGCTGAGTATGTTTGCGTTTCCAGGGCACCCTCGCTCCGATCGTCAAGACACCCAGCGCTGCCGTTCCCACCAAGGAGACGTTGCAGGCACTGGAGACTCTCTCTGCGGACCCACGCAATGTCGTGTACATTATTTCTGGGCGCGACGGCGAGTTCCTTGAACAGCATCTCGGACACATCAAGAACCTTGGTATGTCTGCGGAGCACGGTGGTTTCATCCGTGAACCTGGCAAGACGACGTGGCGCAACTTCACCGAGTCGCTCGACATGAGCTGGATGCAAGAGGTGTTGGAGATCTTCAAGTACTACACGGAGCGCACGACTGGTAGTCATATAGAAGTAAAGAAGAGTTCCATCACGTGGCACTACCGGTCGGCGGATCCTGAGTGGGGGTGAGTGCCTTGCGTTCACGTAGCTATCATCGATGGACTGATCGCTTGTGCAGTCTTTTCCAATGTCATCAATGCCAGGACTTGCTTGAGAACAACCTTGCGCGCAAGCGGCCAATCGAAGGTACTTTCCTGATCGTCTATCTGCTCGCTCAGATCGCTCATGCTACTTCCAGTTCTCGTCGGCAAGAAGAACCTCGAGGTCCGCCCGTTGGCAGTCAACAAGGGCGAAATTGTCAAGCGTATCCTCTACTTCAACCCTGACGCTGAGTTCGTGTTCTGCGCAGGAGACGACAAGACGGACGAGGACATGTTCCGCGCGCTCCTCCTCTTCCCTCAGGGCCCCGCCGAGTCGGCGCCCACCCACATCACCCTTGACCCCCCTCTCTCCGTCACGCTCCTCGCTGGCAACAAGGAGGAGGCGGAGAGCTACAAGCCCGTTGAGCTCGCGATTGAGAAGGACGCGATCTTCACGACCGCCGTCGGACACAGCAGCAAGCGCACGCTCGCCGTGTGGCACGTCACGACGCCGGAAGAGGTCGTCGAGCACATGCTCCACCTTGTTCGGGATGCGCTCGAGCAGGAGGCTGCCAACGCGCAATCTAGCAACCTGTGAGCTCTCGAGTTTACGGCAGGAACTAGAAGTCACGAGTGAAACGTGTATCCATACTTTTTCCCCATTCTCTTTCTTGCGGGCGGACGCGCAGTGTGCGCAAACATCATACATGCATATATCTGTACACACCCAGCCATTCACCCAGTGTCCCCCTTGCTCTACGTTCGCCTCTTACTTATTGCTTCTCTTCTCTTGCGTTTTAGAACAATGCTCGCAGATGATTGTACCACTACCGGGGATATGACTACCATAGACAACGCACGCGCTGTGTGTAGCGTGGTGTATATGTATGTACCGCCACGACCTGATGACACGACACGAATGACGTGCCTAGCGTGCGGTATATTGGTTTCGCAGCACCCTCAGATGCCAGTCTGTTGCATGCCACAGTTGTTCGCCAAAATAACGTCATGACGGTTGGCAAGGTGGTACATGGATAGGAGCGATTCAAGGAGCTACGAAGTGCCAGGAAGCTACGAGGCCCGTCGGCACCACGGCCGGGATGCGTCGAAGCCCGATTGCGCATGCACGACGGCATTGGGGGACTGCCAGAACATTTCGCATGTCGATCGCAAACTTGTCTCTCACGGATGATATCCTGTGATCACTGGTCACTGTCAGACCGTGGTGACACCGCATAGTACCGTGCCAATTATGCCCCTCAGCACGGACGGATTTCGGTGCCCATCGTGCGACAGGGAGTTCCCTGGTCAAATCTCTGAGTTTGAGGGGTAACGGAGGATATTCGGGGCATGTGCACTTCATTCGATCGTGCTCGGCAGTCCACATAGATTATCTGGTCAGTAGATAACGCTCGGCAGTGTTAGGCACTCAAGGAGATAAGATGCGGCCAATCCGCAGACCCCTAAGAATACACGGCATCTCTCGGCTTACAGCGATCTAATCTAATCGTATGGTGATAGATAATCGCAATCAGAGAGATAAGAGACATCTACTGGCTGACATAAGGAGTGTCCCCCCACTTGCACTGCATTGGCAGGGGACTTGAAGACTTCAGGTCTCAGCCGCTTGGCCACGTACACTCGCCGCTGCCGTCGCACTGCTTGGACACTTGCGGAACCTGTCAGGCTGGTCTTTTGATGTCACCCGTGCTAGGGATGCCGGGATGGGATATATAAGAGGCTCAGCCACTAATGTCTACACCAGCCTGAATTTACTGTACCACCTCTCACTCCATTGCCTCCGACATGTCTACCTCTGCGCAGAAGCACATCGTTGCCTTTGCCGTTGAATCATGGGGTGAGTGCCATTCCTCTACTGAGTCTGGAATCGATTGTTGACACCCTTGCCCTTCGAAGGTCATGCTCGTCCTCTTGTCAACCTGGCTGCGCGTATTGTCAGATTGCGCCCGGCGGCCACCATCACCTTTCTGACGACGAATGGCTTTCACCAACGTATCAAGACAGAACTGTCGCGCAGCTTCGATGTGGGCGACGAAGAAGCAGCGAGTCGCGTCAGGTAACCTTTGGCTGGTACACTTCTGCGATCAACGTAGAGGAGCTAACAGCCAACTTCGTTTCTGACTGTGGTCACAGGGTCATATCAGTAGGGGAAGGGCCCAACATGAAGAATCTATCCTCGGAGGATTTTAATATTAGATTCACGGCCGCATGGGCGACCCTTGCTGAGGGGCGCGAGATCGTCTGTGCTAGCAGCGGCACTCGCTTCCCTGCCATCGTAAAGCCTCAAGCTCTCATCTTTGACGTGCGCAACATGGTGCCCCTGTCCGGATGCGCGTGATGAGCTGACTAGTCAAGCCTTTTAGTTCTTCGCAGCCGACCTTTTCAGCCGCGTGAAAGCGATCAGCGGGGATACGGTGAAGGTCTTTGCATGGCATGCGGGCCTGGTCTATGCGCTCTTCCACCTCTTTGGTCCAGAGAGTCTGGGCGGGAAGGGCAACCTCCGTCTCAAGGCCGAAGCGGAAGCGCAGCAGACTGGTAAGACGTTCAACGAGGCGTTGCTCCAAGTATGTCCTCTGTCGTCGTATTCCACACGCTCGACCCTAATCCCCTCGCCATTATTGCAGCTCCTTGAGCCAACCGGAGAGGTTGTCCGCATCCCGGGCATGCCACCAATGTACGACTGGGAGTACAGCCCGCAAGAAGTGAGTCATTCGACTAGCTTTCACGTGCTGTTACCGTGTGTATTAATCGATTGTCTGCAGTTCCCATTGCACGACAAGGTCGCCGTTATGTTGTTCCCGCGGGTGTTCGAGTAAGGCCTGTAGCAAGTCTGCTACCATTTGCACATTCTCACTATATGCTCAGGACCCTGGAGTCGGTCGACGGGATTCTGCTGGTCACGCCCGAGTCATACGAGCCGGAAGCGACCAAAGCCGCCAGGGACTGGTTCGGCGAGAAGGGCAGGCCGGCGTACGTCGTCGGCCCTCTGCTCCCGTCTGCGTCCAAGGCGACCGCGGTCGAGAACGAGAAGAAGTTCTCTAGCGATTCGGCGCAGATCCAAACGTTCCTCGACGAGACGTTGAAGACTTCGGGAGAGAAGTCGCTCGTGTATGTGCGTGTTTTCTCCCTCGTACACGGTCTGGCCCTCGGGATGCAGCAGCTCACCCGGCCATGAAATCCAGATCTCCTTTGGCTCGGTGTTCTGGCCGCAATAGACTCCCGAGAAAGTGTGGGCGTTCTTGGACGTGGTCATGGATATGAACATCCCATTCGTGAGTCGCATGCGTCTCCCGTTACACCTAATTGAGCTGAAGGCGCTTGGTAGATTCTGAGTCACGCGTCTCCGTTCGCAGTGGTCCCAGATGAAGTTACGGAGAAGGTCAAAGCATATGGAAAGGGTATCCTGTCGCCTTGGACGCCGCAACAGCTCATATTGGATCACCCGGTACTACGACTTCCCACTAGTATCTATCCGCATCATCTGACCTTTTGTGCATTACTCCTCCAGGCGACAGGCTGGTTCGTGGCACACGGCGGCCACAACGGTGTCACAGAGGCCATCTCCGCCGGAGTCCCGCAGTAAGTCCCCTCTTCCTCCACACCGTCGAATCCCTCACAGGAACCCATCGCAGGATCCTCTGGCCATTCGGCGGAGACCAACCGCTCAACGCAGTACACATCGCAGACCAGCTCAAGATCGGCTACGAGCTGCTCGAAGTCCGGAGCGGAAAGGGCCTCAAGCCGATCTACCGCACGGGATACACTCCGAAGGGCACGATCGAGGCGGTCAAGGCGGAGGCGCGCGACGTCCTCACGAAGGCGTTCGGGGAGGACGGGGCGGAGAAGCGAGCGAGGCTGGAGGCTGTCCGAGCGAAAGTGACGAAGGAGTGGGACGAGGGCGGCAAGTCCAGGGAGGACGTGCTGACGTTCGTGGATAGCCTTTGAATGGTTCAAGGTTTGCCATCCGGTTCTCGTTCTCTTTGGATCTGAGCCACCCTTGGCCGTTGTGAGCATAGGGAGGCAGTGTAGATACCTAGCTTATGTACCTAGACACACCCCCACTCGCACTTGTTGTCTAAGGTGGATGATGAAGTTGCCACCATATGTATGTTCAAGTACAAGACACAAAATTGAAGCCACTGAGCGCATCTCACGCCCGACCGTGAAACTGAAGGCCTGCAACGCCTGGTGACTCCGTTCTCGGCGACGATAACCATAGGCGTCTAGGGAGCCCTTACAGCTCCCTGAGCTCATTGTAATCGTTTGCTTTATTTACGTAAGCTCACTCCTACGCTTTCTGCTCTTCCCTCAAGTCCTGATCACACGTAGAACGCTGCGCCTGAGAACATCACATGGAGGACCAGAAGAGGCGCAAGGACGTAACATAGCATAACCATCATCATCGCGACATGAATGAACACCGTGACAGCGTCTACTCTCTTCCGGTCCACACAGCGCACCTGAACGTGAAAGAATTCATAAATAGCCCACCACAGGCCGAAACGTCCGATCCCATCCCATATCCATTTTAGTTCGTCTGCGCGCCCACCGCCTGTCGAGCGTATCAAGTATACCAAGACGGAAGCAGGAAGAGGGAACGATGCGTGAGCCCAAAGCCTCTCACGATGAACGACAGAAGGACTTACCAAGCGTTTCAGGTGCTCCATGAACACCTGCAAGCTCACGTCGTCCGTGAAGATCGCCTGGCCCGTGCCCGCGCCTGGCGCAGAGCCGTACATACCCGCGGACATGTGCGTCGTCGACGGGTTGAGCTTCGAGAGCAAGAACCGCGCCTGACTGCCACCCTGGTCGCAGACGATGTATCGTGGGATGGGGAACCGCACCGCAAGCAGCTCCTGCGCGTCTCTTACAGGGCTTTCGAGCAGCTCCTTGAAGTTTTCGTACCCCTCCTGGTCCTGGTAGCCCGCCTTCCGCCATTGGGCAATCGTCTCGCCGTGGAAGATGAGTATGTGGAAGAAGGTGTCGAGGAGGAGGATAACATCGGGCTTGATGGATACGCTGTCGAGCAACACGGGCGTTGGTGGCACATCGAACGTGTACGACATAAGGGTAGGCTGGATCATGATAAGGGAGTTGTTGACATCCTCCTCGTTCAGCACATGACGGTAGAACGCCGTCTCGTCCGGACTGTTGTTGAACACCTGTAGGAATTGACTTCTCCGTAGGTGGAACATGAATTGCGGGTAGATGCTGAAGTTCTCCGTAAGCCGGAAGCTCGTCGGGTCCTCTTTCCTGTAGTCCGCAAACTTCTGACACAGGCGGATAAGCATGCGATCCAGCCAGCGAAGTACGTCAGGTGAGTCGTCGATCTCTGCCTTGAACACGGCGATGCGCGCCATGAGCACGGCAGCAGCTTCCTGATCGAAAGATGCGGCAATACTCGGTGAGCCTGCCTCGGCGAAGTTGCGAGCGATGGTCGTGACACGCAGCTTGTTCTTGCCACTCGAGTGTTGATAGTGGGTAACATACTGGATTAGACCGCGCGAGCCGGGCTGGAGGGGTTGGCCGGCAGGGGTTACGACCTCGAAGTAGACTGCGGCAGCGGTACGGGGCGTGATCGAGTTGATCTTCCATGCGGATGTCTGCCCGATTCCGATCTCCGTCTCGCCTACGCATGGTGACTTCTTTGCAGCGGAGATACCGTGACCGATCATCCCGGATACTTTGAGCTCCTTCGTTGTCTATGGACAAATATCACCTAAGCAAGCTTTCGCACAAATATGAATATGAGTATACCTGGACGTCGAAAGTGGCATTAAAGCCCATCTCCAAAAATCCGGCCGGATCCTTGTTAAATATCCGGAGGAAACTCTGCTTGAAGATCGAGGTTGCGAACGAGTCTGATAGGACGATGACACCGTTCGTCGAGTTCGGCATAGACTTCATCTCCAAGAGACCAACTTGGTCCAAGCAGCCTGCAAAGAGATCGATCACATGTCCGTTGTTGGACGCCCTCTTCGCGAGGCCCTCGTAGAACTGCGAGAAGCGAAGCTAAGCGGCCGCGACTCGTGACGTCATAGCATATACTCACCTTAGTCGCGCGCTTGAAATGCTTCGCGCTGTCGCGGTCGATGTCGTGATGAGACCGGATCGGCTCCTTCAGCTCATTACTGACGACAAGACCAGGACCCTCCGTTGCAGGACCTCCAGAGAAGACCATGATACGAGCACCAGTGTTGGGGAACGTCGTCTACGTCGGCCGAGGATTTATATAAGATTCACAAGTAATGATGAGAACGCTCACCTCTAGCAGACCGACCGCAACGCTGACAGCTACACCGGTGCAGCGGAGAGGACGCTTGTCATTGGCAACTGGCCAGGGATCGCGCGCCAAGGCTTCGAGGATGCCGGTCAGCTGGAACTCGCACTGCTGGACCGGCATGAGGAAGCGTGCGGCTCCAAAGGCCTGAGGCATAGGTTGGCCAGGGCGCGGTGCAGCACGGTTCGTCGAGCTGAGGCCGAGCATGTCCTGGATCTGCTTCGGAGAATACTCCTTCCCACCCCGGAAGACGTATGACTTGCTGCACTCTGCGTAGCCCAATTCATGCACTTGTGTCTGGACAGGGAAACGTGTTGGGTGTGTTATTGCATGTGAGAAAGGGGCTACGTACCATGGTGCCGTATGTGATCAAGCCAACCAGGGCATATGGGGGAATGAGACTCAAGCTGACGACCAAGGCATCCCTCAAAGCCTTCAGATCCTCCTCTTCAAGGCAGGTGTCCACTACAAACAGGAAGATAGGAGGAACAGCTGCGCCTCGAGAAAGAGTGTATTCGATCGTGGTGAATTTGGGGAGCAACTCGGAGGGGAGGTTGGTGTTCGAGATGTCCTTGTAGTGGGGAGGGAAGGCGTTGCGCTGCAGACAGAAAGGACATATCCAGAGCTTGCCGCGAATGTCAATTTGGCTGAGATTGCATGCACTCAGGAACCCAGCAAGTGCGATAGCCGTGCATGCACATACCAGTACGGGTTCAAGACGGCACGACAAGGCGGCTTGCAGGTTACTGGCTCGTAAAGGATTTCAGGCAAATCTTCACGAGGCTTGATAGGAGTATACAGAGATGAGATAGGGACGACCGTGCGCGTTGCCTCTATCCGAGAGGATGGCCAAACGTTCCACGACAAACGAATGCCTAGAACCGTCTTCAGTATATTATTCCGCATAGTTGAGTAGATATATGCGCACCATCACGGTCCTCAATGTCCTCAAAACTCATGGCTCCGGATGGATGGGTAGTGGTGTCTGTCGTGAAACGTGTAGAGTTCCCCGAAGCGCTGATGACGGACGTGTCCTGCTCAACAGCACTGGTGCGTGTCAGGGTTCCCAGTCATCCGTACACTTGCCTTTTCCGGACCATGTCGGAGTTCATCTGATATCAAAGTCCGACATTATAATGACCACGAGACGACTCAAGTTCAGCGTCTGGTTCTGACCACTCCCTCCTTTGCGGACTACTCAGGAAACCCCATCCAATGAACATCTAATTGTCCAGCAGGCGTTGCCGTCATGTATCAGCACTTATCTTGCTGTACGTAGCTATTGTGAGCACTGAAAAAATCATCAGTCTCTCCCGTTCGGACTGACGAAATCCCGAACTCTATGCATATGATACAAGTAGGTGACTGACTATACAACGCGAGAAAAAAATACAGTCTAGGAGTCTGAGAGTATACATGCGTGCGTTTATTAGAACCATGAGTAAGGTAAAGAGTCCAAATTCTGCATGTCCTGCGAGATTCACACATTATGGTGCATCTCCGGTTCCTCCGAAACCATGGACAATGCGGGAGACAGCATGATCACGGAAGTGAACATAGCCGACGACTGCGTCACCGATGTATTCGTCGACCTAGTAGTAGCAGACCGCGCGGGGGAGGGGCGATAAATCCTGCTCCATCGTCGAAGGGGACCCCGCGTCGCTGGTGGAGGAAGTGCTGGTCCATCTGCCAAAGCAAATAACAATGTCAGTACGAACGTAATGGTGTCAGGATGACAACGGAGGTTCACTCACCGTCGGGGAGAATATTCAAAGGTTTCTCAGGACATCCTCGCCGATGTTTCACTCTCCGCGCCTTCCGATGGAAGACGCAGAACAACATAGCGATGATAGCCACCAAAATCACAACGCCCGCGGAGGCGATACCAGCGATGGCACCATTAGACAGCCTCGGGCCTCCGAAAGCGGAAGGGAAGGCAGACGAGCTGGCCATCAAATATGGAGGACTAGTTGAAGACGACGAGGGTTCGGCCGGGACCGGCGAGCCATCGCCCCCGTCGTCGTCTAGTTCACCGGTGGAAGTGAAGTCAATATAGTCCAGGTTGAACGTCCCGTCCTGTAGTTGGATGACGAGATGGTGTTCCCCCGCGTGTAGAGGTTCTGTGGAGAAGAAAGGCCAGTCGTATTGTGGTGTCGACGGCGGATGGGCAACACTTTGGGTAACGGGAGCGCTATCATCCAGCGTGAACGAAGCTGTGACTGGTTTGCCGTCTATTACACCGTAGACCGCAACAAAGGATCCTTCAGGAGGAGACGTAGACTAAGCACACAGCGCAACATTGGTACACACTAGTGTGATGGGGTTGACGTACCAGTGAATGTGAACCTGATGGTGGAGCCTGGTTTCGCAGACGTATGCACAGACGGCGCCTCATATCGGTCGCTGCCACTGGTAGCGTTTGATACCGCGGACCACTGGCCAGAATACACAAGCCTCGCGCTAGTGTCATCGATACGTAGCAACGTGGTTCCAGCCGAGTCTCTGGCTGTCACTTTCATTACGGTAATATAGCCTGATTCGTGGCAAAGTCTAACGGACGACTGGGCGCAGTTCATAGTTGACAAGCGACATCGATGCGCAGTCAGCACAGAGTGTACGGACGAACACAGAGGACAAGGCTCACCGTCAAGACCACAAGACACGGTGAGGTAGTGGAGAGTCGGAGGGATGCATCAATTGGTGCCCAGAGACCGCAGGTTGGGCGTGAGGGAGAAGGGGGGAGAGAGAAGGGATCCAGCGGTCCACCTGTATGTATATATCGGTTACATGTAGTATTAACGCGCGTGCCGTTTTCCATTACATCTCTTTCTCACTGCCACTCACAATTGTGGACGTGGAGATGCCGGCTAGCGTCTTGTGCAAGATATCCGGTCCGGGGAAATCAGAGACTGCCTCTTCTTGATCTTTGAAATCGAACTCCTGGACCACCACACAGTGATGATGCGCCCAGCAGCCAAATGGTTTTTCAGTACGCCCTCGGTCTTCGTCTACCTTGAATTCCTCTCCTCTGTTTCCGTCCTCCGCGTCGAGAAGGTGTCAGTGCCCGTCTGAATGACTTGAAACTCGGAGTGGTCAGTGACATGACCACCATGCAGGCTCGGAGCCAGAAGGCACTTACCGTAAGCACAGCCTTTGATCTGAGACCGCCCAGACTGACGCTTGAGCCCGTAACGCCCTTCGCTTCCAGGTCTGTAAGACACTCGTTGCCGGCGATGCCGCCCCTGTCACTTCTGTAGGTCCACGACTTAAGTTCTCGGAAGCACTCTGGGAGAATGCCCAGCCAACGCACTTGACCTGGAGTGGAGCGCGTTGACTTTGCGCGCATACATATCGGGTTGCAGGAACTTCAGAGCAACGTTATGATATTCGACAAGGTTACTCTGCAAGGCGACATCAGTGTATGACATCAGTGTATATCAGTTTCGCAGGAATCGTATGATGGAGCACTGGCCGATAAACCACCAGAATCGAGAATTGTCCGGTGAAGCTGTTTCCTCGACGACATGAACGGGCCGCGTGCATGGTTCCATGCCCACATATCGATCTCTTACTAATGGCAAGGCCTAGTACGGCGTCCCCGTCTGTTTTATGCACAGCCTTGCCTTCGTGGCCTGTCCAGCGTACCTGTAGCACAGTGTATGCATCAGCAGTGTTGAGACATCAGAGACGTTACCGCCATCCGGCATATATGTGGCAGCACAGTTAGTACTGAAGTCGTGGAATCTCCCATGAGATAGACGAGAGGGGTTGTAGGCATGAACGGCTTAGCGCATTACTAGTCCGCTTTAGGGGCCCACTTCTATGCAAGAGGCTTGGGTCGATGTCGAGACATGAAAGGGCAAGAGGTAGGAGGTTAAAGTTCCCTTTCCAGACATCTAAATGTACAGCAACATGTTACAGTTTTACGCCGCGTCTGGTCGGGTTTGCGCGTCAGCGTCGGCTGCGGTTCACATCGAAATAGTCACGGCGATACTCACATTCATGACCCAAAGCCGCGCTGCAGCTCGTCAATTTCGTCAAGTGCTCCGCAAGCTAGCAAGCGCGGGTCCTCTTCTGCGGCGGCCGAGGAACACCGAGGCCGTAACCAAGGCGGAACACATCAGTAGGCTGGCGCATGTGGACAGCACGAAGCGACGCGCAGATGAGACGCCTGTCATGAGTGACACCACCACAAACACGTTGAGCGGTACTCGGAATAGGGACGACAGCTGGAAGTGACTCGTCAGCCACATTCGCAAGCGGTTCGCTCAGGTGGAGGAGAACGCACCGTTGCTCGATGTTCGTCTTCGATGAGTCGTCCGCGTAGCATCCCTTGCACGGGATAGTATACCCCCAGGCATGCCTCGTATGTGCAAAAAGCCCAGAAGCGCGTGTGCTCGCGGGCGTATATGATGCTTAGCAGGAAGGCGCTGGCACTGGCTACGCATACGCCAATGCTGAGCTTCGCGTGCAACAGAATGGCGCGCTCATGCGTTGACGTGTCGGATGATGCTTGCCCACCGTCTGAGGATGGTGTATCGCGACTGGAAGGCGGAGCTTCCAAGCGAGAAAAGGATATGATGGACGTGTAGATGATGGACCCTACAGTCATGGAGACCATATACGCTGAGAAGATGAACCCCAAAGGAAGACTAGCATGGCCTGTTGGAGATGCGGTTTCCTGCAAGAACGGAACCCAGATGAACACGAACAGGTACATCGATCCTTCGATGATGGCTTGTGTTAGTCCAAGGGCAAGCAGACGTTTGTCTGAGACGGCAGCGTGAGTCTTGTCATCACATCATCACACCTGATGGCCGGTAACATACGTACCTGTATAGACAATATTCCACGCTTCGGACAAACGTTTGTAGTCCAAAACTACGCTAGCCGTGGAGGGACCTGCACCGTAGTTCTCGGACCAGGTGAGGGCGATAACCACCCACCCAATCAGTAGCAGGATTCCGCTCGCGACGAACGGAGTCCCGAATGAATGTGTGCGCTCAACGAGTTTGTTGCTCGCAACGCCTGCAATCGTTGCAGAGATACTGTTCACTAGCGTCGCCCGTCCCAAAATGGTGGACAAGTCACGAGAAGTCAATGTAAGCTGATTGGCCGATGTGATCAGCCAGGACTCGAAGGATGAGAACAAAATAGCTGTAGAGAATCCTCCAAGAAACCGACCACATAAGAGGATAGGAAGAGACGGAAACTGGATGAGGATGCATGCGAGGGTGTATGCAAGGCAAAACACGAGGCACATCCGTTTCCGTCCACTGTAGCGAGGGGTCAGGCGATATCGCACGAGTAAATCAAGATACCTCTTACTATTGATCGGCCCAGACTCCCACTACTGGTGCAACGATGCCCGCAGTAAGGAATCCTAGCACGAATAGAAGGGCCACTAGGCGTTCGGAGAGGCCGTATTGCTCGCGGTAAAGTGAGTAAATATATGGTCCCTGAAGCCAGTCCGCGCCTGCGAGTCAGTTCAGTTACTGTCCTGCCCAGATGTCGTGTAATATCGTCTTACCCATGACAATAGCATAAACGCAGAGGTATTGCCTTGACAAGCGTGATACGACAGAACTGGGTGCATTGTTCTCAGATTGTTGTCCGGAGAGGGTGACAGGACGCAGCAGATATCTTTCGAAGCAAAACAAGACTAGACATATTGCTACAAGTATAGTGAGCTGTGCCTCGTAGAATGCGGCCATGGTAAGTCAAGTTGTGGTCGTAGAATGAGACATAGGACGTCAGCGGAGTGGTGGCCAAAAACATCCTTGGAAGAGAACTTGGATGGTAGCAAGTACGTGAACGAGTATCTAAGCGAGATAACAATGGACACGTCATAATCCTGGTTTGACCATCTATAGGCAATTTGAAAGTCCGCCAGAAGTCAAGCGCGCTATCAATTTGGTCTACGTCTTGACTCTCACCCTCACTCCCCTCTGCCATATTCGCGTCGAATATCTCGCCATGGACGTTGACATGAAGCCGAAGGACGAGGTAGAAGAGAGAAAGGATCGCGAGAGAGACCGCGAGCGGGAACGTGACGCAGACCGCGATAGGGACCGCGAGCGCGACAGGGAGAGGCGGGACCGCGACAAGGACAGGGACCGTGAGCGGGATAGAGACCGTGAGCGACGCGACTCAGGTGTGTTTCCTGCTCATTTTTGGACAATCCAACAGCTGAACGTCTCTTCAGCAGGACGCAGTCGGAGGAGTGACCACTGGGAACCTGATGACAGACGCAATGGCGAAGTGAGTACCCCCGTCATTATCTCAGTATCCAAATCTCCCTCTAGAGTACCAAGCCAGTCGCTGACGGAATGCCATACATAGCGTCGTACATCCCGCCGTTCACGCAGTCGGACCCCCTCTCGCACCAGGAGACGCTCCGGATCACCACGCAGACGTTCTCGTCGTTCGCACTCACGTTCCATGTCTCCGCGTAGCCGTAGCCGTTCTCATGGCTCGAGAAGCCGTGGCCGTGCGTCAGAGCCGTTTTCGCGCTCACTCGGGGGCCCGATGAATGCGCCGCACGAGGAAGCAGCGGAATTTGCAAAGCAAAGCAAGAGGGAAAACCGCGTCTACGTTGGCAACCTCAGCTACGACGTCAAGTATCGGGACCTGATGGAATTTATGCGGGGAGGTGGGTTGGGGACTCCTAGATCAGTTTTTCGCCTTCTTCACGGACACTTGGATTGGGGCGTTCTGGGGGGAGACGTAGCAGCGGACAGGGGTAAGGATGAGGACGGAGCTGAGGCTGTCGGATCCGGGCGATCTGGATACTCTGGAGGTGGAGGCCATGCTGCGAGAAGTGCGCTTGAGGCGAGTTGTTGTGGTTCACGGCCATGGTTCGAGGTTTTGGGACCGAGTGGAGGCCGTGCAGGTTCATGGAGTGAGGCCTCTCAAGGCAACAGCTCAGTCGACGACGTCTTCCGCGGGCTTTATTGGTTCATTGATGGGATGAGGTCAAGGATGGTTATTGATGGGAGATTTCTTTTTGGGTTTGGTTAGCTGGTGAGGTGCTGTTCGCCGAAGTCCTCGTAACTCCTACCGGAGTCTCCAAGGGTTGTGGGTGAGTGACGGTCACTATATGCGCCTGGATTCGCTCACCTCAACCATCTATAGTATTGTCGAATTCGCTAACCAAGAAGACGCACAACGTGCGATACGTGAGCTGTCAGAACAGCTCCTGCTCGGTCGTCCCGTGTTTATTCGCGAGGTGGGTAACACGCATTCAACTGAAGCTTGCTGCTAATTCGTAATTTCAGGATCGCGAGCATGAGTCGCGCTTCGGTGCGACGCCGGTTCCAGGCAAAATTGGAATGGCTATGGCAGGACAGGGTTTGCATGCCGCCCCTCCTCCTCGCCCGCCATCCCACAATTACTTCAACTCGTCAAACCCGGGTAACCAGCTGTATGTTGGGAACGTAAGTAACGCATTCCTACATTAGGAGCGTTTTAGGACATTTCTCTGATAATTGGTCATAGTTGCCATACCAAGCAGGCTGGCAGGATTTGAAGGACCTGTTCCGCTCAGCGGGCAACATCATCCGTGCGGACATCAACATTGGTGCGGACGGTCGTCCCAAGGGTTCCGGTACGGTCATCTTCGAGACCGCTAAAGACGCCGCACAAGCCATCAGTAGGCCCATTGTCCTCTGCCGTCCTTCAAACTCGATGCTGACTCTTCACAGGCATGTACAACGGTTTCGATTGGTACGGCCGCACGCTCGAAGTGCGCGAAGACCGCTACGCTGGGCTTACAGGCCCAGGTTCCTACCGCGGCGGTCTGCGCGGTGGCCTGCGTGGCGGGCTGCGTGGGCTCGGTCGGGGCGGCGGGGGCTTCCGCGGAGGCTTCCGAGGAGGCTTTGCTGGTGGTGGAGGCGGAGGAGGTGCTGCCCCTGGGCGCGACTTCTCGAGCCAGGATCTGTACGCGGACTACTCTGGTCCTGATCAGCAGGGCAATATTCGCATGGGAGGTTATGCAGATGGCGCGTACGGGGGCGCCGCTGGCTACGGCGGATTCGAACCCGAGCCGTCTCAGCAGATCATGGTTCGCAACGTGAGTGCTCAGTAATTGGTGCAAGAGGGAGGTCGGGCGCTGACTACGTGTTTGTTGAGGACAGTTACCGTGGTCAACGGCAAACGAGGACCTTGTTGAGCTGTTCGAGACGACGGGCCAGGTCGAGCTCGCCGAGATCCTGTACGAGGGCACGCGATCCAAAGGCTGCGGTGTCGTGCAGTTTGCCCAAGTTGCAGAGGCTGAGACTGCGATCGGTATGCTCCATGTCGTCGTCCGCCAATCGCTCGTCTGACTCGGTTTCCTCTAGCAAAATTCCAGCAGTACATGTACGGCGGCCGGCCGCTCGGTGAGTCTCCTTCACACCGCGTCATCAACGAGTGACTGATGTTGTTGCGTCGCAGACGTCCGCTTCAACGACCGGTGGCATACCTTCTCTCCGGGCGCTGCGAAAGGCGGCCAAACGATGCCCCTGCAGGACGCTGCTATGTGAACACGCTCATTTTTCTAGTTTTCCCTCGCGATATCGTCCCGATTCCGTACATGTGCATTGTGCCCTCTGTCACTTATGTATCTCTATCTTGTGCTTGGCCGGCTTCGCCTCCACTCAAAAACATACTGTGCTCCTTGCCTTGCTGTTGGCCTCGTAGTAACCCGTATTTTTGCGTATAGTATATACATATGCTTATTTCGCCAAACATGTGAACGAACGAAATGGATAGGCTAAGGCTTGCTTGCCGTGACCTTCGTTTCTCCAAGTTCGTGTCATACTCACCTTCTCCGCACACCTCCATCGTGTCATCTTTCCTTACCTCCTCGCGTTCGCTTGTTAGGCGTGCCGCGCCTCGGTCGGCTCCGCGCGGTGTTGTGGCTGCTCGTGTTGCGCATTCGTTTGCATGTTGCGTCGAGGATGGGCACGCTATATTACGTGCAGACGCGCATTATATTGAGCCCTAGAACGCAGTCACGTCGGCTTGCCTTTTGCATTCAAGCCTCGAGAGGCTCAGTAGCTTCAGTAACTGATAATTTATCTTGAGCGTGGAAGGTAAAGTGTACCAACGTTCTCCCAATACAACATTCGCGAGAGGAGGTGTGCCCCACATACTTGCGAGCGCACACGAGCAGCAAGGGTTCCTGAGACTCGGAGTCCGAAGTGGACGAGAACCCAGAGTCAAGACTTGGACCATTCAAAGGCTATCCACGAACGTCAGCACGTCCTCCCTGGACTTGCCGCCCTCGTCCCACTCCTTCGTCACTTTCGCTCGGACAGTCTCCAGCCTCGCTCGCTTCTCTGCTCCATCCTCCCCGAACGCCTTCGTGAGGACGTCGCGCGCCTCCGCCTTGACCGCCTCGATCGTGCCCTTCGGAGTGTATCCCGTGCGGTAGATGGGCTTGAGGCCCTTCCCGCTCCGAACCTCGAGCAGCTCGTAGCCGATCCTGAGCTGGTCCGCGATGTGCACTGCGTTGAGCGGTTGGTCTCCGCCGAATGGCCAGAGGATCCTGCGATAGGCTCCTGTGAGGGATCCGACGATGCAGAGGAGGGTGAGGGGACTTACTGAGGGACTCCGGCGGAGATGGCCTCTGTGACACCGTTGTGGCCGCCGTGTGCCACGAACCAGCCCGTCGCCTGGAGAAGTAATGCACAAAGGTCAGAGACACGTGGGGTGGGTACTTGAGATGGATAGGGGGCAACGTACGGGGTGCTCCAAAATGAGTTGTTGGGGCGTCCATGGTGACAGGATACCCTTTCTATACGCTTTGACCTTCTCCTTGACTTCATTTGGGATCATTGCGAACGGTGACGCGTGACTTAGAATCTACTGAGCGCCTTCAGCTCAATGCGACCAAGTGTATCGGGAATTGAATACGACTGACGAATGGGATATTCATTTCCATGATCACGTCCAAGAACGCCCACAGCTTCTCAGGGGTCTTCTGCGGCCAGAACATTGAACCAAAAGAGATCTGGAGCCGATAACGAGATTAGATGAGACATATCGGGGGCCAGACAGTGACTATGTGGGAGGCCGGACAATACGTACATACACAAGCGACTTCTCTCCCGCAATCTTCAACGTCTCATCGAGGAACGCCTGGATTTGTGCGGATTCACTGGAGAGCTTCTTCTCGTTCGCATTCGCGGTCGCCTTTGACGCAGAAGGGAGCAGAGGACCAACGACATATGCCGGCCTGCCCTTCTCGGCGAACCAGCCCCTGACGGCTTTGGTCGCTTCCGGCTCATTCCATCGACAGATTCCAATGTCCTGAGTATAGGGTGAGAGCAGAAGACAGCAGCAGACGTACGACCAGCCTTACTCGAAGACCCGGGGGAACAATGTGACGGCGACCTTATCGTGCATTGGGAACTGCGAGTATTCAATTCGAAAAATCTATATAACATGCTTGTGAAGTGACTGACTTCTTGGGGGTGGTGTTCCCAGTCGTACATAGGCAGCATGCCGGGGATGCGAACGATATTTCCGGTGGGCTCAAGGAGCTGCCAAAATACCGAAGAAGGTTAGAGCTAAGCATTGACAACCATAGATGGAGTGGGACATACTTGGATCAACGTCTCGTTGAACGTCTTCTCAGTTTGCTGTGCATCCGCCTCGGCTTTGAGGCGTAGGTTACCCTTCCCACCCAGGCTCTCTGGACCAAAGAGTTGGACGAGCGCATAGATCAGGCCCGCGTACCACGCAAAGACCTTCACCGTGTCTCCGCTGATCGCTTTCACACGTCTGAACGGTTCAGTTGCGAAGCACTGGAATACTCGACTGTTAGTTCATCACGGGTATCCGGACAGGAATGTCTTGTTACGCACATCCAAGATGAGAGCTTGAGGCTTCGCAAGGGCAGGGAGCCGAATGCCGCTGCTAGCACAGGCTAGCTCATGCTGCTCAACAATGGCCGCCCAGGCCGCCTCAAATCTGATGTCGAAGTCCTCCGAGTCGAGGTTTGTGATGTTAGGCCCTGGCCCTACTGATGCGATCCTGCCAAAAAGCACCATTGACTGTTAGCTGCTGTGAATTCCTTGGAGATATGTACGAGTAAAAGATTACCTGATGCGACTCGCTGCTTCTTCATCACCCTCATCGAAGCTGCGCGATAGCTCTGTCTTCACACGTTGGTAGCAAGTATCCGTCGTCAAAAAGGTGATGGTGACCGACGGGCGCATTTTCACAATACGCGCGGATAAGTTGACCAGGGGACGAGCGTGTCCTGCGAAGAGAAAGAATGTCAACGATAACACTGAAGAGAGGGATGGAATTACCCCAGGCTTCAACCGTGAAGGCGACGATGTGCTTCTGCGCGGGGGTGGACATGTCGGAGGTGAACTGGGAAGTTGCACATAACCCGGTCTAGACAGAGCCTCCTCTTATACCTTCCACGCCCATTGCATCTTGTAGACCACCTCCGAATGTCTCCGAGCGCGACGGCAGCGCCATATGCGTGGGTTAGCGGCTGGGATAAAATGTTCCGGGCCAGCAGTATCGTTGCCATCGAATCGCTTCAATGCGGGCTTTGACTGATCCGTGATGCCGACATGCTTCGTAACCTGTTATGTAAGTAGGTGAGCAAGGTGTGTGCGCGCATGTCATGAAAAGTGCACATAGACTAGTGCCAGTGCGTGAAGTGTGGTACATAGACCTGTTCTCCGAGCCTTGGCACAGTGGACATTGCATGGTTTTGGTGTGCTATCCGGGCAAGGAGAGTCCTCCCTCCGGTCGTCCATGACCGAGACTTTGTTTGCAACATAGGAAGTAGCCAGAGGGAAGAGCTGGACTGTCCGGAGATCCATATCATTCACCGTGTTCGTTGAATGAATTCGTCAAAGGTGTTGAGTCCAGCCTGGCAGAGCCTGGCGATCAAGTCGGTCGCTCGGGTTTATCCGAAACAGGCGCTCCATATAAAGCTCCCACTTCAATGACCGAGCTTGAAGTCTTTGCCAACGCACATATGCCTGGAGATACGTGGTAAGCCTTCGACTTACGCGTCTTCTTCTCGTGCCGGGCATTCTCGCCGGATGTTAGTACGCACTGGCAGTAACTGTTGGCGCTGCCATGCGGATTGAAGATTCATTAGTACCACGGTACCACCCCTACTGCTTACCATTCAGTTGTCGCTTATTGCAGTCTACTTTCGAATTCAGTTTTCTATGGTCTGTTCTGATAGTGCATGTAAAGCGCATATGAATACATCCACAGTTGTGGCTCGAAGAGGCTGAGATGCGGAAATACCCTTATCATCGACTCGGACTCGTGTCCACTGCCAGTGTTCTTCAATACATCATCCCAGTTTGACCATTACGGCGGGCGATGCCCCGATGAGACCCAGCATGCAGCCAGAGTACTATCGATGTGCAAGACAGCTTCCGTGGGCGATCATTCCCTGGCAACTCACCGAAAGTATCGGAGGTGTATCCACAGAGGTCCGAGGATACTAGGAGACATCGTGCTGCGTTGTATGATTCCATGGGTCCCTTGGTCTGTTATTACGGTCCACAGTGCCGTAAAGACTGAGTCAAAGCGTACCAAGATGTGAAAGATTCCGTGACCCCGCGATAAGAGTGTTTCTACCGAGGACACCGCATGACTGAACCCATTATACAGAGGCTATGAGGTGGTGAATCACGAAGCATCTCGCACCACAGCGGGCTCGAGGGTCTGCCAGTAAGTCTCACGATAGAGAGGAATGCCAACTGAAGTACAAGGTGATGTTAGCGGTCTCAGTGACTGCAGTCACTCGTATTCAATCATCAATATAGAAGCCACCGGTTGACAACATCTGCCTGACGCAGCAGTCGCAGCGGGAGTGCCAGTGTCTACGCGTACAAATCAGAGTATCCACATTTCCTGCTAACGCTCACGAGCATCAGAGGTTCTTCAAGTCCGAATAGAACGAGAACCGGAAGTCAAACCTTGATCGATTCAAAGGCTATCCACAAACGTCAGCACGTCCTCCCTGGACTTGCCGCCCTCGTCCCACTCCTTCGTCACTTTCGCTCGGACAGCCTCCAGCCTCGCTCGCTTCTCCGCCCCGTCCTCCCCGAACGCCTTCGTGAGGACGTCGCGCGCCTCCGCCTTGACCGCCTCGATCGTGCCCTTCGGAGTGTATCCCGTGCGGTAGATGGGCTTGAGGCCCTTCCCGCTCCGGACCTCGAGCAGCTCGTAGCCGATCTTGAGCTGGTCTGCGATGTGCACTGCGTTGAGCGGTTGGTCTCCGGCAAATGGCCAGAGGATCCTAGGGAGAGTGTCAGGAGGAATGTGCCGATGCAAGAGAGGGTGAGGGGACTTACTGAGGGACTCCGGCGGAGATGGCCTCTGTGATACCATTGTGGCCGCCGTGTGCCACGAACCAGCCCGTCGCCTGAAGGGACCATGCATAACGGTCACATGAGGTAATTCTATACTGAACCCTAGCTGGGGCAAACATACCGGGTGCTCCAAGATGAGCTGTTGCGGCGTCCAAGGCGACAGGATACCCTTCCCGTACGCTTTTACCTTCTCCTGGACTTCACCTGGGACCACTGCGAACGGAGATGCGTGGCTCAGAATCTACCAGGCACCTTCAGCTCGATGCGAGAAATGGAATATAGGATAGGTGCAACTCAACGAATGGAATATTCATCTTCATGATCACGTCTAAGAACGCCCACACCTTCTCAGGGGTCTCCTGCGGCCAAAACATCGAACCAAAGGAAATCTGGAGCGGACAACGAGGTAAGTTGCGACGGCTCGGAGGCCGGTCTACGTGGGACAAAGTACGTACATACACGAGGGACGCCTCGCCCGAAGTGTTCAGTGTCTCATCGAGGAACGCCTGGATCTGCGTCGATTCACTAGAGAGCTTCTTCTCATTCACAGTCGCAGTCGCCTTTGACGCAGAAGGGAGCAGAGGACCAACAACATATGCCGGCCTGCCCTTCTCGGCGAACCAGCCCCTAGCGGCTTTGGTGGCTTCCGGCTCGTATGACTCGGGCGTGAACAGCAGGATTCCATCAACGGACTCAAGGGTTCTGAGCACAAAGTGAAGTTGTGAGTACAGTAGCAGACATGCGACAGGTCTTACTCGAAAATTCGGGGGAACACGATGACGGCGACCTGGTCGTGCATTGGGAACTGCAGGTATTCGACTCAATACACCCCACATATAACGTGTTGGTGCGTGTCGAGTGACTCACTTCTTGAGGACTGTACTCCCAGTCATACATAGGTAGCATGCTGGGGATACGAACAACCTTTCCGGATGGTTCAAGGAGCTGGACAACACCGAGAGAATCAGGGGCAAGGATTGGGAATCATAAATGAGCTCAGACGACATACTTGGAGCAACGCCTCATTGAAGGTCTTACCCATCCGTTGCGCTTCTGCCTCGGCCTTCAAGCGAAGGTTACCCTTCCCGCCCAGGCTTTCTGGACCATAGAGGTGGAAGAGCGCATAGACCAGGCCCGCGTACCATGCAAATATCTTTACCGTGTCTCCGCTGATCGCTTTCGCGCGTCTGAATGGTTCAGTTGCAAAGCACTGGAATGCTCCATGATCAGCACATCACGCGTATCCGGACATAACCACTGTGTTACGCACGTCTAAGATGAGAGCTTGAGGCTTTGCCAGAGCAGGAAAGGGAGTGCCACAGCCGGCGCAGACTAGCTCACGCCCCTCAGTAAGGGTCGCCCAGGCAGTCGCGAATCTGTCATCGAACTCCTCCGAGGCAAGGTTCTTCATGTTGGGCCCTTCCCCTATGGATAGGACCCTATCATGACCAACGAAGTTGTTTGTTAGCAACTATGCGTTACTGTGGACCAAGAAAAAGGGTACCTAACGCGACTCGCTGCTTCTTCGTCTCCCTCGTCGAAGCTGCGCGATAGCTCTGTCTTAGCACGCTGGTAGAGTCCATCTGTCGTCAGAAAGGTAAATGTGACCGCCGGGCGCATCTTGACAATGCGTGCGGACAAGTTGACCAGAGGACGAGCGTGACCTGCAGAGGGCAAGGATATCAACTATCGAAGCTACACTTACAAGAGGGATTGCACTCACCCCAGGCTTCAATGGTGAAGGCTGCAATGTGTTTCTGCGCAGTGGTGGACATTCTGGGAGCGTACAAGTCTAATGTTGTAGTACCATATTAGTCTGAGACAGGGCCTTTTATACTCCCCTCTCCATTGCATTCGTAAGACTAAGGACGCGTTCTGAAGGAGTCTGAGTACGACGGCAGCACCGTGTACGTGGCTGAGCGGCCGAGATAAGCAGTCTGACAGTGGCTCGATGTCGATTCCCACTGTTCGCGTCCGGGCTTCTACCGTTCCGTGATGCCAACGGGCTTCGTAACTTGCTGCGTTGCCAAGGTGTGAGCGACCTTGTGTGTGTGCGAATGATATGCAACACATTCATATTGCGTGGTGTCATACATATGCCCTCACGCTGCCGTATATCGAGTTTTGGGCTATTATGATGTTTTGGTGTGCTACTGTATCCGGGCAAGCCGAGTGGTGACGCATTGACGACTCGGAGCCGGAGAGAAGCGTGGTGAGCCTGAGGGCGACGTGCTGCGAATGGGGTGGCTCAGTTCGCAAACATGGGTAGGTAGCCAGAGGGTGCTTTACTGTTCAGCCCATAGACATGTTTGGATGGATGATGTACCGAGCCAGGCAATCGAGAGACCAACTCAATGTCGGTCGTTCGGATTTGTCCGAAACGGGCGCTGCATGATGCGTACTCTTGCACAGGCAGCGGAGCTCCCGCCAAGTTGCCACTGCTTCAACTGGTGGTTGAGCATTCAAGATTTGAGCCTTCTAGGCGCCCGAGACTATGTGGTCGCCAACGCACATGATCCTTGAGGTGAGTCGTATGCCTCCACTTTACGCGTCTTCCTCTCGTTCTGGGCATCCTCGCTAGGAAGTTATTACGACGCTGCCATCCGACTCGGAATCGTGCCCGCACTAGCTTGCCATTCAGTCGTCAGTACAGTGCAGTACACCTTCGCGTCTACGTAGTCTGGCCTGTTAGTGCAGGCAACATGCATCATACGATTCTACGCAACCACGGCCCGAAGAATGAGGAAACCTCCTTAATCTCAAGATTGTCCACTGGCTGCTGGTACTCACCAGGACCTCACCCAATGCCATGGATGCGCCAGGAATGTTCCGAGAGCGACATCCCCCGGCGACCGAAGCGATCTGAGGTATATCCACACAGGATAGAAGGCATGTCGCGTCCTATAGCCGAGTGGGTCTTGTTAGTCTGGTCTAACTGCCCCCAGTCCAAATAGAAGCGTACCAGGTTGTGGAGAATTTCGTGCCCATGGGGGATCTATCCGGAAACACGGATTCCTGAAGCAAACACACATGGGCTATCCGGCGGTGGATAGCGAAGCCGTTCTGAACACACAGTAACATTAGGAGCCTCATATTTTGTCTTACGCTAGTGAAAGTTGCCACCCGAGGGAGATGGGGATGTTGGCGGCCAGACGAAGAGAAAACGAGTGGAAGGGCGCCAATCATGCTATGGTAAATTCGGGAAGCGGTTGTTTGAATCGGAGGCTGCTACCAAACAAAGACCCGGGACACCGCGCGCATATGAATCAGGCGCGTCAGTCCATGCGAGTTTCTCCAGCTCACACTCACCTTCTCCTCCTACCTCCATCATGTCTGCTTTCCGTGCTCTCCGTCAGCTTTCCCTTGCCTCTTCGCGTTCGCTTGCTGGTCGTGCGGCGCCGCGGTCGGCTGCGCGCGCTGTTTTGGCTGCTCGTGTTGCGCCTCTGTCGGCCTCGAGAGCTTTCTCCGTATCCGCGCTCAGGTCCAGCGAGGGTGCTTGTACGTGGCACTAAATTTTCTTCTAGCGCTTCTAGATGCTTAGACCTGACTTTGTGGATGCAGCTGATGTTGCGCTGTCGCAACGCCTCGCGGAAGAGCTCAAGTATGAGACGGAGGCCGCTGCTGCTGAGGAGCCTGAATTCTTGAAGACGTTCAAGTCTCAGGGTACATGGACGGTGAGTCTTCAGTCTCCATATTCCTGTGCATGCGATGGTGCGCTCAAACGGGGCCCATGGGATGTGTCTAGATCGAGGACACGGCTGGTATGGACGAGGTCACCCTCACCCGCAAATTCGGCAACGAAGAGTACGTCCATAGAGCCCAATCTGCTCGTTCGCGTTGTCTTATTCTCGGAGCAGCATTCGCGTGATCTTCTCTATTGCCGATATCAACACGGAGCAAGAGGCCGAGTTTGAGGAGGGCGAGGAGCCCACTGAGGAGGGTTCTGAGGACGCTGACGCACCTCTCCACGCCTACCCCATCCGGTGCTCGATCTCCTTCACCAAGGTACGCCGTGCCACACTACCTCGCATTGCTATCCCGACGTTGACGCATGGTTATGGTGTAGACATCCGCTCCTGGTGCGCTGACGATTGACGCTATGTGCCAAGAAGGCGCATTCGTCATCGACAACATCTCCTACTACAATGACGCGAAGACTGGTACGGAGCTCACCGCGGAGGCTGACTGGAAGCGGAGGGGTTACTACCTCGGACCTCAGGTATGTGTCGACGTCATTCATGTGTATGCTGGAGAGGCTAATCCTGGCTTCGCCATTCACGCAGTTCGATACTCTGGACATTTCGCTCCAGGACGAATTCGACAAGTTCCTGCAGGAACGCGGGATCAACCAGACGCTCGGTTACTTCATCCCTGAATACGCTGAGCACAAGGAGCAGAAGGTTAGTCGCAAACCGGCCTTCGCGACTGGTCCAGTATCTGACCTCGTTATGTCGCGCAGGAGTACATCAGCTGGCTCAAGAATGTCAAGGGATTCGTTGAGGCGTAAACTCATACCGCCTACAGCTAATCCATGGCTTCGAGCTAGCACCCTCATGTCTACTTACAGTGTTACATTAGATCGCCCTGCCACGTCTTGCTTCGGCGAGACGTAACAAAAAGTTGCACCTCATAATGTTACTTACGTACGACAGACTTATGCCTAATACACGCCCTCTTCCACCATGCCATTGACAGTCCTCTCCTTCGCATGTTCACATCCAATCAGCGCAATGGCGCACTTGCGGTCTCCTCGGCTGGTGGAGATGCATTGTCCTGCGGACGAAGGTTGATTTGGGTCGGAATATATATAACAAGAACGGTCATGTGGGAAGGAGCGCTCACATCCGTCAAGGCTGGCCGTGCAAGGTGAGTTGAATCGTTGATGTCCGTCCACTGCCATGTATCTATCGCGGCTGTAGGGGAGTACCGGCAGTCAGAAATCGAACCTGAAGCGCCCTCACACCCTTTTGACACTCTATCCCAGGCCTCACGAGTCTGTAGTCGTATCAAGTGCCGCAACTTACGTTGCTGGGTGAGCAGGAACAATTTCCCGGTTTTGTGGATGCGCGGGAAGGCATCGACGAGGAACGCGAGCCACTCGTCCCTCCTCTCGATCGTCTTCTCGTACACTTCCACTTGTATCCAGGTCTCGCCTTTGTATCGTGCTTCTGTCTCTGCGCGACTGAGTTCGGAGGCTGCACCGACCGCGGGTTGCGCATGTGTCGTGTCTTGTGAAGCAGCCGGTGCAGTGCCAGGTGGATCGGGAATTGGGAAGAGCATGTCCTCGATACGGGCTCCGACGGTCGCGATCGTGTCGGCGTAGTCCTTCCGGGTGAAGTCGGTTGGGAACCAGGGCCAGAGCACGAGCGCACGGCGCTGTGGTGAGGCCGTCGGGTTCCACGAGCGTATAGTGTCGAGCAGCGATGGCAGGTATTCTTTTGCATCAGGACCGAGCCCCAAGTGAAGGGCCTGGAGAGCGGGTAGATGCGAGAGTGGCAAATTTGGGTGTGGCACAGCTTCCAAGGCGGGAGAATCATCTGCGGTATCGAGGTTGATTGTCAGGAGCGTGCAATGTGTTGCAGGTGGTATGCCACATGCTGGGGTCAAAGCAGGACGTAACGCACCTTGGGGAGCCCGTCTGCTTTGTCTCATGACAGGCGGGAACACGATGTTCATCCGCTCGAGAGACGAGGGCAGGTGGGACACAAACGTTTCCAGCTCTTGCCGAGCGGGCCATCGGTTGGTCATCTGGCGTTGGTTAAGTTAGCCTTGCAGGATCCACATTGGAAGAAAAGATATAATACGACACACTATCAGTTCGCGGAGTTTGGGCAGGAATTGAGTCCGGGCGGGGGTCGGGACCGCATTGGGGTCCTGCATGAACGTCGGGAGACCGCCGGCGCGAGTCCACGCAAGACCGTCGCACAAGACAAGTTTCCGCAGGTTGGGCAATGCGTTGAGGACGCGCGCAAACTCCCCAAAGGAGGCAAAAGTAGCTGTTTCGATAGTCATTTCGTTGACGCTACTGAACGAGGAGAGCATTGACGGGTAGCGAGGATGGAGAGGCAGATGGGGTAGTACATTCTTCTCTGAACCAGCTGAATCTGCACCCTCGGAGCCTGGAACCCAGCCACCCATGATAATATTCTTGAGATTCGGGAGCCGATTATGCAAGGATCCAGGGAATTGCGCCACGACGCTGTCAGCGCTCTGATTTGCAGGGCCTTGCAGGACCAGCTGTTCCACATAGGTGCTGAGACGAGGATTATTGGTGAGAACGTCGACAAGACTCCTGAGAGCTTTGGTGTCTCGCAGTGATACGATGTGGAAGAGCCAATACTGCGCTTGGTCTCGTAAGGCGGTGTGTGTGAGCGCGAGGCTGTGCATGGTCGACAGCGCGGAGTGCGAACGGGTGTAATTCCAGTTCTGCATGTCAGAGAGGAAGAGGATGTCGATAATATCCAGCATTATCTCGGGCGGGAGTCGAGGTGTCATGGAGAAGGTAAGGGACGTATGGAGATGGGGTTGAGGGGTTGGAGCGCAAGGAGGGTTCATTTGCTTGCCAGGAATGTGCCCGAGTCGAGCCCTTATATATTTGGAGGCTTCATCACTTCATACTAAAGCTTGAGGCCTAGGGCAGGGATGTAGGCTGCTTCCATTTTCCCGCCGGTCTCCGAGGTACCAGTGCAGCTGCCAAGTTGCGTCAGCCTACACGTCTCAGCTTACGGTCCTGACAGGCTGAGACGCTACTACTAATATCCTAGGCATGCGGGCGACGGCGCTGACTCGAGTAACATACCGAGACGTGGAATGATGCATATGAGCACTACTTCGCTGCGAGGAGTATGCCATCGGGATCCCATCATACAGCGTAGCAGGCGTGCAACGAGGAGTACAGACAGGATCTCCGTGGAGTGAAGCCGGCGACTCGGAGCAGACATAGCGCTGGCAGTGTAGGTTGAGAGCTTGTCGGCCACTGTTTACAATCGGGGCAAAAACGTCCCAGGTTTATGAAAACTCTGGGACTTTCTTGTCCGCCTCCCGCCCACCGTTTGGTGAACCTGCACCGATTACCTCATTATAGGAGCTCAATGTTGCAACGTTGAAGGAAAAGGTGTATCATAGACTCGGACCTGTGTGCGCGCATGTCCAAGGGCGTGAGGAACGAGTATGCGAGAGGGCACGATGACGGGAGCTGGAGAGACGCCAGGCGGCGCGAGGCAATCGCGACGTCGCACGTAGCTGGCCAACCACCATTGCTCGTCTCCAAACCCCATGTGGATCTGACATCGTTTCGACTTGTATCATGCCCCAGGTCTTGGTCTACAATGTGAGTACTGATCCCACCATGCATACGCCTCAATATACATGGATGCGTAGCAAGTCCCAGCCCGAACGACCGAGCTTCGGCATGCTTCTGAGAACGGCCTCAACCTGCCTCTCACAGCTGACCGCCCATGGCACAACATCAGGAAAAAACGACCTGTCTATGGATAGGGAAAAACGCGGGTCTGCCAGACCCGTGCGGGTTTTGATACCCGTACCCGTACGGGTATGGGTGTGGGTACCTCTCGGCCGACCCGTATGAAAACCCGTACCCGCACGGGTACGGGTTTCATTCCCCCCTCCAGGCGTTTAAGCCTTTCGTTGGTGAGTTCTGAGGGCATATGTACAGGTCAAACCCGTGAACCCATGGTTGGGTTTTGTACCCGCGAGAAACCCGTACCCGACCTGTGGGTACGGGTTTTTTGTGGGTACGGGTACGGGTCTTGACCTGGACACCCGCGGGTATACCCGCGCCAGTCCCTATCTATGGAGCCCAACATAGGCTATGTAGCGCCGTTGTGGCCGTAGACAGGTCCCTCTGCTGTGAGCGGCTGTCAGCAGCGCCAGCACTGCATTGTGCTACATAGGCGCTATAGCTCCGGATGTAGGGCTACCGTAGTCGCATGTCAAGCCTTCGTAGGCACCTGTCAGGGACTGTAGACTCTCAATGGATGAGCACATTTAATGCTAATCACACAACAGGCGACAAAATAGCATGAATCCATTGATAATCATTCAATTGCAGTTAAGCGTACAAAAGCGTCCGGTAAGTACTAGCTATAATGAGCAGCCCAGACTATAATACTAGTGCGGGCTCTGCTTGCAGCCCCGTTCGGGTTACTAGGCCGCGTTTAGGTTGCATCGAGGAGCGTGGTAGCGGGGACAGATGGACCGCCGGACCTGCTCCAAAAGAGACATCATGGTGGAGTGAAGACGTAGCAGACTCACCATTGAGTGCATAAGCGACTGAGTTATCTGGGGATAGGTGCGCCACAGAGTACAAATCGAACTTTCTTCTGCCACGCTTTACAGCAAGACACTTCTGCCAAGGGTGTGTTCTGTGCCATGGATACCAGTGACGTTGGAGTTGCAAGGCTAGAGTCTTGTACTTGAGGTGACTGGAACAAGAAAAAAAGCTAGCGCACTTGCAACATCTCCAGCCGCTGGAGAGGCGACGACGACCCCATCAAAGCTGGTCCGGGGAAGTGGCAAGCACGGGATCAGCGTGCCAAAGCAAAGCTTTCCGACAAGCTTGAGTCGTTTCCCGCTGGCGGTAAGAGGACACACACGCAACGCTACCACCATGACCTTTGTAAACGATCCAGTGCGCCGGCAACTGTCCAATGAGAGAAGCATGGTAAGACCTCAGGCTAGCACAGGAGACAAGCCTCAGACAGATAGACAACCAGAGAGAGGACAGAACCGTCGGCCAGATTTTACAGAGGGGCCAACCGTACTATGAGAGATTACTAGAGGAAGACACCAGCACAAGAGAAGACATCACCAGACCAGACAAAGCAGAGATGTGGAGAGACAGGTAGTACGAGGTATACCTAAGCCCTAGAGACAACTATGAGTGCACCATGGGGCGACGCGGGACTTGTAACTCGCACAGGTCTCGCTGGCAGTGTAGCGCCCATCAGCCACAACTGTACAGCTCATTCCCACGGCTGCCCCTGCAGCTCGTTTGACCTCATGCGCCCTCCAAGGGTACCAGAAGCTCGTGACAAGCTCATTAGACACTTCTGGATTGCAAACGGCTGCGTTTCGTAGTTGTTTCACATGGCACATAGCTACGGAGTCTACAGAGATCTACAAAGTAAGCCGCGGCGCTACATCGGCTACACCCGTAACATAGCCACCCCTGCGTCTATGTGAGATTCGCTTTTTCCTGATGAAGCAGCAACTCCACCGCAATAAAAAGCCGAGGACCTGCGCGCTCATCTTCTCGCCACGCAGGAGATCGTTCCTGGTCGCGACATAGACCAGTATCAAGGTGCCTCTCTTCAGCGAATCCATGTGGGGGCCGGAGATGTTCGAAGCAGATGTCGTCCAACACGGACAGGTCCTCGAGCAAGCGTGGGGCCATCATCTCCACCCGACAATGATCTTGCATAGTCCTGTATCCTAGATTTATGTCGCGCACGAGGTTGAGTCGGAGGAAGGGTGCGGCAGGGTGTGCGAGCACGGCGGTCAGGGTAGGGGTGATATCCGGGAGTGTGGAAAACCTGCGCGGCGCCGCCGGCCCGTCGCGCTCAGGGTCATGCAAGACTGCGTCTGTGCGCGAGTCGGCTAGCGAGTGCACGGGAAGTTTGAGTTTAATGCCCTTGAGCTTCTTGAGGCCCATGAGTGCATCAGGGAAAACCCAAACCTCATATTAGGGATAACGATGCCTAATTATGACTAAAATGGGAAATTAGTTGATTAGCATAATATGGTAGGTCCCCAAATAACAAGTGTGATGAGAAGTCATTAGTCGCACATAAGTGCAGCAATATCATGTTATTTAGATCTATTTTATCACACATTTATCTGCTCAATCACACATGGGACTGCAGAAACAGGCTAGCATTGTGTTGTACTCAACTACATAGTAACTACTGTGTGAAAAGCGCACAATCATAGGCACGGAATGCTACACACAGCCGTCTTGAAACCTGATGGTGCGTAGAAAATTAAGGAGAGAAACATCCGACGCAATTGTTTGGAAAAGGATGCACATAGAGTCTGATTGACATGAATAGCAGCTCACTGAGGCTCTTGCTGCGAAAACATTGACGTAGGCCCAGGACTTCACCGCTGACTGAGCTCCAAGTTAACATGTGGCAGCAAAGTCAGGGATAGAACATCACATATATACATGATAGTCTTGGAGAACCGGTGGGGTACTGTACTACACGGCGAAAACTCAACCTCGTAGATACTACTCACCTAGTTGTCTGCAATACAAATTCCGATCGTCAGCATGTGAGCTAGATAGCATGAAGGCAGACGGAAGCCCCACCAAAGAGTGTGCAAGAGAGGATGCATAGAGCCATAGAACACAGCAACTGCTGGGTTCTGTGGAAATATGCAGCCCAATCCTGCAAATCAGTGGGAAGAGAGCACAGGTGGGAGGTTCTCGAGGATGTGGTGGGCATATCGAGTGGTCCGCTCAACGGATTTGGACGCGAAAGGGCGCGTTCGAACGCTGCAGACCGCAGCTTTCGAATGCGCCCCTTCGCGTTCAAATTCGATGAGGAACGGCGCCGCTACAATGCGTGATGCTGAGCGCTGACATGGCCAGGCAGCAGCAGGTACACTGCATGAACCAGCGGTCGGAATTGCGCGCGTAGGGCCCCGTTCAAACGCTGCGGTACGTGGCATTCGAACGAGCCCCTTTGCGCGTAAATCCGCAGTGATATGGCCAAGATATGCTGTTCTTGCTGGACATACCCGGCCTGATGACTGTATGAGGAAAAAGTGGAAAGACAACGTACTTTGGTACCCTAGCTCTCCCAAAATATCCCCCATCTATAGCCCCTCATCAAGTCTTCTAACAACAGCTTGAATTGCGGTGATCCATAGGGATTTGAGGCAGTTACTGTGAGATCTTGCCGGAGGTGAGATTACAGAGATGAGCTTGAAGAGGGAGTAAGCTCAGAGTAATAACAGCCTTAGAGAGATCCAGAATAATGACACAAGCATGAGAGGGTGTATGAGCATGAATGAGAGGTAGTCTAGAGGGTGAGGTGGAGGTTATAGACAATAGCAGAGCTCCAAAACACATTGGTACTCGGGCTGTGACCCTAACCCAAGGTGGCCCTGGCCCCCACGCCACATTCCAAGCATGTGTGACACCCAAGACAAGCCTCGAAGGCTGGTCCATAACTGGATAAGACCAGTCAAATATAACCAAAATATAACAGTCATAACCGGTCATGACCAGTCATGACCAGTCATGACCGGTCATCCTCAAATCTTACTCAACAATGACCGGAACCTGACCTATAGCATGACTGCAACCATTCCGGTCACAGTCAGGTCACACACCGGTCATGTCCGGTCATTTGAACGGTCATGTCCGGTCATTTGAACGGTCATGTCCGGTCATATGACCTGACTTTCAATCACTAGAGACATAGACCCCAGCAGAAAGCAGAGACCGAGCCCAAGCCCACGAGCCGAGCCCAGACAGTCCACAGAGAGTCCACAGAACAAGATGCCAGAGAGCAAGGCCCAGATGACAGAGCCGCAGTGAGCAGAGACAGGCAGAGACAGGTGAAGTTCAAGTTCAACATAGTGAGACGCGCAATAAGATGCACCTCAGAGAATGCCGCTAGGGCTTAGGGCAGGCTCTGGTGCACTTCACGATCCTCCAGTTGTGAGCACTTACCAAGTCTGCTGCTCGATGCAGTTGAATTGTCTCAATTCTCAACTCCGTGACACAAATTCTCGCATCAGATGTATGTATATGGCCTTGATAATGATGAATAGGCATTTTACAAGCACTGTCATGTACTCCGACAATGATTAGTAGACGTTATATGGCATTATATGTATTAGTGGGTGGACCTCTCTAATGTATCTCTCATTAGGATTTCAGGTTTTTCCTGATGTGCGTTTCCGACCGCATCCCAGAGAGTCTCAGAAACTGTGGAGCCGTCTGTGGACAAGACCAGTGCGCGTTTAGTCAATGTAAGATCTAGAAACACCGGATACTCACCTGGAATGGTGTTAGAGTGAGAATGGAGATCTGTTTGCAGATCCAGCATGACAAACACGATGCCTGCTCCAGCCAGTGTCCGCAGAAATGCACACAACGATTGAACATTGATGCTCAGAGGGGTTAGTGGCAGTAGGGCTGCTCAATTCTTGTGGACGCTGGATGTTGGACGTGTTGAGAGACTTTTGATGGGGATGATGGACTGAAGTGAGGGCAGCCGGTGGTTCGGCAAGCCTCGTCTTGCTCCTCCCTCTCCTCCTCAAAGCTCTCACAGCAAGCTAAACTGGTCCTGGAATTACATAGGAATTCTTCTGTATTCGTGAAATATGGCACTCTAGCCAATGTATGTCTTTCAGGGATATGCATCTTGCGGGAGCTGGTGGGACAGCATTGACACCACCGAAAGGGCAAGAGTGCGCGCAGGATGTCGGCTGTTCTCGCTTACACCATTGCGTCCATCAAAGTGCTCTGAACACGTCCAACGTCCAGTGTCCACAAGAATTGAGCAGCCCTAGTAGCCGGGTTGTATCCCCCAGGTTGGGTCAACCTAAGGGATACATCCGGAATGTATCCTCCTCACTCTGCACGAAGAGGGCCCACCATTCGCACTCTCTCCCCTCCCTCGCTGCGCTCGGGGGGTCCCCCAAGCCGGTCGCGCTCAGGCGGGCACGCTAAAGCCTCGTTCGCACTATATTTCAGACTGGCTCACCTTTGGGGGGACAGGGGCGCCCAACCCTAACCTAACCCTAACCTAACCCTAACGGCAGCACCACACAGGCCTAAATCTGGGTTTTCCGCGCCTAACATTACTCAGTTAGGCAGTTTTACACGGGATGTATCCCCTTTAGGTTGACCCAACCTGGGGGATACAACCCGGCTACTGCCAACCTACAGATACTGCAGGGCGCTGAAGTCTATAGGCTTGTGTGCGTAATCGAAATATTTGGAAGGTGCATCGCTCCAATCCCAGGTATTCTCTGATTGTGGATCCAGGGGAGACTTTATACCCACGCAGCTCATAAAGTCAAAATTTTTGAGGTGCATACTCTCCAGTTGCACGAATTGTAAGCCAGTGAGGAGGCATGGGAGGGAGCAGTGAGAGGCGTCGACTATGAGCCAGACAAGTGGCAGGGTGGGCGGGGGATCCAGAATAGTGCCTTTTTCCCACCAGAGTGCAAGATTTCATAGGTGTAGAAAATGCAATCCCATGAAATGCGGAAGCACCAACAGGAATGCGGGATAGTCCAATATAGGAGTTCCAGGGCTGTAGAGACGAGGGGCTCCCTGCCGTCTTTGACCATCGCCTTCGACACTGCCCGCTGGGGCAATGGATCGGCATTGCACATAGGATTTGTCAGACTGGGTGTATGTGTTCCTGCAATGGTCCATAAATGTCTCATAATCATCCCCTTCCTGAAGTTTCAATCTCTGGATGTATCACGCAAGCTCAGGGCGGCTGCCGATGAAGTGAAAGAATTCATAGAAGCGTATACTGATGAACTCTGAACCTGGAAGGCTTGGAGCAACCTGTAAGTCACACAAAGAGAGATCTTCAGTCAGTGAGCGAATGACTATATTGCATAGTCCAGTACCTGTAAGTCACACAAAGAGAGACTACAAGTACTAGTAAGTAAAGTGTGGTAGAGCATAAGTAATGAGTGGGACTTACTTTTCAGTCAGTGAGCGAACGACTGAAGAGCAGAGGGGCAAACAGACTGCCTTATATACTGGAAAGAGGAGTGCATGAGTAAGCGAATGAAGCAGTCACATGTTAACCATAGGACGATGAGTAAGAGTCTGTACTCGGCGTATGAGTAAGAGCCGAGAGTATTCTGAGTAAGACATAAGGTCTAGAATGTTCTGGTGCATTGTAGAATGCATAGGAAGACAAGGGAACCATATAGTCATGGGAACGTACAGTAGTTTCGTAGAGAAAACCGTACATGGTAAGTAGAAACACAGCCTATAGTAAGCACTAATTAGACATAAGTAAACATGACCATACAAAGGTTGTGTGCACAACTCCGGACCGATAGAGCCGTAAATCCGGAATGTCAACAAGGATCAGGATGTTTCCCCCGCTGACATCGCGGTAGATGATATGCTTCTGATCCATCACAATATAGTGAGCTGCGAGAACAGCGCGATGAGCATTGGCGCACCAGCAAAGGATGAGAGATACACACCATATTGGGATCAAGCGCCACCATGACAGAGCCTTGAGCGCACGACCCGCCACCCCGGGAGCCATGAAGAATGGCTTACCGACCAGGAAGTAGCATGGTGGCCGGCCCTCGCCATCAGGAACACTGATCTTGTACCGGGACCATTCGTCGACCAGGGAGGCCTTGAGCTTGGCACGTACAGATGCAAACGTTATGTCCTTCGGGATCCCTCCCTCAGGGAGATTGCGTTCGGCGTGGTTCCAGTTGGTGGACCGCTCTGTCGAGGCCTGAGTTATGAGCTTCCACTACTCATCGTGAGGATAGAGGCGCGTGGCAGTGGAGTCGATGCCGAGCTGGTCGCGAGTTAAGCAAGATATCCGCCAGAGGATATCGCACATCTTCTTCTAGTTGGAGATGTAGTCGACTGCCTGGGTCACGATGCACCCAGACCTATCCCACCGGAGGAGACGGGAGCGACAGCCCATGATGAGGAACACAAAGAGCGCCGTACGTTGCTGGATGGCAAAAGCAAGTTCTGCGTACTTGATGAGTTGGCCACGGACATGGGTGTGAGCTTCGGTGGTGGCTGGGACAACATCGTCGTCGATGTCGTAGTACGGGTCATTCTTCATCTCCGAGTTTACACATTTCACCGGTATGATCTGATCCCGGGCCCATTGCAGACTTCCGTTCTCCGGGGTTTCTTCCACGAAAAAAGGCTGAGTCAACTCGCTGATGGTTTGGATCGACAACTCAGATTACAGTTCTCTTCTCTGAGATCGCAATGCCGTAACTAGGTGCAAGACCATGTGTGTTGACGGCGTGTGTCTGCAAAATCTGTACATCAGTATTCCCCCCTTTGTCTGAAGTTTGGAAGCGTGCCTTTTTTTCAGCATCTGGGCCTCCGGGCAAGAGTGTATTGCACATCGTTTCCGCACCACCTGTCGGATCGAGCCTGCGGATGTAGGGATGAAGGACGGCTGAGCTCACCTATTCAGCCATGCCCACCGCACACGCAGAGAAAAAGGTTTGAGAGATATACAGCAAAAATGAGCTGCTCGTTGTGGAAGATGTCGTGCACGCATATCTGATCTGATCCCGATCCCATTGGGGCGTGGACAGGCACACATAAGCCGGCGGGTGGCGGGAAAAATGCTTGCGTTGTCCGTCTCACAATGTAGGGGAGCCAACCAAGGAATACATGAAAAGTCTGAGCTCCCGAGAATCTGGTCTGAGCTCTGAGATTGGAAGCCATCTGAGGCTGTCTGGAGGTCATCTGGAGGGGTCTGAAACCTCTGACTCAGACCCTCCAGACACCTCAGAACTTGTGGGAAATTCTGATGTAAGCTGTGGCCAGGGGACGGAGTAGTGGCTTGTTACGTACGAATGCCTCGGATATCTCAATCTTTGACATGTGGGGGCGTCGGCGAGCTTGGAGAATGGATTCTTCATGACCTGTTTGCTAGGCGCTTCAGTGGCGGTACAGGAGGGAAAAACGCGTCAATGAACTCGTCGAGAAGTGATATCGGCAGGCTCGAAACCCCTCGCTGGGTCCTCGCTGAATGGGTCGAGCCTGGGGTCGCCACGTAAAAACTCCACTGCAAGCAGTTGGTCGGCCCATTGGGCCATACTACCGTAACCGTCATGCGGCGCTGCAAAGGTGTGGTAGAACGCAGCATCATGCTTCCGCCGGTCCTCGTCGTCCATCATGGAGTCCGGTTGAGGGGGACACAAGCAAATCTTGAGGCCAGCTGCTAGATTTTGGCCATTCACTGCACCAATCTAGTATAACCAAGCAGTCAGAAAGAGCTATGTGCATGCAAATGCCCAAAACTCACAAACATTTCAGCAACTGCATTAGCATTCCGTCAATATGCCCAGGAGCACAGGGGCCTGGCTCAGAGAAGCACTCAAGGTGCTCCATTGAGCACCAGTGCTCAAGGCAAAGCACAGGTGCTCATCTGGGCACAAGTGCTTATGGAACACTAGCTGGAGCACCTTATGGAGCACTCTGACCAGCGGTTGATCACACATACACACAATAGATATGGGTCACAACGGCGCAGATATATTGGACCACTATTCATAACACAAACCAAGTAACAACCTTGATCCTAAGCAGGCTGGTATAGGATCACATTGATCAGAGCCTTCGGTAGAAGAGAGTCTGATGTCAATTCTCTGCAAATATGTATGTATCATGTGCACTCACCTAGATGAAGTGGTAATTAGATACTATAGTGTAAACAAATACTTGAAAAAATGGTAGCGTGAAATGCATACTACAGAAACATCACAAACAAATAACAGAAGACCTTGGAGCAGAGGAAAGAGCAATCCACAATGTTGCACTGCGAAGTAGGAGTTAGAGTAGTGATACAAATAGTGAACCAAGGCGTACCTCACTCGTGGTCGGAGGAGGCAAAATCAGGCGCTCGAGTCTCACGCCTGTCGCCTGCCTTGGGCGGCGCGGACGGCTTGGGATCCTCAGCGCGAGAGCGGAGCAACTAGCGCGCTAGGGTGTCAATGACATCCCAACGGGTACTGTCTAGCTGAAGAGCCTTCTCGTAGAGTGTCATTGCTGTCCGCGTTGGGATATGCTGGTGCGAATGAATGTCATAATTCACAGAGTTGCCGTAGTTGTCGCCCGAGAACTGACCTGGCTTGCCTGGAGGGATGCTCTCCTGGCCTGTTTTCCATGCTTTGAGAGCAAACTCAACCTGAAGGACAGCTGTAAGGGCAGCGCAGAGTCTAAGTGCAAACAAGACTTACTGCAAGGACGCTCATTACAAGGGCGCCTATCGCACGTGATGCGGGTCTCGCATCGACCGCATCTCTGAGATCACGCGGGAGAGAGTTGATGACAGGAAGATGGACGTATGCAAACAGTCTCAGGGGGAAACTCCCCTGGAACTTGCCCTGGCAAGTGTTCAGTGAGAGGACACCAGGGTGAAGAGAAGGGACAGATACATTGTACTTGCCATCCTTATATTTGCCCCATATAAACGGCACGTGCAAATCTCTGATTGGGTCCCGGGTAGTCAAGTTAGGGTGGTGTTCATAATGCTTGAGTTGCTTGTCTGTCAGACCGAGCTGTTCCTTGACGTAGCATGCATGGCCCTCGGGAACATTGAGGTCAGAGTAGGCGGGGTCATCAAAGTGGTCCTGAATTATCGTCAGTGCAGTGTCACAGAGTTTTGTCTGCCATCGCTGGACACTGGTCCCAATCTGTGAAGTATTGAGGCTGTGAGATCAACACAGGGGACAAGCGATGCACCAAATCGTATATAGCATCATCTTTCACGATCTGATGCGGAGAATCGGGGAATGCCATCTGGAAAGCCTCCTAACGAGTGTCAATGTCCAGAGGCTCGAAAGGCGCGTGGAAGCCGGCGAAAACCATCGCCAACAGATGGAGTCGCTGGCGAAACGTGTCTTGCATGGCCTTGTCCTTGATATGTGTCAAATTGAAATGTTTCGGGGCTTTGGGGGCCGGCATCGAGGCATCTGCATTGGCGGCACGAAGACGTTTCACTTAAGTGAGGTCGGACTACAGCAAACTGATGTCAGGACATTGCATGATAAACGAGGAAAAGAAAACATGCGCGGTGAGGGATGCGCGGGTCTGCAGAGTGCCCTTGGTCCTTGCCCTGTATGCTTGTCCCATTCGCGCGACCCTTGAGAGCCTTGGCGCGTGATGCGTGAGGTGCAAAAACTGCCATATGGGCTTCTTCGAGGGTGTTGTGCTCTGTGTCATCGTCCTCGTCAAACAGGTCGCTGTACTCGTGGACGCCAGGGACCGAGGCTTCAAGATCAATGGTTGCAGGATTCGAGGCAGTCGAGGCGGTATGAGGAGCGGAGGCCTTCGTTTTGCCTTTTGCAGCTGAGTGAGTGGCGAAGTTAGCGGCGGCAAGAGAGGTCTTCACAGTGGTCGGGTGAGGTGTCTTGGCTAGAGTCTTGTAATGTTCTGCGAAACTGGCGAGGAGGCCGCCTGTCATTTTCCAGGCCTTCACCTTTTTTGCCGGACTTTGGCCGCCAAGTCGCAGACAAGTCGGTTGCAAGGAACAGTGTGGTGGGAGGTTATGAGATAGATGCAGACAAGCGGGCGGGTTGCGATAACAGGGCGTAAATTGAGAGTGACGTGGCATGCGAATGTGACGTCAGCAAGCAGACGGTATGTCAATATGCAGGTGGCAATAATAGGGATTGTGAGAAGAGGCCAGAGATCGAGAGCAGACAACGAGCGGTGAATAAGTCAATGGGCGACGCGGCGTGGGGTGAGTGTGATCCATGCGAGCGAGTGGTGTGGATGGAGATGCATGTTGCGTTGATGAAATGAGTGAATGCGGATGCAAGGTAGAGGGTGGGCGAGACTTACATTGCGAGTGCACCGGCAGAGTCCATGCTGCATGAACGTGCCTTCCGCTTCAGGGTGTTCGAGGTTGAGTCCTCGGCGTTGCGCATGCAAGTGGCTTCAACATCAGCGCGCCTGAGCTTGGGAACTTTGCCCTTGCGGCGTCTCCCCTTCTTCTTCTTCTTATCTACCACCATCTCGTCTTCGTCTAGCTCCTCCTCCTCAACCTCCATCTCACTCATCTGTGCTTGCCTGGCATCCTCCTCCTCAGGCTAAAACTCCGAACCACTCTCCGCTGATTCGATCGGCTCGTTGCTCTCGTCTGAACCGGCCAGGACTTCGGGACGCTGCAACCGTTTCACAATCAAGGCTGGAAGGTGGATCAGTCGCACAAGCCAACTAAACACAATGCTGGGAACCTATGGGACGATTCGTCATCGGAAGATGGCTCATCCTTGTTCGAGGATGACAGAGGGGTGGGTGGGTCAGAGGGAGGGAGGGGTGAGTTGGGAGGAGGTTCATCTGGGGAACAGAGGTCAATTGCGATAAGGTAGGTCTCCAAAGCCTCCAAGTACCGTCTCTTCTCTTCTCTTTTGGGCCCGGTTTGGGTGTGTTCTTTTTGCCTAGCACGACCTTGCCTTTGGGACGTGGAAGTGGAGGTCTATGCCTCGCGTCGTTGCCTTCCTTGTCCTTCGCCCGATTTTCTTCCCTCAGGTGGGCGATTCTTGCAGTTTTTCTTGTTGTCTCTCTATTTGCTGTTGAATCTCTTCCTCTTCAGCCTCCAGGGCTTCTGCATTGCGTTTGCAACACATCTTAGGAGGGGTCAGTGGATGGTCTGGATCATCAGACCGATAACCAGATAGGTCTATGAACCCAGGATGTTTACCCTTGTTCTGGGGACGCGTACAACATGGGCTGGGTGGGCGTGCTGGCTCGACGGTAGCCTCAGTATGCTGTTCCTCGGCGACAGTGGCCTCAGTTGCCTGGCCTTCTGCCGCTGAGGACTTCTGGCGGGCGCGCGAGTCTTTGGTGGCATAGAGGGAGATGGAGGGTGACAGATGGGTTGTGGCCGGAGACTGAGAGCCTATGGCATGACGGATGCCAGCGACATCCTTATCGTCGCCACCATCTTGGGCCAGAGCCCATGATGCCCCGCCCCTGCCCGTGAGGCCGACATTCGGCCGTATTTCTTTGAACTTCAGAGGGACGCAACGCTCACATACATTTTAACAGCGAGCAGAATATATTTCAAACAAGATGACATGGAGCCTGAGGCGACAAGGCATTTACTGGAGAGTATGTACAGGTTATCATGGAGAATGGTGTTGTGCTAACCTTGGCACAGGAGAGTTGGAACTCCTCTCCGGCGGCTTTGTCGGCTCGGACTTTAGGACATGACAAAGTGGTCCAAATCTTGTCAGCAGCCTGAACTCACCCTGTGAGTCCGTTGTCTCAGTCTCTCTCTAAGTCCCCACCATCTAATCCTCTCGGCCCAGCATCGGTCCCACATCCACCTTGCTACCCTCTGTGTCACAGCTGTTTTGCCTGTTGTATTCCGGTATGTTGTCTCTTCTGTTGGTGTGGCTATCTCCCCTGACTTGATGCCCTCCAGCAAGATGCCCCGCGACTTCATCCCCCGCCTCATTCCTTGCAGTTGGCCCGGCTGCCGCGTCCGTTTCAAGACCTTTGGCGGGCACAAGCAGCATATCCAAGCCATGCATCAACCTGAGGGCCTGCCCAGCCCTAGAATGTCGGCCTCTCCACCACCACCGCTGTTCCCTGTCAACGTGGAGGGTGGGCCTGAGTTGCCTAATGCTGGCGTTGATGCTCTGCCTATCCCCCATGCACCGGCTCATCCCGAAGGGTCCATCCTCAACACGGAGATTCATCCATTCATCACAGGTACGTATCTAGTGTTCAAATCTTTCCATGAACATTCCGCTCATTCATGACTACTCACATGCAGGTTGTCCATGTGATGCTCATGGGGATCCTCTTCCTGAAGGAGCGCCTCCAGTGCCCGACCCTCCCTGCAACTCTGCCGATTATATACCCTTTGCCTCATGTGCTCACTTCGAGCTCTCCAACTTTCTGTACTGTAAGGTTCAGATGTCAGGCAGCCATCTTGATGAACTCATGCAAATCATGGCCGCCTTCACCACTGGCCAGCCTCCTTTTGCGGGAAGCAAGGACATGTATGAGATGGTTGACTCCATCCCTCTAGGGGATGTTGCGTGGCAGTGCTTCGCAGTCACGTACAAGGGCCCATGGTCGGAGCATGATGTTCCGTCGTGGATAGAGAAGGAGTATAAGGTCTGGTTCCGATGCCTGCATGAAGTGCTTTGCAATCAGCTGGCCAATCCCAACTTCGCACAAGAGATGGACGTCACTCCAAAGAAGGTCTACTATGATGATGAGCGAGTGTACATGCACTCTATGACTGGTGACTGGGCATGGGAGCAGGCGGTAAGTATTGTTATAATCATGCTGTCATATATTCATGCTCATCGTGTCACGGTTATGTCATATACAGGACAATCTCTCACAGCATGCAGCCAATAAGGATGCTACCTTCTGTCCTGTCATTCTAGGCAGTGACAAGACTACCGTCTCCATTGCTACTGGCCAGAACGAGTACTACCCATTGTATATGTCCAATGGGCTCGTCCACAACACCGTTCGTCATGCTCATTGTAATGCTGTCTCCCTTGTTGCTTTTCTAGCCATTCCAAAGAGTATGTGGTGTTGTATATAATCCATGTCGAGGCTATCTTAATCCAGTTTGGGTCCGTACATTGCCAACTATCCTAAGCAAGTACTCCTTGCCTGTGTTGTTCAAGGGTAGTGCCCCAAGTAAGTTGTTAGGTTATCTCCTTGGATGTTGACTTATTATATTCATGTAGGTGTGATGCCGATCGTCGAGATCTGGATGGGCAAGGGGACCGTTGCTCTCATGCGGTCACTGAGGCATTGCTAGACACTCTAAACCTTAAGACCCTGTGGGATGACTATGGTATTGTGGGTGATCTCCTAGTATGTTGCCAAGTTATTCTCCCATCTGTAATGTCTGGTACTCATCTATTGTGTGATAGCCCTTCACTGTGGATTTTCCATATGCAGATATCTATGAGATGTTGTCCCTAGACCTTCTTCATCAGGTCATTAAGGGCACATTCAAAGACCACTTGGTCACATGGGTAGAGGAGTATCTTGAGCTCACTCATGGCAAGACACAAGCTGCTATAATCCTTGCAGACATAGATCGTCGGTATGCCATAACTCCCTTGCTACTAGATGCTATTCCCATGCTAATATACACACTACTAGCATTGTAGCTGTGCCACATTTCCCTGGTTTGCGCCGCTTCCCAGAGGGACGAGGCTTCAAACAGTGGACTGGTGATGACTCTAGGGCTCTTATGAAGGTCTGTTTTGATGCACTTTGACAAAACATCTTTCAATATGCTTATAAGAATATAGGTGTATCTGCCTGCACTTGTTGGATATGTTCCTCCACAGATAATCCAGTGCCTCAGTGCCTTTCTTGAGTTTTGCTATCTCGTTCGTCGAGATGTTATCACGACTCGCATCCTACTAGACATCGAGGATGCACTTGCTCGATTTCATCGAGACTGTGTTGTCTTTAAGGATGCAGGTATTCAACTGGATGGGTTCTCCCTTCCTTAACAACATTCTCTCAAGCACTACCCCCGCCTCATTCAGCTCTTTGGTGCTCCCAATAGACTCTGTTCTTCTATCATAGAGTCCAAACACATCAAGGCTGTAAAGGAGCCTTATCGTCGTTCCAACCGCTTCAATGCTCTTGGTCAGATGCTCATAACCAACCAGCATCTTGACAAGCTTGCTGCTGCACGAGTTGATTTCTCATCTCGAGGCATGTTGGCAGGTTCCCTTCTCCCAGTTATTCTTGAGGAGGAGGAGGAGGATATGCCTGACCTATGGGCTGGACTCAACCTGGACTATATTCCTAGAGATCCTGGTCAGCAGGCAGAGCAAAATGCTGCTCTAAATGAGGATGATGATGGAGGAGCTGCTGGAGATGATAAGACTCTAGCTAAGGTTGTTTTTGTTGGAGTATGACACTATGTCATACCTCCTTCCGGACTCTGAATTCCTATTGTCAGGTTTCACACTCCGCCTGTCTGTGTCATGTCTGCGACACAGGCTTTGACTGTCTTTGTGTCATGCTTTAGCTAGCTACATGTATTTATATCCATCCCCCCGAGTACCCGCAATCCATCCGCATTCCCCATCTCCATCAGGTTATGAGCCCTGCATCGCTCTGACTCAGACCAGTCTTCGCTCAGCTACTATCACCCCCTCGAATCTTATCTCCATTATGTCTGCTTCTGATCTTATCTCGCGCGTCAAGATCGACCCTTTGAACGACGTCAGCGATTGGCCGATATGGCAAATCAAGATGTCTGATCTGCTGTGGGAGGCCGGGCTCTCGTCACTCGTCATAGGCACGAAGAAGCGCCCAGAACAGGCATCCAAGGACGAGGACGAAAAGGTCCAGAAGGCCAGGAATGAGGAGATCAAGAAGTGGGATCGTGATGATCGGACGGCGCTTATCGGCATTCGGCGGCGACCCGGCATGCGTGCGATCAAGCTCATTCAGAATTGCAAGACAAGTCATGACGTGTGGAAGAAGCTGCACAAGAACTACAAAACCCGGGGACTAAGCAAGATCATCAAAATTCGATGGAAGCTATTGACAGCACAGTACTCGGAGGAGGAGTTGGACGTGTGGCTGCAGCAAATGGTGGAGTGGTGGGAGGACCTCGTAGCGCTCGGGCACAAAATACCCAACAATGAGTTCTCAATCACACTATTGGCTGCTCTGCCGGAGACATGGCGCGCATTCACTGATGGTATCCAAGACTCCGAGATAAGCGATTGCGACAAGCTTCAAGGGAAGATCCGAGAACACACGTGGCGGGTCAAGGCGTCTAGTGAAACAGCGCTTGTGGTGAAGACCCGGGGCAGAGGCCCAAAGTGCTACAATTGTGGGAAGCTCGGGCACAAGAAGTACGACTGCCCAGACAGGGACAGGGACGAAAAAGGGAGGGGTTAGGGCCAGGGGCAGGCACCAGAGAAGCGCAAGGACGACCGGAACGGGAAGGGGCAGAGCGCCAAGGCCATGGTTGCCGAAGAATCCGACAAGGACTCTGACTCGGACTACACCTACGTGTCCATCGAGCCCGCAGACGACACCGGTGAGGTAGTGCTCACCCTCCTGGCCGCAGACGCCTGGCTAGCAGACTCCGCAACGACCTCTCACATCACGCGAGAGAAGTGCATGTTCTCTGACTACACCCCGATGCCGGGACGGACCCTGAATGGCGCTGGGACCACACCCATTCTCGGACGAGGCACGGTGACATATCGATTCAGGCACAATGGCAGGGACACAACCGTGACCCTGCATGACATTATACATGCACCGGGAGTACCTCACAATCTTATCGCCACTGGACGTGTCGAGGCCAGCGGTCAAAAGATCAAACAACGTGACAGGGCAATATTTTTTATCAATCACAAAGGGCACCTGTACGCATCCGGCAAGCGCGTGGCCAATTTCTTGTACCACATAGACGGCGAGGTCGTCTTACCTAAGACGGAGGTAGCTTACGCCGCCGCTGTTTGTCATCTGAAACGCAAACAAACACTGAACGAATGGCATCGCGCTCTAGGTCATCCGGGTATGAAGGCGGTGATGGCGATGTGGCGCAAGGGTCTGGTCGTGAGAATGGAAGTCGACGAATCGGAGCCACCGGCAGAGCAGTGCGAGGCATGTGTGCAGGGGAAGCAGGTAGTGGCATCATATCCGAAGAAGTCGGAGACCGAAGTCAAGGCTATCGGAGATTTTACCGTGTTAGATACATGGGGACCGGCATCAACTATGGGTATTCGGGGCGAGCGCTATTTTTGGGTGTTCACCGACGGTCACTCCAGACAGTCCAAGGCAGCTTTCAGGAAGCACAAGACAGAGGCGCTCGAATACTTCAAAGCCTACAAAGCACGCATCAAGAACAAATTTGGCATCAAATTGAAGAAACTCTGCTGCGACAACGGTGGCGAGTTCATCAACGATGAGTTCCTGACGTTCTTACGTAATAAAGGCATCAAGCTCGAGACCATGGCGCCTAAGTCTTCAGCCCAGAACGGGATCGCTGAAAGGCTGTGCCGGACCCTGATGGACCGGGCCCGGACCCTCCTGATCACTGCACAGCTTCCGAAATCCCTATAGCCGGAAGCAGTCGCTTACCTAACATATCTCAAGAATCAACTTCTGACTAGAGCGCTCAAGGACAAGATGCTGGAAGAGGTCTGGAGCAGCCGTAAGCCAGATGTGTCAGACGTCCAGGAATGGGGCTGTCGGTGCTGGGTGCTTACGTCACCCGAGAAGTGGACCAAACTCGACCCTTGATCCCAACCCATGTACTTCGTTGGCATGGCGGAAGGCAGCAAGGCCTGGCGCTACTACAACCCCAAGGCACGTCGTATCGGAAAATCACACAATGTCATCTTTGCCATCCCTCAGCGCGTGACGGGTGACAATAACGATGAGGACGCTCCCTCTCCACGGCTCGAGGGGGAGGATGGAACACCAGCCCAGATTGAGCACGAGGAGAAGGAGGCACAGCCACAGGCACCAAATGCAGGGGGAGCGCCAGCATCGGCACAGCCACAGGAACCCAAAAGGCTCACGCAGGGACCAGACGTCATTGGATCTGAGATCAGCAGGCCAAGACGGAAGGCAGCAGCCGTCAGGATCAACTACAAGACCCTGCACGAAAGCGGCGAAAGGGTCCCCTGCGACGAAGCACACGTGCTATGCCTGTTGACCCTGATAGGCACAGAAGGTACCCAGGAACTCCGGAACATACAGGAGGCCCGGGCCACACCAGACGCTCTAGAATGGGACAATTCGATGGATGATGAAATCAATCAACTCAAGGACCTGGGCGTCTGGAAAAAGGTCGATCTCCCACCGGGCCGGAAGGCAATTGGCAGTATCTGGGTCTATCGCAAGAAGTTCCGCAAGGACGGAGAACTCATATGTCGCAAGGCATGACTAGTCGCCCAGGGCTTCACTCAGGTGCCGGGTCTAGACTACTTCGAGACCTTTGCACCGGTCATCCTAATAGACTTGCTACGCACCCTGCTTGCCATCGCTGCCGAACGCGGCATGGTATTGCGACAATTCGACGTTGTCGGTGCTTATCTCAACGCCAAACTCAATAAGGAAATCTATATGCATCAGCCGCCAGGATATGACGACGGGTCAGGAAAGGTCCTACGCTTACATAAGGCACTCTATGGCCTAAAACAGGCAGGACGAGTCTGGAACCATCACTTCAATCGAACCATGGTCGAGACCCTGCACTTCCGGCGCTTAGATCACGAAATGTGCCTGTACATCAAGTCCGATGATTGCGAACTAGTGATGATCGGGGTACACGTGGACGACATGATCGCAGCCGGAGATACTGATGCATTACTGGACGAGGTTGAAAATGGGCTCAACAAGCAGTACAAGATCATGAGCCTCGGTTCGCCTCGACTTCTACTTGGACTTGAAGTCTGTCATCGCCCCGATGAGCGGCTGCTTACCGTTCAGCAGACACAGTTCCTACGAAATGCACTGGAGCGCTACTGAATGACAGACTGTGCTCCTGTCTCGACCCCAATGGACCCTAATGTCAAATTGGTCAAGGAACCGGACGATGCTGATCTATCTGAGATGAAGAACGTACCTTATCAGGCAGCGATTGGAACCCTTATGTACGCGGCTCTCGGCACTCGGCTCAACATCAGCTACGCTGTCCAGACCCTCTCGCCCCGGACAGACCCACTGGACGGCCGTCAAGCGTGTCTTCCGCTATCTCAAGGGAACATTGGATTACGGCATCACATACGGGCAAAAGGGGGAGCCTCGCACGCGTGTCTACTATGAAAATTACCACCTTGAAGGATACACAGATGCTGACCGGGGGGCAAATCCAGTGGATCGCAAATCCATATCGGGATATGCTTTCCTAATCGGGAATGGAATCGTTGCGTGGAGCTCGAAGAAGCAGGCCGTAGTCGCCCTATCCTCGACCGAGGCGGAGTATATGGCGATCTCCCATGCCACTCAGCATGCAATCTGGATGCAATCGCTACTGGCAGAACTCACCTTCACGCAAGACTCGGCCACAAAACTGAACGCAGACAACATGTTGGCCATCGCACTCTCCAAAGACAATGTCCATCACGCACGCTCTAAGCATATCGACATTTGACACCATTTCATTCGCAAATGTGTTGAGGCCGGCACAATATACCTCGCGTACGTACCGACCAACAACAATTTCGCCGACCTCTTCACAAAGGCGCTCCCACACGAACAATTCCACATCCTCCGGCAACAACTCGGCATCTTATCAAACGCGGAGTTGAGGGGGAGTGTTGGAGTATGACACTATGTCATACCTCCTTTCGGACTCTGAATTCCTATTGTCAGATTTCATACTCCGCCTGTCTGTGTCATGTCTGCGACACAGGCTTTGACTGTCTTTGTGTCATGCTTTAGCTAGCTACATGTAGTTATATCCATCCCCCCGAGTACTCGCAATCCATCCGCATTCCCCATCTCCATCAGTTTTGGCCAAGCAACCAGGTAAGTTATCTCTCTCTTATAACATTCAACTAAACTCACATATGTCATAGTGTCTGGCTATCCTAAAGACTACAGCTCTCTGACCTAGTAAGACGATTTTTTTATATTCAGCATCATCCTGAGTCTGATATTTCTGAAGAGACTATTGATCTTGCTTTATGTCCTCCAACCCCTCATTGAGTTACTATTTTTCCCTCTGCCGTTGCTGTTTTCCATGCCCCTAGTGACATTTGTAGTGCAAAGGGCATGCAAAAGGAGCATATATGTGCAGTTCGGTCATGGCGGGGTGGACCATCTCATTATGACTGTGCTTTTGTTGTTCATGATGACAATCTTCCTGGTTTTCTTGGCCTTACTGTTGTTCGTGTTCATCTTCTGTTCTCCTTCAAAGATGAGCATGGTAATCTCTTTCCCTGTGCTCTTGTCTCCTGGTTTGTCCCAGTTGGTGATGAGCCTTGTGGAGAGACTGGCATGTGGATAGTAGAGCCTCAGCTTGCTTTGGATGGATCTCTCATTGTTTTAGTTGTCCACTTAGATTGCATGGTTCGAGCTGCATATTTGATTGGAGTACCAGACAACCAACCCATTCCTAAACGGCTCAAGCATACTGATAGTTTAGATGCATTCAAAGCCTTTTATGTTAACAAGTATGCAGACCATCATGCTCATGAATTACTTTCTTAATACTTCAGGCTCTACTTATATATGTATATAGAATCTGTCCAGTAATATAGAATAACATAGTAGCAAAGCCTCTGTTATCTATATTGTCTGTACACATTTATATAACCCAGAGCACTCCTATAAACACTGAGCACTGGTGCTCCATGGAGCACTAGTGCTCCTATCAAAAACACTAGTGTTCTGGGTTTGAGCACTAGTGCTCATGCTGAGCACTCAGAGTGAGCACCATGCAGAATGCTAATGTGTGTTGTCCAACATGTTTTCAGCGTCGGCCAGGTCCCAAGAAGGGTTTACACTGCTATTCTTACTATAATAACTCTCTGTAATAACTCTGCGGCAACACATCAAATGACCCCAAAAGAGAATGGGTACGGACGACATTACCCATGTTGATGCGGTCAAGGGTGGGGAAGCGCATATAGAGCCTGAGGATCTCGACTGACAAGGAAAGAATTCATCAGCAAATTTGCCAACTTCTGCCTTCACCATTTAATATGCCATTTTGTGTCGGTACAGAGCGTCGCTGATAGTCGGATTATGCGCAAATTTGGGCCTCCCCGAAGGACAAGTACGGGTGTAGCACTCGACAAACTTGGGTCTGGACGGCGAGAAGGCTGGAGGGTGCACAAAGCTAGAGGTAATGGAGCACAACTTCAAGGGTTTGACTATCGAGTCCACGCGAGCGTAACCAAAAAGAGGGTTGAGTGTGATGGTAGAAGTTCAGGATCAACTTGCGACACGTTCCTTTGCCGGATGTTCACACATCATAACAAGCGCTCACAAGACTGGGGCCCTGGGCGCCGTTGTAAGTCCTCCCCACTCGCTTGCGAGACCATGAGTTGAACAAAAACAACAACCTTTCTGAAATTCCGAGACACGAGCGATGATCATGCTCAGATTGATACGACAGAGATACTGAACAAATACATCCTCGCAAAGTAGACGACACCTTAGAAGGCTGCATTGCGACCACGTCGCCCAGGTAACAGATCCTCCTCCTCAACCACCAAGCTTTGAGTTCCCCCCGCGCGCGAAGGAGTAACCGGCTTACGGAACTGCTGGGGTGCGAGCGGCAAGGACACTACCCCATCGACTCGGTTATACTTCGCTCGCTTGCTGCCCAACGTCGATGATGCCACTGGTGCAAACTTGTTCTTCGTCTTCCACGTCACGGGAACACGATCGCCCACCCTGTCGTCCATCCACCAGTCCCCCCTATCGATAACCTCCAAGAAAACCTCCAGAACTTGCTTGTGAGTGAGGACCTTGACCGCATTCCGCTTTCTTTCTTCAATCTGTTCGGACTCGGGCTCCATGTCGTTCCCATGATTCGTCCGCGACTTCCCACGAGTCATGATGAGATCAGTAATGGAAGGAAGGGGTTGAGAAGCGTTCATCTGCCGTGCCCTGATGACCTCGGCTTGGTGCGTCCGGGAGTTGCGTTCGTACTCCTCGACAGCATGATGAGCGCTGAACCACTTCAGCAAGACTTGGAAGAATGAGTCCATCGGTCCACCGAAGGAGAGAAGTTTGTCGGTGCCACCAATTTTCAGTTTGCCCGTCTCGATCGCCCGAGACTTGACCACACCGCAGGACCATGTCCCGTCGTAGTATCCGAAGGTGTCAAAGAAGTCGTCGATGTAATTGGCCACGTCATCGCCAGAGCAGTTTGACCAGAGGTAACGGACGGCGTAGTAGAGCACGACGTAGAGGAATGCCTCGAGCTCGTCGCATATCTCGACCGGCTTGGGTCGTGATAATAGAGCAACGGACATGAATTGCCATGTTCCCTGCCGTGGTACAAAAGGTCAGGTTCCATGTTTGACGAGAAGAGATGAGGAGCTATGTACTCACTGTTCTCTCGGGCTGACGTGGTCGCGGAGTAGCGTGCACCTCGCCAATAGGTTTCGACATCTCCCAGTCAGCGAGGAGGCCAGTCCACACCATGACATACAAATCAACCTCCTCTTTGTATACAATCCTTGGATAGATCAAGACATTCGATCCACTGACGTCCCGATGGAGGATTCCAGGTTTTGGAAGAGTCGCAGCCTGCGCATGAGCTTCACAGGAGAGAGAGAACTTTCAGCAACGCTCAAGGGTGGTGAACAAAGACGTGCTTACCAACAACACAGTCGTAAACAAGTATCAGGAGCTGCTTCCCATTCTTGAACCGGGTGAGTCGCATAGCGACCTCCTCTTCCACCAGGCGATAGTGCTTGTGCAATCGTAGAGGACATCCCGGGATTGATGAGTCATGAGAAGTAGCATCCCCGATCCGTCTCGGCAGGACTGCGTCCGGGATGTCGTCGTGGTCATCTTCACGCCGCTTGCGCTTTTGGGTCGACGAGTAGACAGAAGATGGTTGACTAAGCGACGATGAATGCAGAGTGGACATATTAGAAGCGGACATGTTCAAATTTGACGAAGACGTGTTGCCAGTCGGAGAGTTCTTGCGTTCCCACCAGCGCGGAGTCAATGTCTCTTGATCGCCAATATCGCCATGGCATACGAGGGTAGGGACGTTCTTGACCCCAGCGTCCCGAAGTACTCCCAGCACGTCCCCCTCCTTGTCGAGCAGGATGTAGTGGGCACGCCATGTATCCTTCAGCCACACAAAGCGACCTGTGGAGAGATCGAAGGCAACGTAGCCACGTGTCCCTCTTCCCGCCATCCCCTTCGCACGGAAGACAGGTTTGCAGATGAGGAACTTGCGAGGGGGGCCATCACCGCAGGGGACTTCAACGCAGTACCTCGGCCACAGACTTTGAAGGCTGTCAGCGAACATTCTGCGAACATAGGCGAAGGTGAACGGGGCCTCGGGTACGGATCCCTCTGGGAGAAGACGCTCCTCTTCATCGACGTCGTTCGGATGAGGCCTCGCCACGGAGTCCATTAACTTGAAGTCCTCGTCGTCCGGGCGCACCCGGGTCGCTGTCGGGTCGAGACCGAGCTGTTCATCGGAGCATCCAGAGATGCGCTCAAGGACGTCACAGAAGAACTCCCACTCTTCGTAGTAGTCAAGCGCTTTGGTGACGATAGTTCCCGACCTGTCCCAGCGGATGAACCGGCATCAGCGGCCGAAGACAACGAGCATAAAGAGAGCGACACGTTGTTGGACGGAGAAGATCAGCTCGGCGTAGGTGATAATCTGGCCTCTGATCTTTGTGCGACCTTCAGCGCCGGCAGGGACGACTTCCTCCTCGTTGTCCTCGAACGGGTCGTAGGCTGTGCCATGACGCTTGAATTCGATCGCGACGAGCTGGTCCGCCCAATGAGGTCTGCCATCATCGGGAGCCACCTCGCTGCGATAGAGCGCGGCGTCAATCTTCTGCCCGTCGTCATCGATTGCCTTCGAATCCGGCCTGTCTCCGCACAGGCAAAGCTTCAGCCCAGGGACAAGCTTTTCGTCGTTGACGATTGATGTCTACCGATATGTAAGTCTAACCAGCGGATTAAGGGCGTCCCAGGCGCAAAACACTCACAAATTTCTCAGAAATAGGTTTCTCCAGCATGTTCTCGGCATCCTTCAGATCTTTAAAGGGGTTGACAGTGCGACGAGGGCGCGAGTGGGATGGAACTGCGGGGATGGTTGAGGGGGTGGGTGTGGCGACTGTCGGCGTCGATGGTGGTGCAGCCAGTGATGGCGATACGAGTGGAGAGAGGCCGGTGATGCGCGGAAAGAACTCGTCAGTGAACTCGCCAAGTTCTGCCCCCACACCACGATGTGCCATGTCTTGCGCTGACTTTATGCGTCGCTGGGCGAGGGTATCTGGCGCAGTCTTGCTTCCCTCACGGCTACTGTAGTGGTTCTTAGAGTAGGGCGTAGTGGTGTGCTCAGCCATGGAGAAAAGTTGAAAGAGGAAGTGGAGAAGCAACATACTGTCGAGAGCACGACTTATATATCTCGTTGAGCTTGCGTGTGTTTACTGAGACTTGCCGGCCCACGGAGTAGTAGAAGATGAGATATGGACTAATGAGGCCAACAATGAGCCTCTGACGAACAAAGGGAGACCGAGGAAGACAAAGGATAATGGTGGTCGACGGCCAAGTTCAACTTGCCATCGTAGCCGCATTCCTGATCGGGAAACAACATGCGGCTCCGCTTGCGCCGACAAGCGCCGACCTCCGCAGTGACCCATATTCTCTCCCAGTTTGCCCTTTTCTCCGGCAGTTGGCATTCTTCAATTATACGTGTGTAAAGAGATTTAACTCAGATTGCTTGTTCTTACAAATGAGACGTTCAGTACGACTAGCTATAAGTGTATGGACGTTTCAAATTGTAACCAGCAAATCATGAGCACAGCCACGTCTGGCCTTCACTGACTGGCGTCTGAACCCCAGTGAGAATCGACAAAGTTTGTAGATGTTTCCAGCCGTTTGTAGCCGCGGTACGGCTGGGAAACGCTAGGAAACGAGGCAAAGCGCTGCGCACGTCTACAAACATGAGTTTGAACGTGCGTCTAAATTCCCCTCCCGTTTGTGTCCGTTCGTGGCCGTTTGTGTCGTTTCGGGTCGGTTTGTGTCGGTAGCTCCTGTCAAACACGTCAGAACACGTCACGCGCGGCTGCAAACCGATGGGAAACGCTCCAAAACGATGGAATAGGCTGGGAACCGCTACAAACAGCTACAGGACCGGGTATGCTAGTACAGGCGCCCTCCCTCCCTCCCTCTCGCCCGCCTCGTCCCACCTGCACGCCCGGATCCCAGACTCAGCACGTGCACAAAGTGGGACCCGTGCTGGGGGCGCGACCCTGTAACATGACATACAAGCATATGCGTGAGCTTCATATGAGTAGTAAGTAGATCAATGACGTACTGCGGATTTCACTTCGCCCAGTCATCAGAACACCCCCCCCCCTCAGCATTGCGGTGTTTCTATATTCACGTTAGCACGAGATTGCTGCATAGAATATACAAAACTTATGCGGCGATCACAAGTGTTTCCCCCCGCAGTATACCATGCATCTAAATGCTGACTGCCGCCGGCGTGGAGAGAACAGCACAGGCAGGCGACCTGTACCTGTCGATAAGTGTGTCAATGAAGTACAAGTAGTTCAAATATGGCGACCGCACCTTTTGGTAGCTCTGGCGATGTCGTTCAATGCCTGCCATCCAGACCAACCTCGGAGAACAATGTGGTCAGATCCTTCGGACCACCTGTGGATCTGCGAATCGGAGCCCAGGAAGGCCACTCGTAGAGGTCTCCTGCATACAAGACGATGAGAGGTGATGCGAGTAGGAGTACGTCTGAGAGCAGTAAGAAGCATGTTGTCGCGAATCTCCTTGCGGCGAGGGACATTCTCGAATACCTCGGATCTCGGAAAGGCGTACGCACGAAGAATGGAGCGCATATATGCGCTTCTTTGGCGTAGTACTCAGTTCTAGCAGCTAGCGGGAGGAGTGCACTTGTTAGCAAGCGTGAGGCAGATGAAAGCGAGAGGACGAGAGACCAATAGAGCGAGAGAGTAGTCTAAGTGCGAGACTGCGAGAGACTGTGAGAGACTGCGAGAGCAAGAGGGCCAGAAAGCAAGAGAGCAAGAGAGCAAGAGAGCAAAAAAAGCAAGAGAGGGGGAAAGAAGTCCCTGTCGCAGCCTCGCATGGGGTTGCGACGAGTCTGACGTCACGCGATGGTGCTACCACATGACTTGTGGACGATGCGAACGGGAGCACGGCGGCACAAGCGCCTGGACGAATGGGCAAGGGATGTACGGACAGACAGTGCGGCAAGGTGCAGGAACTGTACAGTGTACAGTGTACAGCGTACAGATGCGGACGGTGTCAGTGTCGTCGACAGCACCTGTTCGCACCAGATTGACAGGGCCCGTTGTCGTGGCTATGCTTATCAAGCGCGCGTCGCCGCTGCAAAACGACCGTCTATGCTGCAAAACGCTACAAACGGCTGCAAACATTGTCGGTTTTCACTGGGTCTGAACTCGCAAGACCACGACCGCTGCAACCCCGAGTGATCTCCGCAAAGGCTGACGTCCCCGCTTTTGATGCGCATGGACTCCTGTGGACTCACTTTAAATGGCGTTGTCTGACAAGGTCTGGCCGGTGACCTTTGAGTCCGGCCCTCAGGCTGCGACTCGAAGTGAAGATGTACTGCGGACCCACGAGTCAGAGGCAACCGATCGTGGAATCCTCCCGGACAACTGGCAGAGTCACATTGCCACGACAATCGAATGCAGATAACAACCGATCTGATGTGGCCGCCGAAGCTCCATGGATCACAGGCTGACCTAGGTTCGGAACCACAAAAGGATCGACATAACCAATACACGCTTCCCAAGGCCATTGTTCCTTGAGTTGCCTTCCGAATCACTTTACCCGGCCCTCGTGGACGTCGCATGCGGACAAGGCGCAGCTTCAGCTTGGTTAGGCACCGGCGTCACAGCTCCTCCGAGGAGTCCGTTCCGTCCCGCGGACTCCAGTCTCTTGCTCTTCACGGAGCTGACATTGATGCCATTGTGTGCTGCAGGCCTACAATGCGGTCCACCAGCCTTTGATATCGAGCCTCCGCCAGACCAATCTCGTAGCGACCCTGTAAGAATCATGAAATCCCGTGCGATTCCATCACAGAATCTGCCGCCAGATTGGGACCCTTGTAAGGGACACGAGATTGGGTAGCGCTTGCGGACCTAGCCTATGCCTGTCGTAATCTCATTACATATTGTCCAATAACTGCACTTATTTCCAGCTTATGGGAAGTTAGACTCAACATTCTATTGCATTGGAATCACATTGCGCTCCTTGCGTTCGTCTTGCGACTGTCTTCCCTCCGCCACCATGTCGCGACATTTTGGGTGCCGTCAAACGCAGTCGTGAGAACAACTATACAGTTGTGGCTGAAGCCCCTCGAGACTCGCCTCCAAGCTCGCTGGCAGATCATGCCCCTCTCCTCCTCTTTGTCCACGAAGAGCGCAATACGTTGAAATATGTAAACATCTCATGGAGCCACCCTGGATCAAGCCCCGCCTGCAAGTTTACGAAACGAATTACCGACCCTTCGCCGGACTCACTTGTCTCTGCTGCCATGGTCTGGTCCTTCTGCTGGCGCGCTCTGGTCCTTGGTCCTCAAATCTTGTGTGCGCTACTCAGCTCATCGATCCAGGAGTCTTGTTCCGGAGGCCTTCCCTTCTGCTCACTTGGGCTATCACGCTCCTATGCAGCGCGCGGATATTCTGGCATGTGGCTCTTTGGTCAGACTTCTCCCTTGGTCTATGGCGCTATTGGCTCCTCAATGCTTCGCATCCCCCTCCCCTTTCTTCTTGTACTCACTTACATTGTACTGGTTGGTCCCCGTCAAACTTATTGTTTGTGTCACATGGCACGGAGCGTTTATGCAGGCATGCACGCCGGGCCGTCAGTGACTTGACGAGTTGACGTAGCTGGGTGATTCTGTAGTGTATGACAGTAATAGCCGTATGTAGTCCACCGTCCTGATAATACGATGAAATTTGCCTATTATCTCACCCCGCTGAGCCCTGGCAATTGAGGGAATCGAGTACTAAGCAGGTCGCAATTGCTCTAGAATGCAACTAAGCTCCGGAATATTTGCATTCATTGCAAGGGGTACAACGATTAATCTCTCTGCATACGCGATGAAACCGCCTCACAATGTCATTGAAAGGAGCGCTATACGGAATCAAGAGGGTTGCACCCATTGTACACCTTGTGGCCATTTTACCGCCTTGCCATCCGATTGCATCTGCCTTGCATCGGGTTGCAATTTCCCGGGCGTTTCTGTGATGTCGACACACGCGCTACGAGTTCTATCGCCTGAGGGCTCGAAGCAGCGGGCGCACCTTAGGATTTCTGAGAGGCTCACCAGAAATGAGTGCGCTCGAGAGGTCCTCGAACTCGGTCTAACCGATCATCAGCAAAAATCCCCCCTCCTAATAAGATCTAATCAATACATTAGTAGACATAATACGGGGATTAAGATCAATAAGACCAATCATCTCTCATAAGTTAAATCCCTTCTAATTAACGAAATAAGACCGCACAAGGGCGCCCTTAGATGGCACTTAGGTGTCTCGTTCAGTGCTTGTCAGCGTTCCACACATCACACATATGTCAGATATCCCATGTATTTGCATATATTCAGCTGACTACTACAGAAGAAGTGTGGATTACAACAAGTAGACGGTAGTATCCCACATCGGGGCCCAACAAAGCTCACCGGATGACCGCTGACTGGGGATTCAGCAGTTGAGGGAGGGCTCTACATCATATCTGAAGAATGTGCCCCACCATAGAGACATGTTCGTTACAGGACTGTGGGGAGAGTGTACACACACAGTTAGCTCCAGTCACAATGTGGTCAGCATGATGTCTGCGTACCTTGATCTTGTTTAAGACAGCGGCCAGATGGTGGGCATGAACGCTATGAAAGATTTTGGCTTGTATCAGGCCCCAACCACGAAGAATGTAGATAGGTGCGAGACGTACCGAGTGCAACCGCTATGAGGTCAAGAAAGGTGTGCTCCTTGCTGAGATGCGGGATCAGGAGCCAGTCAATAAAGACGCCATTAGGCAAAATCGAGTGACATAGAAGAGCAACAGAAATACTGCCAACCATGATAGTGAGACTTTAGAGTATATATGCGGGGATATTCGGGACTGACCGTATGACACAAGCTGGCCAAGGGCATGTGAGTAACCATCTTGACATCAACGCCAAGAGCCATAGCGTTGTCGATGGTCTATCTGTTGTCGGGGTCAAAGGTGCCACAAAGAGTTCGAAGATGATGAGAAGACCAATGAACTGGAAGCCGTGCACTCACCTTGCGCGTCGTCACCCTCGACCTCCAAGTACGGTCCGCGAGACTATGCAGACAACGCTGCATAGATTCCTAGATGTCAACGAGGACTCGGTCTCAAGTTCGTGTTTCTGATTGCGTGTGCAGAGCTTGATGATGATGCCGATCGAAGTCGAGCGACTTCAAGGGGCTCGATGTGGGCGCGCGGACACCTATGGTACTGACAACACAGATGTTGAAGGATCCTGTTTATCCATTCAGAGAGCGCAGATGGCAAGGAAAAACTCACTCAGCTATAAGAGGTCGTTGGTGCGGATACTGTCACAAGCTCCTCAATGGCGGTGATACGGCCTTGTACTCCGCGAGCTGCTGAGCACCGATGGCCGGCGTATCTGAGAAATCAGTAGGCACCAGTCACGGGCAAAGACAGAGAGGCGAGGATGGCGGCATGGACGTGAGCGAGGGCATCGTGTAGAGGCGATCATGGTGAGAGAACAAGAGAAAGTGTTGAAGATGCGAGGCCAGAGACGACACGTCAGCGGGGATGCTTAGTCAGACATTCTCACGCCTCCTGTCTCGTTCCACGTTTTGTCGTCGCTCACGCTCTTGAGCCCTCTGAGTTTCTACATGCCTCTCCGCTTCTCCAACCACAACGAATACCACTCTCATGACCCTACAAGCATGCATGCACGGCTGAGTGAGGCAACGTGCCAAATCTTCAATGTCCCTTCCGCCGGGAAGAACGTGATAGCATCGTCGCTTTTGCGGGGTCCGTGTATGATTCCATGCTCACTATGCAATTCAGGCTCAGGTACGTATGCACGGCGTGCGAGTCTGCGAGCTCTGAGCATCAAATTCACCGGCATTGGCTGCTTGTTATGTCAGTCGCGCAGGCTTGGGCCGGCGCTGGGGTTCCGAGTTCGGGCACAAGTCAGATGCCCCTTCTCGCGGGACCTGGACATGCCGTGTGTGGAGAGGAGCTCTTGAGTCTTTCCAGTGTGGTATACCGAGGAGGTACGTGACTGGGCTATCGCTCCCCTCTCGGATAGTCCTAGTTGTGATGCTGTTCAGTCATCAAACCGGTGGCATCATCCATCCCCCGCATGGCCATGCATGCCATTCCGTGAAATGACATTGAAGTGCTCTACTACATGGCCCACTGGTTATCACGAGTAGTGATGGTCACGAAGAGGTTTCCAATACCTCAGTGAGACACTGAGTAAGCCCTGAGATCGATTAGATCGAGTTGAGTTGCCGGTTAGTTTTGGGCCAGCGCTGTCAGTGACGAAAAGACGATAAGTTCATGCTAAGATCTAAATAAACCCTATTTAGGGCGGGGGATTTTTGCTGATGATGATGGCTGCGAATGGCTAGGACGGGTGAATAAGAGGGTCGTCACGACCTGGCGGGTGTATGAACCGCTTCCCTTCTTCGATCTTGTGCAGCTCGTAGACAGAAACGAGGTATTCCTCTATAAAACAGGTTAGTATTATATTGCGTGAGCTGTAACCAGCGGATGAAACTTGGACCGATGAACTCTCCAGCATGGCAAGGCATCCTCTGAGCCGGGTTTGCTATTCAGTATAGGACTAATAGCTCATCAGTGAAGTCGTACTAATCAAGCAAACGAAGTTGTGACTCACAAGGAATCGAGTGCAAATCACAGGCAACACACTACTATTGCTCAGCAGTTCAAGTGCCCCTCAACGAGGTGGTCTTATGCTTTACCGGGCAACTCATGGAACTGGTGCTAGTTTGCCACCGTCATATACTCCAGTGCCTCCATCTCCAGGGTGTATCCGAGCCATCGGAGCCATGGATGGCCGCCGTTGTGAAATATGATGGGGCTTCAGGGCGTCATGGTAGGCGCAATCGAGTTTGCCACTGGCAAAGATAAGTCGTAGTAGGCAGGGAAGAAGAGGTCGCTATACATATGGACACTTCATTGTTCCAAGATATATACGTACAACAGATCACAGCCACTATGTAATAAACCCCGAGAACCAGCGACGGCTCCCGAAAGAGCCGAAGCGTTGGCTAATACCAAGTAGAAGCCGGTCGGTAAACGTACTGAGCAAGAAAGGGAACACAAGACAAGAAGACCAAGACGAGGACACCGAAGCAACACACCGAGCCCACCGACACAACAACATCTGGGTACGCATCATCCGAGACGCACCACCGACCACCGCGACGAATAACATACTCGTACACTGCTCCCACACCTATCTGCCAAACCATTCTGCAGCTTTTTGGCCAGCAACACCGCCCGGACCCCACACCTCTCGCGCGCATCGCATGCGCACCACCATCCCGCGTGCGCTCATAGCGGGTACTAGAAGAGCATACAAGGAGAGCGTGCACGCACAGCGATGGTGGAGGCGGGTAGCCAACGACACTGTTGGTGCCCAAAGAACGTGAAGACGGGTTCAGCGCCGTGCAGTAGCATGGACTGAGACCGAGGCCGAGACTGGGACTGAGACCGAGACCGAGACCGAAGCCGGAACCGGGACCGGGACCGAGACCGAGGAGCGTATCCAAGAGGAGCACGAGCGCAGAACACGGGACTGATATTCTTTGCCACACAAACCGACCGAGCGGACAATGTTCGAATTATGGAGACGGGAGGACCACGGCAACCGAATGGTAGCCGGGACGAGGGAGTCGCTATGAAGCGACAGGCGAGGAGGGTCACATATGTCAGATACCCGCCATGAGCGGACGGGGCTCTGGCCCGCCAAAAGCAGTGACTGGCGGGTTCGATTCGATATGACCCGCGTACGCCGGGGGAGGGGGAGGGGGAGGAGGCTGCTGTTGGTCTTTGCCCGCAGCCGTCGCGTTGGCGTCGCCATTCGGTTGGCTGGCTTCCGCCGGAGCGTCCTTGTTCTTCTTGCTTGCCCGCGAGTTCTCATCGCCGCTCTTCCCCCGCGGCCGCTTCTTGGGCTTACTCGGGGTCTCCGTCGAGGCCGCACCATTTGTCGCGGTCGAAGCTGGAGCAGACGCCGGAGCGTCAGGTTTAGCAGCTCCGTTAGGCGGCGCCGCGATGGGAGCGGGGACCATGGGCGGATACGGCATTGGCGGCGCTCCCGGATATGGGCCATAGGGATGGGAATAGAGGGCGGGATACGGGGGATAGAAAGGGTGAGGGGCTGCAGGCGTGGCTCCGTTGGCGTCTGCCTGTTGCCCATCGGCCGGGGGCGCAGCGTATCCCATCGGAGGGTACGGCATATACGGGAATGGATACCCTTCTGGGGGTATGGGATAGCCAGGCGGTGGAGGTGGCACTTGGTTTTGAGTCTGCGTGTCACTACCTTCACCGGCTAAGGAAACCATGAGCACCGACACTTGCATAAACGACACGCTGGATTGACTGACCTGCTGTACCCTCTGCACTTGAGCGATTCTTGCGTTTGTAGGGGCCGCGCTTGATACCTTTCTTGCGCTCTTTGCGGACACCGTCGATGCAGGAATCCTGAAGGCCGTACTTGCAGCAACGCTCGCACGGGCGCGCCTCGTCGCATCTCTTGCACGCGCTAGCGCAATTGGTGCACTACGGGGCATGCAGATGAGTAAGGCGGACATGGCAGAGGGAATTACATGCGAAAGAAGCTGCTCGCATGACCGCGCTCGAGAAGACAAGAGATAGCGGATGAATCATGGGCATGTATGCATCAACGCAGTCCGGGAATTTCCCTGGGCGGGGTTAGGGCACATACACCCATGGTTTGGTGCCGTCTCAGCGGCGAAGTCAATGGCGTCTGACGTCCGTGTCACGATAGTGTCCAACCCGACTTCTCGCATTGCGCGAAGCGCAAACACCAGACACGCCTGCCACTCCAAGCTATTCATGCCGATCGCCATGCATGTCGTGGAGATTGCTCGTGGCAAAAGGCGCCATATACGGACGGGCATGAATCCCACCGACCGGTGTTTGCATTTCGCCATGACGCAATGAGAGAAAGACCGGGAGAAGAGCGTGTACGGCGCATACAAGGAACGGGGAGTGACAAGAACGAGCTTACTCACCGCCATCTTAACCTGCTTCCGCTTCTGTTTGGGGGGAGGCTGGGGTGCTGGCATGCCTGCAGCGAACGGATATCCTACATTATGGTGAGTCTTCGGGAGCGATGGAGAGTAGTAGGCTGGACACACCTGCTGCGCCTGGTGGGACGACGTAGAACATGCCCGGGGGAGGAGGCATGGCCATGAAAATTGGGGCGACAGGCTGAGGTGCCCCTCCATTGGGAGCATTGGGGTCATGGTGGTTTGGGTCGGGGATAGAATAGGCGTAGAAGGGAGGATATGCTCCGGGAGGCGGTGGGTAGTGCGCACCGTACGGCACGGGTGGGTAGTGTGCAACGGCAGGAGGTGGAGGTGGAGGCGGTGGCGGCTGGGATGCCTCTTGCGGGCTGGAAGATGCAGATGATGAAGCCTTGGACTGTTCAGCCGACATGATATGCAGGAGGTCGAGGATTGCGGCAGCGAGCGGACGTCGTCAGGCAGCGGGCGCCGGTGGAGGGCAGTGGCTGGGTGGCGTGGCGAGGGACGTTAGTCATTGTGGTGGACATGGAGCAGAAAGGCGGGCAGGCGGGCACAAACGACGACGAAGAGGACAAGCAAGGACGTCGAACGGTGGCTGGAGGCGGAGAGTCGGCGAGGATGGGTCGCAACTCACTCCGACTCAAATCGATGTGTCCGAATCGTGCGCCGCCAGAACCTCCCCCGACTGCTCCCTCCGTCGTCTCAGTCGCCGCTCGTGTCGCCGTCTCGGCTGCACATGTTTACCACGCCCTGCCCGCCCTCCGGTCGTCGAGAAAAAAACGAGGCTCACCTTTGGAGGGATTGCTGGCAGACTGGGTGTGCGTGAGGATTGATGTTAGGGGTGCTCGAAGAGAGTGCACGTGGGAAATAAACAAGCTGAGCAAACCGCCCGGGCGCCTAGTACCCTGCTGCCTCGGAGTCCCAGCGCACCGCGCAGGGGGCCATTTGGCTCAGGCCGACAGACAAGACCGCAGGCTGCCTCCGCGCGAGAGGGAAAAAGCAGCGAAAGGCGAGCTGTCCAGGAGCGTACACACGTCGCCAGATCCACCGAAACGCAAAGTCCAGGTGCCAGATGGGTCGGAGACTCTAGTATCTCCCCAAGGGGGGCGGAGAACTCTCAGCGCAAGGGGTCAGCCTCTCTAGCCCCAGCCTGCCTGACTCTTGAGTTCTCTGGCTCCGCCCCAACGTGTGCGCGGTTCTGCTCGTCCTCTGCACCCACGCTATGTCAACTTGGATCTCCAAGAATCACCGAGACGCTCGTCCATCTCGGTGCGAAGATAGCCACGGCTACGATCCTCCTCGCCCCGAGCCACGATTCCCACCCATCGCATCCAGCGCATGCAGTGCAGCAAAACATCTGTGCGCTTGGTCTGCCCAGTGCGTTCCCGGTGCCGAGTCGAAGAGTGAATCCTCCTTCGGGGTGCAACTTGGCAAAGATCTCGCCCCGTGCATGTGTTCTGTCAAACGCAATCTACTTCAGGGACTCCTGGCACAGACTTCGGAAAATCATGGGAAGGGCACGGCCCTTTGGCGCGCTTCGTAAGTTCCTCCGCTCCCTCACGGGACATTACCTAACCTAGGATACTCCCCGTCGTCAATTCAGGTGCGGCGGTCATTCCTGCCAGTCTCGCGCGCGAAGGTCATGTGTACAACACGCGAAGACAGGCTTTGATATACGTGCCCAGCGCAACGCTTCCATTCACCGTGTCAACTGTGACAGTGGTTGGTGAGCGTAATGACCATTGACCACCACGGACCCTGCCAATTCGGTGTCGAACAAACGACCTATCTCTCACCAAATGCTCTGGCCACACGCACAGAAGGCTTCTTCCGCCGGCACCCGGCAAATGTGCTAGTTCCCGAAAACTTGGCGTGAGCGCACAGGGACACTGCCCTCCCGCAAACCTTCGTTAACGCCTTGGAGTGGGTGTCGCCGTGCCTAACTGATTTTCGTTGATGCCGATCCTTCAAATCACATCCCTAAGCAGCCCCGGGTGGCGGCGTCCTCTCCAGCCTCTCCATGATCTCAACGATTCAGCGGCCCTCTCCAGAGCCTACGAAACTCCACCAATTCCCTATCCCCGCACACACGCCACCTGACACGGTGCTTCTCTTCTCCCAACACATCTCAACCTAGGCTTTCCTGCCGCGCTGCCGATCCGGATCGAAACCTGCATATACACATGGCTTTGCCTCGGTCCTCCACCTTCTCGACGTACCTGATCGTTCCTCGCCCTCGACGCCCGCCAATGCGAGCAGGATATAGAGCACGTACCCAAAGCCCAGCTCCTACCCATCTGCTCGGCCTGCTCGCTGCCGCTTTCTCTCTTCGGCCCCACCTACCACTTCGCCCCCACTGGACGGTCTGGAGCGCTGTTGCTTCCGAAACTCTCCTGCTAGTCTGTATACGAGACGCAGCTCCAGTCTCGGCTTGTCTGCTTTGACTCGCGGCGTACGTCCCGCTGTACCTGGCATTCTCTGATACGTTATCAACTATCGACGTGGTACGCGCCCACTATGTCCGCTGATGAGCAGCGTTCTCCATTTCCCGTCACGGGCCGAAGGCGTGAATCCGTCGGTACAATTCGTCAATATATCGGCGGCGCCCCTCTAACGGAGCGATACATGGGCTGCTACGAGGTACGTGCCTTGCATCAGTGTTGCGAGCTCCATGTGGCCCTGAATGCGCCCGGAGGCGATCGCGGAGGCTGTCATGGTGTTCTTGCCGTCTACGTTTATGGATAATCATCATCCCGACGCAACCACTTCCTGACACGAGTCGTCCGCCCTCGACGCTTCTCGTACCTCGTATCCCTCGTCGACCTGTACCTCGCGTTCAACAGCCTGACGTCTCGTATCATCTCTGTATGGCTTGACGCTGCGGTCCGCGATACACGGTCGCGAAGTGTCCGCCCTACTTCGGTTGGGGTCTCAGCGTTCATTTGTTGTTTCGACTGGCAATCTAGCTCTCGGCCAGACCCGCTCACTACACCTGACTTCGCTTCCCACACGTCTGTCTCGCGGCTGCAAAGCATTGACTGCTGTTCTCCTCCCCTTGCCCGTGCCGGGTTATTTGAAAACACTACTGCATATCTGACATGGGTGGTGCGGCACGACGTCGATGCTGCTGTGCGGATTAGTAGCTGGATAGTTGGCACTCAGGATTTGTACGTGAACGTACTGCATCGCAAGTGCCGTACCGTGATATGGATCAGCGCACTTTACATGTAACACCTTCCGACGAGTCAACCATAATGCACAACTTGCTTGCATGGGCGCTGTGCAGAACGTACCGCATGCTTCCGAGCCTGCGTCCATGACGCCCAAGACATTTTGAGAGACGCGGCGGGAATACAAGACGTATCTGTGCACCTCTGCAAAGCATGAAAGTCGTGCACCTTGAGGCCTGGTAGACGTCGACGGTTGCCAGTCACTATGCGCCCCGGAAGTCTTACCGCCCACGAAGATGCTTCGTGGAAAGTATACATCACGAAGTGAATTCGTGGCAAATTCGTGATCTCTCATGTTCGTACATACCACGAAGTCCATCCGGAAGTCCCGGAATCTGTCACCCAGCGCCTGAAAGCCTGCCCTAAACCCGCTTGTGCCGGCGTCTGGCGACGAGACTTCGCAGTTTTCACTTAACTACGTATATGAAGCACTCGCAAGTCTGACGACTTGGTGGTACCTCACGAGAAGCGTTCGGGCAGCGAGAAAGACAGGGGTGATGTCTGTGTTGCCAGAAACTTGTCCGGGCTCATCGCCCTACAGGATCTTATATACTACTATTCGAGCGGAGATTGAATCGGACCGTTACATACGCCCTCCGGCTATCGTGCAACGATAGTCCAGTAGGTAAACAGAAGGGAATGGCGAGCAAACAGGGGAATGCGAATGGTACGAATCAACAGATGTGTGGGGGAAAGTGTAAACAAAGAGGTCTAAGACAATGAAGAGAGAAACAAAAGAGGAAAGACAAGCGCCGAGAGACGAAGGAGTACAAAACCAATCAGCTAGTCGGAACTGTAGTCATAGCCGTTCGCTCGACGTGATCCGGTTCCACGCGTATCTGCTCATACGCATCCTTCCCGTCAATTAAGGACCGGTACGGGCGCCGAGATACGCGTCGCAAGATGCCTTCCATATCTGGAAGAGGTGAGGTCACTTTGTGAGCATCAGGAAAATGTACACCTAAGTTACGCGGCTTATGATAACTTACAACTTATGCGACCAACTTATGACTTATGGGTCTGAACTTATGGTCAACTTATGTGACCTTGTCAACTTATGAGACTTACAATGTTGGCAGACTTGAACACAGTGCGAGTATGCATAAGTGATGCTCCGAATGTGCCGCCGAGTGTTGTGTTGGTGTGCTGATGTGTTACAACAGCTAGTACGAGCGAAATGGAATCGTAAGTGGACAACATCGCGAGGGCGCTTAGGTCGCAGACTGGCGAAAGGTTCAAGTCCCGTGCTTGTGCATGTTTGGTACCCCTCTAGCGCCCGAACATGTTGGAATCCGTCCCTCTCGAGTCTCTCTCCGATTGCCCCGCTCGTGTGTCCTTGATTCCTTCGACTCGACTGGACGTCTTCTCTCGTATACTGCACTATCTGTTGCTTCTCTCCTGCTCTTGTTTCCCTTACTACGTTCAACCTCTCCCTTTTTCCTACCGCTTGTGTCACAAAGAGTACCCACGTTATTCGCCATCTTGCCAGTCACGACAGCGGTCCGGGCTTACGGGATACCATGCCTGTATTACAACGGTACGTCAGCGAGATACAAGTAGGGACTAGTGAGAACTGAGAAGGTGAGTCATCATTATATGAACCCTGAAGGAGAACTCGTAGTCAGGCGAGATAGTTGAGCTGCAGGACAGTGGCCAAGCGGGTCTACGTGCAAGCGACCTTCAACACGCAAAGTAAGTTGGCACAAAGTGGTTATCTGAATGTTTGAGTGGACGATGATCCGCTACATTGATGTGCAGGGTGAGTGGTGACGAAAAGGTAGGAGAGAATATCAGACTGTGCTAGGCAAGCCGTAGCTGTACACCTCAGGACACACCACATGTAACGTCCCCATGACCCTCTTTGGTATGTCCTTGCGTATGAGTGTCAGGTTTGTCTCTTACCACTTCTGTACAATTGTTTGCTCTGGGAGTTTTACGCCCTGAGGGTACAGTGGATGGATAGGTGCTGCATGTGGGCTCGGGAGTTGGAGTACATAGTCGTATGTCTATGTATTACAATACCCTGTATGCTATGTATATCACATCATATCATGCTTGTATCATCGATACCTGACCAGGGTGCCCCGCCTGCAGAATATGCGACCTCATAAGATGCTCGTAAGATGCTCATAAGTTACTCCGTAAGTTGATCCATAAGTTGCCACCAACTTATGTAAGTTTGGTACATAGCTTATATAAGTTGGCCCAACTTATGGCTTATACGACTTATGGCAACTTATGGAGAGTCATAAGTTGCCATAAGTTGGTCTCACATTTTGCTGATGAGTGTTCGCATTGCGCTCACGCAGATCACATACCACATGTAGACGAGGTGGAATGCCCTTTACACCCGTGCCCGGCTTGGTGAGCAGGAGCATTGGGCTAGTGTTGCGCGCATTAGTCATCCGCCAGCGGCCGGATCGCAAGTACGCATCGCGTTTCTCAATCCAACTTGCGCGGTGCGCATCCGGACACTTCGAGGGACGCCAGGAGTAAATTTTCGTCTCATCTATGAGCGGGATGCGATGATTGATTGCACGGAGAGGTGGCAATGGTGAGTCGCTCGCCTCCTTGCAGATAGAAGCAGCATACTCACGTAATTCCCGTCGAGCAGATTCAAGTTTGTCCTCGAGAAACTCTGCAGCCCGGGATTCCAGTACGCGCACCTGTTTACCTTCCAGGGGCAAGGGTGCAATACTTCCCAGGACAACAGCAGTAGGATTGAATCCGATAGATACCTTGTGCTGAAACAGGAAGGGAGTGCCAAGAATCAGGTCGTAGTTGAGTATGTTCATGATATCAAAATACCGGTCAGTTTTGACTCGTTGGTACTCAATTTTTGCACGACAGCCATAGTTGATCTTCGCACGAGAGCCCTGTATAGCTAATTGTACAGGTAATGCCTTCTCGAGTTCAAAAGTCTCGACATTCAGCTGATGCGCAAGCTTAGCAGACATGAAGTCCGACAGCGAGCCAGAGTCAATCAATGCACGAGCTGGCTGGCCATTTACCAACACAACAACTACAATAGGATCTGGCACGAGACGCTTCAAGTCCTTGGTTGAAGACGCGTTGCGCTGAAGGGTCACCAACTCGCCCTCCGGAGTGCCGCTTTTGCGCACGCGCCCAGGAAGCACTGCGTTCAGCTCGCAAGTCCCGGTAGATAGGTCCAAGATATCGGACGGCTCGCCCGGTACAAACAAAGTAACCAGGCTGTCGTCCGGGTCATATGACCCACCCGGCGAGTTGGACGTCAGATAGCTCATCTGGGCTGAGGGCTGAAACTGCCGTCGCGCGTGAGTCGCGTAATAGTTGGGCAGATCAAAATGGACATTTTCTAACAACTCGGTAGGCACGTACATGGCCAGACCTAGGTAGAAGTCGGTCACCCGAACGGCCTTCCGCATCGGCCATTGGAAGCAAGTGAAACGCTCGCCCCGATCGTTGTGGTCTTGCTTGGGCCAGGGAAAGGTATTGTTGAGAATGCGCTCAGCACCCAAGGCCAGCGCATGGCCCATAGGCTCACCATCCTCCCGAAGAAAACAATGCTGATGGTCTTGCGCAGGCTCGAATGTATGAACGACCATCTGCCGGTACCAGCGCGGCAGATTAAACTGGGAATTCCTAAGGCGAGACGATTCGACTAGGGTGTCAAACTGATAGTGCATTATGACATGCAGCGAAGGTGAGGTTCGGTACACCTTTGCATTATACTCATCTCCGTCGTCGAAGCCAGCTGCTGGGCAACAATATGGCCCATACTTGTTCAAGAGGTCCTCTGCACGCAGCGCGTACAGGTCACCAATCCGGGTACGAGGCAGACCTTCGGCTGCAGTCTGTGGCAGCATAATATCTTCACATATCTCACCCGTGTCTGAGTCTTCTGATTCGCGCAGGCTGTGATATGAAGGCGGAAGTGACTTGGAGTCCTCATCAAGGTCATCATACACATATAGTGAAGGTTTGTTCCTGATGGTCTCAAAATCGCGTGATAGTTCTGACTGACATTCGTCATACAGATCGTCGAAGTCTTGAGTCATATCCTCAACTTCTTCCATGAGGCTACCGCTTGTCCAATGACAATACGGTCCGATTGAGTACAGTGCCAGGCTGCCGTTACTCTCCGTGGTGGCGGCAAGCTCGCGCAGCTGATCCACCGTGCTAGAGCTCGAACCCACTCCCATGTGGAAGGAGGTGAGTCCGGGGGGCTTCCCATTCCGGCTTGACTTCACCTTATTGTTCTGCGGACACTGACGCGCAAAATGGCCAGTCTGTTGGCAAATAAAACATTTTCCAGCAGCGGAGAGCTCCTCCTTCTGCTTCTGCGACAGCTGTGGAGTTTGCCCGGTCCGAGAGCTCGAGGTTGCATTCGGATTAGCTCGGTTACGGCCATTGTATGTACCCTGTCTAGGCCGAGAGTCAGAATACATTCGCCTCTGTGAGTCCCGAGGGCGCTGCATCCCGGAACGTGTGTCTGCAGGCTTATGACCATTGAACTGACGAGGTGACGCCTTCCGGTTGTTATCTCGTCGAAAGCTCGGGTTGCCGTTGGCACCAGAGTGAGCCGGGCGGTGGTCCAATCCACCCGAGCCTCGGTCACGGTGCTGCCGCTGCCCTAGTCTGTCGGAGAGCCTATTGGCAACCTCAATGTATTCCGCAGTACGGACAATCTTAGAATAAGCATGCGCCGGCGTGATCTTCTGCTTCCAGAGCTCTTGCTGGAGGTGGACATCAAGTCCCTTCCAGAGGCGGTCCCGGCGCTCACGCTGAGAAACCAGTCCTACCATATTGCACAGATTTTCGAGTTCGTGCAAATACTCGCGGATTGTCCGTCCATTTTGGCGGCAGCGGTTCAGTTTCTCCTGGACTTGAAGACGATAATCTGCGGGGAAACAGTAGTTGAATAGTTCAATAAAGAACTTCTGCAGTGTCCACTTATGTGGTGCATCCGAGACGGTGGTCTCGAAGAAACTGTAAGCATTACCAGTAAGAAAGTTCGAAGCGTATGAGACTACACGCTTCGGATCTACATCGTAGGCTTCGAAATATTGAGTACATTGTCTCATGAACTTGTGGAACGACTGAGCATCGGCCCTTCCATCATATGGGTCCGGCTTCTCAGGCTTGAGCCTAAACTTCTTCATCTTCGGATGGTCGTCATCCGAGCCGTCTGTTGCGGAAGAGACATCGCTCGGGTCATCCGAGCTTTCTACGCGCAGCCCGCGCCCTCCGGCCTCGGAAGAGTCACCCACCGAGTGCGAGGACGAGCTGCCTGAGGAATCACTTGGTGGTCCACCACCAAGTCCAACCATATGCTCAAAGGCTCGGCCGAGATAGCTACCCGGCTCGAGCTGTGAGATCGGCTTGAGTGAAGCTTTGTGCTTGTTGCGCTTGCGAAGAGGATGCTTGACCACCGGCGACGAGGTGCCCTCATCCTCGGTCGTCGGACGGTGCTCGGACCGCTTGCGCGACTTGTGCGACTTCTTGGTCTTCTTTGAGCCTGTTTGCGGCGGATTGCCAGAGCTTGCGCGCATACGCTCGACCTCACCATAGAGGCCTTCAACCTTTTGCTCAAGCTTGCGGTAGTAGTCAACGTCGGCAACAGGCACGACAGACACCTGTTCGGTCTTGGGGGCTGAGACCGGAGGCGGGGACTGCTCAGTCTTAGCACGCTTGCGTGCCTCCCAGAACTCCATCATCTCACGTTGTTCGTCGAGATCATAGTTCACTAATATATTGTTCTGCCTGCCTTGGGTAGCATACTGTGAAAACTCGCGCCTCTGCGCGTCCGGATCTAGCTCATTGTCCGGAATACCAACCGCGCCCCAATTGCGCGCGTCGATGGTCTTGCCCTTGGCCATAGGGTCAGACGGACCCTCCCCACAGGAGGTGATACTCGAAACGGAAGGCTCGCGACGTCTCGCGGCCTGCACCATGTTCATACGGTGGGTGATAGACTCACGTTGCGATGGGTTCATATTTCCCTCAGCGACCTCCACGGTTCTTAGCTGAGGTGAAGACAATCTATTGGCATAACTAATACGAGCCAAGCCCTCTTCGGTGGGCAGCGACCCGGTACTATGCGTACGACGACGACGACCATGGGCCTTGTACCAAGGCCCTTCATCATCGGTGACATCTTCGACAGTCACCCGATGGGAAACTCCCTCGCCACCAGCAGGCTCAGAGGCCGCGATAGCTAGATGAGAAACGCCCTTGTGACCAGCAGGCTCAGTGGCCGCGATCACTGCAGGGGAAACGCCCTCGCGACCAGCGGGCTCGAAAGCCGCGATCACCGCAGGGGAGAAGCCCTCGCGACCAGCAGGCTCGAAAGCCGCGATCACCGCAGGGGAGAAACCCTCGCGACCAGCAGGCCCGGAGGCCGCGATCACTGCAGGGGAGGGGACCGTGTTGTCGGTCTGAGGGGCCGCGGCAGGCTCCTGCGAGTGGGAGAGGATGTTCATGACCGCAGCGTGGTCCGCAACGGTCGATAGAGGGCTGGAGGGAGGAGAGTTAGCAGCAGACAGGATAAAGGACTCACCTGTCGTTGGAGCTTCCGCAGTGGGGATCTCCATGCGGGGTCGTCGAAGGTTGTAGCGCGAGGACATTGTTGAGGAAACCAGAGAGAGATAAGAGAGTAAAACAAGAGGGGGGGTTCTAGCCGTCGAAAGGAGAACCAAGTTGATCAGACTCGGGGTAGCCCAGTGCAACGACGAGAGGTCTAGTGAGAGGTAGAGAGATAAGCGAGTAGAGCGATGAGAGTAGACGTCGGCTGTCAAAAATATGAAGCACTCGCAAGTCTGACGACTTGGTGGTACCTCACGAGAAGCGTTCGGGCAGCGAGAAAGACAGGGGTGATGTCTGTGTTGCCAGAAACTTGTCCGGGCTCATCGCCCTACAGGATCTTATATACTACTATTCGAGCGGAGATTGAATCGGACCGTTACAGTATACGCCCTCGAGCTCTGTCGGTAACCGTCTCCTGGCCCTGGTCCTCCAAGCCTCTTCTGTGTCCTTGCGTGGCTGGCTTTCTACCTGTGTCTATGGCTGTGAACTCGAGCTGATCTGGGGCTTCTGCTGGCTACTGGGGGCTTCTGACTGCTGGGCTAGGCTGGAGACTAAGGTGACTGGTTCTACTCTGGCTGGCTTGCCGTCCGGATCCGTGTCTCAAGACCCTTTGCGCGGCGCTCTCGCATCAAACAGGAGTCCCAAGTAGCTGATTGGCCCCTTACTGTGAGTATTGGATGGTGGCGTGTGATGAACTCTGAACCTGGAAGGCTTGGAGCGACCTGTAAGTCACACAAAGAGAGATCTTCAGTCAGTGAGCGAACGACTATATTGCATAGTTTAGTACCTGTAAGTCACACAAAGAGAGACTACAAGTACTAGTAAGTAAAGTGTAGTAGAGCATAAGTAATGAGTGAGACTTACTCTTCAGTCAGTGAGCGAACGACTGAAGAGCAGAGGGGCAAACAGACTGCCTTATATACTGGAGAGAGGAGTGCATGAGTAAGCGAATGAAGCAGTCACATGTTAACCATAGAGCGATGAGTAAGAGTCCGTACTCGGCGTATGAGTAAGAGCCGAGAGTATTCTGAGTAAAACATAAGGTCTAGAATGTTCCGGTGCATTGTAGAACGCACAGGAAGACAAGGGAACCATATGGTCATGGGAATGTACAGTAGTTTCGTAGAGAAAACCGTATATGGTAAGTAGAAACACAGCCTATAGTAAGCGCTATCTAAACATAGGTAAACATGACCATACAAAGGTTGTGTGCACAACTCCGGACCGGTAGAGCCGTAAATCCAGAATGTCAACACTCCCACTCGTTCAAGATGCAACGGACACAAGACCTATCTCCTCAACGAATTTGGCCTGATTGGAGTAAGGCACGTTCTTCGTGAGGGGATCGGCCAATTGGTCCTCAGAAGCGACATAGTAGATCTCGACAGATCCCATCTCGACCTGTTCACGAATGAAGTGATAACGGATCTCTATGTGCTTGGTACGACGGTCAATGACTGGATTGACAGACAAGAAGATCGAGCCTTGGTTGTCGAGACACAAAGGCGTCGGATCAGTCACGTCATCTCCGAGTTCATTGCCGAAGGTCCTCAGCCATGCCAACTGACGACAAGTGTCGGAGGCCGCTTTATATTCCGCCTCGGTCGAGGAGAGCGAAATGGTAGGCTGACGCCTCGATGCCCACGATACAGCACCACCTGCCATCAAGAAGACAAAGCCAGAGGTTGAGTGCCGATCATCACGGTCTTCCGCCCAGTCCGAATCTGAGTACGAAATCAGACCGTCATTAGACGCTCCCTTGTAGCGCAGCCGGTACGCCTTTGTTCCCTGAAGGTAACGCAGGACATACTTGGCATAGTTCATGTGCGCTTCAGAGGGATTGGCATTGTACTTGGATAACCGTGTGACAGAGAAAGCAATATCAGGGCGCGTCCCGAGCATGGCGTACAAAAGACTGCCAATAAGACTCTGGTAGCGTTGCCTGAATGAATCGGAAGCGGGCTGATCGGTTTTCACCAAAACAGCACCAGCAGGGAGAGGAGTACGCGACGGTTTACAGTCAGCCATCTGGAAACGCTCAAGGACAGACTGGATATACTCTTCCTGGTCGATGTCGAGTGTTCGAGTGGAACGATCTCGAGTGATGCAAAGACCAAGGAAGCGCTTGACTGGTCCCAAGTCCGTCATCTTGTACTGCTTAGAGAGAGAGCGCTTGACGTGCTTGATGTGACTAGACTGATCGCCGATGAGAAGTAGATCGTCGACATAGAGTACGACAATCGTTACGTGTTCCCCCCCTTGTCGCCGATATACGTAGATCCCGGCATCAGAATAGGTCCGTTGGAATCCCAAGTCAAGAAGCGACTGATGAATCTTCGCATTCCATTGACGCGACGCCTGTTTAAGACCATAGATAGCCTTTTTGAGCAGACAGACGTGATCTTCCTTCCCAGGAACGACCCAGCCTTCGGGCTGTTCCATGTAGATTTCCTCTTCGAGATCGCCATTCAGAAACGCGGTCTTGACATCCATAGATTCGATGTCCCAGTCCTCAAGCGCAGCATGCGCAAGAAGATACCGGATAGACTCGAACCGCGCAACCGGAGAGAACGTCTCGTGATAGTCCTCACCCCATACTTGAGTAAAACCGCGAGCAACAAGACGAGCTTTATACCGCCCATCATGTTTAATGTCATAAACCCAGCGGTTTGAGACGACGTGTCGACCTTTAGGACGAGGAACAAGTACCCAGGTCCTGTTCTCGATGAGCGAGTCATACTCCGACTTCTCAGCTTCGCGCCACTTAGGAGCATCAGGCGATCGCATGGCCTCCTTGTGGGATTGAGGAATACCAGCTTTCGACTGAGCAGCAGCGAGAAAAGCGAGGAAAGTCTCTGCCTCCCACTGATCTCCATCCGGATCTGTCCGAGCGTCAACATGAACCGGGTTCTCGTCACCATAGATGTTGTCCTGAGTCCTACTCGGGTGGGGAATGCCTGCTTTGTCACGACGAGGACGGTCACGAGCAATGCTAGGCTGATTATCTCCCACTGGTCTGTTACGACCACGACGGTGAGGAGGATGAGGAGCAGGAACAGGCGGTGGTGTTGGAGGACGATCAGGGGCATTAGCCGGAGCAGGTGCTTCAGGCGCATCATCGTCTACAGAGTGATCAAGCGGTGGTGGGACATCAAGCGGAATGGGAAGGGGAATGTCCAGGATGTCGTTGGGATCGACCGAGTCAGAGTCGTCGTTCGAGGACTCATCCGACTGGTCATTCACAAACGGATTATCACTGGGGGCGACAGGTTGATTGCCAGGAAGTTTTCGTGCAGGGAAAGACTCTTCATCGAATGTCACATCGCGGGACACGACGATAGAGCGGGTGGCCGGATTCCAAAAACGATACCCCTTGGAACCCTGCTCATACCCCACGAAGATCATCTCGACTGCCTTCTTGTCGAGCTTCCCTTCGCGCTTCGCCTTCTGCACATGCACAAAGGCTTTGCACCCAAACACGCGGAAGTAGGAAACGTCCGGTATGGTACCGTCCCACAACGTGATAGGGCATTGCCATTTGTGTCGTCGCATAGGTTGACGATTGTAGATATGAACGGCTGCATCGATGGCAAGTTGCCAGAAACCGTGACTAAGTCCAGCCTGATGTAACATACACAAAGCCTTCTCGGTGATGGTACGGTTCCAGCGTTCAGCACGTCCATTCTGTTGAGGTGAACCCGCAACTGTCTTCTGGTGCTCGATGCCATGCGAATGAAGAAGCTCGCTGAACTCGCTAGACGTGTATTCCCCCCCTCGATCAGAGCGGACTTTCTTGATCTTTTTACCGGTCTGAGTCTCAGCCCATGCCTTATAGTCGAGGAATGCTTTAACAGCGTCCGACTTGTGCTTAAGGTAGTAGGCGCGAGCAAGACCAGAGTAATCGTCAATGAAACCGGCAAAATACTTCCATCCTCCGATAGCCTGAGTACGCATCGGTCCATCGAGATCTGTATGGATGAGCTCGAGAACTTCAGTTGCACGCTTCTCAGAAGGTGGAAAGGGGGCGCGAGTGGATTTGCCAAAGGCACATCCGTCACATGGCTCTTCATCCGCAGGATCAATGGCATCAACTCCCTTGGTGTTCTTAGGAAGATGACGTACCACGTCCTTGCCCGCATGACCAAAGCGACGATGCCAGGTCTTGAAGCGACGGACATTGAGGTGGACACGCTGACCATTACGGAGTTCGAGGAGCGTCCAGTACGTGTTGCTATTCGGGTTGTACCTCGCTTCAAGGATCTTTCGACCCATGATACGAATCGTCGAACCATGTTTGACAGCACCATCAGGTAGCTTGTCAAAGATACACATGCGACCTTCGCCTTGGAACAAGGAATAACCATTGCGCTCGATGGAGCCCGTCAAGAAAAGACGACCTTCCACATGCGGGATGTAGTAGACGTTGTTGAAGGTGACAGAGACCTTCTGATTATCGATGTAAGTGAACCCTTCAACCGTTCCCGATCCAAGCGCATGGATAACACTACTTTCCCCTGACGCAGCCGTTCCGAAAGGAACAGTGGTCTCGAAAGGCTGGTAGGTGGAGAAGTCAGACATGTCGCCGGTGATATGTTGAGAGGCTCCTGAGTCCATAAGCCACATGGTCCACTTCGAGCTGTCCGAGGCCATAGCCTCATCATAGAAAGAAGCAGCGATGTTCGAGGGACCCGAAAGTACGTTTACAGCTGATACAGACTCAGAGACGACATGCGCATGACTATGAGAAGTAGTGTCCTTGTTCTTCCCCTTGTCCTTGTCCTTATCCCTCTCCTTCTCCTTCTTCTTGCCCTTGGGACGCTTGTCTGGATGCTTCTTATAGCAGTTGGACTCGTGGTGAGAACTACCGCCACAGAAGGAGCAAGGACCCTTAGGCTTCGGCTTGGTCTGGGAGACCTTGTTGGCGGACTGTCCGTTCTTGCGCAATGACTCCTCGGCCAAGGTCTTCGACTGGATGTCGTCGAGGGTGATCTTGTTGATGTCCGTAATAGCCATTAGCGCAGAAACCATGGACTGGTAGGACTCGGGGACCTTCGACAGCAACAGGAGAGCCTGCATGGTCTCACTGAGCTTGACGCCATTGCTATCGATGTCGCGAAGGCGGTTGATGATCTTCATCATCTGGTCCTGGAGAGGCTTCGAATCGTTCATGCGAGGCTCTGCAACGAGCGACTTGAACATGCCCCAGACGTGAGCACTGTTGGGCGTGCCAAACTTCGTCTTGATGGCGGCCCAGGTCTCAGCGGCTGTCATGGTACGAGGAGCAGCACCGTGTTGACCCGGAACCTTTGCATCGAGGACGTAGTGGAAGTTCGGTGAGACCCGCATATACATCATGCCGCGAGCCTGCCCATTGAGCTTCTGCCATGCCTCTATGGCGACTAGTTCCGCCGCAGTGGCAGTGGTACCGGCAGGAGAGGGCTCAGTCTTGGTGCCTTCGACAATCTCCCAACAGCCCATGAAGATGAAGTACCCCTTGAGCTTTGCAGCCCAGTCATTGTACTGGTTCGCCGAAGAAAGGATAGGGATCGAGTCGATCTTGACGTCTCCCATGATTGAAAGCAGGTACTGAGAAGAGTGGAGATAATCCTCGTCGTCGAAGTCTAGAGTGAAGAATATAGGCGCAACAGATGGAAGCGCAGTGACGAGAGGAGGAGGAAGAGTTTCGATTGGAGAGAGATGCGGAGATGCGACGAGAGGGGTGTCGTATGGGGTGTTAGAGGCGAGAGGAAGCGCTACGACAAGTGGTGTGTCGTAGGGTGTATCGGATGCGACTGGAAGAGCTGTGTTGACTCCAGCAAGAAACTCCTCGTCTGCTTGGTAGGGAGAGATAGGTTGCCAAGCGAACGATGTGGGATCTTCCGGTAAAGCAACGTTGTTGTACCGATGAGGACAGGGGCTCACGGCACAATTGTACCAACCGTCGCTTTGAAGGTGGGCGTCGACTTGTTCGTCAGAGTCCCAAACGTGTGGAAGATCCTCGCAGGATTCCTCGTTGCCTGAGCTGTCAGAGGATGCTTCTGTCGAAGTATCAACGATGTCCTCGACTTCAGACTCAGAGGAATGAGGAGATGCTGGAAGAGTCGGCTCCAGAACGGTGGTTCAAAGTATACGCGATGATTGACGTGCCACGTGCGAGAAAGGTGGACAGGGGCACCTTTTGAGGTGAACCAGAGAGCCAGTAAGCCGAAATTACCGACAATCCGGGTAGAAGTCGCCAACTGTGCCCAAGAAACGCTATAGTAACTACCGAGGCAAAAAGGTATCGTAAGGAGGGTCCGAACGGTTGTCCTCCGGTCCAAAGGTGCTAACCACCCCGGGTACAACAGCTGGCGGGCGCAAGTGCGTGGCCTGGCTGAGGGATGCCTGAATCACCCAGGTGCCTCGAGAGCACAACAGGTGTTACAACGATAGTAGACTAGAGACTGACTACGAAGCGCTCAGGGCTGCGTCACGAGCGCAGAAATGTCCCCCTGGCAGCAGTGTCGGCGGGCACAGTCAAGAGAGTAGGAAAGTGGGATGCACGGGCAGAGAGTCGACGTACAAAGAGTTGTGCGCAGAGGTGTCGACAGAGAAGCAACCGATTAGAGCGCAGGGCTCATAACCTGATGAACTCTGAACCTGGAAGGCTTGGAGCGACCTGTAAGTCACACAAAGAGAGATCTTCAGTCAGTGAGCGAACGACTATATTGCATAGTTTAGTACCTGTAAGTCACACAAAGAGAGACTACAAGTACTAGTAAGTAAAGTGTAGTAGAGCATAAGTAATGAGTGAGACTTACTCTTCAGTCAGTGAGCGAACGACTGAAGAGCAGAGGGGCAAACAGACTGCCTTATATACTGGAGAGAGGAGTGCATGAGTAAGCGAATGAAGCAGTCACATGTTAACCATAGAGCGATGAGTAAGAGTCCGTACTCGGCGTATGAGTAAGAGCCGAGAGTATTCTGAGTAAGACATAAGGTCTAGAATGTTCCGGTGCATTGTAGAACGCACAGGAAGACAAGGGAACCATATGGTCATGGGAATGTACAGTAGTTTCGTAGAGAAAACCGTATATGGTAAGTAGAAACACAGCCTATAGTAAGCGCTATCTAAACATAGGTAAACATGACCATACAAAGGTTGTGTGCACAACTCCGGACCGGTAGAGCCGTAAATCCAGAATGTCAACAGCGTGTAGGGTGCAGAGGCGCAGAGGAATGGTGCGATGACCTATGTTCACGAGTGTTATCATACTATGTGTATCACGTTTCCAATGTATGATTCTGACTACATATATCATGTATTTGTATACATTACATTGGAATACATCTCTCTTCATGCCAATAAGCAGTGTGATGTGTAATGGGATTGAGCGAGGCAATGTTCCGGTATAGAGTCTTCGTGTAGTACACGAAGTACTTCGTGAATACCATGCATTTGCGGCTACGGATGTATTCGTGGTGTGGACAAAATAACCCTGATCATCACGACATTTTTAAAGAACTCTTCATTCCAGCGCTTGATTCAGATGTTCGTGACTAGCACGAACATATTGCATACTATTTACGAAGTAGTATTCGTGATCATCTTCGTGGCAACCACGAAGTTTCGGGCGCATAGTGAGTGTATACCGCCACCGGAGGGTAAGCACTGATTTGAGTACGCAGAAGATTGCATCTCGATATAAAGCTGGCGGCGCTGGAGGAAATTGAGTGCGAGGTTCAAAAATGGAATAAATTGAGCAATAACCTGGTGAATTTTTATGCTGCGTTCGATGGGCGACGGCCGAAGCATGCAGTGCGAAGCGCTGGTAGGACCCGCACTTTTCACCTTGTGGTGAGCGCTATCTCGGCCAGGAAAGCTATATCGCGTCTCGTCGCATCCACCACCACCGCCTTCGGCTTCACCTACCTTTGACTTGTTGAAGATCCGCGGGGACAAGACGCGTTATACCGATATCCTTCTCGTATGTCATTGCAACCCTCATATATTTCCTTGGTACTTGTACAGGGAACGACAAGCGAGTATACAGCACGTTCTCGGATCGGAGATCAAACTAGAATCGGAAGCGAGCACAGCAACACGGAAGCGACAAGGAAGCATTCAGATAACCAGTGCGAGCAAGCGGGACGACGATGAAGTTGGAACTGGTATTCTGTCAGGGAGGTGCGTCAGAGGTGTCTATCGTTTACGACTCATATACTGACGTACTGGTTCTGGGACCTGGGTAGTTCAATACCCCGCAAACGAAGCGGGGGCTTCCTCAGCCCCCATGACAGTACCCGCGAACGTGTTCCAAGAAGAGAAACTCCCAGATACGTCCGGACCAGCTAGGTCACTCTGGTACGTGGACCACACAAAGTCGTCGGCCCCGATAGTTACAGGAGTCTGTATTGCACCGCTCGTCTCGGCGACGGATGACGGGTCCAATTGGTGCTTCGCCGATGAATAATTAGCATTGCCCGTCTCGCCGAGTCGATCATTGTCCGAGTGGGCCCCGCCAGGGAGGGGGACTGTTGCACGATAGTCGTCATGCATGAAACAGAGTTCAAGTGCAACGTCTCAACGCACCATGGTCCGAAGATATGGCCTTCTCGATCGGCATGTCCGCCTTCACAACCGCGGCAGAGGCTTTCTTGCCGCGACGCCCTTTGCGCCTGCCTTCGGTGACGGATGCATCTATGACGCACTCGAGGTTGCGTTCCACGCACCGGTCGCATGGCTGCGAGAAGCTGCACCGCTTTCTGGCCATGCGACAGTTGGTGCACTGTTCAAGCGGGGGTAAAGGTGTATCGTATCACACAGGTTTACACGTACTCACGGGGTGTTTGACCGTTAGGCGAACGTAAGGAACCTTCTTCGGTACCTCGCTCTTCGCCGAGCGAACAACGCCCGTATCCGCTGAACTTTGTTTGCCTACATATTCGAGGCGCATGGTAAGTGGTGGCGTTTGTTCAAACATTATCATACACTGACCCTGCTCAAAGATATAAGCGGGAATGGCGTAATAATCCGTGGACCCGAGCAGTTGTATGTGCGACTCGTTAACCACCGCATGGACTACCTCGCTTGGCTTCTCTGAATACACGAGTCCTCAGTGACATCCGTTAGTCATGGTCCGAGGATAGTGCACTGACCCCTTCCGAAGACCGGAACTGCAATGAGGTAGGTTCCGGTAGACAGCGACCTCTGCAGTCTGGACCTGTGGACGATGACATGGACCACGCCATCGTGGATCGACACCGGTGAGGTTGTCTCCTGCTGTGCCGGTGGCTGACGGTTCGCACCAGTGCTTGTGACGCGAGAGCCGTTTTCATCTGAGTGCCCGTCTACCTATCGCGGTGAGTATATGATGCCACGAAGGGACAACTTGATCGAAGTGTGTACCGATGAAACCTGGTGCCGTCGCGTGCAATTCAGTGTTCGGTGGTATATCCGATGGGTGTATCTGGAAGTTGTTGCACTGGACTTTCGTATATTTCTCGCATGGTGTAGCTAAGACGTAGCGGCTCGAGCTCTGGGGAGGCCCGCGAATAGACGTCATATCGGATGTCTGTCCACGCGAATGTCTGGTGCTCATAGGTGGCTGTGTGGTGAGGGGTGGGAGGATCCGGATACTGAGTGGCGTACTTCAGATGAACCAAAAGGAAAGACTGGGAGAAACCTGGGTAGAGAGCTGAAGAGGACTGCTATATACGCCTTGAGGTAGATGGAGGCTGGGTGACTCTGTAGAACGCCCCGCGTTATACATATATTAAGTGCGCTCTTTAGCGACGTGAACTATTCATCAGAATTTCCCACAATGTCTGAGCCGTCTGACAGGTCTGAGTCGGACTGTCAGACGTGCTCAGACTTTTAATGAATCGCCTGGTCGGCTGCCTCACGTTGCAACGTATTATTCCCACCAAGGGCCGGCTTACGCGCCGCCGTCCATGCCCCGATGGGACCGGGATCCGATCAGATACGCGTGCACGACGCCTGCGACGACGAGCAGCGCATGTCTGCTGTATCTCTCCTGTGAGCGAAGTACAACGCTCAACAACCCAGCCACGTCAACCTTCGGCATCACCCTCCTGGCCACATCCTGGATCACATCTGCGCCGTTGCATCTAATCGCATCCAATCTCACGGCCACGAGCTCTGGAAACCTGAGCCCGCGATCTTCCATGATTGCCTGCTCGATCTCTGAAAGATCGAGCATATCCAGGCATGCGGCGTCCATGACCACGGACAGCCTGAGCGAGATTGTCTTGAGCGTCCTCGGGAGCAGTCGTATGACGTCTGCGCATGCGACAACATCCACGCTCAGATAGAGGTCTTCAATGTACGTGAATGGAATGCGGAATTCGAAGGACTCAATGGAAGTGCAGGATTCGAGCGCAAGCGCGTCCCAACGTTTGGCTGGGATAACTGCATCCGGACAGTCAGCAGGCAGTATGAACGTCCGAGTCGCGAATCAATCAGTACTCGCCGTTCTTCTCCCAAAAGATTGGCCAGGAAACATCGATGCTCAGATGCGTGATGTTGTACCCGACCTCGCGAAGCAATCTCCCCGTGTCACACACCGTGTTCCAGTTCTCGCATGCAATCTCAAGCGTCTCCAGACACCCTGGTTCCAAGCTCCTCCACAACGCCTCGAGGAGGCGAGAGTGGTAGTTGACGTTCGGGCGCGTGGTCATTCCCAGCTTAAAATGCCGGACGCGCAAAAGGCGGTGCAGTCTGGTGGGGTCCAGCGTCTCAGCCCTCGAGACCATCGTCAGCGACATGCGGAGTGTCTCGGGCTCGCAGAGCGATAGAATGTTGAAGAGCGTGTTCGGATGGAGGGCGCTCCTGCATGCAGTCTGTAGGGTCCGAGGACGTCTCCTGATGCACGCTTGCTGCCTAGAGACATCACTCCTCCGGGCAGCACCATCGGCGCGAAGTTGATAGCCTCGAACGACAGATCCTGAAGGGCTGGGAGTCGGACACATCAGGGAAATCCCCCCCTGCTAATTTTCGTTAATGAGCGCTAATTATCCCGTTTTCCCCGTTAACGCTAATGAGCTTACCCCTGTGCTAATTTTCTGTGTTCACTCTGAATGAGTTGAGTGTTTTCACTGCATTAACCCATGTTAGGCGTTCATTTTCACACCAACTGACACCAGAACACCGCTTGATACTAATAAACCATATATATAGAAGACAGTATAGAAGACAGCATATGGTACAACACAATATGTGGTGTGCTATAGACGTATGCATGGGTCCGAGGAACACAAGGGACATGTGAAGGAACTTGAAAGGTATAGACAGAGCTCGGAGGGGAGGTGCGTATATGCCTGGCGGTTTCCTCACTGCGTAAGAACACAAGTGCAAATAGTCATGGTGAGGTATAGATGAATGTAGACAAAATTCTAACGCGCTCACCATAGTTTAGCTAGGGTTCGAATTGCGTATGCGAAGACCCTGAGCACGACACGAGCAGATTGCCCACTATCAGTCTTTAATAGACGCTCCAGCGAGCGCAACAGCCTGCTTCTCCGCCTTTGCCCCAGTCTTCGGGTCCAGGGCAGGTGTTTCGCGGAAGGTGCCCATGGGTGTAGACGCAAAGCCGAGTTGGGCGAGGACATCGCTCCTTGTGAGCAGGCCGGACACCCGTGCCCTTGATCTTGTCGAAGTCGATCTGTGAGATGCCGTGCTCCTGGACTGATCGGAGTACAGTAAAAGCGGGCGTGGACTGGAGGGAACGTGTGGATCTAGAGGAGCGGACGTCCCAAGGGTGGAGGGGCTTGATACGCTTTGTTGAGCATTGGCGCAGCGAGTAGATAACAGCGAGACGCACCAAGATCTTCCCGACCACACCGCATCCTCAGCCTCACAATCCCACCCTCCGCTATCGTTGGTGACATAGCTGCATAGCAAACTTGGTGAGCGTGGCGGACGCGGATGTAGACAGGAGATACAAACTCACGAATTTGAAGTGCTAAGCACACATAGCAGTGTCTGTTGCAAAGGCAAAATGGAATGGGATCATGGGGAGCCAGACAGCATGACAGCAGAGCGCATAGCCAGGGCGAGGATAGTGCCTGCACACTCTCGAGGATGTGGATGCGGTTCAAAAGGGGACGACAGAAGAACTGGGAGGGACGCGTCATCAGCAGTGCGGAGTTTGAACATATCGGGTATTGCCGGAGAGCGCTGGCCACAGGCCTCAGCCTGCATAAGGTCTTCTTCAAGAGGTCGAATCCCGCTTGCACATGTACCCTGCGCACGAGCAACTCAATCCAATCACTGCATGCCGCCTCGACATCCCGCTTGAGCCATTTCTCAGTCAAGGGCACAGCCATCATCTCAAGGGAGGACACCCTCCTTTGATAGCACCTGCTCCTCAGCGATATTCCGAGTCCTGTGGTCGCTGGTCGGCATGTATCTGTGTACGCGGGATCTCAGTGCGTCACCCGCCTTTGTGCTTCCCCTCAATTTCGCCTCGATCTGGGCAGACTGAATACCAACCAAGTATGAGGCGCCTCTCAATCATACCCTCCCCCTTCTCCAATCCCAGAGAGACACCTCGTAGTCCCTCACCCATCAGCACCGTGCTCCAACAGTTCTTCGGCCTATATCCCACCTTTACTGCAACATCTCGTGCCATTCACCAGGTACGATCTTCCCCTTTCCATGTCCGCACCACTGGCACTTGCTCACACTTGTACACCTACAATCCAAAACAGCGCGGCACGACCAGTCAGCTGTCTCAGTTGCCCTGGCAGGTGAGTGCTAGTGTGCGCCATTCGGCGGTTGAGTATTACGTGGGATGATGCACTCAGACATTGTGTTGTAGTAGTAGACAGATGTATATGACTTCATTCGAAGTACTATGATACACCAATACATGCTGACATGGCCGGGACGAGCATCAGATTTACCGCTTTTTTCTGTCTGTTTTCTTTATTTCCCAAAGTGAGCATGCTCGAGTAGCAGAATAGCGAGCGATGAGCAGGTGAATCTCGAATTTTCCCCAAGTAGCGCTAATTTGTCGCTAATTCGCAGGGGGGAGATTTCCTGATGCACGGAGTGCGTGGACGGTGTCGTGCGTGACATGCGCCTTGACAGCTACGGCGGCGCTTCCGGAAGCGCTACAAAGCCATAGGCGTTTGATGCACGCCGCAATGTGTCGATGAGTGTCGAGGAACGGTGGCACGTCTGTGAAGGACGCGAGCCGCCTGACTTTCAGAGTTGAGAAGAGGAGCGGAAGGGCGAGTACATGCCACTGCTCGCAAACGAGCATCAGGAAAAACGGGTATCTCCGTGCAGAGACCAATTGTCTGTGGCTCTGCCAGACGCCGGATAGATTAGATCAACTCTGTACCGCGCCGGATGGAGACGCTTGTCTCTATCCAGAGGCGCGTTCTCTACCAACAAAGCATGTCTCTATCGGAGCGTCCCCTCGAGAGTGGCCCACAAATAATCTATGGGGATGCTTCCCATGACTTTCATGACTTCCATGACTGAAATGCTGTGATATTGTATGGCATTTCTTGTTGTGACTCAAAAATTGGGCGCGTAGCTCACGTCTGTTTTGCGACCGGAGGTATGGGGGGAGGGGAGGGTGACATACCATCGCGTCCTGGGCGAGTGGCTCGGAGGCATGGCTGCGCGGCTGCGGTCGTGGTAGGAGCATGAGGCCGGTGCGGCCGTGGATGCACAGGTACGTGCAACTTGCTCGAGTTCTCGTGGAGGACGCGCGAACGTGCTGACCATGTCCCGGGTGGAGGTGGGGATGGCAAGATCGGGCCTCGGCGTAGTAGTCTTAGGTTGGAACGACGAAGACAAGTAAACTGTGCTTTAGTGCAGTGAGTGGGTTTCCCATACTTGAGAGCGGAACAAAGAACTCCTTCAGAATCAGAGGGGGGGTATGAAGAACACCGCGCCTCCCACATGCGCTGTAGGTACACACCCGATGCGCCAGACCGGGATATGCAAGTCCGCGCGAATTGTGTCCATTGACCACCAATACGATATCTTCTCACACAGATTCGAAACTCACCCTATTATCTAACACAATCCGTATACGTGTAAGTTTGTCCACCAGGGTAGATTCACAAAGGAGACTTATGCCTTCCCGCACCCAGCGGACTAGAAGACACCGCCATCACTGGGTGCTGCGGGATGAAGGATGAGAAATCGATTCAACCCTTGAAGGCTAGTGATCATATGTGACGGAGCGCATAAGATATAAATTGACTGTGTGGAATGCATACATACAGGTCACTGAGTCCATGGCGCTCGCACGTCCTTGTCTCGGGCCGTCGCACGGTCCTACCGTCGAAGACTGGAAAGGCCAGCTTTCAGGCACCCAACTCGCATGTATCAAGTCAATCCTCGTGGGTGAGTTGATCCGCCTGACCATAAATGCAGCCTTCATATTCCAGGAGTAGGGGGCAAGGTGGCAGGCGAGATTCTCGAGTTGGCTGCACAGGAGGAACAGACCACCGGCACCGAACCGAACAGCACTGTGACTAGTACGGCCGGGGCTTCTCATCCATTCCATCGGCACCACACTCCTTTCCTTATACGTCGTTCTCCACCACATACTCGCCGCGGTAACTCATGGTCAATTGATCGGGCTCGCCGGGACTGGCGGACGAGTCGTTCGGGCCTCTTGAGAAGTGTCTTCATCCTCCCCGCATGAGACAGTCTCGTGCGCCCACCCGCTCACATTCTCTACACGGACCCCGCACATGCTGGATGAGGCGCAGTCAAGATTCGGAGGGCTGCAGAGCTAGGGTGCGCGAGTGCCCGGCTTGACGTGCGTGCTGCAAAGAGTAATGTCGCAGTTCTACGGTGTACGAGGCTGAAGCTTGCCCGGTTTCTGCCCTGCCTCGTCGCATAGTCACTCTCCGCAACATCTTGTCGGCTCCCTTCTCACGGAGCGATCCATGGGATGCTACGAGGTATGTACCTTGGATCAGACTTATGGGCTGACGATAGGCCCCGGATTTCCATGCGTTGTTCTGCCGTTTCGCTGTCAACGCTCATGGACATTCATCATTCCGACGCAACCGCTCCGTGACACGAGTCGTCCGCCCTTGACGCTTATCGTGCCCTGTAATTCTCTGTGCCCTATCACGCTCGTCGGATGGTTGCTTTCGGAGGCAATTCACGTAGCTTTCGTCCGACACCTCAATCGCAGCTAGCTTCGCTCCCCACTCCATCCTTCGCGGCTCGAACATGTTAGTCTCGTGGATGCCAAGCGCGAATGGTAGTTCTCTCCGCCTTGCCTCGTTTCGTTGGCTTGATATGCACTGCTCCATCCCATCACGGATTCTGGCTATGCGCATGCAATCGGACTCCTGTATATTCTGCATATGTCCCCAGGGAGTCTAGTGGTATTGTGTACGACTTTGGCAGCGTGATATATGGTGTTGTTCACGTACGTGCGTTATCACGACTGAACTTGTGAACTGCTTTCACATAGCTTGGCATACTAGTTGCCCCCTTCATGGCTTGTAATTCTTTCCCCGGTCATCCCAGCTAGCGCTGTCAGCATGGGAACTTCAAGTTACCCATGAAATGGATCTGAATGTACACCCCGTACGTAGACGAGAGTGTTACATGATACCTACGAGTGTATACACGGCTTTCCTTCGGCGCCGAGCTTGTCCCATGCTTCCAAGCCTAAGCCAACTTGAGAGACTCGGCGGGAATGACGATGCGCAGCTAAGAACTAGTGCATCGCCTCGGCCTGCCTCGTCGTAGCCAGTGTATCTCCGAGAGTTGACTCGGTCTGGTCTGCCAATGCTCGTAGCGTAGTTGTTGGGTGTTGTACCCGTCCAAAGCGCGGTTCTTGTACACTCGAAAGTGCCACCGACGGCGTGTTGAATGGCAGATGGCAGACGAACGTGTGTTGGTCTTATCTTATCAAACGCCGGCATGTTCCGGCACCGCTATTGGCTGGGAAGGAGAGTCTTGGGAGGGGCTGGGCCGGGCGGGCGATCAGATCTGGGCGATAGCCTCGTGTGGTGGCTCCTCAAGGAACCATGACGCGCAGGTACACTTCCCCTCTTCCGCCCCGCCCATTCTTCTCCTCTCTCCTTCTTTACCTCCATCCCTCTCCTTTCCCCACACTTGTCTAGTCGTGCAGAAAACTCTACAGTGCATGGCTGGTGGAACAATAGGACCCCTCCTCCAGACTACTTTCGAAGTGAGTATGCCTGAGCGGCTTTCGTTTGGCTTACGGCAGAGGCAGAGCTCTGACCTATTGTTTTTCTCTTCCAGTCTATCCTCGAAGTCTTCATTGTATGCTTTGCAGGTTACATCCTTGCACGCAAAGGCATTTTAGATAGGAACACGCAAAAGGTACGTTCGACCTAGTCTCTGTGCGGCGTGAAGCCTTGGTGGAGTAGGATGGGGTCGATGATCTCAACTCGAGGAGGGCGAGGTGGCGAAATATCCTCGCTCGTTTCGACTTGCAAAATGAGGCTGTTTGGTTGGCAGCACACATGTGTCTATGCGTCCTCCCACCGCGCGCTGCGGTAGTCGTGCATAAGTTGAGGACCAGGATAAGGAGTCTCCGTATGTTCATTAACGACCACACCGCACACGGTAAGCCCGCTGGGCACTGATATGTCCCTCTTTCTGCTCGCATGAATTGCGATCTCCCGATATCATCCTGAACATTCTCAGCGACCTATGTCTTACGCCTCCTCGCTTGCAGAAACTCAACCGACTCAATGTCTCCATATTCACTCCATCACTCCTCTTCTCCAAGGTCGCTTTCTTCCTCTCGCCAGGTGCGTTCGTCCTTAACCTTGGTATACATCGGTCCTACTGACGCCGCTGTTTAGCCAAGCTACGAGAGCTATGGGTCATCCCCATCGTCTTCGTGCTCACTACGGTGGTGTCCATGCTCGTTGCCTATATCCTGGGAACGATAATGCGTCTCAAGAAGTCACAGAGAGCTTTCGCTATCGCCGCGTCCATGTTCATGAACTCCAATTCGCTGCCAATCGCCCTGATGCAGAGTCTCGTTGTCACTGTTCCCGGACTCAAGTGGGGAGACGATGACAACAAGAACGCAATGGTCGGACGAGCCTTGACATACCTCGTCCTCTACTCGACACTGGGCATGGTGGTATGTCGTTTATGCAAGTTGTTGCGTATTAGTTTTCACACATTCTGTAGGTTCGCTGGAGTTACGGCGTGCGTTTGCTATCTCAAGCCGACCCAGAACCCGTGCAGACGGAGGCCGAGGATGGCGACGCTAGTCCATTGATGTCACCTCAGGAAGTGCCATTCCCCCCTTCCTCTACCGAAGAGCGAGTGCTTCGCCATCAAGCGTCTACTCCCTCGATTGCTTCGAACGATTCGGCAGGAACTGTAGCTCAGGCGAACCCCAGTCTCGTCGTTGAGCAGGACGGACGCAAGTTCTTCTACTCTTTCCCGAATACCCCGAGCAATCGATCGACTGCTCTCCCTCAACCTTCGACATCGGGTACGACTACGGAACACGAGGAGGACGACGACGACATGGATGATGATCTAGCACCTGGTCGTCGCGTGCGCACTGCTCCCACATCCACACGGTGGCAATCGCGCGTCCGCCGTACCAAGCGGAAGTTCCACAAGGCGTGGAAGATGTTCCGGGAGTTTATGACTGCTCCACTTTGGGCAGCCCTCCTGTCGCTTGTCGTCGCGTGCATACAGCCTCTTCAGCATGCGCTCGACCAACACCTCCCACCTGTCAAGGGTGCAATCGCATCAGCCGGAAACTGTTCCATCCCGATCACGCTCATCGTCCTCGGCGCGTACTTTTACACTCCTCCCGATCCTGAAGAGGAACGTCAGCGCGCAGGCAGGCACAGGGAAGAACGGCTTCCGGAGCACGTCGGTCAGGACGAGCGAAGCGCATCGCGGACGTCTCTGTTGTTGGAGAGCGTGCGGGATATGTTCTCGATGAAGTCGGCGAAGGGAAAGAAGGCGCTGAACGCGTCTGCGTCCAAGAAGGCAAGACCGGGAGAGACGCGGACGGTGTGGGTAGCGATCTTGTCGAGGATGATCATCACGCCGCTCCTTTTGCTTCCGCTTATGGTGCTGTCGACCAAGTTCGACCTACAGAGGGTCTTTGACGAGTACGCATCCTTGCTGTGTTCATAAGGGTATTTACTGACTATCGCGATTACATTTATAGCCCCGTCTTCGTCGTGTCGAACGTGCTCCTCATTGCGTCACCCCCTGCGCTTACGCTGGCACAGATCACACAGGCCGCGTCTGGAGATGCGTTCGAGCGACTCATCAGCAAGACCATCTTCTGGTCGTATTGTGTTGTCACGCCTCCTTCGACTATCATCTTCGTCGTTATTGGGCTTGTGCTGTCGAAGCTTTGATTGCCGTCACTTTGTTGTAACTCTTGAATTCTGATCCACATACCGCCTCACGAACGTGCATGGTATCGAGCTGCGTGGTAGATGTATTGTACAGTCATCGGACGTTCTTGTAATAGCCTGAGCATCGTCGCATTATACCAGTACCAGCATGTTTTCCGCTTATACACTGTACATCTTTCGCGATTCACGTATCCTTCCACATGCCGTGCAATCGCCATGAGTAGACAGGGTTTGCCATATCTTCGCAATATGGATGGCGTGATATACACACACATATCCTCGTATGATCTGGATGATCGCAATGCTGACAGCTGCGTAATCAGCATCTCTAGCATCTATCTCCTTTCCTCAATCCACAGAACGCTGTCTGACACAGCACCGAAACAGCAGTGCTTGCCACTTGGTCATCCAGATATCCAAGTCGACTCCAGCGCCAGTTTAGCCGAGGAGAGGACGCGTACGCGTTACGAGCACAGCCACAAGGTACACCAGAACCGCCTTCCATATACGGATTGAGCTCGAGAGTTCGAGAAAGTTCGGCGGCGTCCGAGAACATACGCCACTCTGCCTGAGCCTCCGAGACGCGTCGAGCTGCGGCCAGATGGGCTGTGTCATACTTGCCTGGGGGTGCAATGCAGGAGGGCCACGTCGGTGGACACGACGGCTTTGCGCTACGTCCCGAGTCTGCGCCGGGGTGTACTTATAAAGCATCGGGGGCGCAGTGGTTGTCTTCATCCCGCCCCCTCTTGAGTCAAGTTCACTGATCTGCTCTCGAGCTTTGGGAAACCACCCACCGCACAACACACCAACCCAAGTTCACCATGTCGAGCCCAATCGCCATCCCCGCCTCCTCCAACCGCGACGCGGCCCGCGAGCGCGCGCACTCGCCGATCTCGCGCTCCCTCCACGGCGACTCGAATGGGTTGTACGTACCTGTGCACCGACGGAACGCGTCGACAGCCTCCGCTCCGTCCTCCTTCCACGGCCGCGATCGCGCGAATATGACCACGAGCCTCTCCCCGAAGACGCGATCCGCGCGTCTCCCTCGCTCCCCCGTGACCCGTCCGCGCTCCGCATCCCTCGCACCCGCGACCGACCACCACCATGGTATGTCCGCATCTCCTTTTTCCTCGGCCTCGAGAACAACGGCTGATGGAGTACGCACTTCTGCAGAGTCTTCGCATATACCCCTCGCCGCCACCCGCTCGGCGCGTATACCCCCCGCGAAGACGACGATACCCAACACCTATACCATCCCCGAGCTCCTCGCGCTCTCCCTCGCGTCTTCGCTCTCGTCGGCGCTCTCGCCCGCCCAGCAGGCCGCCGTCGAAGCGCACATCCCGCTCATGACCCGCCGTCCCTCCCGCCGCTCCTCCACTCCATCGACTCCCTCCATCACCGCCCACCAGACGCCGAATCCGACAGAGTCGAAGCCTCTAGAAGGCCCAGCACCAACGAAGGCCCCAAAGGCAGACGCACCCTCGTTGACACGCCGCCGCCGCACGGGTCGGAAGGGCCCGAACTCGAAGGGCCGCGTTTTCCCCGCGGTGAGCGCCGACGTCGACAACCGCCGTCGGCGCACCGTGCCAGGGCACGCGAGCTGGGGATGGGTCGCTGCGTCGGCGCCGTTGGGCGCGAGTGACAGTTGGAGGGCGCATGGGCCGGCGCATGTCCAGGTTCAGGTGCAGACTGTCGCCGCGTGAGCGGGGAGGGTGAAGGATTTCGATGAGCAGTGCATACGTCTGAGGCTGGACAATTGATGCATGGAAGCTGGATGATGTGTGTGGCAGGAAGGACTTTTGGAGGACGAGTGTAGTGTATGTACGATGGTACCGGTAATAATAGGATGTCTTCGCATGCTCACCCGCAGCGTGTATGTGGTCTAATCTCCGCTGCGCCGCACATGCGGCGACGGAGCGGCGACGCGAAGTCTCAGCGAGCTGCGGAATTCACAGGGCTTCCATGAACGACGTGTTTTGAGTGGCATCGGACGATAGACGTTGTTGGTCAGGACGGCGACGACGCCGCACAGCTGCGCGCCGACATCACACTCTGTGCGGATGTCGGCGTGGTGTCAGTGCAGCCAATCGCCGCAATCGGCGAAGTCTGCGTGCAAGTTACGCATGTTTGACAGAATGAAGAATGCCTGCGTGATGCAGCATGGATCACAGAAGCAGCATGTGCGAGACATCCCGTGGCGGCGACCCACAGAAGCCATGAACGTTGACATTTCCGACGACATCGATGCTTCTCCTGGTCGACGAATGGCCACAGATGACAGTTTTGTGCTCGTTGCGCCGATGAAATCACCGCGTACAGACACGGTCGCGGCTCACGAGCTACGCCTCGTGTGCTAAGAGCCTGACGGAGGTACTAGTAAACTGGCAGATGCCGCAGCGAGAACGTACCGCCATGCTTGTTCTCGTCCACAAAAGACGCAGGACGACTTCTGCCATGCGTGGAAGAGAAGTACCACCTCGTGTTGGGAGTAAGCAGCCTAAGGGACGTCGTCACGAACAGCATATGTGCCGCATCGCAGGACCACCACCAAAGAATCAGTATTCGAGCCAGTCGGCCTGTTGTATGCGAACAATGAAGGTGTCGTTCAGAGGGCAGCATGATCATGGAGGGAGCAAGCAAGCCATGCCTTTTGCAAGCTTGGTGCGACTGCGAACGGACCGGCTTCCCGGGTGGCCCCGAGACAGACATGCGCGTCTACAACTCGTCTCCAAAACTATCACACTCATGCTCAGGCTACTGGCGGTATGGGTCTACTTCAACGATGCTCATCCAAAGCCTGATTAACGCATATACAGAGCAGGAGGAGCTTTGCGGTGGCAGCAGCAGCTGTTGGCGTGCATGAGGCACGCGAAAAGGTACGTCTGCAGGCATCCTCAGCTTGTCCCGTCACCCGTACAAACCTCCCTTGGTGCACCAGCTACCCATCTACCCCGCCCCGGAACCAGAGGTCCTCCTCGTAGAGACTACGTCGGAGCTGGAGAAGCAGATCAGTATTGCTCGTCGAGCAGCGACGAGCACATACCTGGACGCACATGCTAGAGTGCAGGCAGTAGTCTCGCGGTGGATAGGTGTTGAGCAGTCCGTAGAAAGTACGTGCTATTCTCGTTTTGCGACCTGCGCACTGCTAACTAGCATCGACATACCGCGCAGATAGAGTCAAGTCGCTCATCGCACCCGACGAACCCCTCACGCCTGGCATCCTCTACGTCGGCGTGGCGACCCTCACCGGCTCCGTATTGGCGCGGAACCGTCTCTTCTTGCGGCTAGCCCTTCCTCCGACCCTCTTCTTCCTCTCCCTCAACCACTTCCTCCCGAAGACCTCGCACAATGTCTCGACTTACCTCGGCTCGCTCGAGGAGACGTACTTCCCCACCCTCGCAGACAAGCACGAGATCGCGAAACAGCACAGTGCGATGACCTGGGAGCGGGTCAAGGACGCGACTCAGAACGGACGCGAGACGCTTTCAAACGGAGTTGTGAGCGTGATTGGGAAGGTTGAGGAGGCCACCGGACTCAAGCTGCGGGAGACGTTGGGCTGGAAGGAGCGTGCGCAAGTCAAGGTGCAAGAGGTTGCGAGGACTGCAGAGCGGTCTGTTGAGACTGCGAAAGTCGCGGTCGAGGAAAAGGTACAGGAAACGAAGGAGGCCGTCGAGAATAGAGTTGAGGAGACAAAACGATTGGTATAAGTCGATCTCGGTACGCCTGAGTTCATATCACAATGCCTGTCGAATGTCGCTCGCGTCACCCTACGCCGTGTCAAATTGCGAGATGTTTCTTTCCACCAAGTTTATATATGCATGACCATTGAAGCGTTCCCGCTGAACATAGGACCTGTCGCAGGCTGCTCGGTGGACAGCTGATACCTCTCTCAGGTGGTCTGGCCGGACTCGTTGCGACGGGGTTTTAGTGAATGAGTGAGCTACACTTAAAAGTCTCGATGTAATCAAATTGGTCTTCCTACTAAATGCGTTCATTGGCATTGTGCCCCAAAGCTCGCGCCAGCTACTTACTCTGCTCTCTTACCATGACCTCAAATTACAGCTAATAGCATAGGGCTGAAAGCGCGCCTATGTGAGACCGTGTCTCACGACGGGCAATGGCCAAAGCCGCCCTCCTGAACAGGCCGGGGAAATTGCCGGAATTGGTCTCCTATTCTGGTCCAGAATATCTTCGGAGATCGTGCCGGAATCTGGATAAGGTGAATAAGTAGCCAATACTAATGTCCCTTTCGGAGTTTCAACTTGTTGTATTCGGCGCTCTAGTGATTTCACCAAAGTATTCTGGCCCGGAACAGGAGACCAATTCCGTCCATTATTCCCGGCCTGTTCTGGGGGGTGGCATACGCCGTTGCCCGTCGTGTTACCGCCGATGTCAAAACGTTAGACCTGCCAAGATGGAACAGCGGACCCGAGACCTGCCAAGATGGAACAATGCGACGTCGGCAAAGCCTTGAGAACGCGCCGCCCGACTCATGCGCTGTGTGTGTAAAAAATTGATAATACCAAAGAGGGCGTTGTGTAGACTTTATGTGGCACATAAAGCGTTGACCAAGATGGGAAACGCTATACGGCTTCCATACAAGGTAACTCATTCATTTGGTGTTCTCGGTGTTTGCGCACTGTTTCCCTCTGCAGGGCCGGGGCCTCTTCGCGTAACCTCGCACCGTGTCTGCCGCCATGCGTTCACCTTGATTATGACGATCTTCATATAAGACGACTCGCCTAGGCGTATCACCAGAACATTCCCACCTCCACGCACTCAGTCGTTACAGGCCGCCACTGAGGGTCTTGAACTACCCCTGATAATGCCTCCTCCTATATCAGAAGCCGGATTCGACGCTATAGATCAAGATCATAATCGGTCCGGACCAGCCGTCTCTCCTACTGCACACGGCGGCATACCATTGTTAGCTACTGATGCTGTCCCTCCTACCATCTCTTCCCATCAAGGGGCGCTCTATGTCGCCATTCCTGTTTCCCAACTGTTACACACCCATAATCAACACTATGTCTATGTTCCCGTAGTTAACATATCCAGAGCATATGGTGCGTTTGCATGCATTCGATACTAGTGCACTGGCTGCTTGCAATATGCTGATGGGTTTGGCAGGAGAAGCATCTACTGCTAGTGTGCAAGCGGATGTAGCAAGGCACAATGCCTACCACCAAGAAATTCAGCAGGGCAGCACGAACAAGAAACGTCCTCGGGCTCCCCAACCAAGTGTCCCTGTGAGTCAGAGTATATCATATTTAGTCCTCAGTCAGTGGTACGGTTTGCAATCCACCTCATGTAACTGATGGTGCAATGTGCGACATAGTGTGTGAACTGTAGGAAAGCCAAGAAGGGGTGTAGCATTGGTAGACCTTGCGAGAGATGCATCCGATTCGGTCTTGAGGATACCTGCAAGGATGTCTCGACTCACCGGAAACGTGCTCAGTACAATCTCACTCCGGAACAATGCCAAGGTCTGTTGTTTTATGTCTGGGTGCCGAATACCCGTCAATACTCCTGCCTCCACAGAGCCTGAGGTAGATGCCCTGTCATACAGCCTGATTGACAGTTTCCCGCCGGCCACCGCCGCTGGCAGCATGTCACAGCCATTCTTTCAAACGCCCGAGTGCTTGGGCAGCACTGTTGTTGCTTCGCCTGGGGTAGGCATCGGCGTTCATACATACTCTAGTGAGCCGTTCAACTCCGACGGCTCGGGATACTATCCCATGGGGGACGTCACTTTCGCGCTGCAAGACCAAAGTGATAATGGGACTTCTGTGCCCGTTGTCCCGGGATCCTTCTAGAAACGCACACAAATCACCATTGTGAACGAAGGCATGTACACATATAATATGTTACTGTCTTCGATTGACTCACCGGCTTTCACTTATGCTATAGGAATCACAAAACATCTCGCATTCTAAGTCAATGACTCCGAATGAGCTCTCATGATGCTCTCGTGTCTATTCTGCTGCTGTCACATACGCCGTGAAGTTCGCTCTACCTCTATCCCCATGCATTGAATAGATGTCTGCGTCTTGTGGTACATGCACTGCGGCCATGTCCTCGTTGACGTCTTCCAAGCTGTTTTGAAAATTGTACATAGTCAGTGGCACGACTCAGAGAAACCTAGTGAGGTAGTCCATGCAGTGGTCAAGGAGTCACACCTACGACTCGTCGGGTCCACGGAGCATTACGCCATCCCCGCCTACATTTTTGAGCAAGGTCAGTGTATGGTCATGTTCGGTAACATGAATGTGACACTCACCATGCCCCTCGAATATGTAAACAAACAAAGTCTAACAAATGCGGGTGTCATTCACTTGGCGAAGACAGAGGCACCTACGAAGGCTCCTTACAATCGCCCAACGGTCAAAAACCCCGTGAGTATGCGTAACTCGTGTGACAACGACACACGTTCACCCCCGCTTGAATAGTGCACCAACTGTCGCATGGCCAAAAAGCGGTGCAGCTTCTGGCAACCATGCGACCGGTGCTTTGAACGCAACCTCGAGTGCATCAAGGATGCCTCCGTCGTCAAAGACAAGCACAAAGGACCTCACGGTAAGAATGCCTCTGCCGCGGCTGTGCAGGCGGACGAGCCAGTTGGGATGGCCATGTCTTCGGACGATGGTGCGTTGAGACGTTGCACTTACAGTCTGTTCCATGCATGACGACTATCGTACAACAGTCCTCCTCCCCGGCGGCACCCACTGCAGCGACAAACGACTCGGCGAGACGGGCACTTCGCATCGGCGACGCACCAATTGGGTCCAGTTCCCGTCGCCGGGACGAGCGGTGCGGTCCAGACTACTGCTGTCATCGACGTCGACAATGAGTTGTACCAGGATTACCAGGATTATTTGACGGGGGCGAACGTACTTGGGGGTTACTCCTGGGAGAACATGTTTGCGGGAATTCGCACAGGGGCCGAGGAAACTCCCGCTATGGTGCCCTCGTTTACCAGACACTGAGCTATTCAGCTCCCAATACCAGTACGTCAATATATGAGTCGTGAACCATAGACACTTCTGACGCACCTCCTCAATCGGCAGTCCAGCTGCGCCTTCGTCGTCATCCCGCTCTCTCGCAATGTGTTATCTGAATGCTGTCTTGTCGCTTCCGTATTGCTTTACTGGCTTCCAATTGTAATATGATCTCCGCTCCGAGAGCGTGCTGTATATTGGCTTGTTCTTCCCCGCGCTAGCTGACCTGTACAAGTTCCAAGGTGAATATATAAAGGTGGCAATAACTGGTCTCGTACCCCGACGTACGAGACCAGGCAATAACATACGAGAAGGATATCGGTATAACACGTCTGGGCCCTGCGGCTCTTCAACAAGTCAAAGGTAGGTGAAGTTGAAGGCCGAGAGGGCAGCAAGCAACGAGACACGGCGATGCAACGCTTTGCTGGCGGCGATAGATGTGGAACATGATAGAAGCTCAGAGCTGTCAGATAGATCGAGATAGCGCTCATCGCAAAGCGGGAGAAGGTGACGTGCGCGCTTCGCCCTTTTTGTTACGACCGCCAGACCCGGATACTTGTCAACGTCTGAGCTTTGCCCTGTACGCTTTGCCCGTCCTCGACGGCTGGGCCCATGCAACCCAGCATAATAACACGTCGAATGATGACTCGAGCAGCCCCGTCTTTGACCTTCGCCTTCAGTTTCCTCCACCGCCACAAACTTCTGTTACACAGATGCAATCCTCCGCGAACTTGACTCACTTCTCTGCCTCGGGCGGCGGCACGCAGCCGTCAGATACTCTCGACCACGACCCTCAAGCGTTGCAGATGCACAGAGATATGCCTGCTGAATGGTCTGGAGACGACATGAACACCACCATCTCGTCCGCCGGAATGCTCTCGACGCAGCAGCCAGAATGCGACTGGCAGGAGCCTCTGAACAACCGGTGAGCCTCCTCTCTTGTCTACATCGTCGTTGTTGTCCTGGGCTAACGTTGTCGCTCGACGCACCCAGTCTCTCCGAGCTCGACATCGCGGAGAGGAACACAGCGACAGCCCAAGCCGGAGACGTAATTGCCGCTGCCTCGTCGTCCACGCAATCCCAGCCCAGCACCGAAAGTGCCGAGGAGAGAGACGCCTATTGGTTCGCTACGATGCGCGCTGCGTTTGCGAAGATGAATAGCAAACCACGAGGCTGGCAGTGCCCCTACTGTGAACCTGTGCAGAGATTCGGCTGGCAGTCAGCTCTGTATCGTCATATATACAACAAACATCACCGGCCGCCTAACCCACCGAGACGTAGACAGGCCGCGGCGTAGTCGTTTCGTCATGCGATCACAGGCATGGAAGAATCCAAGGGGGCTTGGGATGTTGGAAGCGAGCGTGTCCATCGCCCTGTATCTGGGATGTGTTGTCAATGAAGAATTAGTGCGCAAAGACTGTGTCATGGTCCCTCGCATCGCAAGAAGGAAGTCATACCTTATAGCCCATGATGCATAGGGGAGTATGACGGGAACTGTACTTAAACAGATGTGAGTACGGACCGTGACCTGGCCACACAGCTTGAGCTGACAAAGTCCAGTCCGGTGTGCAATTACCAAGTAGTCGTTGCGAGGTATTCAATCCTGTGCCATATACGTCTACTGGAATGGGAAATAATGATACCATGGAATTAACACGCCAAGACCCGTACACCTTCAGTCAATGAGGTATTTGCGCTTGAAGAACGCGCGCAAGTGGAAGATCTGCCAAACCCCCAGCCCAATGAGTGAAGCAATCGTGAACCACGCAAAGTTTTGCACTCGTTTGTTGGTCGACACTGCCAACGCGCCTTAGCTGGCTGAAAATTCGAGGAGCCCGCAAAGGAACGTACTGTTTGTCAACTGGAATCGCTCTTCGCGGGCTTTCAGGTAGTCCATCTCGTCTACGATCTCCTTGACAATCCCTTCTAGTTTCCGCATCTCTGTCTCCAGTCCGGAGAGAGACTCTTGGTTTGCGATGGCACTAGGGAAACCGAGTGTCAGGACTCAAGGGTGAACAAAACGGACGCAAGAACGTACTTGTAGTCCACAGCGTCGGCACCAATATCGACGTCGAGGTCAATGACCCGCGAACGCGTCTTGCCATCGTTCACCCCTTCCCAGCCACTTGAGCGATTCCCGCACGAGTAACATCAGAGGGACAAGGCGACACTCACCAGCCTCGAGATGATTCCGGAAGCACACCCCGATGTCCTCCTCAGCATGAGCGGTAATAGCGAACCGCTTCTCTCCATTGATATCCTTCTTGCTCAAGTACACGTTCTTGTGTTCGCTCGAGTCAATGACTTCGATGTCGAGCCGCTGGCCCTCGCCAGGGCCGACGTTGGCGGTAATAATAACGAGCGCGCCTGGGTGCGCCGCGTTCCAGATGCACTTCGCTGGCGGGTAGCGGCTCGCGGGGATGTTGAACTTGATGGCGGATGCGGGTTGCGCGATGCAGACTAGGAGAGCTACGAGCAGGAGTGGGAGAGCCCGGAGGCCCGTAGAAGTAGTTGACACCATTTAGAAAGGAGTAGGAAGGAGCAAGTAAGAATGCCAGTATCGTAAGTAGCGGTCGTGGATGTCGTCGTCGCCCTCGACGTTGAGCAGAAGGCGGATGGTGAGCGTGAAGACGAGAACGGCGTGTGTGGGCGTCAAAGCCCTGCTGGCAGTCGCGGAAAGCTGTGATTCGACGACAATCCTTCTTTCTCATCACCATCGTCAATCCAGTCCTCCGCGCGGCGTGCTCAAGTGATTGGCCCGATACTCTCATGCAAGGCTGAAAGCGCGAGCCTCACGCGCTCACGTCTGGTAGCATGAATGATACGCCCACCGAATCAACTCAGCTCGAGCTCAGTACGTGACCCAGTCACTGTGTTGTGTTTGAGGAGGACATCCCGTACGTGAGTTAAATCAATCCGAACGGCCAGAGCAGACATTCGCACGCACTAATTCGGCGCACACAGGATACACAGGTGCATCTTTATTGGAGTTCGAACGCCTACTACTCATAACTCTCGAAACATAGTATCATGCTGCTATCGAAAGAAAGGCTGAAGTGGGTGAACATACGGTGCTCATCAGGCCTACTTACGCCCTGCCTCAAACATCAGGGCCAACGAGGGTCATCTTTGGCAACAGACCAAAGGCGGGGTGTGCCCTTGGATCCTCGAAGTACTTCGCCATGCGCCTTGCGTCTGTGCTTTGAGGACCGCGCACGGTGCAGTAAGCTTCCCGTGCCTTTTTGACCCATGCTTTTGCATTGCGCACGTCGGCGACGCCTGTACCGGGCAAGTCGATACCATGGATTGTGGAGGTGAGTTAATCATGACTATCATAGAAACGTGGGCGACATACTGATGCAGAACTGGAACGCGTCGTAATAGAAAGACGCAGTTTGGCTCGTGTCCCCGGAGCTCTCTTCCGCGAGCAGTTCCAATGCAAGCTTGACCTTCACGCACCGCCAAGTCAGCCATCAAGCGCACATGCCCGTCGGAGCGTGAAAAAGGTTTGGATACGCACTTTGCGGACCCCAACGCTGGGCTTGTTCCCGCATCCCGCTATCTCATCATACAGCCGCGCGATCGTCGTGCGTCGTTCGTCGCTGACGCGGAGCTCCTCGCCTTCCTTCGCGCACGCGTCGCAGCGGCACACAAAACGGAACGCTTTCTCCAGCTCTGCACGCCGATCCTGTCGGCATACGAGAGGGTCGGTGTAGCAGATGCACAGCTCCTCGCCCTCCGCGATGTTGCGCATGCTCCAGAAGGTGATCTGTCCGTGATCGGTGTCCCAGTAGTTGTTCAAGTTTGGCGTGCACGACGAGTTGATGCGTGAGCCGAGGGGAAATATGGCGGCGGTCTCTGCGTTCACTCCTCTGCTCCGCATATGGTCTCCACATGGGAGGCAGTTCGTCTTGAACACTCCAAGAGGAGGAGGCAGGGCGCCCCTCCAGGCGTTCGCGAGGCTGAAGAAAGTCCGCTGGTCCGCGTCGGAGAGCATAGAGAGAGCGGCGAGGATGGTAGTATTGGACACGGGCTGATGCTGGATAAAGAGAGGCGACTCCTCGAGGACGAGTTCTCCTTTGGGTATGGGACGCGTTGCGACGAGACCTTTGCCCTTCCCGGGGACGTCTCGCATAGCAAAAGGTGCTACATGCACTGCGTCAACATACGCCTCAGCGGTGAGCAAATCCTCCGCATACCGTCTTTCATGCTTGTGGATGTGCGATACGATGCGACGCAGTAGCGATGTCGAGGCCCTACCCTAGCACCACTGTGCTGCGGTAGGACTATTCACGGCAGCGATCGATATGTATACTATGCTACTGTGCCGGGCCGGCTACATGTATTGAACGTTCAAACTCTCTCGGGTTCGGACCGACGAGTGCCTAGATCTCAGCGGTCGGGCCCACTGAGCTTGATGCTCGATCCGGTTCCAAATGCATGGAACGACTGTGGGTCATCTACAAGTGCTCGAGCACCTCTCGCAGCCGTACTATCGGGGCCGTAGAATGCTGAGTGGCATTCGTGGAGCTTCTCAGCCCACAGCTTTGCGCTCTCCGTGTCGGAGACCACTGGTGGCGGTGAGAACGGAGTGAACTCCTGCTCCGAGATGGCGAATGTTTGTATCACTCACCAGCACAGAGTAGGAAGCCGTCCGCGTAGAACGAGTCTGCGGCGACTTCTAACAGGCGCTCTCTCTTCAGCAATTGTAAGGCAAATTTGACCTGCCGAGGTTGAGATCATGGTCAGCCAATGACTCCTTCGACGATACAAGACACCACAGCACGAAAGGACGTGTCCGCGCGTACCTTGCGGAGCCCAAGAACTGGTACGTCCGTATGCTCCGAAATCTCGAAGAAGAGTCGCCCTAGCTCCTTTCGTCGTCTGTCACTCAAACGCACGTCCTCTCCCGTCCGCGAGCACGCGTTACACACGCATTCGAAGTTCTGAGTCGCTTTGATCTCCGCGCGCCTCTCGTCTCGTGGTGCGAAGAGATCCGTGCACGCGATGGTGAGCTCCTCTCCAGGTATGATCTCCCGCATCGCCCGAAACTCCATGCGTCGCACTTCGTGGTTCCAGTACTGAAACACGTTCGGCTCGCAGGAGTGGTTGAACAGAGATGCGGTCAGGAAGAGGCCTGCGACTATCGATCCTTCGCCTGTGTCGACTGCGTCTTCGGATCCGGAGCCCCAGCAGGGTTTCGCGTTCGTCATCCAGATGCCCAGGGGAGACGTGGAGTCGGGGAAGGCGTTGAAAATAGAGAAGTACGCTCTCTGATCGTCCCGTGAAAGCTGTGACAAGGTCGCAATGATGGTCTCTGTGGAGCATCCGGGTTTCTCCGTGAAGAGAGGGGACTCTACAAGCACCAATTCACCACGTTGTATATGGTGGGTGGCAACGAGACCTCTTCCTTTACCCGGTACGTTCTCTATAGTGTATACTGACGTATCCCGATGTGATTGAGTCAGTCTGTGATGATACTGCTTTGCTGACATACTTGGACATGGCAGGCGAATCTGCGGACTGTAGATGGTCGTGCACTGTGCTGTGGTATAAATCACCCCGGCTCGATCAAGAGCCTTTGCCAATCGTGTATTGGTGTATCGAAGAAAAGCGATGCTTTGTGCGCGCCACGGTCAAAATGCAAAATGACTCCTGTGTCTCATAAAGGTACGTTGTCGGAGAGAAGTACATACTCCGACTATCGATATACAAGTCACACGGCTGAGTCCTGCACTACAGTTAGATGAGGCACATAGATGAATAACGAACACGAGCATACGAGAGCGCCCGAGTGCGCAATCTCCAGGACGTACGCGCCACTGCCTGACCCTCAGAGGGCGCATGGGCCCGGCGCAGTTGTCGCCACATAATGCATGAGCGGGGTGCGATGTGCGGGGTGCGAGCAAAGATGGCCGGGGATGCACAGGTCACATATAGACATGTACAGCATGGATTGATACGTATGAGGATGGTTTAGTGGTGCATGGAAGATGGAGGATGTGTAGCAGGAAGGGCTGATGAAAGACAACATGCTCACGTCGTTCACGGTGTGGAGGTGGTCTGATCCCGCTACACTAATATGTTGTGAAGAGGCGGTAGTGAATAGGCTCGGCGAAATTGACCAGAGAAACAGAGCGTCATATGAACAACTGATCAGGAAGTAGAAAATCAGGACGGAGCGAGCGAAGTACAGGACCATGGGACAATGCACTAGGGGAGGGGCTGCGAAGGTGTGCCTAAGATCACAGAGTTAGTTGTCCACGGACTTCAAGACATACACGGCAAGTCAGGACGCAATCCGCGCCCCTGCTGCATGCATTGATCGATTACCTACGTAAGTGACGAGGGTGGCTCTGGCGTTTGGATGGTGCGAAGTCTCGCTGGAGCGGCGCTGGGTGTGTGGTTACTTGGGCGGTACCCCAACGTACGCGTGATTCGCGTCCAATATCGAGCGATTTCCTCCTGAATAACTGATAATACGAAGATAGAAAAACCGAATGACTAAGGTTAAAGATAGTCGGAAGAGACCGACTTCAAAAGCTTCAGATCCACCAGGGTTCCGAGTAGGTCTGGAGAGGATCGCAGCTTGCATTCTCAAAGTCTTTAATTCAAGATGTCCGACCCGGGTGTTCAAAATGGGCGGAGGCGTAGTGCAAGCATGGCGCTGGAAAGATCAGAGAGCAAGTGGTTTGAAGACAGACGCGCGAGCTAGCTTCGGCGGGCGCGGTGCAATCCAACGGCGGGGCACTGGAGCTACTTCACGCGCTCAAGCCAGTCCATATCCCTGCACTGCTCACTCGAAGATGCGACACAGCAACGTCTTCGACGCGCGCATTATGCTGGCACGATACCTCGTAAGGGTAAGGACAGCAGGTATACCGTGGGACTTCATCTCCTCTAGATCTCAAGACCCAACGCCGCCCGCCTTCCACTCTCCACGCAGTCGCCCAAACTCACGCCTCCGACACCCGCCCCGATGACGGTAGCCCGCGGGCCCCACTGTTCCCGCACGGCTGCCTTCAGCTCTCCCATGCGTGCAACGTGCCCCACGGTCGGCGTCGGGATGCAGTCCGCGTGCTCCCTCACGCGCACGGCACAAGGTTCAGGGAGCGGCTCGGTTCGGCCCAAGTGTTGCCTGAGGGTGTCCAGGAGAGTAGGTAGGAACTCCGCTGAAGACGACGGAGGAGAGGGCGTTCCGTACGGGCCTCCAAGCATAACTGTGAGCTTGGTGAAGTGGGGCGCGGAGCCTGGGCCAGAGTGCTGGTGATCCTGTGCTGAGAGGGCGCAGGAGTCGAAGACAGTGCCGAGCATTCCTAGGGACGAAGTCGGGTACGCATCGGATGGGCGCGGAATGAGGTAGCCGAAGCCTTCTGGGTGGATAGGAGTAGCGGAGGGCGGAAAGACGAGGTTGACGACGGTGACGGAGGAGGACGGATTGGCGAGCAAGTGGGGAAGTAGCGGGAGCGCAGACGTGTCTGTCTGATTTTTGCTCGAGTTGGCGAGTATGCTGTGCAGTCGCGGAAGGGGGATCGCGATGATAAGGTGTGAAGACGAAAGGCGCTTCCCAGACTCCGTCGTCACCTATATGCGGGCGGGGCGAGATGTGTCAGAGGCAAGCCCGGGGTACAAGCCGTGTTCACGGACCTCGTATGTGTCATCTCTTCGCAGTAGCTCAGCAGCATTTTCGCCTTTCATGACGGTCACGTTCTCCTGCGCTTCCAGTCGGCTTGCCATCGCGTCTGTGAGCATCTGCATCCCGTCCTGGAACGAATACACGCTAACACCTTGCATGAGACGCGCCACCTCTCCCAGTTCGTACTCCTCGTGTTGCTTGATGGACTTGTCGGGCTTTTTGCGAAACACGCCCAGCATGTCGCGGAGGGCACCGCGTACTACACTCCCGTTCCCACTCTCTTCCAGGCGACAGACTGCCGGGAAGGCTGCGCGTATGCTCAGGAGGCGAGAGTCTGCTGCATATATCCCGTGGACAAGCGCGCTTCCAAACGTCCGGGCAAACTCTGGACCAAAGTGGCGGGTGAAGAAGCCGTCCACAGATTCATCTCCGACGGGAGAAGACGCATTTAGAACTTATGTGTCCAAGTCAGCACCGATGGTTGAGTTGAAAATAACTATCCGTACTCTTGCCATTCCGCCTGCGTGCATCGCGTATGACGGCGGGTAGAAGAAGCTTCGCCAGTGGGGAGCGCATCAACGAGAATATCGATGCAGGAATAGTCTGGAGTCCATCGGCACTTGGAAGGTGGAGGAAACGGTTTCGCGCAGCAGGAGCGTCCCGCAGAACGGTTTGAACTGAAGGTGTAAGGTTAAGAAGGTGGATCTGTTAATACTACTATTAGATACTGCATAGTATTCCTCTGGTCTTGCCGCATTCCGTTGCTAGACAACAACAACGTCCGCGCACCGTTGCCTTCCTCGCCTCATAGGCGGGTGCGAATGTAATCGACTACCATGCGACAAAGCCATGCCTCTATGCAGCTTACACTAATTGTGACTGACTTGTTGCAGCGGAATGCATGTGACAGACTGCATTTTGAGCACTTACCAATTCCATGATTGCCTTTGAGTTCGGACGCAAGGTCCTCGGCCCACTCTCGAGCAGTATGGCCGCCTGGTTGCCTGCATCATCCCGTGCATGTACACGCTCCGAGTGTACCCATCCACCTAGTCTTGGAGACTTGTCGACCAAGGTGATACGAGTGCCAGAGCGAGGCGGGAATCGTCGCGAAAGGTGGTATGCCGCCGACAGACCGGAGATGCCGCCGCCGACGACAGTGATCGCGCGCGAGGACATTCAAGCAGAATACCTTTGATGCACGATGAGCAGATGAGCAAAACAGACTGTGCGCAAGTTTGTACGTCGCTCTGTAGACGTCGTCGACGGCTTGTGAACGGTGAGAGAGAGCATCGTGTGCGTCGGTGGCTGAGAGCAAAGTCGTCCGGACTGGAGCGTCATCGAGGCCGTTCGCACCACGTGGTATATTCCCACACTCAGCCGGGAGCCGGGAGTTATTAATATTGAACGTCGCCTCCATCACTGCCACTGGCCAACCTGTAAGTACTGTAATACTCAGACAGCTATTCATGTATTGATGCCACTAGGCCAGGATAGGCATGCCGCCTCCCATCACAATTACGGTCTCAGTGGCCACAGCCTCCAAATCGTCCACGTTAGTCGTTTTGATGCATCATCCCAAACTAACGAGAACAGAACGCAAATCTTCCCCACCGTTGTCAGGCTCAAAGACGCGTCCGGGAGGAGGAGGATGAGGCGGGGACGACTGACCGTCCCACATATGTGGCCAGCATTCTCCGCGATGAACCACGGGCCGGCCCTTCTGTCAAACACCGCAGCCGGACCAAGCTGCGCCACGTTCTCATCCCTCTCCTAGTTCACTAGCGTTCACGCTCGAAGGCTCGTCTGCGTCGAAACGTTGAAACACGACTGCAACCAAAGACCGGTGGAGGCCATGTTCAGCACAGGTTCAAGGACATGCGGTCCGGAATAGGAGCCCAATCATTGCAGCCTCCAACGACTCCGGGGGGGGGGGCGCTGAGATCCAACAGATGATCGAGTGCCGGTGCCGCCTAGCCAGCCCGCTCACACCGGCCATAGTTCTCCTCTCCGACCTATAAACATCCCACCATGATGTGCGCTTCCACATCCTCCTCCTTTCCTCTCCCTCTCCCTTTCTCTTGGTCATCCGTCTGCTATTTGTTTCTTCGTCATGTTTCGCTACGCGTCCCTTCTCTCCCTCACTCTCGCCTCCGGCGCACTCGCCCAGACATACAGCGCAACTTACCTTCCATCAAATGTCCCCAAGCAGACCGAGAAGGGCCAGAGCGGCACCAACCAGTGCGGCACCAAGGCAAGCCAGGACTCCATGTGCCAGAACCTCTACAGTACGTTTCTACACTGGAACACCATACATGGCCTGATGATCCTTACGCCCACAGTCAACTCTATCGACGACTGGTGCCTGTTCGCGCCTCCCACTCCTGGTCCCGACTCCGTGATCGGTAACACCGAGCGGATCGAGGTCGCCTGGTGTATCAAGGACGGCTACGGAACGCGTCTTATTCCGGACGGCGCCATCACTGGCGCCCACTTTGTTCAAACCCCGGACTATGTCCAGATCACTGGTGTTGGTGACTTGACGAAGATGAACATCCCTGCAGGTGACGAGGGTGGTGAACTCGACCCGCATGGCGCTGATGGAAACGGTGAGTCCGCGTCAGGTTCGAACGGGCTATCTAGCCCGGATGACGGCTGTGCAGATAAGACACAAGGGCGGATGCAACGAGGGTTGACGAAGGGCGGGAGGATCTTCTGTGCTATCCGACCCACCCGTGGCTGTCATTGTGCCTCCGTCACTGACCCTCTAGGACGACGTTGCCAGCGCTGGTCCTGTCAGGGGTCGTCTCCTGAGCGGTATTATCTGACGTAACTCTCCCGCCCAGGCAACCCTATCGGTGGTCTCGTCTTCTCCAGTGCGTTCGGCGAGCTGCAGCAAATCCACGAATGGACAGTGAGTCTATATCAACATCTACCGCGCGCGGATCGTCCCGAGGCTGACGCGCGGGCACCCCTATCCTCAGAACTTCATGGCCGCGAACGAGTTCTGTATCCGTGCCTGCAAGGACGGTCCTAACGCGCCCGCGCTCTGCCAACACATCTACGACGTCATGGGCTGCGACTGGAACATGCCCGGAAACTACGAGGCCGGCTCGTTTGACTACTGCAAGGGTGACACTGGCGAGGTACGTCCTGCTGCAAACGCCTCTACACGCGCCTATGACTGATGTGCCATCCGTCTCGCACGTCCACAGCCAATGGGTGTCTACGGCACGTCCACCTTCCATCAGGGCCAGCCCAACACGCCCCCGCCCCACCCTGCCCCCTCCACGTCCGCCTGCACGACGATTTCGTCGCTCGGGAACGGCCTTATCGCCAGCGGTGGCGCTGGCTCTGCCTCCGGCTCGTCCGCCACTGCCTCTGCGACCGCCTCTGCGTCCACGACTGGCAAGGCTGGCAGCAATTCGACCCAGCGCCAGGGCACTGCGGTGAGTGACCTCGTCCTTGGGAGCGTGCGATTGTTAAGGTTGGCTGATGGGCTTCGTTCTTGCTTGTGGCGTTGTAGCCCCCCGCGCCGACGAGCCAGGGCACACGCGCAACGTCCAACACAGCTGCTCCGACGGGCAGCGGAACCGGCTCGGCGGACAACAACAATGGCGCTGCGGCGCTCCGCGGGTCCGGCGTTGGCATGATGGTCGCGGGCGTCCTTGGTGCCGTCCTTGTCGCATGAGCACGAGTAAGAGCCGACTGCTCCACGTACTCATTGGTTTCGTCTCATGATCTGTGACGTTGACATTGGGTGCTGCACGTTTGACACTGACTGTCACATACGCATACACACACGCTCCGCCTGCGCTCTCGCATTACGCATACAGCTGCTTTTTTCTCGGTTTTTTTGTTGAACTGGTTCTAAACGGACTTTCCCCTCTGACTCTTGATCCCCGACCACACACACACGTTCCGGAACACTCGCGTTCTCCACCGAACACGAACACCCATGACATGACTCACGAACACGCTACCCCCTCCGTGCTGCTGCTGTCTGGATTCGTCGCTGACCTTTAGCCATTAAAAGTGTTGTACCAGTGTTACCACCCCGCTGAACGTTCCCTCTCATGGATACTCGTACTGTCGTTCCCTCCCATCACTACCGTCGTTACAAGTCTCGGTGTTGTTTATATACTAGTGTCCTCTCAATACAACTCGTTAATACCCTGCACGACGCTCCGGATCGCGGCATGGATGTGACACTTGGACTGATACCATACGATCAGGTCTGAGCGCATGATGTGAGTACTGGCCACCTTCACGATTCGTACGCCTCAATATTGCCGTCCAAATCCTTGCACGTGCAGCAAATTCGAGCCCGGACGGCTAAGCTTGGGCATGGCCCTGAGAACGGCCTCGACTCGCCCCTCAAAGCTGACCGCCCATGGCACAAGCATCCACTCCACCGCGATAAAAAGCCGAGGACCTACGCGCTCATCTTCTCGCCACGCAGGAGATCGTTCCTGGTCGCGACATGGACCAGTATCAAGGTGCCTCTCTTCAACGAAGTCATGTGGGGGCCGGAGATGTTCGAAGCAGATGTCGTCCAACACGGACAGGTCCTCAAGCAAGCGTGGGGCCATGAGCTCCACCCGACGACGATGGTACACAGTAATGTATCCCAGATCCATGTCGCCCACCAGGTGGAGTCGGAGGAAGGGTGCGGCAGGGTGCGCGAGCACGGCGGGCAGGGTAGGGGTGATATCCGGGAACGTGGCGAACGTGCGCGGCGCCGCCATTTCGACCGCGCTCGAGTGGTGGCACTCAGAATCAACAAAGAGTACGTACGACTCGGAGTCAGGGGGCGAGTGCGCGGGAACCTAGTCATCACCATTGCTGCTAAAGGCTTCAACTGCCTTGGCACGATCACCTGTCTCGTCGAGGCTGACTTTCAGACATCGGATGTATCCCGCGAGGTCAGAATGGCTACTGAAGACTGTGAACGAAGCATAGAACCGTATGCCAGTCGGTGGTGACGAGATGGAGATATGAGAGAAGAGCAGCGGTCGAAAGACTGCACACCATTCCTGGCAAGAGAGCAATCAGCAAGCGCCGTCGTCCTCTGAACATCCAACTTGATGATCTCGCCGACGATGCAATGAACCACGTCAGCCGGTAGGTGGGGATACGAGGCCATGTCTTGACTTCCCGAGGGGTACTAGGACGGACTCCGAGTAGATATGGATGGAGTAGGGCCGACGACGACGTTCGGCGCTCAACTTGAACAATGCTCAACAATACTTCTATGTACTCACCAGTTAGCACAAATCGTTACTGGTTGCGATGTATACCTACTTCGCTGCTTGCAATCGGAAGTGTGAGCTGGCAAAGCAGACCGCGGTGCATCCCAGTCAATCGGGGCGTATGAACTAGGGCCGGCGGTAACTCACTACATACCCCCGGGTTCGCGTTTCTATCACACCATTCCCTTCTTGTTACCACTCATCCACTAATAGTCATTCGGCGTAGTACGTGCTCCTTCAAAAACAAAGTCACCTCCTTCCAAGTAAAATTTGACATGCAGGGGTTTACAATCTCGCCCTTGACTGTTCAACACTGCTAAAGTTGTCCGAATCATATCTAGTACAATCCCGGATTCCCTACCATCCGCGGACATCGTAGACCTCGTAGATGAACAGCCCCCACTGCTCGTCTTCCTGCGGAGAGCGAGTGATGAGAGCGAATGATGAGACGCTCCGATTCGCCGAATCTAAGGGTGTAACACGAGTACTGATATCCACGTGCATGTGTACGCCTCAAAATACTTCGATGCGTAGCAAGTCCGAGCCCGAACTGCCGAGCTTCGACATGGCTCTGAGAACGGGCTCGACTCGCCCCCTACGGCTATTCGCCCATGGCACAAGCATCTTGTCCACCGCGATAGAAAGCCGAGGACATGGGCGCTCGTCTTCTCGCGACGCAGAAGATCGTTCCGGGTCGCGACATGCACCGGTAACTTGTCTTTCGTCATCGAATCCAGGAGTGGGCCGGAGATGTTTGAAGCAGATATCGTCCAAGACGGACAGATCCTTGAGCAGATGTGGGGCCATGACGCAATGACGCCGACTCTCGCTCATGTATCCCAGAAACATGTCCTCCTCGAGGATGAGTGAGAGAGAGGGTGCGGCAGGGTGCGCGAGCACGGCGGTCACGGCAGGGGTGATATCCGGGAACGTGGCAAATGTGCGTGGCGCCGCCATTTCGACCGCGCTCATGTCGTGGCGCTCATAGTCATCAAAGAGTGTGTATCTATCCGAGTGAGTGGGCAAGTGCACGGGAACCTCAAGTGTGACGCGCTTCAGCTTCTTAAGGCCCATGAGTGCTTTCCCAACCGCATCCCAGAGAGTTTCACAAACTTCGGGGCTGTCTGTGGACAAGAAGCGCACGTTCAGTCGATGCGTCAGAGGTCTAGGAGAGCCAGTTACTCACCGGGAATGGTGTCCGATTGAGAGTGACGATCTGTTCGCAGCTTCAGCCTGAAAGACACAATGCCTGCTCCAGCCAGTGTCCGCAAAAATAGACACAGTGATTCGACGTTGATGGGCAGGCACGGGGGGGGTCTGATGAAGAGATACTGCAGGGCGCTGAAGTCGATAGGCTTGCATGCGTACTCGAAGTACCTGGAAGGTGCATTGCGCCAAAGCCGGGTCCTGGTATCTTCTGATTGTTGATCCACGGGATCCTCTATACCCACTCGGCTCGAAAAGTCAAAGTCCTCGAGGCACATACTCTTCAGGCGCGCTGATCGTAAGCCGGTCAGAAGGCAAGGGAGGGAGCAGTGATGGGCGTCGACTACGACGCAGACGAGTGGCAGAGCGGGCGGAGGATCCAGGACAGTGCCTTCCTCCCACCAGAGCGCAACTTCTTCTAGGCGTAGAGTACGCAATCCGGTGAAAAGCGGAAGCACCGACAGGAATGCGGGATAGTCCAATATGGCAGTTGGAAGGCCGTAGATAGGAGGGGCTCTCTGTCGCCTCCGACCATCGCCTTCGACACCGCCCACCGGCACCATGGATTGACATTGCACATGGGGTTCGTCATGCATGGAGTCTTTGCCTCTGGTCACGCTTAAGCACTGGATGTATCGCGCAAGCTCGGGGTGGCTGCGGGAAAAGTCGAAGAAAGCATAGAAGCCTATACCAGTCGGCGGCGACTTGACTGTGATTTCGGAGAAGAGTAGCGGTCGAGCGACAGCACACCACTCCTGGCATACAAGAGAGCACTTTGCGAGGGTACCTCTCCTCGAGTAACCAACATTGATGACCTCGCTGCTGAAGATACAATGAACCACGTCCGCGGGTAGGTGGGGGTGCATGGGCATGGTTGATTCTAGGAATGGTAGGGAGACCCGAACAGTCGACCACTCCCAACGATGTTCGAACGTTCAGCGCGGAGTATCGAAGCCCCTGTGCTCTCACCGGATGAGCATGAATCAGGACTCGTTGTCGATATGTGCTTACCTGGCTGCCTAGAGGTTGAAAGAGCGAGCTGGCAAAGCAGATGGTGGTCAGTTACAAGATAGAGTTGCCGCCGCGATCGATGTATCCGCGTGTTCATGCGCTCCCACGGTCATTTCTGGCATGCGAGGCCCACCGTCCGCCTGCTGGATCCGTCCGACTCGAGTATCCTTGGTGCTACCACCGTTGCCAGTCCAGTCAAATTGATCATTGGAGCAATGGCATTGATCAGGTGTAGGGGAGGCATCGAGCCGCAACGGATCATCGAGTCGTTCGTGCTGCGTTAGCACCCCATGTAGTAGCGGGGTCGCCGCCGTGGCACTGGTGACCAGTGGCTGCGACTTCGAACTCGGAGGATGTCAAGATTTTGTGTTCTCTTTGGGAGATTTAAATGACGCGCTTCCATCATATGTTGATGGCGGAGATGGTACGGTACTCTGCCTACGAATGACAACAAGGAAAAGTGCCAGAGAGAACACGGCCGCGCCTTCGTCCGCACTGTCACGGTCATCGAAGGACTACAAGCAGATGCTGCGACATAAGTACTTTCCTATGTACCTGGTACCTGGTCCAACTCCCGATACCGTATCGTCCGCTTCAAGTTCAAGAGCCAATCCCGTAGCTAAACGATCACCACTGTCTGTCTAAATCTTGCAATGCATTGGAGAGAGAATTGATGAGGCGCTCCGAGTCCCGACACATCGGATGTAACGTCCCGAGTTGTGTCATGCCCCAAGTCTCAGTGTGTCTACACGAGTCCTGATCCCCACCATTCGTATGCCTCAACTTCGTTCAAAGACATTCACGCGTAGCAAGTCCAAGCCCGAACGGCCAAGCTTCGACATGGCCCTGAGAACGAGCCTATCTCGCTCCTCGTGGCTGGTCGATCGCCCCTGGCAAGAGCAGCCCCTCCACTGTAAGGAGGACATGAGAACTCGGGGGGGGGGCATCTCCTCTGCGCGACCCGCAGCACCGAGTCGTGTCCAGAATCCCGTTGCCGACTCCGAGTTGGGGCCGAATTCGTTCGAAGCAGATGTCATCCAAGACCGACAAGTCCCTGAGGAACTGTGACACCGCAAGGTCCAAGCATCCACGGTCGTCCCGCTCGGCGCACCTCCACCCCCAATTCGAGTCGCCCATCAGGGTGAGGTGCAGAGAGGGTGCCGTAGGGAGTGCGAGCACGGCGTTCAGGATCGGGGTGATGTTCGGAAACGTGGCGAATGGACGCCGTTCCGGGGCCGCGCGCGCTGTCCCATTGTGCTCGCGATGAGCTTCGCCGTGCCTGCCGGGCATGCGCACGTGGAGCGAGAGCATGAGGAGTTGCAGCTTCGTGCAGCATGCGATCGCTTGTCCGACGGTATCCCAGAGAATTTCACGAACTCTGGGGCTGTCTATGGACCGGACGCGTAAATCGATGCATCCACATGAGATCTAGGGAGGTCTGAAGCTCACCCGGATTGTGGTCATAATGAGAGTAGAGGTCCAATGGCAGATCCATTTCAAACAACATGATGCTTGTCCCGGTCAGCGTCCTCAGAAACGCACACAGTGCTTGGACGTTGATGCACATCCGTGGCATGATGGTGAGATACTGAAGGGCACCGAGTTCCATAGGCTTGCATTTGTACTCGAAGAAGTCAGACGTTGGTACGCGCCGACGCCAGCTCCCCCTGCTCTTGCCTGTACAAGGGTCCCTCGTTTGTTCAACCAAGGGAGGCTCTATACCCACGTGGCTCGGAAAATCGAAGAATTCGATGTGCATACTCTCGAGTCGCGCTGGCTGTAAGCCGGTCAGAAGGCACGGGAGTGAGAAGAACATGGAGTTGACTGCAAGGTGAACCAGCAGTAGGGCGGGGGGTGGATCCAGCATAGTGCCTTCTTCCCACCAGAGCGCAACGTGTTGTAGGTGTATGCTCTGCAAAGCGGTGAGATGCCGAAGGACCGATAGAAATGCAGGATAGTCCAGTACTGCGACGCCACTGTCATGGATCGGAGGTGCCCTCAAACGACGTCAACCCTTCCCGTCGCCTTCGACGCCGCCCACAGTGGTTCGACCTTGCACACTGGGGGATTCGAATTGCTCGAACTCTTCGCGACCAGCGCGATAGAACCAGAATGCCTTGAAATCGCCTGCAGGCTTGGAGCAGAGTGTCAAGCACTGAATGTACCCCGCAAGCTCGGGGTGGCTGCCGAAGAAGTCGAAAAAAGCATAGAAGCGTGTACTAGTCGTTGGTGCTCGGACGGTGATTTCGGAGAAGAGTAGGGGTCGAGCGACGGCACACCACTCGCAGCATACAAGAGAGCACCGTGCAAGCACATTCTTCCACAGCTCAACATGCTCTATGAGCTCACGGAAGACGCAATGAACGATGTCGGCGGGTAGATGAGGGCGAGACTCCGAGGGCATGTCTTCATTTCCAGAAGAGGGTTACGAGCTGGAGCTGCTCACCGCGGTGCTCGTGGGTACCGAGGAGCTGCTTCCCGCGCCGGAGCTAGCCTGCGACGACGCGCTCGTGGTCGGCTTCGTCGAGGCACTGGTAGTGGACGCCGGCGAGCTCGGGGTCGTGATATGCTGACCGTTCCCGGTCGTGTTCACCTTGTTGCACTGAGACTTTGGCGGAGCCGGGTGCGGGTCAGGCGTCGAAGGTTGACCCTGGTGGAAGGTCGAGGTGCCGTAAACACCCATGGGCTGTTGCAAGGGGCGCGAGGTTAGTGAGTTGAATGGGAGACCATAGAGTGCAACATTACGTACCTCTCCGGATTCGCCCTTGCAGGAGTCGAAGGAGCCGGGAGAGTAGTCGCCGGGCATGTTCCAATAGCAGCCCATAACGTCGTAGATGTGTTCGCACATCCTGGCCGCGTTGGGGCCATCCTTGCAGGCACGGATGCGGAACTCGTTGGATGAAATGAAGTTCTGCAAAGAGGCACGGCGTCAGATGCGGTTATGTTATGTTTGCCTGCACCGCTCCAGAGCTGCGATGGGCGGTGTGGCGATACAGAAGGAAAGGGCTTACCGTCCATTCGTGCATCTGCGACGTCTTTCCGTATGCGCTGGAGAAGACGAGGCCACTGATGGGGTTGCCTGTAAGTCGCGGTCAGTAGATGCGCATGACGCGAAGGTGGTTTTGAGACGACTGCGTATAGAAAGCGCTGGGGCTTCATGTCCAAGCGCTCCTCGACAACGGGTCCGCCGCATCGCGCTCATCTTCTCGCGACGCAGAAGCCTTTCCCGGGTCGTGGCACGCACCAGTATTCGGCCCCTCGTCGCCGACTCCATGAGGCGGCCGGAGATGTTCGAAGCAAATGCCGTCCAAGACGGGCAGGTCCTCGAGCAAGCGTGGGGCTGCGGCGCCGAAACGTTCATGATCGGATGTGCAGGCGTACTTGGTACTCAAGTCGTGCACCAGCTTGAGGCGGAGAGTGGGTGCGGCAGAGTGCACGAACACGGCGATAACCGCATTAATCGGGAACGCGGCGAACGTACGCGGCGCCGCCGCTGCGGTGGCCGTCGAGCCATGGCCAGGGCATGTGACGGGAAGTACAATTGTGACGCGCTCTAGCTTTTCGAGGCCCGTGAGTGCTTGTCCGACCGCATCCCGAGAGGTGTAAACCATTCGGGGTTGTCTGTGAACAAGGCGCGCTGGTTTAGTCGATACATTCCCAAAAGGTCTAGGAATGTCAGCAACTTACCTCGACTGGTGTCATAAGGAGAGTGAAGGTCTGTTCGCAGATTTAGTTCGAATCTCGTAATGCCTGCTCCAGTTAATGATCGCAACAATGCACAGCACCTGACCTGGACGTCGATGGATCCGGTGGGTCTGATAGAGAGCCAGTTCAGGGTGCTGAAGTTCATCGGCTTGCATGCGTACTCGAAGTACTTGGAAGGTGTATAGCGCCCCCAATCCCAGGTATCCTCTGATTGTTGATCAAGGGGGGAATCTACACCCACGCGGCTCGAAAAGTCAAAGTCTTTGAGGTGCATACTCTCCAGTCGCGCTGATTGTAAGCCGGTCAGAAGACAAGGGAGGGAGCAGTAAACGGCGTCAACTACAATGCGGACGAGTGGCAGGGCGGGCGGGGGTTCCAGGATAGTGCCTTCTTCCCACCAGAGCGCAATGTTCCGTAGGTGTAGAGAACGCAATCCCGTGAAATGCGGAAGCACCGACAGGAAGGCGGGATAGTCCAGTATGGCAGTGCCACCGTGGTAGATCGGGGGTGCTCTCAAACGGCGTTGACCCTCACCATCGCCTTCGACACCGCCAACTGGCACAGCGGATCGACAGTACTGCTTGAAGTAAAGACCATCGCAATAGGCTTCAAATGCCTCATAATCACCTCTCTCATCGTGGCCGAGTATCAAACGACGGATGTATCCCGCGAGGTTAAGATGGTTGCCAAAGACTTCGAAAGAGGCATAGAAGGGTCTACCAGTCGGTGGTGTCGGTGGTGTGGCGATGAGATGGTGAACTCAGAGAATAGCAGCGGTCGAGCGAGTACACACCATTCCTGGCATACAAGAGAGCAGTTCGCAAGCCTCTCCTTTGAGGTACCAGTCTTGGTAACCTCGACGAAGACACAATGAACCACATCAGCGGGTAGGTGGGGATGCAAGGGCATGTCTTGAGTCTTGACTTCCGGAGGGGTATGTCAGGCTCAGAAGCAACCGACCAACGACGGCGCCGTTCAACCCTAGATATCAATATTTCGGATCTGTGCAATCACAAGTTAGAACAAACCAATACCCGGTGCGATGTATACTCACTTCGCTGCTTGTACTTGATGGTGTGAGCTGGCAAAGCAGATCGCGGAAGAGCCGCGTATGTCCGCCAGTGCCACGATGTATTCGCGTGTGCATTCGCCCGGGCCGTGTTCCCACAGTCAATTGGGGCGTATGCGGCATGCCCAACTTGAATTCGAGATTCTATAACATCATTCCCTGCCTTCTATGTACCACTCATCCACTAATAATCATCCGGCGTAGTACTAGTACGTGCTCCTGTCAACACGAGGTCACGTCCCTGGAAGTAGAACTTGACACGCATGGGTATAAGAATCTGCCCTTCAAGTCTGTTGGCCTAGTACAATGCCGGATTCCCGCATTGTAGAGCGAGTGATGAGATACTCGGCATCCAGATGCAGATCTGACATTGTCCTGACTGTATCATGCCCCACTGGTCTAAGCGTAGTACACGAGTACTGAATCCTGATCCCCACCATGCATACGCCTCAATGTGTAGCAAGTCCGAGCTCAAACGACCGAGCTTCGGCATCGCCCTGAAAACGGCCTCAACCCGCCCCTCACAGCTGCCCGCCCATGGCACAAGTATCCACTCCACCGCAATAGAAAGCCGAGGACGCAGGCCCTCATCTTCTCCCAACGCAGAGTAACGTTCCGCGGGACGACATGCACCAGCGTCAAGGTGCCTGTCGTCAGCGAATCCATGTGGGAGCTGGAGATGTTTGAAGCAGATGTCGTCCAACACGGACAGGTCCTCGAGCAAGCGTGGGGCCATGATCTCCACCCGATGACGCTCGTACACGCTCATGTATCCCAGATCCCTGTCGCGCACCAGGTTGAGTCGGAGGAAGGGTGCGGCAGGGTGCGCGAGCACGGCGGTCACGGCAGGGGTGATGTCCGGGAGCATGGAAAACGTGCGCGGCGCCGCCATTTCGACCAGGCTCGAGTCGTCGTGCTCAGGGTCATACAAGAGTGCGTCTGTGCGCGAGTCAGCTGGCGAGTGCACGGGGACTTTGAGTATGACGCCATTTAGCTTCTTGAAGCCCTTGAGTGCATTTCCGACCGCATCCCAGAGAGTCTCAGAAACTTCGGGGCTGTCTGTGGACACGACGGGCGCGTTGAGTCGATATATGGTCTAGAAAAGCCGGATACTCACTTGGAATGGTGTCAGATTGAGAGTGGAGATCTGTTTGCAGATCCAGCCTGAGAAACAAGATGCCTGCTCCACCCAGTGTCCGCAAAAACGCACACAGCGATCGGACGTTGATGGTCAGGGGGGGTCTGATGGAGAGATACTGCAGGGCGCTGAAGTCTATAGGCTTGTATGGGTACTCGAAATACTTGGAAGGTGTATAGCGCCCCCGATTCCAGGTATCCTCTGATTGTTGATTCAGGGGGGAATCTACACCCACGCGGCTCGAAAAGTCAAAGTCTTCGAGGTGCATACTCTCCAGTCGCGCTGATTGTAAGCCGGTCAGAAGACAAGGGAGGGAGCAGTAAACGGCGTCAACTACAATGCGGACGAGTGGCAGGGCGGGCGGGGGTTCCAGGATAGTGCCTTCTTCCCACCAGAGCGCAATGTTCCGTAGGTGTAGAGAACGCAATCTCGTGAAATGCGGAAGCACCGACAGGAGTGCGGGATAGTCCAATATGGGAGTTCCAGGGCCGTAGAGACGAGGGGCACTCTGCCGTCTTCGACCATCGCCTTCGACACTGCCCGCCGGGGCGATGGATCGGCATTGCACATAGGATTCGTCAGACTGGGTGTATGTTCTCCTGTGACGGTCCAGATATGTCTTGTAATCACCCCCTTCCTGAAGGTTCAAGCTCTGGATGTATCGCGCAAGCTCGGGGCGGCTGCCGATGAAGTGAAAGAATTGATAGAAGCGTATACCAGTCCACGGCGACCCGATGCTGATTTTAGAGAAGAGTAGTGGTCGAGCGACGACACACCACTCCTGGCATACAAGAGAGCACTTTTGGAGGACCCATTTCCTCGAGTCATCAATCTTGATGACCTCGCCAAAGACACAATGAACCACGTCCGCGGGTAGGCGGGGGTGCGAAGGCATGTCTTGATGCCAGGAACGGTAGGGAAACTCGGACCGTGACAGTCGACCAGTGGCAACTCAACGACGTTCAAACGTTCAACGCCGAGTATCGATGCCTCTGTGCCCTCAATCAATCAGCGTAAATCAGTACTCGTTGTCGATATGTACTCACCTCGCTGTTCAGAGTCAAAAGTGCGAGCTGGCAAAGCAGACCATGGCCAGCCAACGAGGTATCGCCGCCACGGTGTATCCGCGTGTTCACACGCTCCCACGGTCATTTCAGCGCCGGCGGCAAAGCGGGCAGGTAGAGTACATGATCTTCGTTAGCGGGACAGCGTGCAAAATGCAGCTCCATTCAAGAGTCGTATCTCTTCTTAGCTGAACGAAGTGTACGAATGAATGAAGGGAGACTCGGAGAAAATCAAGTCGGTACTGTGACGTCCTCGGCGACTGCCGATACCCACTAACAAGCGCTCCCTGCCACCCGAGAGGACCGTCGGGACACCTGGAGATCACTTCATGAATTTAGGAGCACATACGCCGACCCCGAGTGGAAGGAGGGGAAAGATTATATGATGTACATTATCAGCATGTGTTCCTACCTACCTAGTACAGGCCCTGTATCGTCTGCTTCGACTCCGAGAGCCGACCCCGTAGCTAAACAACGACCGATGACATTGTCCGTCTTCATTCAGAAAGCAGTGGGTAATGACCGTGTACGAAGGGAGCGACAGGGTGAACGGCTGACACAGGTCTCCAAGACGCCGCTGCCCGAGAGCAGCGACGGCAGAGACGAGAGCCGGGAGGAGCGGTAATTAACAACAAACAACCCAGAACAAGAGTTCATGCAAGAAAGATTACGGACAGCGTCCCCCAAAGGAGCGCGTCCGGACTCGGACAGTACTCGAGGCACAACAGGTATAGCAGAGTCATAGGTCCGAGGGGAGTAGAGAGGAGAAGTGCGGGGGTGCGCGCGTGGGTGATCGAGAGGGTTGCGTTTCATAAATGTCCTGTCAAATGTTCCAGCTGTCCCGTCGGGTGGGGAACAGCAAACAAGAGCCGCCGCCTCAAGCGACGACGGCAGCGCCGACGATGACAGCAGCACCGGCGATGAGCAGCTCGAAGCCGCGCCCAGCAAAGGCGGCGGCAGCGCCGTTCGGGGTGTCGGTGGGAGTCGTCGAGGACGAGCTACCCGCAGCGGAGCTTCCGGCGGTGCTCCCAAGGGGCGCCTGATTTCCACGCTTCGTGTCAGTACACTGTAATACAAAAGCCCAAGACGCAGAACACTCACGACCGGGGCAGAAGTCCTAGCCGTGTTCGTCGTCGTCAAGCGTCCCGTAGAGCTCAACGTGGTGGGGACGGCCGTCGCAGAGGAAGACGCCGAGCTGGAGCTGCTCACCGCGGTGCTCGTGGGTACCGAGGAGCTGCTTCCCGCGCCGGAGCTAGCCTGCGACGACGCGCTCGTGGTCGGCTTCGTCGAGGCACTGGTAGTGGACGCCGGCGAGCTCGGGGTCGTGATGTGCTGCCCGTTCCCGATCGTGTTCACCTTGTTGCACTGGGACTTGGGCGGGGCCGGGTGCGGCTCAGGCGTCGAAGGCTGACCCTGGCGGAACGTCGAGGTGCCGTAAACGCCCATAGGCTACACGACGCGCGCGAATTCAATGAGTCGAACTGAATAGGACATCCAAAGTAAAACATTACGTACCTCTCCGGATTCGCCCTTGCAGGAGTCGAAGGAGCCGGGAGAGTAGTCGCCGGGCATGTTCCAGTAGCAGCCCATGACGTCGTAGATGTGTTCGCACATTCTGGCCGCGTTGGGGCCATCCTTGCAAGCACGGATACAGAACTCGTTGTATGAGATGAAGTTCTACGGGAAGGTACGGCGTCAGATGTGGTTATGTTATGGTTCGCCAAGAGGCCGAGCACCGCTAACGAGTGGCGATGGGCGTCGTGGCAATTCAGAAGGAAAGAGCTTACCGTCCATTCGTGCATCTGCGACATCTTTCCGAATGCGTTGGAGAAGACGAGGCCACCGATGGGGTTGCCTGTGAACCGTCATGGTCAGTAAATTGCACATGACGCGAAAGTACAGAGCTTGGGGAGGGGTTCAGATGATACTATGGAGACTGGAGGCGCGTCTCGACAGAGGCACTTCTGACGCCGATCTGCAAAACGTGCCCAGCTTCCCTTCCTCCTCCCTCACACCGCACCGACACCCCCGCGCTCGGAATCAAGGCGCGCGCACGAAAGTGACTCACCCTTGCCGTCCGCGCCGTGCGGGTCGAGTTCACCTCCAGCATCGCCGTCGGGGATGTTGAGCTTCGTGAGGTCGCCGACGCCGGTGACCTGCACGTAGTCCGGCGTCTGGACAAAGTGCGCGCCCTGGATCGCGCCGTCGGGGATGACGCGCGTACCGTGGCCGGCCTGGACGCACCACGCGACCTCGATCCGCTCCGTGTTGCCGATGTCGGAGCCGGGGCCTGGCGTCGGGGGCGCGAACACGCACCAGTCGTCGAGCGAGTTCACTGTCCGTTCGCGCGCGGTCAGCATGCGGCACTGCTCTTCGGGGGTGCATGGGTCGGGGTCGGTGCGCACCGTAGACGTTCTGGCACATCGAGTCCTGGCTGCTGCCCGTCCCGCACTGGTTCGTGCCGGACTGGCCCTGCTCGGAGATCTTAGGGGCGTTCTCGGGGGTGTAGGTCGCGGTGTAGGTCTGCGCGAGCGCGACAGACGCGAAGGCGAGGGTGACAAGGAGGGCGGGACGGAACATGGTAAAGAGCGACAGGGGCGTAAACGCGACGAGAAGGGGGGGGGGAGGGAGAAGGGGGAGAGCGCACCTGGACGCTATCGGACGGTCGATTTATGGACAGGGCCTCGAGCCAGGCTGCTGAACTCTGTGAATGGGCAAGTATCGCCGTGGTGGGCTGGCCGCCTTCGCGATTAAGCCGCGATGACTGGCCACACGATCAGCTGGACGAGCTGAGCTAACGGGGACGGAACACGGTCCTTCGACCATCCCCCATCCTCGCACGCATCCGGCTGGGAACGGCCTCAGACGCACCTGCCCAATCGTAAAAGCAGCACTACATCCGCCATCAGTCCGGATACGCCCCCGTGCACGCATCAAGACAGCTATCAGTCTCGCGCCATCAACAGGTCGCTACTGACATACCGACGATCCTTTGATTTTATGATCGCGCGTGGACCTTCATTTCGATGCGCGTATCCATCTTCAGTGCGATACGCGGGAGTGCGCTGAAGCAAGAGTCGTTGCAGACGAGGAAGAGGGTACGGTACATGCGAAGGATCCGGCTTGCAGCACCTCAGCGGACAAGTCCAACTCGCCGGGAGCGGAAACGCTGACAACTGTGGGAGTCTCAAATGAACCTGATCGCGCCGCCACACGCCACAAACGGCCCTGCTAAAACTGTGAACGCCCTTGACGAGCTCGAACCATCGCGGGGAGTCGTCGCCTCCGGATCCGAGGTCGCGTGTACTTGCTTCAAGCCGTCCACAGCAGCACGGATAGTCTGAGCTAGTCTGAGTCGTCACTAAGTATGATCCCATATACACTACGTAAATACAACAAGCCTGCATAAACGGCGCGAGTCAAATAAGTAGTATGTATATAACCCACTGTCCGTCCCGTCTTCGTTCATCGCCAGTCGTGATCTCACAGTTCTAACCGCAGAACTCGAAGCCAGGGCAGCCGATGGCCGTTCCGTAGACTGCAAGGCAAGAAAGGGGTCAATATGAGACGCACAACACACAACAAGAAACGCGACGTACGCCCGCCATCGACCTTCGCCACCGCCAAAAGCGCCTGGAGCACACCCCCCAGACCCTCGCCGGCAAGCATCCCCGCCGAGACCGCGAACATGTACATGTCGAAGCTCGCCGGGCTCCTGAGCGCCCAAAAGTAGTTGAAGCTCGAGCCGGCGGCCATCGCGATCGAGTAGTACACCTGCGGCACGACGAACGCGAGCCCGACCGCGTTCCAGTTCGGCACGTACCCCCAGTACTTCTTCGGGATCCACAGGTGCTTGACCACCACGCTCAGCACCGCGAAGATCCCGAGCGCGATCGCCGTGTACCCCGAGCTCGCCGGGATGGGCAGCTTCGGCGCGGACACGGCCGCCGCGACGGCCGCCCACGCCGCGACGGACGGCGCGCCGTACGTGCACTGGCCGTCCTCGGGCAGGTGCAGGATGCACGGGCTCGCGGTCGTGAAGAGGATGAAGAGGCCGACGTTGAGGAAGATGGCGACGACCGCGCCGCAGAGCTGCGCGATGAACTGGTTGCGCGGCTTCGCGCGGAGGAGGTAGCCCGTCTTCAGGTCCCCGGTCATGTCCGTCGACTGCGCCGCGGACCCGCCTGCGATGACACCCGCCGTCAGGTTCATGATCCGCGCGGGGTCCTGCGCGTAGCCCGCGCCCTTGCCGATCCCACCAAAGATCAGTTGGGAGGCCTGTGTGGAGAACGGTTAGCGTGGTCGCACGGGAGCAGACGAGGACGCGGAGACTGGCCTTGGCGACGGTGGAGATGGGGTTGACGTCGGTCGTACCCGCGCTTTGGACGCCAATGAACGAGAAGAGGAAGCCGAGGATGAGCGAGAGGAGGGCCTCGCCGACGTTCATGGAGAACATCGTCGCGAGGATCGCGCACGACACGACGATGGAGAGGAAAAGACCGGTCGTCCACCACAGGGTCGGCACGCGGTCCTCGCGGGGTGACAGATCCTCGTCGTCGTCGGCGTTGTAATTCGGGTCCTCGCGGAACCACGACATGGGGTTCAGGTTGATGCCTGCCTTCCTGATGCTGCTGATGATCTCGGGGGCGTTCATGCCCAGGTCAGCGAAGGAGTAGAGCAACATCATCAGAACACCAGGCCCTATCAATAGGAGTTAGATCATGCGTCTCGAGAGATTGCCAGGGACGGCGTACAGAGGAGCCAGTAACGGGGAGAGGGGTGGGTCGTGTAGAGGGTAGGGTCGCTGAAGGAAAGCGCGCCGTAGCTGATGAGCGGGTACTCATCCGAGATAGGAGTGCCGAACGCGAGTCCGTTCTTGACAAGGGAAGGAGCAACTGTGGAGAGCGGTCAGTGGACGATCGCCGCGGAAGAGGAGGTACACGTACTGATGCCCCACGCGAGGATGGAGCCACCGAAGAAACTCCAACTTGCGTTGAGACCGGAAAGCATACCAGCGCCAAAGAATGCAGGAGTAACTAAGGGTGACAATCAGATTCGGGAGTAGCTACGCCGCAAATGGACCGGGTACGCACACTCAATCCACCAGCCGTAGTTGTCGAGGGAGATGATGCTGGTGAAGCCCAGGCGGTAGAGCGTCCAGCCAATGTGCCAGTCGTAGAGCTACACAATCCCACGTGAGCCTTCCACTGACCCCGTTCCTGCAACCTGAAGAAATACTCACGATACCAGGGGCGTAGCCGGTCATGACCTTGTAGACGAACACAGCGATGAACGCAGTGAGCAACGCAAGCGACTTCTTGCGCGCCGCAATCGCGCCCGTGCGGCTGTTGTGCAGCGCGCGGATCGTGATCGCCGTCGCCGCGGGGGTCGGGAACGTGAGCTTCTGCTTGACGATGTAGTACTTGCGGAGCGGGATGACGAAGAACACGCCGTAAAAGCCCGTGCAGACGGTGAGCGCGATCAGCTTCCCGATGTCCTGCTTCGGCAGCGCCGAGAGCAGGTCGAGCCGGTACATCGCGGGGATGGCAGAGACGAAGAGGATGCCGATGCCGCCCGCCGCGGTCGCGGCGGACTGGACGGTACAGTTCTCCTTGGGCCCGAATGAACCGCCGAAGAGGCGGCCCAGGAGACCGGACTCGGGGAGAGCCTTGGAGAGAGGTTTGATGATGGCGTATCCAAAGATGGCCTGGAGCACAAAACCAAGCCGCTCGAGTCAGGATCGCGTGCAGTGCGACGCGCGCTGGGAGTACTTACACCGAAAAGCTGGAGCGCGCCAATCAGTCACTTGTCATGGATCCACAAAGAGCGGGAGGAGCTCACCTGGGGGCCGAACGTGAATCCGGTCTTGAGGCCGAGATAGATGTTGGAGGCACCGACTGCGTGAGAGTCAGCACACCTGTAGAGGACTAGGCCAGCGCCTGGACGTACCGATGGCACCCAGCACGCAGCCAACAAGGATGGCGCTGCACGCCGCGCACGGGTCGTGGGTGTTAGTGAATGTTCTGGGCGGCCGAAAGCCGCGGCCGGGGGACAGACTCACCGGAAAGTAAGCTGGTGGGTCTCCTCCATCTCATCCGCCTCCACGGGGAACGGCTTCGTGCTGCGAGTAGAACGGACGTGTTAGCCTCGCGATCGCGCGCAAAGTGTGCTGCAGGCCAGAGGAGGCGCACTCACATGTCGTGGGTCTGCAGGTCATAGTCATCGTGTAGCTCGGGTCCAGCCTCTTCCTTCATGTGCGCCTTCTCGTCGGTCGAGGCGTGCGAGCTCTCGCCGCGGGAGAGCTCAGAGAGCCCCTGGACGGGCTCCTGGGTGGTGGGGGGAGACGACATGGGAGCAGCAGCAGCGCGTGCAGAGACACTGGCAGGGCAGAGTCAGCAGCGGCGGAGGAAGAGCTGGCACAGGGGACCACGAAGGTCGGTCGTCGTGTGTACGGTCGAGAAGACACGAACAGGACGGGGCGGGAGGACCGGGAGGGGATTATATAGCAGCATCTGAATCGCGAACTCAATGGTGGGATCAGCTGGGACTCTGGCGAGGATTGATGGAGCGCGAGGTTGCGTGCGAGGGTGGCGCTGAGCTCGTCCATATGCGCCCAGAAGGCTGGAGGTCCACGAGCTCGCCATCGTTGGAAGTCGCCATGTGCACAGGAACCGCCTCCGCCAAGTCCCCGCCTTTCCCCTGTCCGATCCCATCGGTGGGTGGATCCATGCTGCTTTCGGTACCATCCATCTCTCCTTGATGCTCAGCTTGACACACCTGATAGACGACAGTAGACGACTCTACATCCTCGGCCACCGATTGATCGTTACAGCTTCCCGGTCGTCGACGGGGTGGCCTTCGTCTCCTCCACAAGTGCGCATGGACAGACATGACAGTGAGGGGACGCGCACGAGGAGACGTGACTCAACTCGGCGGTGAAATTATCAAGAGGAGTGTGTACTGACATCCGCCGGCCGCGGCAATTTCTTACCAGCAGCCAGAAACGATCGTATGTACCGCCGGCATATTCTTCCCCGCGTCCGGACCCCTCGACATGCGCAAAATTCGAACACCGGAGGACGACCCTCGCGCGACAACAAGTGATTATACTTATAGCCTTGCTTCTCAGCACGAGACGTTTTGTACGTTCTATCACTTACACAAACCTCGACCTGCCAAGCTCAGCCATACGACTTATCCGAAAATTGAAGACACCTTGGACGCCTTCGCGCACATGAGAACACAGCATGCATGCAGCACAAGTTGCAACCTCCATCCTGGGCCCCACCTACGTATGTATGAGCGCATAAGTATAGGTGCCTACCGCCGCGTTTCCCGTGCCCGCTATACAGAATGTACATGCCAACCTCGCCGCATCGCGCGGAAACCTGCCAACTTGCATAATACTTCTGAATCTCAGGACTACTCACTCAGGAACGGGACACACATACGTACCAGGTCCTTCTCGAACACCCAAGACGCCAGAGCTCAAAAAGTCAAGTCGGAGCAGACGCGCCCGCGTGCCTGTCCACAATGCACATGTCATCCCGTCCCCCCTCCACAGCTCCGGAACGTATGAAGTCTCTCGGCAGGACCATCGACGACGCTCGCCTCCTCCGCTCCCGAATCTTGGCTGTCTGGACACTGTCACGGACCATCAAAGGCCAGCGGCACACAGCGGGCGGTGTGATAACATGCTAAGCCCCGGCCGGTCTCCTGGAACCTTGATAAGAGTCGACGTCTAGGACAGTTCAGGCTTAGGTTCGAGTCGAACCTTGGAGCTTGGACTGAGGATGATCTGGGAGCATGAACACGTTGGCGCTTTGCTATGGTGGATGTCCGACTTCCACTGGAGATAGGGCCACACGTTAGAGTGTACGAGACCGGACGTTGCAGCGCGCGCTCATGCAGTCGTCATCGAACGCTCCATGTTCTCGACAGAGTTGATGACACCAGCGTGGATATGAAGATAAGTCGTACAGACGACATATGCTATGCGCGAATGCGTGCAGTGCGAGAAACTCGATGTGGAACTTGAACCTGAAGAATGCCATGATGGAGACAACGATGCACGATTCGAACGCCGTAGGAAAAAGTGACATACGACTGGGGAAGACCTAAAAGCTGGAGCCAACAACAAAACCACACATCGTCCGCAGATAATTAGCCAACTGTCCACAAATCCCGCGGCCGCAGGCGGAGCGCTGAACATGAACACCTTCCATGGATCTGAATCGGCGCCCATATGGATGTCTGTATGAAAGGCTGCGCGCAAGTCAGCTGCTTAATATTTAGGGTTTGATGGACGATCCACGTACCCAAACGGCACTCCGAGATTCTCGGCGCACGACTGTGGGGAACGAATATGAAAGGAACTCAGAGAGAATGAATGTTTATCAGAACCGGACTTGGTACGAAATACGCCAGGAACCAGAAGCTCTTGGATCAGTGAAGAAACCTAGGTGCCTGCCATACCGATGACGCCAACCGCGTCGCGGATCTTCGCGATCTCGCTCACAGAAAGCTGGCCCTTGCTCGCGCAGAAGAAATCTTCCCATGCAGCCCCTGCGTCGCTCGGATGAGGAAATTGGGTCCTGTTAATAGGTTGAACATCAGTCAACGCGATCGAGGAAAGCGCGACGACAGAGTTCGGGTTAGGAAGTACGATGTATGGATCGTATCATATAGAGGGAGGCCGAGAAGGATCACTCACGCAAGGAACGCATATAGCTTCTCCCAGAACTCCGGTTTCGATACCGTGGCATGATACGGAGTGTCCGAAACGGAACTGGGTGAAGCAGGGATTGACGACGTGTCCAAGACGAGAGGGATGTCCACAAGCTTCTCTCCGGGGCTTGGGGTCAGGGAGGGTGAAGGGGACAGCACGACGGACGGTATACGCGCATGGCCCGATCGCGATGTCTTGGGTTCCGGGCTGGCAAGAAGAGTCACAGACTCTGGGTTGCTCTCGAGATGGGCCGCAGGGGATGCAGAAGGAGCCGGTGCTGCTTCTTGAGCAGAGACTTTGGAAGGATCCCAGTCGAAGCCGGGCTTGACCATGAGGTTGACAGTGTCCCCATCCTTGACGGCGTATTCGCGCAACAGCTTCGCATCAGCGAGCGCCTTGCCTTTGAGCAGAAGACGTTGAACATCGGCGGGAGGCGCGCCAGGGACTGCGGCAAGCTGTGCCTTTATTTGGGCGATCGTGTCGGTAGGCTGGACATCGAGAGTATATGCTTGTACAGGCTTCGTTGACTTGAACGTCACACTTATCGAGCCTGTACCAAGGGAACGTATACGCGCATGAATGGGGATGTCCACAGCGAATGGGAAGGAAAGGGGGATTCTGAATGAGATGAGTGGCGAGAACTTACCTGTCGAAACAGACTGGGTACTATGTCGCTCTGGAGGGGCCGGTACATCGATCTAGGCAAATCAGACGCGCCGCGGCCGTGTCAGAACGCAAGAAGCACTTCATGAAGGACCAGCACAGCCAGGAGCACATACAGGCAGCACGGGCACCTTCTTGAGCTCGTTCTCTGGGGCTTGCTGGTAGTCGTTGCCATATACGACTGGCTGGGACGAGATTGCATTGACGAAGGACTTGACAAAGGCAAGTTCTCCCTGTTCAGACATGTTCGCGATGGGTGTACAGGGGTAAAGAGAGACAAGGATGTTGGAAGAGAAGACGTGGAGGGATCCTTGGGTGCGCAGGACAGGCAGCGCGAATAGCCACCCCAGTGGCAGTGTCCCCTCGTCTGGCGCCAATGACGCGCGTTCACGTGAGTACGTATGTTACCTCCGTGACTCACACTGTGACTGTGTCACAGTCGCCAGCGTCTCCCAGGCGTTGGTCGACGAGCTCGCTGCCAACGGCTTGCTCGACGACCAGACTCTTTTCTACCCCCGCATCCAACGATGGCCGTACGTTGACCTCTCTCCTGCACGGTACGAGTCCACTGATGATATGCGCATGACAGTCGGGTTTCAGCTACCAAGGAGGTACGCTTACGGCCTCATAACTCATCGTCATACACATGTGAATTGTCTCCTTGCAGGTGTCCCTCGCTGCTTTGCGTACTGGCAGGAATTCTCCAAGGTGCGCGACATATCTTGCTTGCTGAGCCCCCACACTCATGCCTGGGGTATACAACTAGTGCTACGCACAAACAGACGTTCCCAGCCAATGCCTACCTCAGTCTGAAGACTACCTCGAATGTCTCCACCACACCAAGGAGGTGCGCATACCTTTAATTAAACGACCTGCGTACCTCTATCCACGATGTTCATGCGTGCCCTTCCCCTCAGATCAAGCGCGCGAAGCAGATCAAGGCTGAGTTCATCCGCAAGGCCGAGCACCAAGCCCACGAAGGTCGCAAGGCCGCGGACATCCTGGCTGATGGTGTTATTGTTGGTGTGGGACTTATCCAGCGTGGAGAGGCAGCGCATTCAAAGTAGTGGTGTGTGCTGTTACACAATTCATCTCGCCTTTGCTTTCTTCTTTTCCGCAAGTACTATTCCTGTGGCCTGCAGAAAAGGTGTGTCTGTCATTTTCTATCGGACACTCTGGGGAGCTTCATGCTCTCCGAGGCCTTGCCAAGAGCGCTCAAATTCGTTGTCATTGCAAACGCGACTCGCTGTGTGATATTCACGAGAACCGGCATCCCCTTGACCTCCGTCAGCCATCCCAATACTGAAGGCCACCCCGGGTACCGACAAGCGAGGTAGCGCAAGTTGATGTGTGACCCGAACCTTTCATGCTAGCTCAAGGGCGTAACGCCGTACACGCCGCAAGAACGCGTGGTGCCTCGTGAACCTTGGCGACGCTCTATTGTCGTAAGCCTGCCGTTGTTTGACATATTCCTGGCCTTACGCCTGATGGCGTCCCCCACCACCAGGCGCATCCCTTCGCGCATAAAAGCAGCCTCGCTCGTACGACCTCCTTGGTCCAATCATGGCTTCACGGACGGTGCGTGTCCTCAGTGATCCCTTATGGTCGTTATTGACGTGTCGCTCTCTCTCCATAGATAGACTCACTTGGGACTCGTCACTTTCCCTTGCAAGAATGTCCGTTTGAGATCTTTCGCTGCATACTCGCGGTGTTGGAGGGCGACCAGGCAACGTTGCGCACATGCACGCTGATATCACACCTCTGGATGAATGTCGCACGTCCTCTGCTATTCGCCACAGCAGTCATCGAACTTCATCGCTTTCAGGAACCTTTCGCGGCCTTTACGGACTTCATCGATTCACATCCCGAGCTTGCCTATGCGATCAAGTCACTGAATATATGGGACAAATGTTGGGACCATACGACTGTAGGACTCTCCGACGTGGTCTCCGTTATCCGGAAGCTTCCAACGCTGCAAAGTCTCTCCCTCTTAGAGGTTACTATCCGAGATGACGAGAACTATGACGGCCCACCATATCCTCTCGAGCGATTGCAAGTAGACTCCTGCATGATACGTGCTTTGCCAGGATGTCCCGTCCTTCTGCCGCATTCAATACTTTCTCGGTTTTCGCCAAAAAGGTTGAACTATCGGGACAATCCCAGAGCGACACCCGTCGTCCCGCAGCGCATCCTCACGCGACACTCGATTCGCACCCTCGATTGCGATCTCATCGACGATACGACGAGCCAGGTTCTGCAGTCGTACTTGCTGCCAGGCCACCTTCGGACCTTCTCGACGAACATCAACACGTTACATTTCATTCCCAGGACGCACGACTTCCTCAGCGAGCTTGGCGCGAATCTTGTCAACCTCGAGCTTAATCTGTGCACCATCTTGATCCTTGGTACATTTGCTCGTATGTGACACCCCGAGTGTATGCGACCGTATCGCTTACCATCCTCTTGCAGAAGAACACTTCAGAGAGTTCAAATGGGGCCCTCTGGGGACCCTTATATCCTCCCTCACCAAACTCGAGTCCGTCGCGCTCGTAGTGCCCTCCTGCCGGTACATGGACTACGAGCGCAGCGCAGACGAGTTCGCGGACCGCTACGAGTTCTTCTCCCACATCTTCGACCCGCGCCTTTCCCTGCCCTCCTCGCTGCGCTCTATCACCGTGCGCTTTGACCAGTGGCAGGACACGCGTCTGGAATACCGGTCGTACGACGCTCGGGTGCGCGCTGACCCGGTCGAGCTGTATGACATCCCCACCATGGACCGGACACTCTCTTGCGCGCGCTGTCCGTCCCTCCAGGACGTTACGGTCGAGATCGACGTGCGGCCGAATGGGCATCCCGAAGCGATCAGGGCGGTCGTGGTCGAGGCACTTCCGGTGTTGTGGGAGGCTGGGTTGCTGAAGTTCGCTGAACGCTTGTCCGGTCCCCCGAGGGAACAGTGTAATCCCTATGACTGAACCTGAAGTATGTTGCATGTGTGTATATTGTGCGCTCAACATATCCTGATTCGCAGTTTCATGAACGAGCGTCGTCGACGACACCCTGCTGTTACAAATTAGCAGCGCGGACTCGCGGCGGCTCCAGGGGGTCGTTTCCGAAACCTGCGGTCCCGCGCGCTAGTTCTGTGGACCCGGTCTGACGCACGGCCCGAGTGTCCTTGCCTGACGATTTCCGACACGAGGAACGTACGGACACACAATCTGTTACGGACCCTGTTTGTCTGCGCGCGCGGTGCACGACTGGTAAGGGTCACTCCTCGAGAGCTTCATCGATATGCCAAGCCCCAAAGGAAGCGGATCAAGAGACAAAAGTCCATCGAATCATGGAGGGCGGTCCATTGGGGGCTGCCGGCGACGAAGTACTGATTCGAGACTGACACACCAGGCCTGACCGTATGTGCACTCGATAAGTATACAGACCTCTTGCACGTCCATGAGCGAAGGCCTGACCGGTCCCAGCTCGTTCTATGGGCGAATCGGTGAAGACCACCTACGTTATCCAGGCTAGGTTGTCGTTTGAGCGTTGAGGACGGTACCGGAGTTCAATGACTCATACAATGGGGTGAAACCGCGAGATGATCCTTCGACGACGCGGGACATGTTACGGCTCCGTGAAGCCCGACGGCGTCTTCACGCGTTCTTGAAGCCGTTGTTTTCCCAGGCTGAGTATTCCCGAGTATATATCGCCCGAGTCAGTTCTCCTTGCATCCTACGCCAATCCAGGGCTAGACCTTGACACCACTCCTAAAATGGTATGCCCCGAAACTTGCTTTCTGGTAGTAACGGGCTAACAGACGTTCCTAGACACGCATTGTCTGCTACGCCCAGTCCCCAGACTGTTGCCCGCAGCAAGAGCCACAGGACATTACCTCTAGCACGCTACCCCCACGCTTCCCAGTGGAAGACCTCCCTCCAGAACTATTTCAATCCATTTTCTCTGTTCTGAAGGGCGACCGAGACGCACTACGCTCATGCTCTCTGGTTTCCCATCTTTGGGCGGACGTCACACGCCCTCTGCTCTTCTCCACAGTCACCGTTGATCTCCTTCGTGGCCCGGACACCTTCGCATCTTTCGGTACATTCTGCACAGACCACGTTCCGCTTTCACGCGCAATCGAGGAGCTGACGCTCAGTGTTCTGTACATTGGCATGGGCTCGCAGATCAACCTGCCGCACCTAGTCTCTCTGCTCCCCAACTTCCCGCGGCTGCGATGCCTCTCGCTCGAGAACCTCACCATTCAGGACGACTCGTCGTGGGTGGGACCCCCTTATCCTGTCAAACGCCTCCGGGTCCAAAGCGTCCTGCCAGCGTCAGCAGCAGAGGGTCCACTCCTCCCGCTCTTCTCCTTCCTCGCCCACTTTGCGCCTCAATCCTTCGAATATGGAGGAGACGCGCTTGCGATAGAAACGGTTCCGCGATCGCTGTCTGTAACGTCGATACACACCCTCGACTTGTGCATACTGTCGAGAGATACGAGCGGCCTGGACTTTCTGCAACGTTCTCTTGTACCTGGACACCTTCGATCTCTCAGTTTCTGTCCTGACCTTTGTCAAACCATCCCTCGAATGTGCGACTTTGTCTCCACGGTGGGTTCCAACCTGGTCGATCTCCGACTCAATCTCTGCACTCTGTTGTTCAGAGGACAAGCTGGTCGTGAGTGACATCCTTACGACAATACGCCAATAGCGAGATACTCACATAAGTCTGGTTCATTCCAGGCACCCACCTTCGGCAATTTGAGTGGCCAGCTCTCGGTGCCACCGTTTCGTCTCTCCGGAAGCTCGAGTCTCTCCTCGTGGTCCTCCCTTCCTTCCGCTGCGCGTCCTTCCAAGGGAGCGCGGACGAATTCCCCATCCACTACAACATCTGCACCCACCTCTTCTCCGACGAGGCCCCGCGCCTCTCCCTTCCGCCAGCTTTGCGCTCGGTGACGGTCCGCCTGAACCAGTGGCAAGACACCCGCCTCGACTACCCACCTAACAGCCCACGGGTGCGCGCGGATCCGATCGAGCTGTACGACATCCCGAGCATGGACCGCACGCTGTCTCGTGCGCGCTGCTCGCACCTGGAGGACGTGACGATCGAAATCGACGTACGACCCAACGGGCACTTGGACGTCATCAAGACGATTGTAGCGGCCGCGCTGCCGAGGTTGGGGGAAGCAGGGCTGTTGAAAATCGCGGAGCGCGTATCACCGCCACCTGTGTGGGGTATTTTCGATTGAGGCGAGCATGTGATATATTCTGTGTTTCAACGCTGCCTGTGGTGAATCCTCAATATGGAGTTGGAGAGGTGTGTGAACAGTGGATATGTTGCTCGAACGCCACCTGCATCAGGCGAGCCAACAATTCCGCTACGGTGGCCTTTGTATCTGAACTCGAGGTGGCGCAACGCACTGTTCACTGCAGGACGGATGAAGGGAACGATGTCCGGGTAAGCTGTAAACACGTGAGGGGTGCCGCCTGCTTGTAGTGCCCAAAATGCGGCCGGGGAGAGGTTGAGCACTACATGTACCAGTCGTCCGTACGATGCCACCGCTTGACTGATGCTGCTCCAGGAAGGAGGGTTTACCAAGCCCCAGAGAGTAGCAGCGTCTACGGAGCCCCGTGAAGTAGTAGCGTCTACCAAACGCACGATCGATAGCTGCGACTGTGAATAGTATTGAGGAGCGCGCACCTCGAGCGTAGTGGTCAACGTCCACCTCAAATTGGGTAATGCCACCGCCACACGTCCGCAAGAAGTCGCAGGCCGCCTTCATCCCGTCCTCGATCTCGAAATGAACAGAGAAGGATCGGAGTGTTTCGAGTCGATGTACATCTTGATAGAAGGGTATGGATCCAGGGGAGCATGTCGCACCGGAGAGGATGAGCTCACCGACCTCCATCTTCGCCGACTGACTCAGAGCGCCGGACCCCGGCCAGTCCTAGATGTGGAAGGCGGACAGGCAGAGCTTTTTGACGGGCACCGAATGTAGAGTTTTGACAAGCTCGAAGAGAGAGCCAGAGGGCGCGCTTACATCCACAGCCTGAACGGTAGCGGCGTCGTGAGTGCAGCACCGGAAATGTCAAGCGTCCTCAGAGTCTCTTCCGGGACCCAGAACGACGTCCTGGATAAGGATAAGGAGCGCCAACCGATGAGATTGGGGAGCATGGCCAGGAACGCGGCGTAGTCCAGCATCGCGGCGGCGTTGTCGTACAGAGGCTGGAGCCGTTCGTGCGCCAAATTGTCGTTATCATCGCCCTCCGGATCGCCCTCAGCTTCGGCGGCTTCCTCAACTGGTGCGAACCCGTCCCCATACCAGTCATCTCTTCATCTGAGGGTTGCGGTTCGAGCGTGAAGGTCAAATGCTTGATGTGGCGCGCGACGTCGGGATGGTCGATAACGCAATCGCGGAACGCGTAGAAGCTCGTCCCTTCAGGAGGTAATCTGACGATGAGGACGGCGAAGATGAAGGGCCGAGCGACCGCACACCACTCCTTGCAGACGAGCGAGCAGGCCGGGAGCATCCAGTTTGGTCGGCGATGTTTTTCGGCATCAAGTTCGGCGAGGACTTGGTGCACGACGTCCACAGGCATCCTGGAGGTTCATGTGAGAGAACGTCTTGGTCCGAAGAGCGTCGACCGACGCAGCACGACGATACTGAGTTCATGGCGAGAGCAATCTGCATATCCCAGTCTCGTACAGTCAGCAATGCCCAGCGCGATCTCGGCGAAGGACTCGCCTTACGGAGGGAACGAATAACTAATAAGTGGTGACAAGTGAGATGCGAATCACGCCAGTATCTGGCTTTTCGTCGTGTTCATCAACACGGCAAGAAACCAACTGAGAACCAAATCTCCCACATCAATATCCGCGCTCGTGCGCGCGCTATCAGGTGCAATGTCTTGATACCTCGAGCGTGGCCTCACTATCCGACGGTCTTCCTTCGTTCAAATTGGTTTGCGTGCGCAGCCGTCTTCATTGCAGTAGCCGGTCATCACCACAACGTACTAATATACATTTGTATAATCATACTTCATGCCGCGCCCTCACTTAGAGAGGGAGAATATTAGGAATGGGCCCGACCGGAACAATGCGATGAGGGTTGAGCTGTGAGATGGGATCATCAGCCTAGAACATCAAGACCATACGATCGAACGAAGGCGCATACATTCGGGTGCGACCAGTAGTAGTGAGTCTTGATGTGCTCAAAGTTGCACGTCGACGAGAACGCGTCGTTCTCCCAATACAGCTTGCGCATCCAGCTACAAACAATCATTGGTGGATAAGTCACCGAGAAAGCAGTGAGCGAGACATGAACGTACCGGTGAATGGCCGGGTAGCCGTCACGAATCGTGCGGAGGTTGCATTTGAAGTGGACAACGTAGACAGGGTCGAAGCGCACGATGGTGACGAACAGCCGGATATCCGCCTCAGTAAGCCGGTCTCCAACGAGGTAGTCCTTGCCCGTCAGGATCTTCTCGAGGCGGTCGAGGGATTCAAAGAGAGGGATAACGGCAGCTTCGTACGCCTGCTGCGTACCTGCGAAGCCCGACTTGTAGACACCGTCTGCATAGGCGTGTTAGTCAACATAAGGGACCGCCACGACACGAGGACGTACTGTTCACAGTGTCGTACACCCAGTCATTGATCTCATCGATTTCCTTGCGGAGCGCCTCCGGATAGAGGTCTACGGCAGCCTTGTCAGCCGGAAGAAGGTCATTGAATTCGGTGTTGAGCATGCGGATAATTTCAGAGCTCTCGTTGTTCACGATTGTCTCCGTCTTCTTGTCCCAAAGTACAGGAACAGTGAAACTGAGGCAGAGCTGAGTACGGGCACATCTTCAGCTGGTAATCACCGGAACACTCACCGGCCCTCATAATTGGGGTCAGCCTTGAGGTACAAATCGCGGATGTGCTCTGCGTTGTTGATGGGGTCGACATCTGCGCCGGGGAAGGAGTCCACGTTCGCGAAGGGCCAGCCGTGTGTGCCCATACGCGGAGAAGTGACACTGACGTCTGTAGGGGGAGTATGACTGAGGAGACGTTACGATGCGATAGCTTATACAACCCACCGATGAAGTCCTGCAAGCCCTTCAATTTGCGAACGATGAGGGCCCTTGTGGCCCACGCTAAGGAGCATGCTCATTCGACTCTACCGCGCGCACTTTGACTGGTCGGGGCACTCACGGCATGCGTATGAGACATAGAGATGGTAGCGACCCTTCTCTGGTGCGAACTTGCCGCCTTTCTCGATGAACTGCCTGAACGACGAGGCTGGACGCTTGAACGACCCATCCGGGCTACGGACGGTAGCGAGGCTCCTGCTGATGTCGGTCAGGTGGGAGACGTCGCGTTTGGTGCTCATGATGCTGGGTCTTAAGCGAGTGCTGAACCGGGATGTATGAAGAGGATGTGGGGCTGGTTGAAGGCGAGACCAGGGATGTATGGCAGGGGACAACGTGCTCGAAAGACGAGATGGCGAGTGTACGCCGCGTAAGAGAGGGCGAAGCTGATTCATGCACTCTTGTATGGGTGAGGACGGAATGCCTTATAAGGACAGGATACGCACATGCACGTCATAGCTCCTACTCAGCGTCCCCCAGTAGTTTGATTGTACTTAGTCCAGGTCGTACCACCTTGTGTTTTGTCCCAAGTTTCCCTAAATCGCTCCGAATATGTCCGGATTGAATTAGCCTAAAATAGCTCCAGATGGGGCTCAGATGCACAGTTAGAGCCGAAAATACCCATCTTGATGCGCATTAGGAGGGTACTTAGATGCGAAAATCTACATCTGGATGCTTGGTCCTTCCGGATACGGTAAGGAAAGCTCTGACAAATTTAGTTAGCAGAGGGAGGAAAACATAGTGGGCCGCGGGTGTGCAAGAAGCGTCTGTGGACCCAAGTGAGAGACAGAAAATGCGTTGCGAGATACGCGAAGTCCTCGGCAGAGAAGGGAGGACCAGCGGCGGAAAGTTGACTTGCTTCAAAATCGCTGAAAAGGGCTGAAAAGATGTCAAAACCGTGAATATATCCGGACATTTGGGGCAAAATCAAATGAAAACCCAATTTCCAGATGTAAGACAGCGGTCATCGTCCTGTGACTTAGTAATACATGACAGTTTCGACGTGACACTCGGCGACTCCAAGCTCGTCTGAAATGTGGGAGATCTGGCCAAGTATTAGTACACGACACATTTGGATGATCGCTCATGATAGAATGTGAGGTATGGAGCTTACACTAGGAGGTAGCGGAGACCACATGCAAGGTCCTTGGAGCACGACTCAGCTCGTATGCCGCGTTCGGTTGAGTCATGACCACCACATGGTCCATAGCCCTATACAGTTTGCGGAGAAGTTCCGCTGCCCCCGAAGTATGGGCTATCTGTGCGCAGGCAGCGTGGAGTGCAATGATGCAGGGGTCAGGAGCGGGGATAACTGGGCCATCGTCAGATACCTGGACGCTTCTGAAGACAACTTTGGCTTTTATGCGCATCACACGAATGTTGAACATTGTCGGCGGCTTACCTTCGCAGGCGTCAACCCATATGTCGAGCTCATTAAATCGCTCATGCGGACCAAGGGATGCTGTGAACCTATTCTGGGGACTATGAAGATTCCCTTGACCAATGATATCGTGAGCGTCGAACCCTCCAAAGCGCTCGATCATTGCTCCTGTCGTCCTACCCCACTCAAACTGTTCGATAACAATGAGATAGACGTCTCATTTTACACGTCGTACACACCGTGGCCCAATAGGTAGTAGGTAGGTGTGATCTCGTTGGAATTCTCCGAAAGTAATTGACTGATTAAATGCGCGACATTGGTACCAGTTGAGACTTTCGTAGTACGCGTGTCATCAACGTTGGCGAATATGTACTTGTCCTCGACCAGTCAAACCATGATCGTCGCGAACCAAGGTTTGCGCCATCATGAGGCATCAGTCACGGCATAGAAATGAAGAAAAAGGGAAGTTTGCTGACCAGCGCGTGCAGCTCAGATGCGTTGCCCGACGACTCGGATGGTTGGAGAAGATGCGTATTCTTCGTAACGGCCTTCAAGGACAACCGAGGAGTGTATGCAGGAGTAGCAGCAGGCGTAGGGCCCTTAGGATTGGAGACTGTGATTGCTCGTAGAATGACGAGTGCACTCACGTGCAAACACGGACGAGCTCCTCTTGGCAATCGACGATATCGCGCACAAGGGCGTCGCGTCTAGAGCAAAGATCAGGCCATACCCAAGGACTCTAATGGCGAGAATAGGAGGCATAGAATTCAGGATGTATCCAGAACTTGAAGGCAGATCGCGTGGAACATCAATGGCAACCGGGAAGCTGCTCCAGGGTTCACGACTCTCGAGTTGCCGACAACGTTCTTACGCAACATGGACACGGCTGGATTGTGGAAATATTTGGCGGTAAATGTTTGCCATGAGCGACTTTGTCTTCCAGCTTCATGACGATGAGAGGAAAGGATGGTGGGCTTTATCCCAAACAGGCAGGAGATCAGCCAAGAACGCACGTAATATGCCTCTCGTCAGCTCGGTCTGTCGGGCGCTTCGTGACTTAGCCTGTCTCTCTTAGGAGTCACTCAGGCCTCAAGCCAAAATCGTCGGATAGGCAACCTGCTCAAGAACGCGGCTGGACCCTGGATGCGTGCAGAAATTCACATGATTCTCCCTCAATTACCCAGGGAACATGTGAAAACGGTCATGCGTAGCATCGGTAAGTAGATTCTTTAAACCGCCTTTGTGTGGTGCATTTGGTCGCGGCTCACGCATCACCGTTTAAGATCTTGCACTACGTACTGGACAGCATTCGTTCGAGATCGGTGATCTACGGGTCGAATATTCACATGCAAGTCACCCCGCGCCCATGCGTTCCTGGAACTTGCTGGCGCAAAACAACCACTATCTGATCTCGAGTACCAAACATACTTCACGTCGATTCACCTCTCGATCATTACTGGCTGCCAAATCCTCCGTCCGAAGTCCGACATCATTCAGAATCACTTACGAGAGCCCAGCGCTGTGGTTCACCCGCAGGCGAGTCAGCTTTCCTGGCTTGTGATTTCCACCTCCTGACAGATTCTTGCAGATCTCCGATTCATCCCGAAATTAACCTCGCCGTTCATCGCATACAGCGGCGATCTATCCTGCAAGCTCAACGTCAAACTCCGGCATCCGGTCCTTGTGGTCTCAAATTCATGGACGTGTTGCGTTGTGCTATGGGCTCGACGTATCGCGAGGACCAATCGCGCGATAAGCGGACATTTGTCTTTGCCTCGACCTCTGCGAGGCCTTCATATATTAGGTAGGCATCGGACCCTCAGCGGTGCCATCGCCTACAGGCTACTGTCGACCTTGCTGAGTTCTCGACTTCACTCTCTGCTCATAACTGCACCCTACACGACACCTTGACATGGTCAACACTCGCCCTGGTTCCTATTCTTCAGATGTGACCCACACTGCCCCAGAAGCTAATCCTCGTAGTCAACACGTGAAGGGCGACTCAGAGAAGGGTTACCCCGATGCTGTTGCTGATAATATCGACGACTACCCAGATGGCGGTCTACGTGCCTGGCTCGTCGTCCTCGGAGTGAGCATTCCTCTTCTGCATGATTGCCTGTACGATCGGTCCTGACGACCTGCGCAGGTCTCGTCGGGTATATGCGCCACCTTCGGGTTCGTCAACGCTTGGGGGGTACGTCCCGCCAGTCCCCAGCACGCACGCACCCAGAATCCTCACCGAATCCCAGATCTTCCAGGCCTACTACGAGCAGTACACACTAAGCCATATGTCTCCTTCAGATATGTACGTCCACCTCCCTGCATGTATCGTGTTCATTTCTCTGAATACATGCCCGGTCATAAGTGCTTGGATTGGATCGGTGCAGTATGCGCTGGTTTTCATGCCTGGGCTGACCTTCGGCCGGCTCTTCGACATGGGCTACCTCCGCCTGCCTGTCTTCCTCGCTTCTGCACTCCTTATAGCCTGCACCTTCCTCACCGCGGAGTGCAAAGAGTTCTGGCAATTCCTACTTTGCCAGGGCTTTGGGATCGGGGTATGTTCTGTACGTTCATGTCTTGTGAGGGCACAGCCAACTAAACTGTGTTGCCGTAGCTCGGTAGCGGCGTGGTATTCACTGCCGCGTCTGGCGTCGTTCCGCACTGGTTCCAAAAGAAGCTGGGGCTTGCACTAGCGTGCATGGCGAGCGGTTCGAGCATTGGCGGGACGATCTTCCCCATCATCCTGAAGAATCTCATCGAGCATCAGAGGTAGGCGGCACAACGCGCTCCGAGTCGCGCTGCACTGGCACTCACGACCACGTTTGTGCAGCTTCCAATGGACGCTTCGCATCATGGGCTTCATCGTAGCTGCATTCCTTATCGTGCTCAATGTCGTACGTCAGCCCTCAACATATCAGCTTCCAATGCAGGACTGACCGCCTATAAAAAACGCAGACTGTAGCTCGCAGGCTACCTCCGAACCCCCATCCCGGTCCTTTCGTACACCTTGCAATGTTCAAGAGCGCGGCATACTCGACGTACTGCCTCTCTCTATTCATGGGCTTCCTCGGGCTTTACACGGTACGTAATGAGGCGATTCTACGGTGCTCTACGCGCAGCATGTAGCCGTAGGCTCATCACTGATGCTGTCATTGACAGTGCTTGACCTACCTGTCCCTCAGCGGCGTCGTCTTCGGCGTTGACCCCGACCTTTCGTTCTACCTCCTCTCAATCGCGAACGCATGCTCGCTCATAGGCCGCCTCGGAGGTGGACTATTGGCTGACCGATACGGTGAATTGTCGTTACAATCTGTCTGCTGTTCCTGCGTGATGCATACTGGATGTTGAATGCTATATGGCGAACAGGAGCGATGAACATCATGATCCCTGGGACGCTCGCTGCTGGCGTCATGACCTACGCATGGCCATTCGCCAAGACGGAAGGCCCGCTTATCGCCGTCGCTGTCCTCTACGGGTACGTGTCCCTCTGCTGACGGTTCCCCAAATCTCGCCTAGGGTTGTTCGGCTGACGTGCCTTCGTCTCCGTATCTGCAGCATCTCGTCGGGCGTGTTCGTCGCGCTGATGGCCCAGCCCGTCGTTCGCATGGGGAAAGTGACAGAAGCAGGCATGCGCACGGGCATGGCATTCACAATCATGTCTTTCGGCGCGCTCGCGGGGCCTCCGATCTCCGGCGCGATCCTGGACCACACCGGTTCCTTCGAGAACGTGGGTTACTACGCTGGTAAGTCTGCTCTCCTTGTCCCAGTTCCGTGCATGTGATGCGCGAGTCTAACATAGGTTCTGATTCGTCATGCGCAGGGTCGACCGTTATGGGCTGCGTTGTGCTCATGATCGGCGCTCGGTGGTTGCTACTTGGCAAGCTGTTCGGTAACGCGTGAAATTCGCTGGTGTACTGGTTTGAAGTGTTGCGCTTTGAAGGGCGTGGTGATCGCGTAGTGCCCGTGCAGAAGGACTCCTAGACTTTCCTCATAATCTTGTTTATGACTTCGACGACCTCAACATCTCGGCTCCTTCATATATATAGACCTTAGAATTAGACTTATTAGACTCACAATGTAGCAATGTACTCAGATGACCACTAATATACCAGAAATATGTGCAAAGGACGTACAAAGGTCGCCAGGTTCTGAGTTCAAGAGGTGTCACAGACCGAGGCGACTCAGTGCCGACCAGTCAATGGCGCCCATATATGTTGTGAGCGTCTAGCGTTGTTTACTTGTCGACTCCGACTGTGATCATCTATATCAAGCTCGCTTTGCTTAGTGCTACGACTCCAGCCCTTCTACTGCTTGTGGTATGCAAGAGTCAGATATGGCACTCTGCGCTCTCGTTGTTTCTCTGGCCAAGGCGGTGTCCGGCTTGTTTGCTCGGGCTGACAAAATTTGTCTGTCACGCAGCCTCCAGCTCTTGCCAGCTATGTGTCCTTCCCGCATGCCGATGACATTGGAGAGCTTTCGCACAGAACTTCAATGGAGAGATCGAGGCAGGACGGAGCCTGATATGTGCGCTTGGGACCTGTTCAAGTTGTTATCGATCAGACCTTGTACTCCTCGCCGGCCGTGCTGGCCCAATGAGGAGCACGTAGTCATGTATACTTCTCAACTGTGGAGGAAAGATGTGACAACGTCTTGGAGATGCCGCTTGGAGACTTCGTGGTGAGTAGAGTTCTAGTTCCCGCGTTGCTCTCGACTTTGGGGACCCGATGGCAGATCTTAGCGAGTCTTCCGGAGGCGATTGCAGTTGATGTTGTGGGTTGGAGCCTTTCTCTCCCTGAGCGTGACGGTTTGCATGCGTGGGGTATGGATAAATGTCGACATTGTTGAAGCTCGAGTCTCGAAATGACAAGTGTTGTGAACGTGCACCGGATATCCGACCCGGGGCCGGAACAACAATGTCGCCCAGTGGCTCAAGTTACGCGTGGCTCACTCATTGTCCGTGCTCAGCCACTCTTGTGATGCTTGCATTGGATCCCCTTGTACATTGCGCACTACAAAGTCCGTCTCGCGGTCGACGACTTGCTCATCGTCGAAGAGCAGGAACTCTCGCCCCAATCTACCTCCTCTCCCTTCAAGCCCTCTGATCCGCATTGTAAACTCACTCTCTTTTCTCTTTTCTTTGTAGCATATCATCCACACCATAGCAGCGGTGAGTAGATGCATCGTCACAAGTACCGAGTCAAGCGTTTCTGACGATGATTGTGAAGCACCCGGTCCAATTTGGACATGTCTGCCTCATATGTATACTCGGGTCGCCCGTCTGGTCTCCTCAGCTTGCCGGCAGAGATTGTTGGAATCATCCTCAAGCTTCTCGCCGAGGACTACGAGGAACCAAAGAAACTCCTTTCAGCCGCTGCTTCCCTTAACAAGACGTCGCGCAAACTCACTGTGCCGTTTCTCTTCGAATCTGTCAAGATCAAGTCAAGCACTAGCTTCCATCGCTTTTTCGTGTTCCTCGCGACGCGTGGCAACATCGCAGAGAGCATCAAGTACCTTACGCTTGAGAAGAAGTTCGAGTTGATTCCTCCGCGGAATCTGCACTGCAAATCCGATACGAGTGTCCCGGAGCTGCGAGATGGTCCTCGACTCGATATGGCGGCTTTGGCCATAGCATTGGATCAACTCAAATCCCTGCGAAGGCTAACGCTGGACGAACTCGAGCAGAAGACCAATGTCGTATTCCTGTCGCCCGTCGCTCAGGCCCATCGCCGGAAGCTGCAAGAGCTCGTCCTCCGAGGCGACGTGACTTTGAAGCTGCTTTCCTCACTTCTTTCTATGGTCGCCCCCGAAGTCGTTCGGCTCGAGAACATGAACGGAGACCTGCTCCCCTTGTCAGAAATCACAATGGCGACGGTACCGAACCTGGTCGTCGCACAGTGCGCCGCGTACGCCATGCCGTTATTGCGCCATCTGATCTGTCTAGAAACTCTTTGTTCCCTTTCGGTTGCGATCAACTGTGGAGAGCACTTCAACGATCTGTGCGCATTGGTGTGGGCAGCGGGCGGGAGTCTCACCGCGGTTGACGTCGACGCCTCCCAGATCATCCATCTGGGGACGGACAAAGACGAATGTGAGCAGCCTTCACGCTTCTGCACACAGTTCCGGGCAGCAACTTACTGACTCGTGTTGACACAGTCGTGGACGAGTCGTTCGTGGTGGCATGGACGCGTCTGGGACAGGCCCTCGAGGGGTGCACGCAGCTCATCTCGTTCCGCCTAGTCGTGCCAGCCAAGCGCACCTCCGATCTCCGACCACTCGATGAGTCCTGTACGTACGATCCCCGGAGGGAGCTCTTTTCGGCCATCTTCGCCTCCTCTGATAACGTCACCCGACCGCGCAACATCAGCCAAGTGACGCTCTGTTTCGCTTGCACGGAGAGCGACGGCGAGTACCACGGCACCGACCGCGCAGCTGATGCGTTCGCACAGGGGGACGGGCCTGTGCTCTGGGACCTCGCTAAGCTGGATGACATCCTCACGATTGGCCGGACGTGGCCGAGCTTGGGCGAGGGGAGCGTCAAGGTCGAGCTGAGGCTCCCGGACACCCGCGAGGACGAGGCAAGTTTACTTCAAAAGGCCGTGAAGGACGCTTTGCCCGGGATGAGTCGGGCTTCGATGCTGGATTTCGATGTCGCATTCTTCGCCCCTCCTGACCATAGGCGCACTTCAGGATTCTGAACAGCCGCGGTGCTTGACGGAGAGACGAGCGGGTGAGCGGGTGTGGACGATGGACGAGGCATACGCGCTGGACGCTCGGACTGTTGTAGTTTTACTCTTACGACGCACTGTTATGCTCTGCTCACGACAAACTGTTATTTCTACGACGCACTGGTATCGCGATGACATTATGTATCGTTGAAGACATGATTTTCATTCATTCGTCTCGGTCGTTAGAGGCTCGTCAAAGAAGATGAGAGACTGGACATCGTGACATTTGGCATGAGGTTGTGAACGTAAGCATTCGCTGTCCGACGAGCGGGGCCGTGCAATTTGTCGTGGCTCCCTCTCCGGATGCGAGAAGCTGCCATGACCAAGGCCCATGACGCGTTGTGTGCGGTGCCTGCCGCGCACCTTGAGTGCTGGAGGTGGCGTCCGTCATACGATATTACTTCGCTTTTCAGTCAGATGTAGTCTCGTACCCCGATGGAGGTAATCTTGCCACTGGCCCCTCAGGACCGTGTTGTCGGGTTATGCGTAGCTGAACAGAACGCGGAACACCGTCTCGCCATCACGTAACCTCTCCTCCTGCAGTCCGCGGAACCACAGAGCCTGCCCCATGTCGATATGGTACAAGTCCACGTTCCGAATGCAGTCTTCCTGGTGCCCGGCCGTGCCGTACCAAGGTCCTCCGAGCGCGCGCAGCTGCCGCGCGAAGTTCGCCTTGGAGTAGCACGGGTGGTCCGCGTACAATTCCCTACACGCGCTCCGCCGGAAGAGCTCCGTGCTGATGGTGCGCAGGACGTCGCCGACGACGAGATGGGTCCCGCATGGGGTCGCGATCGCGAACCAGGAGAGCTCGGTGCGGGAGCAGGGCATGAAAACGAGCTTGATGGTGAGGCGGCCGAGGTCGGAGGGGAAAACGGGTTCAGAGAAGTGTGACGAATGACAGGGGTCGTAGCGGGGGGTGGCGCGTCGGCGCATGTCCCATAGGTATGCGGGGAAGGTGGTGAGGATGAGATGTAAGTCTGTGGCGGGCGGCGTGCAGGAACGTGGCTTGCTGAAAGCGGAGGGTCGGATAGACTTTGGCGGTGGCGGAGGAGGAGCGTCCAGCGTTGGAGATCCCGTTGGAGAATTAACGGTGTTACGGTTCTCAGCGAAGTGCACACGCTTCGCTTTGGGGAGATTTACACCAGTCGCCTTTTCGTGGCGCTGTCTTGTGCACGTCCCGTCACGAGGTGTCGGCTCCCAGGAGTTGGAGTTAGGGACATGGATCCGGGTGTACGGGTCGGGAGGTAGGGGAATGAGTCGAGGTCTGGGTGCCGGTGGCGGGTGTGTTGGCATGAGTCGAAAATAGGTGATCTCGTACCCCGTCTGGAGTGTTTCTTTTGTGTGATTCAAGGATGTCATAGTAGCTTGAAGCGAGCCGGTCATTCAGTTCTCAGAGAAAAGGGAAAATCCGCGTGCGTATAAGATAAAGTGAGAGCAAGTGATGTCGCATGCATATATGCTAGTAGCGAGAGGAGTGAGTCCTCTCGTGAATGATGAGATAGAACGAAGAGAGGCCGCTGGCTACCAGACAGAATGAGCAGAATGTACCGTAACGCATTCCGGGAGACGGTGGGCGGCTTGCTGCATATCCTGCCTGGGGTGTAGCATACTACCTATCAGCATGATAGCGGTTTCATTCACCATAAGTGTGCGCTCTGGCTGTACGTTTCGTAGTCGATATCTGTTTCAAAGGAAGCAGCAACATCTCTATCCCGAAACATCAAGAGATCAACGTTACATGGTAGCAAGCTTCCACTTCGCTTACTTCAAACGAAAATGGCGAGAGACTGACATACATACCTGTTCAGCCCTGGTAGACAGCGGCTCATATTAGTAGGTAATCTTAGGTTACGCATTGGATTTAATGCCTATATTCAACATACTTCATCATCGTTGTATACCGGCGCATGACTAAACATACAGGGCGAGAAACACAGTGGTAGGCGTGTCGCCATGAACCAAGAGAGTTGAGGTATGCAGTAGATGACGCTGTGGCCCGCAAAATTCGTTGTGTGGTCGCTGGTGGACGTTCAGTACGAGCAGAGTGATGGGAGAGAGAGAGCCTGGTGTGTGAGTCGGTGGGCGTGGGAAGATCACTTACCCCCGTGAATACTGTCTTGGTCGCGCTGTTTGTCCCGTCCGTCATGCTCTCCTCGTCGCCCTCGTCGTTGCCCAACATGGTCAAGCCCTCTGTTCCTCGCCGTCTTCCTCGTCCTCGAGGTCCCATATTCCTGGATTGTCTGCTTGGTATATAGGTCTCAACAGCCATGGATGGAACAGCGTACATCGTTGCCCACAATCTCTCGCATCCCAACTCTCATCCCCCGAGATGATGTCTGCAGACGCCTATCCTACGCCAGCACCATACGTTCAGTCTCCCGATACTAGCTCTCCCAAGTTTGACCTGTTTCATTTGGATCCATGGGTCGGAGCATTCCCGGCCTATTACTATTTTACTGGGAATGGGTCAATACTGCCCTCCCAGGTTTCGACAGAGTTGGAGCAGGGGCTCTCGAATCCGTCGTGCGTGAACGTTTTCATTTTAATCAATCCGCATATCCCAATACATAATCCTACAGGGCTCCCGTGTCGGACGCATACTACTCGATGTCTGCATATGATGTGCCACCCGTAGCGTCATTCTTCCCGGACGACGCGTTGAACGCAACGAACTCTTGTGTTGCTCCCTCCAGTAACAGCGACGCGTATTTAGTGTACCACCCGTGGCACGCGACTCGCGATCTCATGTTTCTTCCTATGCCTCTGCTAGCTGGCAAGGGTGTTTTCGTCGACATGTATCCGGAAACGTGCATCACTGCCTTCCCCGTCAAGCAGCTGCCCGAACATTCCGTTCCTGAGGCGTGACACTCGCCTTCGCACCCGAAGACCTGTCATTCAATGCCGCCGCCTTCCATAATTTGTCTACCGTTGACGAGGTATCGAGCGATGACGAGTCCCAGTATTTGGCACCATATACTCCATCTCTGTCTCCATCACCGCCGTCTCCATTTGCCCCGTCTGTTCCCTCTTCATGCGAACCCGTCCGCTCGCAGCTCATCATCTCAGGTCCCCACTTCGCCAGGGTCCTCTAAAATCCCCGCCAAGACGTCTCACCGGGACCGCTGGCGGTGCCCGCACTGTCCGCACGTGCAACGCAACCATCGCGCGGTCGACCTCTGCCGGCACATCGCAACGCACACACGCAAGCTGGGTGCACTCTGGGTCTGCTGTGGGGTGTCCGCCACCGACGCGCGGGAGTGGGGTTTTCTGGCGAGCTTGCGTGGACCGGAGCAGGTACGGGAGTTCGGGGGGCTGTTCATGGAGGGAGGGTATAGGAAGACGTTCAGTTGGAGGGCCGCGTTCACGCGCCATCTTAAGCGGGAGCATGGGTGCTTTGGGGATCCGATGGCGCCGTATCAGCCTGTTCATTGGGCAGACAAGTGAGTGGGTGGTGGTGGATGGTTCCATGTTCCTCTGGACGCGGTGCTCGGTTGTTGGGTTGGATGTGAGTCTGTACGAGTCTGTACGTTGATCGTGAAGTCAGTCTCTGTCGTGAAATCTTGAGCGTCCGCTCGTGCGCTACTTGAAACCTTTTTGCGGGTTCCCACACTCGTGGCTACCGCTTGACTGGCTACCAGCAGGTATGTTTCGAACTTCTGCATTGCTCGCGGAATCCAGTAACTGAGAAACCTCTCTCAGGACTGTGACCGAGTACATTCTCGTGCTAGACACAGCGGACATGTCCTTGGGGAGCTCTTGCGAAGTCAAGTCGGCCCATGGCGACTACCCATGCTCAAGAAAAGCCGACATATTTTCCGAGGATGGAGACGTGGTGTTTTGCAAGAAACACCGCAAGGAGTACGTCCGGTCGTACCTCGCATACAAAGCCTCGTCGGTCAAGGTTACTGCGACGGCGAAACGGCTCATCACGACGCTCCCCTGGCTGATCGCTGGGCAACGCTTCACGTCGACGATCCGGACGGTCCGCAAGTATATTACCGCGCTAGAGCTAGAGATCGAGGGGCGCATACAGCACACGTTGAAGTTCTTTGACGAAGGTGCGCCTGTAGTCTGGATTCATCGCGCTGCTTTTCCCTCATGTACCAGCATCTTTGTGGCTTTCAGATGACGAGGCCCACCAGATGTGGCTGCGGCACTTGAGGCTGCAGAAGCGCTCCAGTGAGATTTTCGTGGAGGAGCTGCAGCTCGCGCAGCACGGAAAACTGCAAATGACCTCCGTGGACGACATCGCGTTCTTTGACATCCTTACGGGAAGCCCGCTTCTGCGTCGGTCTTACTCGAATCGCGGGTTGTACGCGAAGCTGGCGCTCGTGGCGCTCGTGCACTTCACTGCGCTAGCGATCATCCTGCCCACTCTTGGAGTCGATAATGTCGACGGCACGCAAGTCATGGGGTGCAGTACTGGAGAGATACGGTGTTGCAGGACTGTCGGGTTTGCGGGTGATGAGAATGTGTCTGCTCGTCTCAAGCATCTCGGTATCGCGGCTCCCGACTCGACGATGCGTGTGGGGATTGAGTGCTCGCCTGTCGTCGGCGATGCAGACTCGGGTCTGAGCTTTTGGTGAGTACCAGTAGGAGCGTGAAATGCCGCGGTAGGCTGACTTTGCCTATCTGCAGCGAAAATACTCTCGCTTGTTGTAAACATCCAGAAGGTGAATGGCATGGAAATAGTACAAAGAAGTTGGAATACCACTGACCATCTGGTTTTGTAGGAGATGGAGTGATTCATGTTGGGTGTGTGCCCATAGCCATACACTGAGGCGACCTATCAAGTTACGCCGAGCCTGATTTTGCTATCGCGCGTTGTCATCGGTTGATGTTCCACGCACTGCTGTCTACTGTCTATGTAGATCTGCTTAGCCAAAGTTCCGTGCATTCAAAGCTGTGCAGACAGCCATCAGGATCTCACCCGGTGCGGACGGAATTTGACATGCTTTCGTTGCGTCAGGAACGCTTGATACCCCATCTCCACTCCCTCGGCTAGCGGGCACTGACGTGTCGACACCAGAGGTCGGTGCAACCTTGGGCAAACTATCTCTCGTGCTTCTGACTGCTGACCAACTCAGTTGACTTCTTTCTTTTGCAATGCTTAGTAGTCGTGCAGTCGCCGACTCCCGATCGCCATCAACGACCGTGCCAAGTACGTATTAGGATCGGTGAGAGTGTTCGGCCCCGTTGAGCACGGCTACGAGGAGCGTCAGGTGGGTCGGTGTCTTCTGGAGGTCCGTCTGCTTCCAGATGAGCGAGTTGTTCCCATGCTTATGGGCATGACCTGACGAGACAAAAGCTCATACCTACTCCAAACAGGATTATCCGTTTCCAGCGTCTGTCAAGAAGTTTCGTCAGGCCTCCCACACTCGAATGGCATCGCCCCTGGACTCTTCCGTGTGGGCATCGTCCGCTTGTGCAATATGCCGTAGACGAAGCATTCTCTCGTATGTATGTCAGTTAAGCGAACTGTCAGCGCTATTATCCACCCGGGACTTGATGACTATCTACCCAGTGGACGTCCTTCTTGCGTCCGCATAGCTTCGTAAGCGACTTGGGAACCTTTGTATAAAGCGACCATATGAATCGCGGGGAGGCATTCACACGGTTTCTACGCCTCAATGTCTCTCCTAGCCACCCCCACTACGAACGCCGAAGAAGCGACCATCCCGAAGGCGAATCATGTCGATGTGCTCATCATCGGCGCAGGTCCCGCAGGCGTCATGTTCGCAAATGCGCTTCAATCGGCGGGCGTAACCGTCCGCATCGTGGACAAGAGGTACGTATCCCGTAGTCCATGCATGACCTCGTTCATGTTGTGGCGATCATACGACTGCTGATTGGACGTTGTAGACCCGTAGGCCTCGCCGCCGGACAAGCTGATGGTTGCCAGCCGCGGACACTTGAGATCTTCCAGGTTTGTACAGGTGTCTCTTGTCATGGCTGCAAATGTTTTTGATTCGAGGTGTTACCCAGAGCTACGGACTCTTGGAGGGTCTTAAACGACGGGGTTATGGTTTATACAAGTCGGTGAGCATTTCGCAATGTGCCATCCGTTGATGTCCACAGAATCGCACTCAGGGTTCACCGCCTTAGGTCTTCTACAACCCAGGTCCCAACGGCGGCGTTCAAGTCAGTGCATATCGTTACATCACAGCAGGAGCCAATGTCTGACCTGGCGCCATCTTCAAAGAGGACCCAAGGCGCTTCTGTCGTCAATGCCCCATCGCTCCGCTACTCCTTTGGCGTGAGTGACCGTGTATGACCCATATATGATTCGGACTCACGCAAAACAGATCACACTCCACCAAGGTGGTATCGAAAACATCTTCCTGGAGTCGATGCGCGAGAAGGGGCTGAATGTGGAACACTCGACCTTCCCGACCCACCTTGAGATCTCCAACGATCCCACGAAGCTCGAAGACCCTAACGCGTATATCGCACAGGTACATCAGATTTCCATCGTTCTCAGCTTCCAGGCTGGTTCATACTCCCCATCGACGTGCAGGTGACTCTGGAGCATGCCGACCGCATAGAAGACACGACCGAGATCGTGCATGCCAAGTTTGTCCTCGGTTCGGACGGAGCGCACTCATGGACGCGGAAGAGTCTTGGGATTGAGCTCGAGGGCGACGTCACTGGTACGTCTCTGCTTTGCTTTGAAGTGGTGTAGTCGCGCGTTGCTGAGCCCCGTCGACAGACTCAGTGTGGGGAGTGATAGACATGGTACCCGACACCGATCTTCCGGACGTTCGATGCCAGGCCTTCATCCGGTCCGAACGTGGGAACATGTTTATCATTCCGCGTGAGGATGAGCTGGTCCGGCTCTACGTCCAGCAGATGGAGACGGCTCATCTCATCGATCCGAAGACGGGTCGTATCGACAAGGAAAGGTCGTGTCCCGAAGCGATTCTCGAGCAAGCGCGGAAGATGCTGAGTCCTTACAAGATGAACATCAAAGACGGCAAGCTCAGGTGGTGGACGGTATATGTCGGTAAGTTATCGCAACTGAAAATCACTCCTCTTGTTCCCCGCTCACTATGATGTAGCTGGCCAGCGGGTTGCGAAGAGATACTCTGTGCATGAGCGCGCATTCATCGCCGGCGATGCATGCCACACACATTCTCCTAAAGCAGGTACGACGTCCAGCCGTCATAAACAGATTCTGCATTGCTGACAATATTTTTGCAGGGCAGGGGCTGAACGCGAGCATGGGCGACACTCACAATCTCGGTATGTCGAGACAGAAATCCTCGGAGGCGGAGAAGATTGACATTACTGCTGCGATACAGCGTGGAAGGTCGTGTATGTTCTTCGAGGATGGGCGCGTCCCTCTATCTTGCAAACAGTACGTTCAGCATCAGTTTACCTCTGACGCATGTTGCGCATGGACATTGACGAATTGCTCATTGCAGTACGAGTTTGAGCGTCGCGCGTTCGCCCAGGCCCTCATTGACTTTGACAAAGGTTGGAATAAGCTCTTCGACGAGAAGGCAACATCGGGTGATGGAGAGGGCGTAACACATGAGATGTTCTACGGGTGAGCTTTGCTCGCGCTCTCAGCTCCTTTGTCATCTTGACACCACTAGTACTGACTTCGTGCTGTTCCCTGTTTCCTTTTCAGCATGTTCCTCAGCTCTGGTCCCTTTACAAGCGGCACAGGCATACACTACAACCCGTCTCTCATCGTCAACGCCTCGTTCCAGTCCTCCGCCCATAAATTGATTGTCGGCGAGCGCGTGCCTCCGCAGATCTTCTTGAACGCGTCCAACGCGGGGCCGGTGGAGATCCAAGACCTTCTCCCGGCAGATACACGTTTTAAAGTTCTCATTTTTGGCGGCGATGTCGGTGTAGAAGCAGACCGCGCCCGCCTTCAGGAGGTTGCAGACAAGCTGGCGCGTCCGGACAGCTTCTTGCAGCGTTTCGGAAGGAAGCCTGTCGGGCACGAGGGCGGGTTCGACACGGAGGTCTTTGATGTGGTTGCGTTTAGCTCTGCAAAGCAGGACAAGACCGACTGGTTCGGTACGTTGCTTCTTGCGCGCCCTCAGACAGGTGATGAGTTGCTGACGATCGACGTCTGCAGCATTTCCCCCTCGCTTTAGGCCACACTGGAAGCACAAGTACGTTCATGTCCGACCCTTCGATGGGCACGGATCGCTTACTGCTATGCTTGTGTTCAGGACGTTCTTTGACGACACTGATATGCAAGGCTGGACGGGTGGCGGTGGGTACGCCAAGTACGGCATTGACGAGCATGAGGGAGCGACCGTTGTCGTCAGGCCAGATGGGTATGTTGGCATTGTAGCCCCACTTGATGCTGTGGGAGTCGTGGAAGCCTACTTCGCCGACTTCATGTTGTCAACATGATGCAGCGAATTCTTTCTGGCACTCATCATTGTCATCTCAGTAACTCCGGTCAGCGTGCGATGAATAGATGTGGCTGTCTCAACAGCAAATGTTTTACCCCTGTTGCCATTGAGGGTGCTGATGGCAGGCGGACTGTGCTATTCTCAAAGTGCAAGAAGAGGTGGTCGCTGAGCGTCCTTCTGACAAGCGTGGCACGACTCGAAGCCTCGCGGACGTTCTTGGATCTCTTCAGGTTGTATCAAGTAAGTCGGCTGTGCATTCCGCCGCGCGGCCCGACCGTCGCTTGCTTACCCGTACGACTCTCAGATATAGCTTGCACAATGCGGTGCGCCGGAGATGCATATATACATAGGTCAAGGCCCTATAGATGAGGGTCAGATTGCGACTGTAGGAGTAATTTAGTCTTGCCTTATCAAGTATTTTTGATTGTGCTCGCTGTCACTTGCAGAACTCTGACCCCGGCGCATTGGGAGATCCTCCATTAGCCGGGAAGCTCTTCTCGAGTTGGCTTCCCAGACAGCATGAGGGCGAATGAGTGTATCGCATAGATCCGGTTATTCGTCAAATCACTGACGGGCACGGACCGTATGTTATGGACAGACTCACATCACCTATGCCTAGTCTGAGAGACATACCCAAAGACACCATCGCCTTGCGCCCCTCCAGCAGGACTCGCTGGGATTGGGCCAATTGCCCTGGTCTCACGAGAAGGCACACCAGACCGCCGTTCTTCGAACCTTACTACTAGTCCCGTCTGGCTATCGTGAGCATATCGCTCATTATCATCCGCTTAGGTTCATATCAGAAGTAAAGATGTACGACCACGCCGTGCACGCGTTGCAACGTGCTGCGGTAATAAAGATCCGTGGTCTGACAGATCTCGTCTTCGAGTTGAGCCTTCAGGTCACTGGCATCCTCGTCCCACTCTGGCACCAACGACTCGGAGACAATGCAGCTCTATTATTGCACCGTTCGCACCGATGGCGACACGACGACTGCTACATGCGGCGCCGATATAAGTCCTCAGGGCCGATTCTGTCCTGCTCATCAAGACGAGTACGAGGACCTTCTTCAGGAGAAGACGGACGCGGAGACTGCGATCGAACGGCTCGACTCCGTCGTCGACGAGCTCCTCCAGCGGGACCCGGGCACGTATATGACACATGAAGCACCCGACAAGATCGATGATTTGGCAGACTACTTGGACGCGTTGGACCGTCGTACAGACGTGCAAACCCAGCTGCGCCAGCGCTTTCAGGTCCAGGGGCCCGGGCGGTCCAGCGAAGGTGCGTAGACCCTAGGATTATTCGGTCAGTGCGCGGTACTGATGAGGGTCCCGTGCTCAGCGTTGTCGCAGAACGCGCTTCTCGAAAGACGTCGCTCCGTTGTCAACTTGCGCGAACGTTTGGAGACCGTAAAGAACGAGTCCTTCAAAGGCGAGGATGGGCGGGGCCGAGGAGGATCTGAGGAAGGAGAGAACGAGCCAGTCGGGGAGAAGGAGGAGGAAGTCGCACGCCGTGATGTAGAGGTTCGACCTCAGGAGGAAGCACAAACAGAGGCCGCATTGCCCGGGGCAAAGCAGACGCATGGAGAGTCGCAGGCTCGTGGTCGGGGCCACATCGAGCGAGTTCAGGTCGAGAAGAAGGTGGACCAAGAGTCAGGTCAAGAGTCGGGCGAAGAGTCAGACGTCGATCAGAATGTAGACAAGGGGACGGACGTTGACCAGGAGACGGGCACCAAGAATGAGGCGGACGCCAACAGGGAGGCGGATAAGGAGACAGAGAAACAGGCGCATGACGAGAGGCGACGCGAGCAGTACAAGGCCGAGGTGCAACGGCGTAACGAGGAAGAACGCAAGGCGGAGGACGAGCAACACAAGCGCGAGCCCGAACCTGAGGCAGACGTCCTGACGAGTGTCAGCGGCAGTGGAGGTGACGGCGGCGGTCATGGAACTCTGGCAACCATCGGTGGTGTTGTGTTCGTGAGTCACGTTAGGTCCAATTGGCCGTACACCGCTAACTTGATAGGCAAGGCTGTGGGTCTAATAGGCGCTGCCATATCAATTGGGAGGCACGGAGGCATGCGTCAACATCGGCAATCCTCCTGACAGCCAGTACGGGTGGGCCAAGCTACGACCTCAGCTAGCCATGCATAGAGGTGAATTCCTGTTTCGTGTGTGAAAAGAGACAGGAGATGGTGGATGACTCGAAGTGGCAGGGATGTCGAGCGATGATGAGTCGGAGTAGGGCGGGAGGGGTATCATGAGTGTTCGAACGCTTGAACTCAAACTTGGAGCTCGCTGGTCGTGGTGGTCGTGGTCGTATTCGACAAGCCTCATCAATGTCATGTACATAAGCAACCGCCCCCGTATTCGACGCCACGACTACGGCAGATTTGTCACGAATGCACTGGCTCTGACAGGCCCAGCTGTCCTTGCTCGCTGCAGGTCGCGAGTGTTCAGAAATGGTCTACCCCTCAACAACGGACAGTTCAAGTTCAAGTTGCAGCCTGCAAGCCTGGGATTGGCGTTGTTCACGTGATCTAGACTTCTATGGCAGCAGTAAGCGAACTTATGCCTCAAGTCGTTGCGCCCTTTCGGACCCGCGTCAATTGCGTCCCACTAGTACTTGCAGCTGATTCCGCCACTGCAGATCCCGGGTAGGAACGTCTTGCGCATTCAGAATACTGATGAATGACGCCGCGGCTGATTTATTGCACTGTTTACTGAGTTCTCTTCGAACCCTCTCCAGGCATACATCTCACATCGATATACCAATCGGAGTAGGTCTTCGCCTTCCCCTACACGGACATCTTGGTTCAGCCGGCTCGACATAGAGATTGCTCGCAACGCAGAGCCAGAACACCATACGCCTCTTCGTCGCCGACGTCAGATTTCCAACGCCTCCCGCCCGCTCGTGGAGTCTTCGACTTCTCTCGAGGCGCATGCATCGCGAGAGAAGCCCGGTCTGTGATAAATTGCCATAGTGTGTTTAACGCACGATTTGCGCCACGACTTGCATTGGCTAGTGCATTTCCTCTCGCATCGCTTTGCATCTGCTGACCTCGACGAACGTGAAGCCATTCTACCATCTAGGCATGAAGTAAACTTCTACAGACACAGTACCGGATGAGGCCTTTATTCGCTTCCGCTCGTCAGTCGGATGAACCCAATCATTGTATTGCGGCGGGCACATAACATCAACATCTCAGGACTCTGGGCATCCGTACGCACATTCCCCCCATACGTGTAGTTGTCATGGACTCCGTATCGCTGACTCCGTCGGAAGTGCTCGTCGGGCTCGACCGCAATGGCACCATCGGCATGGGTTACCTGGGAGTGGCATTTGCTTCCATGTGAGTGTAACGTCTGCACCTTAGCTTATTGCATGTTCTGATATCTTCAATCTGCAAAGGATGTACGGGCTGACTTGCCTGCAGACGTTCCAATACTACCAGTCGGACATGGTCAGGACCGACCTTGTCTTCACTCGATACTTTGTACGTCTCTCTGATTGCCTCCAGAACCGTCATATGACCGACAGGCCCCCATTACAGGTCTTCCTCGTCTGGTATGTGGACGACTGATGTCGCAACACAAGTGTGACGAATCTCACATGTTCCCAAGGCTATTGGACTCTTCGCATCAAGCGATCGTTATGCACTCATTCTACTACTACCTCGTCCTCAACTACGCAGACCCTGAAGGGCTCGCACGAACCGCATGGTACTTGTCTCATGTATTTGTCGCTTCAACCCTGAATGATAATTTGAGATCGTAGGAGTATACCCGTACGTGTCTGGGACGGAGCCCCGTAGGTTAAGATGTTCGCTAACGGACGTTTGAAGGCTAGCATTATCATTACAGTCAGTCTACTTATCGGCCCGAGTACCGTGACGTCAAAGCAGTCCAGGCTAACCTACGTCCCTCGTCAGGCTGCCCTTGCTGCCCTCGTAAAAGGGTGAGGATTTGCACTCTCTGTCTATTTGTTCTACACTACTCTCACGTCGAGTACAGATTCTTCCTTCTGAGGATCTGGCGCTGTGAGTCGACTCGCCTTGAATACGCTTGTGATTTTCTCTGAAGGAGCGTCACAGTTACTCGGAACGTGTATCTCACCTCTGCATTGGTATGCCAGTCCCCCAGAACAGCTTTAGTGCCCTACGTTGACTGGGTCTCGTTCATGGCAGGGGATTCTGGCGGTCGTGCGCATTGGTGAGTAGGCTCACTAGCGATGATCTCGTCTATGACTTCTGTGCCTGATCGAACATGGTACTCTTCAGGATTCAATCTCGGTCTGTTAATTTCAGAATGCTATCGGTTCTTCAGCTGAACGGTCTTGTTTGGCCAGTCTATCCCAGCCAAATGTGATGAGTGCTATCGCAGTCTCAGGACCTCACACTCACGATCATGGTATCCAGGTTCTCTTACCCTCTCCTCATGGTCGCCGAAGAGCATTTGAAGGTATGTGCTACATGCGCCAGATGTCTCGAGCCCCCGCTCAAATGCATGATCTCAGCCACAGATCCTCGTGAGCTCGTCTTTGGACGTGGCAAGCGACGCATTCTTCACCGCAGTGCTCGTCTACTACTTGTGGAGAGGACGGACTGGTATACCCCGGTGAGCGAACGTGTATGCCTGTCTTTTCCTCAATGCTCTCATCGATCATTCCGTGTTGGCTTCAGCTCTGACAACATCATCGCAAGATTGATTGGCGTGAGCATCACAACAACCATGGTGTCTACGTGAGTTGGCCCCCTTTGTCTCGTTGTGTCCGCACTGACAGCCGCTATCAGTCTGATTAAAGTCGGTGCCCTCGCATCAGTGAGTCGCTCGAAACACGACGCAAGGATGAGAGAATGAACGGCTCGCCGGTAGTATCTCGCAGCGTCAGACAAGCTCTATGTCCTGTTCTTCAACTTTCTCGAGGCCCCAGGTAAGTCGTAGCTCGTGCTTCCATCATCACCACCAACAGTACTGACGCGAGTCCTAGTTGACGCCAACGCAGCGCTCACCGCGTACGCAACTCTCCCCATATCGCTGTCTATGCCTACGCGTAGGCTCATGACCCTTGCTCGCGTGCCAACAGATTACACTCGCGCGGGTTCGTCAAGCGAGGCATGACGGAAAACCCGAACTCTGCGACCGTCGAGCTGAACCAACTATCTGCCCCGGCCTTTCGGATCATGACGAGTGGTGCAACGCTGTCGGTACCGCCTGTCAGCGCCAACGGTGACAATGAAAGCATGGCCGGTACGAGCATGTCGGACTCGGACTCGAAATGGCACGGAGACTCGGTGAGGAGTCTCCCTCGTCATTTCCGTGGGTCTGTACACTGAGCGAGCCGGGCGGCTCGATTGCAGCAGATCGACGGACCAAAGTCGGAGCGTTTGGTTGCGATATAGTAGTCTTGCGCTACTCTGGAAAATTACGGATTCGACGACCTTCCCGAGGTCTCAGGGCCAGTATTCGAAGGGCGTATGATGTTGTAGAACAAGATGAAGCCAGTCGTGTTGAGGACCCGCTCTCGAGGATGCTGGCGCCCAATCTTCCCTCGTCTTGAATTGATGCACTAGAAACACGCACCTTTCTAGCAAAAAATACGCAACACATTCCTTTATGTCTCCGTCTGGGAGCGGCTGTTGTTTGCCATACATGCTGTAATAGTAGGCGAGCTCAAACTCAACTAAAGTTTCACCAACTGCTAGTCTGGAGCGAGGAAAGGGAACGCGCTGTTCCTAGTTTCTATCCCAATTCGGCTCAACGCTAAAGCCAACATCTGAAGCTGTCGAACCTTGGGTCTAATCCGCAAGCTTACGCTAACGTCTTCCATGCCCCTTCCCATCGCGCCCGCCGTCTTCTCGTCGCCCACGACCGTGACGACTGCTTAGGCTGACTCGGCGGTGTTCCTTCGACTCAATCTCTCCTCGCTAGGTCATATATGCTATGGCCATAGACACGGACAACCGATGCACCGCTCGCCTCGTTGACTGGCACACAACCCGGTGCAGAGCAGCACGTCGACGCCGCCCCTTCTCGAACTACTGCCCAGACCACAGTCGGAAACACGACGCGTCGTACAAAGACTACAAGGACGTCTCGATGCTCGTTGAGCAGCTCCAGGGCGACGCTGTACTCATGAAGGAGGGACTATGGGCGATCCAGACGCTCACCGAGGTCAGAGCTGCCATCGAGGGTACGGTGAAGTACCGAGAGGCCGTGCAGGAGGAAGCAGAGAGGCGGGCGACGCATGCGAGGAGGTTCTATGCGGATGGTGCGTAGTACACATTCATCTCGCTTGGAGGTGTGGAGACCGACTCAGTGAGGGCGTACGCGTACGGCCCCGTAGACAACTCCGAGAGACATATGGGCCATATGAAGCGCATTGAAAACCTACAGCATAGACTCGAGACGTGCACGTACTTTATCGACTGGCTTCAAGAGCGCCAGCGCGACTTAGAGATCGGAACCGTGACGAGGCCGACCACGAACGACATTGCCCCACGGCGACAGATCAAGCATGCTATAGCCCAACAGATAATCCCGCCGGCGCCATCCGCCATAGAGCTTCCGGGGGGGACACAGGATCAACACAGGCGGCCGCGCGTCCAGTCAACTCCAACCAACACCAAACTGACCACGGCGAACAAAAGCACAGGTGGAGCGCCAGCCTCCTCGCACGCTGCCGTACGCGAGACGAGTGCGTCGCAACGGGATCGTCAGTCAGTGGGTGCCCGTCGCCCGCAACCTCTCGATGTCCACCACAGTCCATGTTGCATACCGCCGTGGTTGACACCCGCACCGTCCGTCGTCGGAGGTTATCATGTGCCGCCTACCACTTATCACCATCCTGGGCCGTCTCGTCTTGAAGCCGGAACAAGGTCAAGCCACGCCTCTCTACCAAGCCATGCGTACTCTTCTGGGTACCCACGAGAAGGTGGACCGTCCGGTGGAGAGAAGGGAGCTCCGATCATGAAGATCATCGCATTGGGTCTGGTGAGTAACCCTCTCGTGTCTTACACCACCGTTGACTGAAGCTCGACCTAGCTCGCGTACGGCCTTTACAAGAGCTTGCGGCCGCTCTTCCGCATGCTGAGGTCTATAATATCCGAACTGCGGCGAGTACCTCTTGGGATTAGCTTTAGCTTTGGCTCTCATGGACGTTTTTCGTATACCACCAGGATCTCGTGGGACATGACGGCAGCTCCAGAGACGTTGGTTGTCGCAGCAATGCCGGAAGGTGTGCAGCCCGACCTCTTGGCTGATTTGGTGGTGGCTGAGGGACAGAAAACTCGCAACGAACGCGGCAGAGGAACTTAAACCATGGTGAGTACTCGCATATTGCGAATGAACAGATTGCCAAAGACCATGATTCCCAGGGTCCATCACAGCTTGACGAGCGGAGCAGTGCAAGACTTCATGAGATCGCTCGGCTTCCGGAAGCTGTAGTGGGTGGCAGACGGGAAGTCAGGCATCGTTGCTGGCTCGGACTGCCAAGACAACCGCGTATGATTGAGAATGTACAACAGAGAGCTTTCGGGACATAGGATATGAATCGCTATCACGGATACAGTATGGAGGCACTGACTCACCTATCAACGACGATTCCTGCTCTGACCGCTCGGGTTATGCGGACCCGCAGCAGCACCCTTCCGCATCTCCTCTTCATCCAATCCCGCTTCTGCGAGGATACGCTCCACCTCCTCAAGGATGGGCTTGTATGCCGCATAGCGCTCCTCGGCGAGCGTGAACCCGTCTCTGCGAAGCATCTTGCCCCTGTTGTCGCTCGTGGTGAACGCTTTCTGCGCCCAGTACTCGCCTGGCAAGACAGCCGAATCAAAACGGTGTTGCGAAGATATGGGCCTGGGGGAAAAGGAGACGTACGGGAGCGGGCGTAGAACATCGCCAAGGTCTCTCCGGGAAGCGGGGTGCTGATGACGTCCTCGGGGGAGCGCGTCGCGTCCTTCGCAACACCCATGAATGCCGTCGCCTGCATCCTCAACGACTCCTTCTCTTCCTCGGTCGGCTCGAGCACGTCCACCGCTTTTCCATCTTCCTCCACGACGACGCTGGCGCTCTTCGAATCGTCTCGCTGCCTCTCGTCGTCGTCGTCATCTTCGTCATCATCCTCGTCGTCCTCGTCGTCATCCTCGTCGCTGCTGCTCTCCTCGTCGCCTTCGGCTATGGAGATTTCGGAGCGTTTGAGGCAGACGTAGCGGTCGAGCTTGTCGAGCGCTAGCGAATGGAAGTCGTCGAGGGTGTACTCGCGCGACCCTTTCTCGAAGATGCCTCCATAACTGCATCCGACTGTCAGTGCACACATCGGGCGTGAGATCGTGAGACGTACATGTACAGGGTGTTCCTGAGAACAGCGAGCATCGCGTTGTACCGTGGCAGTGGGACAGTCAACATGGGATTGTCCGGGTCGACCTCGTCCACCGGGGGCGGCTCACTGGGTGGGCTTGTCTTCGTAGGAGAAGGCTTTGCGGGTTTGGAAGACTTGTCCTCTTCCTATATGCATGTATCAGACACACGAGAGATCGCTCCGACCTGTGACACGAACGGAAACGCACCTCATCACTTCCTGACTCCCCATCCTCAGCTTCGTCTTCCTCTGCCTCCTGCTGCCACGCCGGCTGGACAGGCTGGACGGTCTTTTTCTTCTGCGCGGCGCCCTTCTTCTTCGGCTTCTTGAGCATGAGCGAGACCCACTTGCCGTTCCCCGCGATCTGGTACCCATACAGGTCGTTGTGGAACACGCTCTCGAGCGTCTCCTCGCTCGTATCCTCGTCCGTCACGCCCCCGAAGAGGACACCCATGTTCTTCGCCTGCCAGAGCGCCATCGTGCACCCGGAGCGGAGCGAGGGCGCGTAGGCCGTCGACGACTTTTTGCGCCGCTCCCATTTGAGCGTGAGCGGGTCGGCGCTGGACTTGCCTGGCGTGGGGGTCTCGGTGTTTAGCGTCATCCTGGAGGGCGGGGAGAGGAGCGGTCAGAATGAGGCCCAGGATGTTTACAAGGCAGGGGTGGACGGACCGGAGGAACCACGTGTCGTCGAGCATCACGCCGACCGGACGGCTGCCTTTAACGTATTCCTTGCAGTACCCTCCGTGTAGGAGGATGCCTTCGGGTGTAGGGATGAACGAAAACCCGCTTCGCGGTCTGGCAGCAAGGAGAAGCGTGAGTGGTCACAGAGACAATCAATGAACGGAGCAGTCACGCACGATGGCTTGCGCTCTTGGTCCTTCATATCGACTTGTTTCCACTTGTACTCTTGCGTGTCGAACAGCCAGAGATCGTTGAGGTAGTGGGCTATAAACCAGAATGCGTCAAAGGCTTCTCTCCATGGAGTACTGTGCACGTACTCTTGATTCCTGGGTCGTAGAACCCTCCGAACAACACTATATAATGCTTCCACATCGCCATTCTGCTATAGCATGAGCATGGGATCATTCCGTAGAGCGAATCAGCGGTTGCGTACCGATGGCCTGACCGTGCTGTTGGACGCACTTTGGTCTCGATACGCTCCCAGCTGTGCGTCGGTATGTCGAAGCACCAGAAGTCTCGGTAGTGGTGGAAAGAGTTCTGGTACAGTGACGAGAATTCTCCTCCTGTGAACGACATGATGGCTTGAGATGCTGCCATACAATTAGGTATAGGTAGTCTGACACACCGAAAAGATAGAGTTTTCCACCGCCGGCAGGGGTAGCAACGACCGCATGCGCTGATCTCGGACCAGGACATGTCGGCGAGACGAACTTCCGCCATTCGTTCTGTGAACACGTAGCTGTAGCGCTACGACCTGCAATCACGAGCAATGAGCGTACCTTGTCTGGCGAGTACCGGAAGACGTCGTTGTAGAAGTACTACTCCGAGTGAGCCTACATCCCGCGGTACTTATGGCACAAGCCGAACAAACTTGACACTCACAGCCTTGCCGTCATCGCTGAAGAACTCGCCTCCGATACACCATAGATGATTGCCGTTCGGACAGGGGGTAAGCGTCGCGTTCGCGCGTCGGCTCGGAGGACCTTCAACAAGCTCCTCCGTGACCTTGTGTGCTTCCTCCCACTCTCTTTGGATCTACTAACCACACGCACCTCAGCGCCTTGCCGCGTTCGAGATGTCTCCAGATCGCGAGGATGGAGAAGGGGCGCGGGACGCTCACCTTGTCGAGAATGCTCTCCAGATCCTGATCGTCGTCCTCGAACTCGTCCTTGGTCTTAGACACCTTCTTCTTCTCCTTTCGCTCAATCTTCTGGGCAGCCTTCGCCTTCTTCGCTGCCTTCGCGGAGGCTTTGGAGACGTCCTTGCCCTTCTTCTTGGCCATAGTCAATGGTCCCGCTTGTTCGCTGCCAACTCGAGATCCCAGCCGTTATTCGGAGTGTCGTGTATATGTGTCTGGGCTGCTGCCGTGTCAAGAGTGTACAGCAGATATGTACCTGAGGGTGGTTACAAAATGATCCACGAGAGAGCAACGGTATTAACGGGGGTAAAGCGTGCAGGAGGAACAGCGAAAAGCAGACAGACGAGATCTAAGATCTCGCGACGCCACGGGATCTGCCGAGTATTTAGCGCTCAGCGTACCTTACCCGGCATTGACCAAGACGTCGGCCAGCCGACTAATGTCGAGCGGTATCAAACCATGCAACGCCTCAAATCCTCACGTCGCATGCTATGGCGCAGCCCACAACATGACCGCTCCAGGTGTGAACAAGTACGTCGGTCGGATGTGCATGTAAATCTCGTGCAAATCGTGATCAGTATACCCTCCACCGTCGACTGCAAATAAATCATTTCCGAGTGAACCAATCACACTCTCACTCACTGTACAGGGAGCAGCGTACTTTGGAACGCCACGGGTCGACGGGGTATGTACACCAACTCCACTCCTTGTCAATCAGTCTGCGAGGGTGAGTCTGCCCACCGTCCGAACCCCCAGCTTGACCTGCCATTCGGTGCATCAAGCCATCCCCCTCGCTTCACTCATGACACGCCTCAGCTACGGTGAAGCGCGCGCGGGCCACTGTGCTCGTAAGTCAAGCCCGTTTGTCCATGCTCACACGCATGATTCTGCGTTCACTCACAGCCATTGTGCGTTGCTCCAGCGCACTGTTCTATTCTAGCCGGCGATGGCACTGACTCACTTGGCTAACGCTTCGGTTCACTCGGTCAGTCTGACGCACTGGGTATACCGTGTATACGAATCGAGCATCGCCAGCCAGGATGCCTTTGTGTTGAATGCATATCCTGACGCCCTCACTCAGAGACAATGTTCCGACATCCTGCATCAAGATCTATCATTGTATGACAGCTCTTTTGCGGCCCTGTCTGCGCCTGTTCTCAGGCTTACCGGTCGCGCCGAGGCCTATATATACCCCGCCTCCGGTGCACGGCATCGACAATCAACTCCAATACACCGATGGTATGCATCCTTATCTTGGTTCGCTGTCCTCCCTACGCCTCGTAACTCATGCGTCTATAGGCGGAGATCCCTGACACGACATTCACGGCTTCTCGCTTTCCATTGGAAGATCTCCCCGCCGAGATATTTCTTTACATTCTCGCCACTCTGGTGGGCGACCAGGCGACCTTGCGCTCCTGCACGCTCGTGTCTCGTTCATGGATGACAGCCGCACGTCCCTTCTTGTTCTCCGCAGCAATCCTGGTGTTCTGGTATCACTACCAGGATCGTTTTGCAGCCTTTGCAGACTTTGTCGAGTCCCACCCCGACTTGGTACATGCCATCAAGCGTCTGAAGATACGTGACACACACGTCATCCGTACTCCGGTGGATCTTGCAGCCGTGATCGCCCTTCTGTCGAAGCTCCCAGCATTGCGGTGTCTTACCTTGTCGGATCTACGCATCCGAGATGACGGCACTGAAGCAGCGTCGCCTACCCATCGCCTCGAGCGATTACGGGTATGCGATTGTATACTGGACGACACAACGGGATGGCCTACATCTCTACCATTCGCGATCCTCTCTCGCTTCACACCAGGTGCTCTCGAGTATAGGTCCAACAGCACGCCATACCGCCCCGCCCTTACTTGAGCCGCAGCCAGTCCACACACTCGACTACACAGTATTACCTGCGGCCGATCACGATGCGGATCACTTCCTGCAGTCATACATCCTCCCTGGGCATCTGCGGTCTTTCTTAACATCGATCTATGGACCGGGAACGGACTCCATACTACGGACACACAACTTCCTACAGGCGTTCAGCAGAAGTCTCGTCCACTTTCAGCTGGACCTATGTAACATCTTCATGTACGCGCAGACTGTTCATCGTGAGTGTCTATTGCATGGTCGGCCATACTAGACTAACTCATATTCCGACTTACTATCTTTCCCTAGGACCCCGCAATCCACAATACGACTGGATACTGCTTGGACCCCTCGTCTCCTCACTAGCCACGCTCGAAACCATCACTATCGTGGTCCCTTCCTTTCGATACGCGCACAGTACTATGAGCACAGACGAGCTCTCCGCCAGCCTCAGTGTGTTCTCCCACCTCTTTTCCCCACATCACTCGCTTCCGCACACGCTTCGTTCCGTCACCATTCGCCTGGACCAGTGGGCGCACACTACATACGCGCGTGACCACTTGCCCCAAGAGGTGACAGTGCGCGCGGACCTGATAGAGCTGTATGACATTGCGAGCATGGACCGCACGCTCTCTCGCGCGCGCTGTCCGCGCCTGGAGGATGTCACGGTGGAGATTGACGTGCGGCCGAACGGCTACGTGGACGTGGTACGACGGATGGTGGTGGGTGCACTACCTGCGTTGGGGAAGGCGGAGCTGTTGAGGCTGAAGGAACGTGTCTCGTTTTCGATTGAAACTTGTATGATACCACATTCTCAATGCTTCGGCGAGAGGACTCACATGGACACCTAGAAAAGAAGAAACCGGTAGCGCAAATGTGTTCTATTGTTCACCACAAAATGACAAGAAGTTACAGGCTTACATCTCCAGATTTCTGTCCGAGAAGAGCATGATTGGCGAGAGAGGATCGTGGCGGATTGTGCAACAAGTCGGAGACTTATCTACGCCGTGTCGAGTTGAGTACTATACTGCATGACGACGTTGAGGCCGCCTTGCAACGCGGTCAACAATAACGGTACCAGAACGGCTACGGTAGGAATTGGGGTAGACAATACTAATATTGTATATGCGACCATCATTCAATTGTTTGATTCTCGATAGCAACCCTGGAGGGCAGAAACAACAGCCTTCCGGGCGCAGTGCTCAAATACCGGGGACTTTCCGCACCTCAAGGCACAATAACACTGCTCTGACCTCTTGCCTCTTCCGTCTTCTTACCCACTGAATACAATAGAAAGGGCCGCCTTTCTATAGTTGTAACTCTCAAATGACACGCAACCTGCTGTGACTTACGTTTTTTGTTCTGAAAACGCACCGTCAAGTCCACACGTTGCGGCACAAACTTGCGCTATGTATTATCCTGCCAACATCCGTTTCCTGAACTGTCATGATGTGTGCTCCAAGTCCAAGAGTATTTAAGCGAGATGAAATCACAGACATCCTGAGTTCTACCCTTCTCCCAGACGTGCTTCTGTGCAGGGTCGCACTTTCCTGCTGTTGCCCATTCCACTCCACTTCTCACTCTGATACTATGACAGAACCTTCAGAATGCTCGGTGACACATCCTAACAATGCAAGGATGCCCCGGGACTACTACCGATGCTCCCCGGCGGACGGCACGAGTCCGAGGGTCTGGCCCAATTTCAAGGGAACATACTGCACGAAGCACTATGGAGAACTCCTGACACTCGCCACAACTGGGGCATGTCTTGTGCAAGTGGCCAAGAAGCTGAACGATAATCTCATAGCCAACACTGGCAAGAATCAGAACACTGAACCGCTAAGAACAGCGATAGTAAAACTGTATGTGGAAACGCTGGATGAGTTGATACATATTGGGGAGGTGTTGTATGAGTCTTTCACTCTCGAAGACTCTGGTCGGTGGATTACTCATGCTTGTCAAATGGATTTTATGGCTGACAGTGTTCTGCAGAGTACGCTCCTGTAGAACATCTAAAGGAACAGAGAAAACAGGCACTTAGGAGTCTGGAGTCCTGGTGAGTATGGCCGGTGCTGATCCGGTAATATTCAAGGCCAGAGATAAGTCGACACTGACAGATTACAATGCAGACATTCCAGACCGTCATCAATACCATACAAACAAGCAGCATGGTACTAACTTGCACCATTGAATCCAGTCTTGATCCAGGAGGCTCATCTTCGCTGGCAGATATCAGCCTGGAGAATGCATCGGAAGCATACAGCGAACTTGAACCTTTGAGCCTTGCCACTTCGACTGTTGTACCGCTCGTGTTTGTGATATTCCCATTAGCCTCAGACTTTCAGTTTCTGAATGAACATATACAAACGGAGTATTGGAGTAGATCTGTTTGTCGTTCAGTGGTCGGGATGTTCTGTGCCTTCAAGTTCCAGGGCCGAAACGGAGCCGAGACGCGTAGTGGTAGTGTCACAATCAGGTGATGCTGTCACAACCCGGGTGCCTGAAGCAGCGTGCACTCACTCGAATCACTTCTTGACCACGGCGATCTTGGCGAAAGTGAGCCTGAAGATGTCCTCCATCAATCCTCCATGGCCCACTATGGGCGGAGTGCTTCGTGCTGCGGAGGCTAACCGGCTCCCGGGTCAGCTTCCCCTTCAAGACTGGGAAGACCAGAACAAGCTCAACGTCGAAGTCGATGTCTTTGGTTGGTGAGTATCTCCTTCTTGTCTCACTTTGACTCGATGGGACATATACTGCATGACTCTAGGAACGGCCAGCATGTAAAGATACGGATGCATCTCCCGAAGTCCGACAATTTTGAGGACGCAAGGATGACCCTCTTGTACATGTTCCCTGATATCAAACACTCGAAATCCTGGGCGTGCGAGTTCTGCGGTGCGCTTCAGTTGCGAAGATGTCGTAAACTCAATATATATCAGAGCTTTACAGGCCGACCTTCTCGTGAAACCCACTTCCAATTTGTGCCTTATGTCAAGCTCTCCCTTCCGGTGGCTCGGATGCCTTCCTACGTATGTTCGCCGCCTCTGACATACGGAGAAGCTCAATCCCATCGCGCCGATCGCACCCTGTAGATGCACCACATTTGTGACATGGAGAGCCCTGCCTGCCAGAGGGCTCTTCGTCAAGCGCACGACCGCCTCAACAACGAGCACGGAGGTCTGATGGGTCCTCACCTCCCGCCGATGTCCAAACCGCCTGGGGAGGTCTACCCTCTCAGTGCCAGCTGCGCGCACTGCAAGGTAGACGGGAGCGGAGCGGGGGACATGAAGAGATGCGGTGCGTGCAAGTTGACGAGGCGAGTTTTGCCTTGGGGTTCCTCTGCGTCTACGGCTACGATATGCGATGCCATCGATGTGGTTCGGGGAAAATGGGAGAAGCTCGGCATGCGCTGATCTCGGGAGAAAAGGAGAAACTGTCGATCGATCCTCGATCGGAGTTCTCCTTCGCTCCCCGAACGCTTTTCCTAGCTCGAGCCTGAGCGCTGATCCATGATCCATGCATGTCCTGACGCGATGGATTTTCTATGCAGATACTGCAGGTGAAGTCTCTGTGTTGCTTGTGCATGGTGAATCTCTTCAACTGACAGCGACCTCTACCTACCATAGTGCGGGATGCCAGCGCGAAGATTGGCCCCGCCACAAGACCGCTTGCAGGTGTATCAAGTCAGTCGAAGTCGAAGGCTTCCCGCAGTAGCAGCGGTTCAGCATAGGGCTCGATGCGCACGAGACAATCGCTGACACTGATACTCGGTGATATTGAACGATCTAAGGGAGGAAGATGCCGACAACGTGTTGCGATGCGCAGTCATCTACCAGAATGTAGTTGTATGAGGTTGAAGGGTGGCTGGTGTATGGCGTGTGCGGACGAAGCCGGAGCAAGCGCATCACCAAGTGAAAGATCGGGGGTAGGATGCAACAGATGGCGAAAGCCAGGGGCTAACATGCGTGTCCTCTATGTACTTTGACTCGGCCAGCAGGTGTCCTTTGCAGTACATTTTGAAACACAGCACGAGTGGCGGGGGATAAAAGTGGATTCGGAGAGTGTACTTCATATTGGCAAAGGGCGTCGGACACGTCCCTCATGGCCTGGATCTCCAGCCAGCCCATGACGGGTTGTGTGGACCGGGTCAACTTGATCACCAGTGCGTCAACCGTCCTGCGTACGTAGTCGCAGATGGCGCTGGAATCTGTGGCACCCGTGGAGAAGTCGTCATGCGCGGTAGATGAGGTCGTGCTACCGTCAGACATCACGGTGCATTCGATGAGGACTTTGAGACACAGGCGGAGCTCGTCCCATAGCCGCGGGATTTCAGAGAGTTCCTTCGACTCTATGCTCTCTAGATGACGGGACGCAGCAGTACTGGCTGGAAACCGACAAGTCAGTCTTGACCATCCCAGTACAATGAAAGTGACAGATCGCGTACCACATCGCCGAGCATCGCTCGTAAGAGGAATGTCTGCCTCGCGCATGTCCTTCTGCGTGTCATAGAGCTCTCGTAGAACCTGCATGGACCACTTCAAGTCGAGTTCGGGACGTGTGTTGTCGCTCAGCAGGCTGGCATAGTTCACGACGGCATACGAGCACCGCGCGCTACCCGAAGGCAGACTCTTCTGCCGCACCTCGCGCCACCTGTACAAAGTGTCTTCCCAGTCCTCGACGCGATGCACAGGCTCGACCGCGAGGAGCGCGAGCAGAACGTCGCTGTGGAGGTCTCTGGGGATGAGGACGGGCAGCTGCGCGTATGGGTTGTAGCGTCTATGATCGCCTCCGATGTCCGCGAAGCAACGGATGAGATCTGCCGGACCGATGTCAGTGGTACAGGCCATGGCACAGGTTAGATAGCTGAGATCGTGTGTGACGTTGTACGCCGTCGCGACGCTTCTTGCATCCAGAATCTTTTGCGTCTTTGTTACATGCTTCCGCTCCCTGAGATGCCATGAGAAGTCGGACTGGTGCAGAAGAATGTGGTGATGAATATGTAGAGCGTCGGTGATGGACATGGGCAAGACTTGGGAGAGGAAGTGGCAGAAGCGGTGGTAGAGGTGCCTAGCGCGGAAGAGAACATGGTAGAAGGCGACCGATGGAGGTGACACATAGGCACAGTCGCTCGCGAAGGCTGGAGTGACTATCGCTGCGAACGCAGACAAGGCCAGGATCCCGACAAGGCAAGACGCAACAATCGCGACTGTATCATTGAGAGTCCAAAGGAGGACGAGGAGCCCGGCAAGGAAGAGAGCGAGGGCGAGCTGGAGGAGTACGGGCATGATCGCGATGATCTCTGGCACGCGCCATTTGACGAGAGAGTCCAGGCGGCGCTGACGGAGCCGCGCAGTCTCACGGGAAGTTCCAGAGATGCCCGTATTGAACGCGTTCAGCCAGTGTTTGATCATGATGCCGAGTGACGCTGCGGAGAGGCTGCATATGAGGCTAGAGAACCAGAGTGTGTTCAGCCATATAGCTGACCGCGGCGGGGGAGACGAAGGAAAGGTCGGCTGAGCAGCGGCTGGATGCGTGGAGTTGGAGAGGCTATGGACTTGTAGAGAGAGTTGATGCAAGGCGACTAGCATCGGATCAGAAGTCGATGGCTGAAGAAGCTGGTAGGACTGAACATTGAAGGCTGTGAGGACAGCTGAGAACACGCCGGACTATTGAGGAAACCCGCTCAGTGTCCGCTTTGAGAAGATAACATCGGAAAAGCGGGGTAACGCACGTAAACCAAGAGGGTGTCCATCTCGTTGTTCCAGCGCGCGACCATCTCGTCGCTGTACGTCTTCACCGAACCTATGACCTCCGCCCATGCAGCGGTTTTCTGTTCCTCGGTAATCGTGTCTATACGCTGTTCCCAACGACCTCTGACTGTAGGAACTTCCCAGGGTAGCTCAGGTATATCGTGAGTTGATGTTGCAGACTGTGGGTGATGTAGGCGAGTCGTCATTTCTCATAATCTAGCACATAAGACATGAAAGTAGCTTACTGGAGAATAGCTGAAAGTGGACCTCAGTGATTGAGGAGAAGATGTGGCATGCTGTGACATTTTGGAGCGCGAGTAGCGAGGGATGTGGCGTGTAGGGATAGAGGGACTGGCACGTAACCTGGGCGTGCTCCCGACGGTTGATATGTACAGACCAAATGAGCCGGCCAATGCATAGCCTTCCCGTGGTAGGCTTCGTCTTGTCAACTATCATCTGCTTCTGCGATAGTTCCGAGTCTATGTCACAGTTGAGCACGAACTGTGATTCGACCGTGGATTCACCACTTTGCCATCGCTGGGATCAGACCGACGACGCAAACCCGTGGCCATTCATCTGTCAACATCAGAGTACTGTCAAGAACTCAGCAAGCGCATCTCCCCTCGTTGTGTTCTTATACCTCAGAACGGCACGGGGTCCAGCAATAGTTCATCGAAGCAACGTCCAACATCGCCATAAGCAAACATACGTACATGCATCATACACAACTCCCATCGCCGCCATTCAATACGTCCGCGCCACCGCGCCAAACGCTCACGTCGCGTACTTGACGCACGGCCGGAACTCCTCCTGGAAGATGCTCTCCTGCGTCGCCCGCCCCACCTCCCTCAAATCCGGCAGAATATCCTCCAGCCCGACCTCCCGCCGCTCGCCCGAGCGCGCGCGCAAGTGGATCGCCTGCAGATCCGACCGCAGCATCTTGAACGGCCGCAGCAGCTCAAGCAGCTCCAGTACGTAGTCGCGCGCGCCCCAGCCCGCGTGGCTCGGCACTGGCGGGTGGCTCCGGAGGTACTCGGTCAGCTTGTCGACGTCCGCACGGCGGACGGACCCGACCTGGACGCCCCCGAGGCACAACGTGCGCACCGTCGCGGAGACGTCGAAGAGTGAAGCGGGCGCGAAGCGCGTGTACCACTGAGTTTCATACTCGTCCTCGTGCTCGTCCCCGTGCTCGTCCCCGTGCTCGCGACCGTGTGACCGTTCTCGATCGTTGGGTGTCCCAGACAATGGGATCTTGGTAGGGGCGTCGGACCGGACAAAGGTGGCAGTCGCCCGCCCATGTGAGGGTGAAGTCGGACTGTTCGGAATCGTCGACGCTGTGGTCGACGATCGGTCCGGACCCCGTCGCTGCGTGGCCGGACGCGAGCGCGAGGCGCGAGAAGGGCGGCGAAGCCGGCGCTTCTGGGCGTATACCTGGAAGGACGGGCCACTGAGCGTCGTGCGATCGGTGATGACGACGAGGGCCCAGTGCAGGTCTTCTTCGTGGCCGACGCCGCGGTACTCGTCTTTGTACTGCGCGACGACGATCGGACAGGTCGGGGGGCCTGTGAGACGACGGAGGACCGTGGGCATCGAGAGCTTATGTTTGCGCTTCTGCAGCGTTCCGCGAGAAGCGAAGGTCAGTATGCTTCCGGGCGGTTCTTTGACTCAATCTTTGTTCGGGAGGAGACTCACAGCCGCAGTTTTATCGTAAGGAGCGGAGCGGGAGCGTTTCGTGTTCTCCAGTCGGTCTTTCTCTAGCCGCACGCGGACGGATAGAGGGAGGAGAAAGGGCGGGATGTCTGAGAAGTCGTCGCGTTTGCGTTTGTCTCGAGGGCAGACCGGGCCCTCGGAGTCGTAGCTTATAAGCCTTGCGCCAGTGGCCTTGGCTTTGTCCAGCCAGCGCGGGAAAGAGGTCATGATCAAGTCAAGTTCAAAGAGCGATAAAGGTGGATGGCGGAGCGTCGACGCCACTCGGCAGCCGGTAGGGGTATGATGGTGCTGTGGTCGTGGTGCAGGTGCAGGCGTGCACGTGAATGGGTGTACGGGTGATAGCCCAAGAGAGAGCGATCGCACGCGCAGATGCAAAGCACAACAGGAGGTGACACAGCACACCCCAGGGGTGAGACGGAAGGACGGGTGCGAGGAAGGCTGGGGGAGATGAGATGCTGGAGGTATATATGTACACGGGGACGGACGCGAAGCCCAGGAACCGCAGGCATGATAGACGTTAGACGCCGTGTAACAAACGCCGCTTCGCCCTGCCACTTGCAGGAGATGTGCACGGATTTGGACACGGGTGCGAGCCACCGGATATGAGCGCTGTGCAAACACGCCGAAGCCTCATGTTCTCCCTTCGTATGGTTGGCTGCGGCCTCTTGGCTCGTCGCTGATCTTCTTTCGGTGTATATGAATCGCACGGCGCCAGTATCTCGATGGTAGTGTGTGTATATGGACCAGGGCCGATGGGCCATGGCCTATGGTGCACATGATCATGACGAGGGACGAGACTTGCGTTTGCGCCCCAGCCACTAGGTCGCCGGCCACTGTTCTCTGATTTATGGCGGTCTGACGTCGTGAAAGGCCGGAGAGTATCGTAATCGCGCGGCATCGGTAGGATATCGGCTGCTCATCTAGATGCTCAATATCGCGCAGACTGTCCTGGAGCGGGCCAGAAGAGGCTGTCGTCGGCTTGCGTCCACCAGCGCATGGTATAAATGTAACCTGCGATGCCGACAATGTACGCGATCTGGATCGCTGTGTGGAGCCGTGTCGGAGATGCATACATAACAACAAACGCACGCGGAGTGGTCGCCGTCAGCGGAGATGGAGGGCCTCGAATAACTTGAGAAACTCACCGAGGCGGCGTTTGGGAAACATTCGCACGTGCAGCGCGTACTCCGGGAAGCCCATGACGTTGCAGAAGACGTGGGAAAGTGTCGGCGGTAGAAGGGAACCTGTGCGTAGGAATAGATAGGCGCAATGGAAGCCAAATAGACTTGTATACGCGAGCTGGAACACTACAGAGTTGTTCGTTCGAGATCCGGGTTTGAGTAATTGAATATAGAAGTAGTACTTACAGGTTTGCATCGTAGCGATCCGGAGGGCCGACTTGGTACGCCCGTAACGGTTGTACGTATCCCATGCATGATGAAGATGAGCTACAGCGCATACGTCAGGAATGACCTTGATGTCAAGACTGGTGACGTACCTATACCAAACCAAAGCGGTGGAAGAAAGATCATTTTCGTCTGCGACGCGCCAGCCATGTGATACACCGCGAGCATACATGCTCGGAAGACGATCTCTTCTGTGATAGGGCCCTGGTGAAACCCATAAGGTGAGCCAAAGTCCGTGCGTGTGTCGAGGACGTGAACGTACCACAACATAGTTCCTGAGACCAACCCAGGTAGTAAACAAGGGTGAAACACTAGATTTGAAGCTCCAATGCCGTTGGAAGGGAAGTATTCCAGCGAGAAAATCGGCGTAGAGCGGACCGAGGTAAAGGACAGGAGCGATGAAACAAGGCAAGATAATATAGAGAGCGTTGTTACGGGCGAAATTCAGCGTGATACCGAGTCTCGCAAGAGTGCCCTCGAGTACCGCGGAGGGTCTGCTTTTCATCTGTGGCAGAAATAATCAGGGATGAGTACAGCTCGACAGCCCGGCCTCTGGATTGAATGGAATGAGAGCGTGATCCGAAACGTTTCTGTCTACGAAAGGCACTGAGACTCTTTCGAGTGCAATCAGCTTGTAGGTAAGATCGCTGCCGCACTTTGTACACAACGTTTATGTTGGGATCTTGCTACGACTCCAGGACTACGTATCCACGTAGACGTCTCCGTCGACACAGAAGCTACGGAAAGAGACCGCAGAGTGGAAGTGTGGACGGCAAATGACATACCTCAGACTCTGCCGTTATGCTCTGCACTAGCCAATACACGGACAAGACACTGAGCACCGTGCTCAACGTCGCCGCCGTCAACCTCGCACGAATCACGTCTGGGTCGTTCCTCCACCGCTCATCGTTCGCCTTAGCTCTCTCTTGACCGCCCGGAACGTTGAAAGACACGCCCTTCTTGAAGGAGAGTCGCGCGCTCTTCGATAGATATAGCGACCCAACGTATGAGAACGTGAAGAAGGCGGCAAAAGCATGCGCGGTCGATGTAGATATGGGCGGAGTTGCGAAGACAAGTGGCATTTCCGTCGTCTGAGTTTTGTAGACAGCCAGTAGATTCGAATAGTCTCAGGCGATGTTCGACCAGAAAGCCCGTTCAAACGAGAGCATACGAGCGTGTAATGTGTTCCCTCAGCGAGGTAGAATGAGACTGGAGCCTGTGGAGCGACGAAGGAACAAGGCGAGATGTTGAGAACGGTCGTTGTCACAAGAGTGATGAAGACGCCCGCGAGACATTGGGCGTCCTGGTCCGAGTTGCGTCGTGGACTCTGGTCGCGTCTGTCGACCACACCTCCGAGCCTCTCTGCCCTCCCACGATATTCCAACGGTAGGAAGTCATTCGGGGATGGTGTTCCAAACACATCTCCGGTTGCAGAGAGACTCTTTGAGCCAGGAGCCTACGGAAGCTATAGCTATACTATCTATGACTTTACTCAGCGCCATCAATGGGCCCGCTCTGGACGAAGAACGGTGACTCGTTCGACGGACTGGAGAACCTCGCCATGTTCAGGTACGAGCGAGGTCACGCCGGCTTGCTAGACTGAGGAGACCAGTCACTGCAGTCACAGTACGTGCATGAGTATCTCTTAACAATAGCGTGCAGTGCACGGAGTCCATATGCCCAATCGAGAGTACTGATAGAGATGAGATATAGGGTGATTTTACCTCAATGGAGAGATGCCGTTGCACAGGACGACGCAAGAAGCTTGTTCGACGCACGGAGAGCAAGTTGTGGACTTCTTTCGATTGCACGTTCGCGCATAGCAAGTCAGAATTTTCTTTTACAAGCAACTGCCATGATGTCGAGGACTAACGTCTGTTTGACCGTACTGCAGAGGCGCAAGCATGTTGAAATGCTGGAGACATATACCTCGACCTTGAAACCTTTCTCTGCTTGTAAGTATCGGAATACTTCTCATCACATTCCATGCATGGTCCACGGCGGAGACAGGCTCGAGTCGAGGTGCTAGGAACCCTTACAAGAGCACGGTAAAGCAGGCGAAGGATGCCGGCCCGTGGGCGCACAACGCTTGGTTCAGTGCTGGTTCAGTGCGTAATGCTCATCCATGCTCATCACCATTTTTCTTAGTAAGAAGCGCCAATTGCTGTCAATTTGTGTGCAGCGTAATCTGAAGCGAAGTCCCATTAGTTGAGTGTGACGGCTCCATTTGTCATGCTAAGGCTACACTGATCGACACCTGACATGCTCTTACAATCGGTAGGTCTACAAACAACGGGGGACCTATTTGTTCATGCACGATCGCGCTCACCATGAACGCAGATGAACTGAGAATGGGGGTGGTCCCCATAGGCCGCCAATGTGCAAGGGTGAGGAATGCGTTGACAACGTCCTTCACTCTTCGCGGTCGTTTGGGTGGTCAAACTAGTTCGAATCCAGAAGCCCTGCGTCGCGTCTTCTTCGCATGCGCCGCGCCAATCAAGGCTGCCAATGACTCGATGGGGTGCGTTTCCTCATACTATAGACCGAACAGTCCTCTCGGAAGCCCTGCGTGCATTTGTTTCGACGCATATTAGCAGGTAGGAGGAGCGTGAGCTTGCAAGTCCGATCCCGACCCGCCCGATGTCGTCGAAGACTGACGTCGCATCCTTGGCCTGTGGATATCTGAAACAGGTACGTATACAGTGGAGTACCGCACCTAAGACGGGGAACCTGGCCTACTTTCCGACGCAAGGTGAGGGTTCGTTCGGAGTTCGCGATTTATCTCCGTGTCTGATCACCTACATGTCAGCTCCATGTTGGTCTGTATTCGCATTATCTCGTACCGTGACTCTTGCATTCGGTGGAAACATCTCCATGGACGAGAAGACTACCAAGTAGCTCGCTACCTCGCTCCTTCCCACAATCCATTCCATGTCAGTATTCCAGCTACTGACCGAGCCAGACTCACGGTCCCTGGTCTGGATTGGATAGTGATTCTAGTGAGTTTTGGACAATGTATCTCCCTCACCAACGACTTCTGATGTGAGGGTTCAGAACAACGTCCACGACTGTCATGGCACAATTCCCATGCGTGCATCGGCAGTTACTGGGAGGCGAGGTTTGGTCCGAATAACGTGCACCTATGGATACTTCGCTAAGCGAGCCTCCTTGACGTTTTTCTCGCCCGCTCTTTGCACGCGCTCGCTAGGAGTTGGACAATGTGAGCACTATGGCCGTTCCGCCGGCGGGACGCAAAGCCTTCGAGTTGTGCGCCTATGCGGTTAAGGGGTTTGTACAAAGGGCGCGAGGCTCCCTCTCCCATTCTCCAGCGAACTCACCTCCGCTACCCACACTCTTTTCAGTCTCCTGCATCCTCCAGCTCTTCTCACACACCCTCTACCCATTCTTCTCACACAAACCCTCGACATGTTTTCCAAGCTCGCCGTCTACACCATCTCGGCCTTCGCGGTCCTTGCGGTCGCCACTCCCCTTCGGGGGTCCCACGGCGATGTCTGCTCCACCGGTCATGCCCAGTGCTGCAACTCCGTCCAGGACGCCAGCCACTACTCTAAGTCGTTCTGGACCAAGTACGGCTTGGACCCCGCCTCTGTCACTGGCCTCGTCGGCTCGACCTGCAGCCCTATCACCGTCATTGGTGGCACCCTGGCCTCCACCTGGTACGTTCATGGCCGTTTTCTTCTGAGTTCGTTGATAATAGGGCTGACGATTGGCCTCCTCGTGTAGCAAACAACAAGCGGTTTGCTGCCAGAACAACAACTACGGTATGCTCCGACGAGCGGCTTATTATATTGGTCCTGTTGATCTGAGGTCACTGATGCTCCATGTTCTCTTCTTCCAGGCGGCGTCGTGAGCTTCGGTTGCGCTCCCATTAGCACCCTTTAGTTGACCGAGGGGAATCACAAACCCATCTTTCTGACCCGTCTCCTCCGATATAATGCGAGAGGCTTGGTGCCGAAAGGCTGAGTAGCTGCTACATGTATAGACCTCCATAATTTGATACCGTCGTACTTCGCAGCCGTCTAGCATGTGTCCGCAGGGAGGACTTGACATGGCCACACTCACAAATGGCGTACTGCAACCGACTTTGCTGTCGTGTCACCTCGATATTCTCCAAGGTCTTCACGAGGTTTTGAACCTACCGTGCGTGAGGCAAGGAACGAACGGCTCCTGCCGCCCCGTCGTCGGCCCGCTAGCCGCTCGGCGGCGAGGTGAGAACGTCACGACCCGCGTCGACGCGGCTTTTCGCTCGACGCTGCGTCTTAAGTTTAGCTAAATTCTGGTCATAGCCGCCTCATCACTGCGAACATGGCTCGCCGTCCCGTGATTATCTCCGACAGCCTCCTTTTGTTCGATTAGGTTCGCAAGTTCGGAGCGACTCGGAGGCAAGTACTAGCAGCAAGTACCAACTAGGGGCGCATCATCGATTGACATACATGTTCCTACAGACCTAATATTCTGTCGACATTGAGCTAGGTTTACTGGCAGGGGGAAAGCCTTGAGAGAGCCAATAGTATGCCGAGCCATCCTTAGGGTGATTTTGGGGGCCGAACTTAAAACTTGTATTGCGACTCCGAACTCGAATCGAAGTACCCGATGCCCTCCGCAGTTGCATATCGAATGCCTTCTCTGTCCAACCTCGTTTGAAACGGCTGCGCTACGCATACAACGGAGTGTGGCATACGAATGAGATGAAATGTCCTTCTCCTCAACGTACTATGACATGATACCGTAGTAGGTCAGTTTGACTAGACATCTCGATTGTTAGCTTGTTACCAGGATGTGCCAGTGGGTCTACACTCTAACTGTCTCGTATCGTCATCTCGGTCCAAGTTGGCTCTCTAGGTTGCATCGGATCCGGCGGAGAAGTCCCCTGAAGACTTCTTCAGTCCTCAACTATAGTACGTCCGTTGCTTGTTCTGTCGCGCCTATCTACTGCGCCCAGCTCACGGTTCTTCGCCTCAGGCATTGGTTCGGTTTTAGTGCAGTTCCAACAGCTGCGAATTGAGTGATTCGTGGAACGTACAGAACAACGTCCACGCTAGTCACGGCTCGACCTGCATTCGCCAGTCAGTCCCCGAGAAAGCCGAATGGCTCCTCGGAGTACCTGCCGTTACCAGTGTACGCATTGCCAGATACTTGGATGCGGGGCCCCGCGGAGTGGAACGCACACTGAGAATCTCTCGATCTCGGGACGCATGCATAAGAGCGTCTACTCCAGTATGCAGTTCCAACGAAATCTACAAATTCGCGAGCTATCCCTGGCCAACCTCCAGCGAACTCATATCCGCTACCCACGCTCTTTCCAGCCTCCTTCACCCCACATTCATTTACCCCCACTCCCTCAAAAGATGTTCTCTAAGCACGCCATCTACACCCTCTCCATCTTCGCAATCCTTGCCGTCGCCACGCCCGTCCCGGAGCCCCACCCCGACGGTTTCGTCTGCTCCAGTGGCTCCGTCCAGTGCTGCGAGACCATTCAATCCGCCCGCTCCTCCTCCTCCCGGGGCCTTGCAAGCGAGCTTGGTCTCGATGCCGACTCCCTTACATGCCTCATCGGGTTGACGTGCAGCCCCATTGACGTCGTCGGCACAAACCTGGCCTCCGCCTGGTATGTCCATTGCCTGAGCGTACGATCCCGACCCCCTCTCAGCAGCACTGATCTCCTCTTGCAGTAACCACAACGCTGTCTGTTGCAAGAACAACAACTACGGTATGTTTCGACAAGTATCTTCTGTGCCTTCTTCCGATGCTCAGGAATGCTCACATCCTTGGCAAAGGCGGCATTGTTAGCTTTGGTTGCACTACTATGGACCTCTAGCTGATGAGAGGCCATCATCTATACCCAATACCTGATGCCGTTCAACTAGGAGCAGAGCGTTGGCACTGACTTCAGTCGTTGCTACATGTATTTCCCCTTTCGAATCAGTTGTGCCCTTGCTGTGCAGTCTGTCGTCCTCGAGTGACTGGCAAAAACTACAGTACTGCTGCTGCACTCCAGCGACAAGTAATATTCATACATCAAAGCCTGAGCCGTCGAATGTGCCTTGTCCCCACACTTTCCCGCACGCCACGTCAGTATGCATATTTACTTCAGTTGCTCACGCGTCCGCGGGACGAAGATCCAAACGACGAAAAGGAGGCACATCAGCGAAATAAGCCTGCAACCGCATCAGTCAATCCTGCAAACCATTCTCCTCCCTGTCACGATCACGAGCGCACTCACAGAGGTTGTAAACTCCCAATGTCCGTGCCGGACGCGATGGCACCGGTGATAAACGGGAACGCAGCAGACCCTACCGCGCCGAAGCTCGCGATCCACCCGATGCTACCCGCTATAAGCTCGGGAGGAAGAATGCGGCCTGCGTGGTTCATGACGATGGGGAATATCGGGCCGAGGAAGAAACCGACAAAGGACACGCAGACTGCCGAGGCGATGAGGTCGTCCACTCGCCAGACGATGATCTCTAAGCTGTTTGTTGGGGCATCACGTTATATCTTGGGATATCAGGAGCAGTAGGAAGTGAAGACTCACCCTAGGACAATGACTATGTAGACGAGGATCGCCCGCCATTCGCCAAGCTGACATGCAGCGTGTCTGAAGTTGTCTTCAGTGGAGCATATCAATCGAGAACGCACCTTTCGATTGACCCACAGCAGAGCAACCCGACCGACAGTCAAACCTCCCCAGTAGCCGGATGATATATACCCCGAGTTCGGACCTCCGTCGCGCTCGTTGATGATGTACGTGACAATCCACCCTAGTCTCGGCGTTGAACAGATGCTCAACATATCTCGGAGCATGAACTCACCGCCAATGGCGACCTCGATGCCGACATACACGAAGATGAAGAAACCCATGAGGTGGACTGCGCGGATTCTGAAGATCTGCCTATACTTGTTGATTCCCTCCTCCGACGCCTTCGTCTTTTCGGGCGGTGCCTGTCCGACCATGGCGTAACAATCTACCACAACCACCGTAACATCAGACGAGTCGAACACACAGAAGATAGACTCACCGTTCTGCGACTTCAGTCTGAACGCGAGCAACATGACAGCTGCATTGATGACGAGGAGTCCGACGTGCACGAGGTACGCGTAAGACCATCGTCGTCCGGAGACGAGCGCGAACTGAGTAGACACCAACGGCGCAAACATTGCGCCAACGCCATAGATAGCGTGCATCACGCCCATCTTGGTCGAAGTGTCTTCGGTGAGCCCAGCGATATATGCGTTTGAGCCGGCGTCCTGTCATCAGCGTGCCGAGGTTCAGTAAGAAGTGCGTACGAGTAAAAGAGGCAGCATGATGTGGGGCTCACCAGGAATGAGAGGCCGAGGCCAACAAGCAAGAAGCCAATGACGAAGACAGGGAAGGGCGCTCCGGATGCTTGGAGGGAGTGCCCTACTGCCGCCACGAGGGAGCCTCAAACGGCTGTGTCAGTCCATCCCTAAACGAGTCGATCGATCTCAGGTCGCGTACCCAGCACGACCATCTGCGAGGACCATGAGCTATGCCCAAGCACAAGAGGCATGCGACATACCGTTCCAAAGCCAAACCGGTCTGTGAGGTAGATATAACTCCAAGCACCGGAGATATAACCCTGATTGAAGGAACGGCGGGTGATAACGTCATCATCTGACCCTCTAATCGATGCACAAAAATCAGACCCACCACACAGCTAGTGATAAAGACGAGGGAGACAACCGCGTAGTTGACCTACAACACTGCAGTCAGATGCACAGGCATACGGTTTCAGCACCCGGGTCGACTCCTCACATGGTAGACTTCCTGGATACGAGGGAGTAGAGGCCCCAAGGTGCCGTCGTTCCATCCACAGGCATAGATGGCATAGCATAGGGCAGCAAATTGTGTCCAACTGGCGCGTCGTATGGCCTTCTTTGCTCTCTCCGACCCTTGTTGGACTTCCAGTGTGGCCGGCGCAAGTATGTTGGAGAGTCGCCCGGTCTCTTTTTCCTCGATATGTGAGTCCATGTTGTGAGACAGAGAGTTGATTCCAGGGGAGTGACACGGTGGGGTGGCCAAGCAAATCCGAGTGAGAGGCAGATGAGGACTCGGTACATGTACAGTGGGGACATAGTTATATGTCCCCACTGCGGGAAGTCAAGGGAGGGCTAGTACCAGGAAGCGGTCGCTAGAGGCTGGAGCGGCGACTGAAATCTCCCCACATGACTCCTGTCCTGAACATGATGCACGATCCCTGGGAACTGACGAAAATGGGACTAAAGACGGTGTTTGCACTTACGAACTTGGCGTAGTCTGGCGAGCGCTCGTGGCTGCAATACGTGGCCAAATGGGGATACCTCGGAGAACGGAACAGCGTCGGAGAAATTGCCTGGTCACACTGAGCGCTCGCAAACTTGATGCATTATTCTGTGTACTTACTGAGTTGGTTCGTATTGCCTTTGTGTAACTCGGTGCAGGCTACAGACACCGGGGGCACCAATACGTGGGACACAGTGTTCCATTTGTATTGCATGCCGACCTGTGGCAAAATAGGATAATTATGCAGTGTTACGTTACATTCATGTTATATAATTGTCCCTTTTGACGTGGAGTTGCCAGAGATTTCTCATCTATTCACGCGTGAGTCGGGCAGGGCGAAGGCGGATGGGATTGACGCGCAGTACCGCGCGGGAGGGGGCCATCCGGCTCGCGTCGCCACCGCTCTCTCGCGCGACCCGGAGGGGCCGAGCTCAAGCCGGCGGAAGGCGAAGTACATGTGTAGCTAGATGTACGTAGATCGGCGCTGTATATATGAGAGTAGAATCCAAATATGGGGTTTCGAAACATGTACGTGAGAGAGAGAATGAACACAAGAGGGAAGCGGATGGGTGGGTGAAAAAGAAGCGAAATCTCGAAGTCCTCGGGACTTTCGAGCACGCGGGTGAGGAAGGAGGAGGGGAACGTAGCGTAGCTACGTACCTTTCGAGCACGCGGGTGAGGAAGGAGGAGGAAGAGAGAGATGAGTGAGGGACGAGACATATGAGGAGGAGAGAGACAAAGAGGCATACTACAAAGGAGAGAGAAAGAGGAAAGGGGCGCGACGCGTCGCGTCGCGTCTCGCACGTGCTCCTCACGCGACATAGACCTCGGTCTTGCGAGCAAGACCGATACAATGAACTGATATTGTTCCATTGTAATCCCACACACTTACCAAATAGAGTGTGGGATTACAATGGAACAATATCAGTTCATTGAGAAATCTCTGGCACGACGGGCAACGGCGTATGCCACCCCCCAGAACAGGACAGGAAGATTGCCGGGATTGGTCTCCTGTTCCGGGCCAGAATACTGTCGTGACATCACCGGAGCGCCGAATAAAAAGGATTCGAACTCCGAAAAGCCCATTAGTCCCAGCTGCTTATCGGCCTTACCCAGATTCCGGCACGATCTCCGAAGATATTCTGGACCAGAACAGGAGACCAATATCAGCAATTTCCCCGGCCTGTTCAGGAGGGCGGCTTTGGCCATTGCCCGTCGTGTGGCAACTCCACGTCAAAAGGGACAATTATATAACATGAATGTAACGTAACACTGCATAATTATCCTATTTTGCCACAGGTCAGCATGCGATACAAATGGAACACTGTGTCCCACGTATCGGTGCCCCCGGTGAGAGGAGGCCTCTCAAAATATGAGCATCTTCAGCAGTCGTTACAATGCCTAGATGGAGAGCTGTGCGCGTTGAACACGTTGTGCCCATACCTTGACAAAACCGCAGGACCATCAACTTGAACAGACCATGAGTGGGGTGTAAGGTCCTGGGTTTCAAGACGAGCACAATGACATGGTCTTGCACTTCAGGTATGCTGCGCTGTGTTGACAGTGACATCAGACAGCAGGAGATAATAGCTTGCCAAGTTCGAACATCGCGTATGGCAACACATGCGGTCGTACGTTTCCACACAATGTCTCCGGATACCCAGTGCCCTCGCCTCACCGGTCGCTGCCAAGCCATCCCAGGTCAGAATACGCATAGCAAGATCAAATGGGTCGCATACCAATCATGTAATACGCAACGGCGGATCGTGGTTCCCCGGATGCCAAAACCCGTCCGCATCCCCAACGCACGCCCCCTGCCACACATCCTTCTCCGCCTCCTTCCTCAAATGCTTCAAATAATAGTCCCTTCTCGCATACCGCCGCCCACACCCGCCCGCATACGGCTTCCCAAACACCCATCTCACCTTCCCGCTCCCCTTCCCCTCGCGCTCCCTCATACCCACCCCGGGCCCGATCTCGACGAGCACCGGCCCATACTCCTCCGGCAACGTGCGGTTCGCGCACTTGATCCGGAGGTCGCCCCCGGTCTCGTCGAGGGGCAGGCCGCAGCAGATCCAGAACTGGCCGGGGGAGTGCGTCTCGATGTGCCGCCTCAGGTCGGGCTTGCGTCGGTTCGCTTGGACGTAGTCGCAGTGCGGACATTTCCACTTGTCCTGCGAGTCGGTTGAAGACTGGGTTGTACTCGACGTTGTTGCGGATTCTGAGGGAGAGAGAGAGGTAGGGGAACCGGGCGGCGGTGGTGGTACGCGGTACGGATGGTGAATGCGTGTCCGGCGCACCCGCCGCTGCACGCCGGTGGAGATGGAGGGCTCCGACGAGGAATTCGACGAGTTGGAGTGTGTGGATGACGAAGACTCCGAAGATTCTGAAGGAGGCCTAGTCGCATTGCTCGAATGCCATGCCATCGTCTTGGCGGTCTGCGGAGTCTGCAGGATGAACTTCGTGGCGTGACGAGGGCGAGGGAGATTGCTTGCCCCGACATCAGGCAGGAACCGCGGGGGTCCCCTTGGGTTCCCACCGAAGATGTTTATATGGCTGGGAACTCCGGGTCCCAATATGATGATATGGTTTGGGTACATCGGATCAATAGTGGTCGAGCGATCTTCGTCGACGTCTGGCATCCTTGCTTGGTGGGGACTGTTGGCATCGTCGTCACCGCCAGTCAGATCTATTGGAGCGAGTCGGCTCCCGGCGACTGAGCTGGCGGGAGGGGGAAGAGCTGGGATGATTGCCTCGTCTAGAGGGTGGAGGGCTGCAACTTCATGCGGTGCAAGGCTCCCGTCGAAATTTGCCAGTTCCTGTGGCGTCTGTGTCTGTGATGAGTTCAAGGATGAGAGATCGTAGTCAAAGCCTTCGGATGTCGTCTGGTCGATCCAAGCAAGGAGGTCATAGTCGAATGGCAGTCCAGGCGGGGCTGCAGGCGGAAGACTGTGAACCGGACGCTGAGGTCCTGAACTGTACGTCGAGCGCTGCGATAAGCGTCTCGTGCCCCTAAATGCACAAGATTCAAACAGAATACTCACCTTTGTTCACCCATATCGACCGGCGTCATCTCGAAGTGCTCGAGGCCAGCGAGTGGCGCGGAATCGAAGCTGGCTGCGATCTCCTGTATGACATCTCCGAAGTCCAAAACCGCCGTATCCGACTCTTTATCCAGTCCAGAGAACGATAGGTCCAGAGAATGCTGCGTCCAAGCAGCATTGACTTCGCCTGTCAAGTTCTGAACGCGAAGCATATTGAAGGCAAGAATGACAGTGGCGCTTGAAAGCGGGTGTATAGCGGGTGATGTGGGGGGATAGAGGGTGTGTTACCTTCAAGGGAGTCGTCAATACTCTGTACTGGCATACTCAGAAAGTCACGAACCTGGCAGGTGAAGGTGATAGTTGCACAAAGAGCAGAGGCTTGACGACACATGCTTGCGGGCAGTGGGGCATCCTCGGCTCAGTAGTTTATCTTCTCACGGCCGCTTGTTACCTCCGTGTCCGCCGGACCGGGAGTCTTGTCGGCAGCTGGAGCCAGGAGGTGAATGGGTTACCTTCCTACATATACATCATGAGTCGTCCTTAATATCCCAGCTCATCCAACCACTGCTCAATTTTCACAAGCCCTTCCTGCCCGGTCACAGCATCTGCGTCCTGTACCACAATCTTGTCCACGTTCGGGTCCTTCCAGAGCCGGCTCTCTTTTTCGAGCGTAGTTCGTTCCTGCTCGGTGCACATCACCGCGCAGGGAAACTTCGGCTCATAGTCGAACTCGGGCAAAGGTGTAGGAAGAAGCGACGTTGAGGAGTTGACAGAGGCGTTCGATGGATGCGGAGAGATGAGGAGCAGCGCCGACGCAGGGTACGAAGAGATGTATGTCTGCGCGATGAGGGCCCCGCCGGCGCGCGCAACAATGACGGGGGCAAATGGGATGGCGAGCAAGCGGATATGCGACGCAAGTTCTGTGCGACGTCGCGTGAGCTCTGGTCCAGCTTTACTGGGACATTCCGTCGCCCTCGTCTCCGACCTTCACGCTCCTTCCATGTACACCCAGGCGTACATCACCCACCAGCAACGCGTGCGCGGAGAGCTCACCTTGTTCGTAATGTTTCATGAGTGCTTGCGAGGACGACGCGTCCGCAGGCAGTCCCATGTCGAGCTCAAGGCAGGTAAACCCCCGTTCCGCGAACCATGCAGCGGCCGAACTCATCCTTCACGTCATTCAGCATTCATCTATACTTCCCGCCATCCAACGGCTGACTGACCCTTTCCTGGAGCTCTCATCCCAGCGGCTGGCCGAGACAAACACGAGGGGTGTCGGGACCTCGCGTGGGGCAGACGACGGAGGGGTACGCAGGAGGTATGCAGAGGTAGACGATTGTCTTGACGAGCTGAAGAAAAGCCCACCCAGACTGAATGCATTGAGTATATGCGACCGAGCGTGATGAGCGGTACCAGCGAAGAACATGGTCAAGTGAGAGGGCCAGTGCGCCCTGCGCCATCGCGCTCAGTGACGAAATCGCTCTCGCGGCTGTCCGGATGTTCGGGCCGGGCTCGGCGCTGCCATTCGACCCAAGCTCCACGCGCAGTCTTCTCTTTCTCATTCTGCCACGACGACAGATCGCGATGGTCTTAGCCACAACCACGTCAAGCCCATCAAACCTCCCAGGAACGTTACAAATGTCAGTCCTTCATTCAGCTAAACATCGAATTGTAGCCCGCCGGAGGAGTTAGCCGCTTCCTCTCGACCACCAACGCCGACACCAGGATGTGGTCCACCACATGCAGACCCTGCGGATGCACTCTCAGCGCGGCGTCCTGAGACTGTCTCCCCTCCGCGTTCACCGCTCCCGCAGGACAGGTGAACACTGCAATCATTGGACCCGTTGGCTGCCCGGTCTCGTCCATGAAGTAGCACTAGGTCAAGTACGTCTGCAGGTGCGTCTCAATTATCCAAGGAAAGAAAAGAGGAAGTCCGTACGTATCTGACTGGAAATTCTCTGTGCCAACAAATCCCACCCTTTGACTTGTCTTCCCACTGCCACTGCCAGACACGCTCCTAGACACAGAAGGATCTCGTGACCGGTGCGTCCCGAAGTTTACCAGAGCGCACTCACCTCCGCCTTCTTGCCGCTGCTCCGTGTCAACACGGAATCTAGGTGCTTCTCGACCCCGTGCACGTTCACCGTCGCCCTCTGCGTCGAGAACCCCATCCTGTCCGTTCAGAGCAGTGAGTGTTCCGGCAACGTGAACGGCGGGCACTGATGTCACGGGTCCGCGGCAGAAGAACGCACTCGAACGAACCGACGAAGTCGCCATCGATGCTCCCTCGCTTGACCACGGTAATGTACGAGGAAGGCACGAAGCAGTTCATATGCACGGAGATGTGATACTCCGCCTTCGTCGGCGGGTTCTGGACGGCGTGCACGAGCATCGCGTTGAACCCGAGCTGGTGGAACCTGAGCACCACCACCGTCGGTTTCCTCGGGACGGGCGGTGGCCGGTCTTCGTTGTCCGAGGTCTCGACTGTGGTCGCCGAGGTGCGTGAGAGGTCGGAGTGAGAGAGGTTCGTGAAAGCAGGTCTGCGCTTGATGATTCTGGGACGCATCGTACAGTCGGGTAGCGCAAGATCCTCAGTTGGGATTCGATGTTGAGGAGGAGTGGGAGGTCGCCGGTCAAGGTGAGTGCCTCCACGATGTTCAACTCCGCGGTTCATCATCTTGCACTCCCACGGTCCACAACTCCTGTGGTGTAGAAGCTGGGAAGAACGCTCGCTCGCTCAGGATGACAAAGCTTGAGCATGTCTCTCCGGCTTCTGGAGCTCTGGTGAGGCCATACCTAGCGCGGACGACGCGTCGTGTCCGAGGGCGCAGCCGTGGTATGTCCGTCTGACGCTGGTGTCATACGCTTCTATGTCAGTGCAGGCGCATATAGTGACGCTCTGTGTGCTACCAATAGCCCGAGCAGCTCATAAGACATGATCCGGTCGGTCAAGACTATCTAGAATGAGGCAAATGATGAGCTTCGCATACATCGCTTGAGGAGCCAACTCGACATACCTTACACCATCATCGCTTCATCGAAGGGCAGCAACATTCTGAACCATGGTGAGAATTCCCGCGAAAATCGACGACAATCATTTACTTACCACGCACAAAGCATCGTGAACACTCATGTAGGTCACCACGTTTCAGCGCACCGATCACTCCCCACCAAGTCCGAACATCGAGGCAAGTTTCTGCACTTTCTCCTGCATCTTGTCTTCACGCGCCCTTTGATATCAGACGATCTCATTCAGCTGCTGCGTCTGGATGCAACGCATACACGTGCTCACCATTCGCCTGCCTCTTCGACTGCTGTGCCTGCGAACTGCTGGACGTCGTCAATCGCAGACCGGACTGCGTCTCCTATTTCCGGGACGTCCTTCCCTATTTCTTGAAACGTCCCGTCCACCAAGGTCAACCCCGACCGTATCCTAGTCCCCACCCGTCAGTGCGGAAATCGATGGATTACTGTGCTATGACTTACCAGTCCGCCGCCTCCTTCAGTGCTTGGTCCGGTGTCCATTGCTGGAGGATTGTGTCATCGTTGGGGACCGGATGAACCTCTCCATGCACCTGCACCTGGCTTTCTGTGGCGCTTCATGGAGATATGTATGTCAGGTGAGAGAACAGCAAACCGTCATTACAGGAGTTACCGGTGCTCGACAACGTCCCCCATGGCTCCACTGTTCCCATCGGACGTCGGTGAGGTGGCGGTCAAGGGAGCAAAGGCAGCGTCCATTCCATTGAGCGGAGGCGCAACCAGGTACAATAGCCACTATCGATTTCGTTCCACGTTTTAGAGGAGTTCGTATCATGGAGGAGTCAAGAGAGATAGACTCACAATGGCGCAGATCACGAGGAATATCTGGCCGGCGGTAGGGCCAGAGGAATCTTGGGCAAGCAGAGCGTTCCGACGAATCCACATGTCCGGCCGTTCTTGCTCTTGTATGCGATAGTATTCCTGCCTTTGCTGCTGAATACTGATTAGCCTCTGTTGTTGTTGGGTAATCCGCAGACGTTCGTCCTGGAGTCTACGCTCAGTCGCGTCGGCTGTCATGTACTCGCGCCATGTTTGTTCTGCGTAGTAGGACCATTGCTGCTGGGTTTCGAGCCTCCGTTGTTCTTCAATCATACGCAAATGTTCGGCCTGGTGTCTCTGGTACTCCTCCAGCTCTCTCCGGCTTCGTTCCTCCACCTGTCTTGCCTGTTCGTCCCGGCGATGGCCCCACAGTGCCGACTCCCAAGCTTCCCTGGACTGACATGGCATCTCAGCCGCACGCTGATTCCTCTCTTCCTGGTTGCGGATGCGTTGTTTTCTCGGTTTACGAACATACTTATGCACGGCTGCCTTCGATTGCGCTCTCTCTGCTGCGAACGCCCCCGCGCGTTCAAGATTGGTCTTGCGCTTTCGGAGCTGGTCTAGGAAGCGCGCGCATGTGTTGACCCTTTCGATAAGCACCTCGATGCGCCTCAAGTGTCCCTCCTGTCTTTCTGATACATCTGTGCGCCGGGAAGACTCTTCGCTTTGGGTTCATGGTGTCGATAAGAACGAAAACGCACCGTCCGCGAAGAACCGCCTGGCATGCGCTGCTCGTCCTTCTGCCTCTTCCTGCACTACGCAACGGTATGTCTCCGTATTCTCGATCGCCGCATCGACCTCGTGGAGTGCAACGAGAGCCGTGAACTGTTTGTTCATGAGGACTGCATCGGATTGCAGCTGCTTCGCGCGCACGGCTAGGGCCTTGTAATCTCTGTACGAGGCATCACACTCCCGAACGTGCACGGGGCAGAACCGTGACGAGAGAGCGTGCATGCCGGCGTCGCAGCGGGTGGTTTCGTCGATGAGGCGAGCGGTACACTGATGCATGGTCATGGAGCGTATACAAGCCGTGGCCATGTGGGGGATTCGGTGCGTATGGGAACGTGTCCGACTAGTTCTGGAGCTTGCATGTCAAACTCAAATGCAAGTCTGGCGCGTGTGGATTGCTCTTGACCCCATCGGGAGGGAGGAGTGCCACTCAGAGTAGGGCACGTGCAAGATATCTGGCCGCCGCAAAGACTTCGTGAATGTCGTCTCGTCCGTGTATATCCGGCTGATTGTCCAGCTGGTTCCTCGGCCCCCATTCACTCCTCGAATTTCCTTGCAAAATGCCGCAAGGAATACGCACCTTTTCCAACCATCGTCCAGCAATGCATCTGACCTGCGCTCGCTAGTGAGCAAAGTTTTCACCGGAATAGTAGAGCAAACTTGTGTGGATCACGGAAGCCAGTATACACCTTCCACGAGATCAGGCGTGTCCACGTTCGGTGAATGACCCGTGCGCTTTCTCCACCCCAAGATCTCAAGTCAATCAATTGCTTTCACCAGGAGTATGACAGCCTTCTGGGCTGCACAGCTGAGCCACTGTCCGCCGCCATACACTTCTACGTCGCCGATCAGCCAACCAGCCACGCCGTCGCCCCGATCAGCGCCCCTACTGCCAATGCGCCTCCCACTGCAGGCGCTATCCCCGCGCTCACCGCCGCACTCTGCAAAGTGATCGTGTATTGTGAGCGATTGAATGAGCTAGATGACCATGGATGCTCACCACTATAGCCCCTCCGCTCGCTTTATCTATCATAGATTTGACCGCCTTGACCTCCGCGAGGTACTCCGAGGCCCATTCGTCAAGTTGACCCTGCTTGAGTGCGATGTCTGCATCTTTCCTGCCTACCAAGCGGGCGTGCAAGAACACGGCGGCGAGCCGTCTTCGGCGCACCTCCTTCAGGAAGCGTGCGTGATTCTCCGGCGCTACGTCGGTCAACGACATCAACGGTCAGAGCGCGTGCGGGAATGGACACGCTACTCACATGCACAGGAGTAGGTGGCCTGATGCTTCTCGCTCTCCTTCTCCACGAGCTCCAGGAATCGAATGTAACGTATCACAGGTTCTGCGTTGGTGGGCTCATCACCCTTGCGAACCTTGATGTCCATCATCTTCTTCCTGCACGTCTCCAGATCAAGCCACTGAAGGCGACACAGAGTCGTGGTCGAGACGTGGGTGGCAACGTGGAGCATACAGAATCGTCGTCCACTGAGAGGCGAATACGTGCATTGAGCGGACGTGAGTTTGTTGATAGGGCACCGACGTGGGGCTTGAGGTGAAGATAGACTCGTAGATTCGTCTCCACGTCGAGGACGTGATGACGTAGTGCGAGAAGAGTAGAGTATCTCTCGTAAGCGAACGAATGGTGTCAAGCCCGATGGACTGGTATATTCGGGACCACCCGCTGGATTGAGCTCGCACGGGAACGGGTCATGCGGAACGATGAGAATAGCCAGCACCTCATATGCAGCCTTATGCGCTTCTTCTGCGGCACGAAGCTCGCGCGTTCTCTCTTCGAGCCGCTGAGCGAATGCCGCCACGGCCGTGTCCGTCCTCTCTTGCTGTGGGGCGACGCCTACTGTGTGGACATGCCAGGTCAACTTCAGTGTGGTACAGAGTCTCAGGCGAATGCACTCACGCTCAGAGTCGAATCGCGAGCTGAGCGTTTCTCTCGCCTCGTCTCGCCTTTCCACCGCCTCCAGGTACAACCGGATGACCGCCATATCCTTCGCGAGGTCTCGGAAGGTCTTGTACGCGTCGACACTCCCCTTCACTATACCGTCCATGACGTCCTTGAGACGTTCAACCTCTTGCGAGGCAGACCGGTGCGTCTCTTTGGCCGCGCAATACTCTTCATAGTGTTCCCCCGGCAAAAAGGTAGAGGGTGCACAACCTTGTACGAACAGAGCGCTTCGGGATCGTCCACAAGTCGAGCTTGACACTCACGGGGCTGCATTGGCGGTGTGGGGGTAGTGTGCGTTGGTGACGACGATGGAAAAGGCGACGGCGGTGGATGAGGTCGAGAAGGGATGCGAAGCTGGTTCGAGGGCTACAGACACTCGAGGCGGACTTGAGGCAGCTGCGAAGCTGACAGGCACGAGGCTGGGAAACGTTCTTACAACAACTCGTCTGCGCGAGCAGGGCTTGGGTCTGTTGGTCTCACTAGCGCTCCAGCATGTCAAGCTCCTACGCAGATAGAGACAGTCTGGAACATGACGACGAGCTGAGGAACAATCCTAAACGCGAGATCTTCAGCAAAGATCATAAAGAGAAGATAACAGAGCGAGATAGCATATACCTCATGGCACACGTGTCAAATGGATGTAGACTCTGACATGAACATGACTCTTGACAGTCGGTTTATGCACAAACCTCATGCATTGAGCGACGAAACAGAGCGACACGTACATTAAGAAACCCAGGCCAAAAGCCCCTCATCACCGCACGTATCCTACATGGGCTGACTTGAGTTAGCAGGCTGGTACGTCGCGAACGCATCTCCAAAGCATATTCCCCTCTCCCGCTTCAGATGCCTCGCATACGCATCCTTCCGACTGAACGCATGCTTGCACCCTCCCACCATGAGTATTCCCTCGAACTCCGACACATGCTCCGCGCCACAGAGGCTCTCCGGGACCCCGAGCTGCTCCGCGTCGACGATGGGCACACCACAACAAATCCAGAGCACGTTCTCGCTGCTTGTATGCGTCGCGATGTGCCGCCGGAGGTCGTGGCCGCGATGGTTGTACTGTACGTGCGGGCAGTGAGGGCACTGCCAGCGATCCCTGCGCGAGGACGATGCACGGGCTGGGGAGGCAGTTGCGGGAACCTGCGCGTTCCGACGTTTCGTGATGATGGGGGACGTGCGCCCGAAAGAGGATGCGGGTGCGGGTGCGGAAAAAGTGGAGACGAAAGCGGAAGCGGGAGACGGAGAAGATGGGGATGGGGACGAGGGACGGACGACCTCCGAGTATCCGTGAAAACCCGGGAAGGGCATGCCAGAGCAATCCGCCTCCAAGAAGGCTCGTTGAGTGGACATTTCTTCCGGTGCATCGGAACGAGCGAGTATGAGCGAAGGGGAGATACATCCTGGGTTGTTGATGGGCGGACGCTTGAGCAGGAACTCGAGGAGTTGGGTATCGACAGTATCCGGATCGTAGGCGGGCTGACTCTGGCAAGCGTGCGCCGGCTGATGCTGATACGCGTCGACAAGTCCTTGTGACGCGTCGACATGGAACTGGTCAAGGGGCGGCTGAGTTCCGTGGACAAAGTTGAACGTCTCGGGATAGGGTTCTGGCTGGTAGGCCTGATTATCGGCCGCTTGCACGACTTGCGACACATAGCCGACACTGTCTGACGCGTCAAGCGTCGAGAACGCGCCGTGTTGCGGATACCCGGGAGAGACATAGCCATAAGTCGGGACGGAGGGACCATGCAGGGACAACGACGCTTCGAGCGGTGGCACATCAGGCGCCGGGACATAGTAGCACGCGTTCGGCGCGACAGACCTGGAACAACGATAGAATCAGGCAAGTAAGATACACACTGTGGTAAACTATACTCACCGGTTGTCCGGAAGCCCCTGATCCAACTCTGCGGATGCTTGGGAGTGCACTGTTGGTCCATCCCTAGCATGATGATTCCAAGTCGGGTCATCTGGCGTTGCCATCCAAGGATGCAAGGAGAACGACTGGTAATCATAATAGACAGCACCAGTAGCCTCGTTGTGCGGCGGTAGGGCAGGACAGAGGTCGGTGTGCATCATCTTGGGGATACAGGGTGGGGATGCGAGGGATCGCGGGCTACGATGTGCGCTGTTCCACCCATTGTCGTTCGCGCCTTTATACCACGTAGACAATCCAAGGGTACGGGACCTCGAGGACGAGGAAGACGGCGAGGAACAGATAGCTTGACCATGTTAGGCAATGAGGAGGGCGACGAGGAGAGCACGATGGGCGGGACAAACAGCGCGACCAAGACTGTATTTTCACGCCACTAAGTTATCTTCCCACGCCCTGCTGGATCGCGCCCACCCTCGGCGCGTCACACACGAGGCTTGTCTCCCGCGCGCCCTGATGCGCCTTGCCTCCTTCTCAACGTCTTCAGCGACATCGACAGCGGGACCAGCTGGCTCTGTGATTATTGGAAACATACTTCTTACGGTCTGTTGCTCGACTCTCTGTCGCGAGTTATCGACTGTCGAAGCTGGTCGTCATCTGGGTCACTGTCGTAGGGACGAACTTCGACCCTCCAGTGTCGCTATTTGCTGGAGAAGGACTCGCCGGGAAGCGGGGCTCGACGTTGTCGTCTGCCAGATTATCGTTCTGTCTTTCATCAAGTAAGCCGATATGACGGACGCGTGACCGGATGTCATGGCATGCGTACGGCGTACGACGACATTCCTGGGTAAGGCGATGGGTTTGATCGCAATCCTCGCACATCGCGCTGTTGTCCGATTTTCAAGACAGGACGTGTATGTGTCTGTCAGTGCAGAATGGGATGCGATTGTGAGCCATCCTGGAGAACCATCCGGTATGTCAGAACACGGTTGGATTCACTGACGCCTTATGAGCTGTATGCTAGACAACGACGAATATGATAATGTGAATCGGTGTGTTCCCAGTGATCTCCAGAGCGTCAGAGCACAAAGCAGCTTGGACGAGCAGCGTGTCGACAACGTTCTCTCCGAGGCTGTGAGCGATTCTTGCGAACGTACGGCTGTCCCATCGGTATCAGACGCGTCTATAAGGTGGGCTGGGTTCACAGATGACTTCCGAGTACGACCAAGATTCCCTCGGCTGTGTAACACGCGCAACACTTTCTGTCATGGGACAGCTGTCAATATTACAGAAGCGTGTATTCCTATGCGCGAATCCACCTCGTGTTACAAAATCGCAATTCACGGGCGCGTCGCCCATGTATATAACACAATGGCATATATGCCAACCGCGAGGTGAGCTGCCACTACGACTCGTCCTTCCCCCCTCTACTCACAATGGTCGCCGCTTGTGATATCTATGCAGAGCAACTCATGCACCTCGGCTATGGGCATGCAATCTGGGGTCCGCGGCCATGTCCTGACTTTGGAGAAGTGTACCCTGGAGACGTCGGCTACCTTAGCGAGGGCTACTTCTGTCACCTTTTCAACACCATGTGGACTCGGGAGGAGAACGAGCGACTCCGTAGGGGCGTCCCTGCTGGGTTTCAGACATTCAATCCCCCTGCCAACACTATCCTCTCCTACCCGAACCATATCACACAGACGGCGCTACATAGCAAGAGTCTCCGCTCGGTCGCTCTCTCAACGAGAGTGTCTGCTGAGTATGCCCTCGCTACTTGTTACTGGTCGCAGGCTTTAATCCATCCTGTGCATTTTAGAGAAGCAGGAACTTCAGTAGTAGCAGGCTTACGCTACGAATGTAGCGAGGAGGCGGGCGCACTCCTGATGTTGAAACGTCCAGCCCATAAGAAGATCATCGCTTGCCAAATGCACATCAAGAAATACATCCGGGCACATATCGCCAGCTGGTGCGACTTCGCTAACGAGAACCTCGGTCTCGGCCTCAAAGAGAGCGACATCATCTTCGTCTCGGGCACAACGAAGACGTCGGTTTGGGCCGAGGCCGCCTTCCGTTGTGGCAGCTCAAGCGGGGAGCTTGTCATTGCAGGAAGCTGTTTTGTCCCGTCTGTTTCAGGCGAGTTCCGTGCATCCATCTTGCGGACAACAGACGCGTCAGTATTCTCGCGAGAAGGTCCCCAGGATCGCGTATCTTCCTGGAAAGGGGACACCGACCCGGAGCTCGATAAATACGACCAGTGCATATTTCTCAACTATTACAAGATGAAGAATCGACGGTGGCGACCAAGTGTTATGCAGGCTGCGGCAGGGCCTCATGTTCTCCCCGATTGCCCTCCTGATAATCCCGACTTGAGTGTTATAGCGCCCGCGTCAAGCGATTTCGACGACGACGTCGACGTAGTTGGTCAAGTACGTTGTTGATCCTGTAGAGTATCAAAATTTGCAGCTAATGCCACTAAATCCAGGGCGGACCGAACAGCGATTCCTACGATCCGGTCAGCTATGTGATTGATCACATACTTGAGGTCGAGTTTTTCCCCTGACGCTGCATCTGGCCATACGTGCTTATTTCGTCTCATGAACCCACAGCACTCGGATGCAGAATTTGCATGTGCTTCCGACGAAGATCTAGCACCTCTGTTCAAGGTATAGGAGAGACTGCTAACTCACCTTACCGTTGTCCAAAGGCTAAGGCCACATCATTAGGAACATGGGTTCCCTAGTGATCTGGCCCGCATACTACGACAAAATAAACTCCATGTCGCCGTGGACGAGGAGGGCTGTACGTACGAAACCTCTCTATTAATCACCAACTACACCTTTTTCTGAGGAGTATTCGCTGCAGGTGGTACAATTGTACATTCTGAAGTCTATGACGAGTGCTTTACCGAAGAAGCTGGGCTTGAAACGATGAATTTGGCGGGGAATCGAAGCCATTATCTATCAACGCTTCAACCAAGAGCAGCGGGTGAGATAGACCACGGTGAGCACGGTTATGATGTGGGATCTCGACCACGCACACCAATAGTCATAGCTCACGGATATGGAGAGAATATATGAATGAGCTGATAAACCTGCTCCCACTCTCAGATGCCAATCTTCTTGCCTGGGCCTTTTCCCACGCTTCTGGGATACTCATGCCAGTGCCACAGATACGACGATGACAACGCCGCCACGGTCAGGGGCGACCTGTGATCATTCCCCTGCGCCGGAGCAGAATTTGCGGTCCAAGAGGGCCCTCATGATCGGTATCAACCGCATCGGACAGTCTGTGAAGTTGCGAGGGCCGCACGCTGATGCAATGCAATTCAAGCAGCTGCTTATTGGTGAGTATCAGCTATCTGCCGGCTTCTGGTGTCCACGCGCTCATGATGACATTACACATTGCAGAGAAACATGGCTTTGAGAATCCCGCTATCACTATGCTGCTGGACGACGAAGAGACCCCCGCGCATCTGCAACCCACACGAGCAAATATTGTATGTGTCCCTGCCCAAAGTACCCCAAAGCAGCTCTCCCACTGACTTGGGCGACGTAGATCAGGGAGATCAAGACTCTAGTCCATAACACACGAGCGGACGATCAGCTTCTCTTCTACTGTGCGTCGTCTGAACATTTGCGACCGATCTGGTACTAACCACGGAACACAGACTCAGGCAATGATGGACAAACGGAGACGTGCAGGAGTACGGACGAGGCAGGTGATGATGGCGAAGGTAAGGTCATTTGCCAGAATCCCGGCCCGCTGAAGCTCATCAGCGAGACTTCTCCAGGAATCATTCCAGTTGATCACGACGGTTTAGACCATGCGAAATCCCAGAGCTACATCTCAGATCAGGTATTGTGATCCTGCTCCTTTTACATTAACACATATATGACTTGTAATCGCTCTTCAGGAACTGCGAAGGCTCCTGGTTGATCCGCTTGCTGTTGGGGCTAACCTCACCGCCATTTTCAACAGTTGTCATTCAGGGACGGTGCTTGATTTGGATCATTACCTCTGCACCCACGTCCATTCCCCCTCCAAATCCGACAGCCCGCTAGGGTCAACGGAGCCGGGTGAGTGATCACTGCAGGTTGTGATTGACGATACGCAACTTATCAAGATGCGTCTTGCAGTACGAAGGCACAGAGAAAGTACTGACTTAGCTTGGGACTCTCATGTTTTGCGATGACTCACTGCCATTTACATACACAGACGTAGCATCGGAGTACACGAAGCGGCGAGCCAAGACATTGAAGCATCGAGCGGAGTCAACACGTTCGCATCCCGAGCTCGAACGACGTAAGGAACGTGTGCGACGTCCTGCGACCATTGCGACAGCGCCTGAATGGTTTGGAACATCGGCGGCGGCGAAATCGCGGTATGATTTGGGAGCCATGGAGTGGGGCATGGCTGCGGGGAGCTCAGACTCAAGATGGGAAGACAGCATTACGAACATCTTGGACTTGCCCCGGTGCGAGTCTCCGGAGCCAATGGAAGACCTGCCGTGTAGCGAGGACTGCCAACCTGGAAATGACCCACAAACGGTGGAAGCGGTGAGTTTGCATCACCATCGTGCCGCCAGGCTGTTTGTCGGCTTAGACTTTTCTTGGTAGCGGCATGCAATTGTGTTCCCAGAAGTTCGGTCTCATGGTCCCGAGACGGTGGCGTTCGATGAGTCTAATCTGGCCGTGACGGAGCCTGAGGTACGTTCATTCTCACATGCGATCAACGTGCTATCTCATGTGCTGACCAGGATGTGCAGTACGACGTTGTTCTCGGTCAGTTGTTATGGTATCGGCCGCGAAGCATTCAGCTCATGACTGGGAATGGCGTTGGTATCAATTACTAGCAAAAGACTATGACACTCTGCCCGAGACTCCTCTGCGATCGTCGGAGGTATGACGATTGATAGACGGACGTCCTCGGTATACACCTTCTAATTGTGATATTCGCAGATTCATGTTGGGTACCAAGATGGAAAGCGGGCTGGAGTCCAGAGACATCCCAGAACCGCGTTTTGGCGATATACAGGTGGCGTGCGTATTAGCTCAACTCAACGACATCTACCAATTAACTGATATTCTGTACATGTAGCTTCGAAGCATTGTCAAGACCGAGATGGTATGCTCTTGTCTGCCTCTCCAGGGGATTGTCACTGATCAATTCACAGCGGACCGGTTCACGACCAAGGACACTTCAAGTTCGAGTGTAACGGCAACAGCTCACCTCGAGTTCGATCTATAGGTCTTCGTCACAAATGCATGCCGAACAGCAGACCTACTCCAGAGTCTATGTTCTACTTTGAATATGATTTGCGTTGCGGCGGCATCACTGTACTTTCAGCGTGATAGTTCATGAAATCACATATACCTGGACGAGTCCGGGGGAAATAGCCCCACACCAAGTCTATGTTTGTCGGTGTTGAACATATATATTGTATCCGTCCAACCTGCTGAGCTTGCGCATCGTATCACGTTGCGCATTGTTTCTTTTCTTGAAGGTAGGTCGTCTCTTTGTTATGCGGGAAGGTGAGTCGTTCCTTTCGTGGCGAGGTGAGTGCGAGGAAGGTAACTCTTTCCTACCCCAAGTGAGGGACTTCGGTCCTGGCGCATACCTTTTAGTGGTCCTTGGGATCAGTACTCGCCTGCGCGCCGCCACACTGCCAATCGGCGCGGCACCCAGGCGGGGAAACCAAAGTGCGCTATCCCTGTCGAATTTGCTCGTATAATAGCATTGACCTTCATTGTTTGTCAGTCTCGACTATCAGTATCTCAGCCGCTGGCCTGATCTTCATCTCGCTCATGGTTCCGGCAGTGCGCTTCGAGTCTTTGATGTCTCTCGCGCGCGTCACTGTCTCGTAGCATCAACTGACCCAGGGTTTTTGACTCGGAGCCACCTACGTACAAGAATGGTGGCTGTCTAGACGCATCCACGCGCAGGTATCGAGCAACACCGCAAGAGCCACGATCAAATGGAGGCTACCTGGAGACTTGCATCGATCGTCCCAACGCGTAGGACTATCGCATGTGCGTATGTGCGATGCTTCCGGACAGCAAGAGCGAATCGTGCCATTCAACTTTCAGAATGTCAGAACAAGAAAAGTCGGAGCTTGGGAACTCTACGACATGTCGCCCGTCAAACGTGTATACATTCATGAAAAGAGAAAGGCTCACCGGTATGTTGGTCATGAGCAAGACCGAGTCCTCGCTCAGCGCAACCGAATCATAATGCCCTACGCCATCCACAACACGCATGTCAATGGGGCGCGACCGTCTCTGCAGGTACGGCAGTGACGTCTGTATTTCCCCCTCTGTGTGCCTGAACACGTCCCATTCCCCCTCGAACCTCGTTGTCGCCGTCACGAGGACCTCACCTGGCTCGTCTTCTTCGTCCCACCCCCTCTCCTCCACCATATCCTCGTCTTCGTCCCCGTTCACCGCCTCCTCGTTCTCCTCCTCCCCTCCATCACTCTCCACCTCTTCCTCGTCTCCCAACACGCCTTCCTGGTCCAAAGCATCGGCCTCCTGCGCACGGCTGACCGACAACGCCCGCCGAACCTTCAGCGGGTTAAAGTCAAGCACAACCACCTCGGCCATATCCGGGTCCTCCGTCCACTCAAGCATCGCATACGACATCCCAAACGCGCGACTTCTCTTGCACGTCGAGACCAACGGCTCGCAGATAAATCGCGATCCATGCGGTCCCCACGACGACCACGGGATCACAGGTGATCGGTAACAGGGGTCTTTGGGACGCGGGGGGGGCGAGGCTATGGCTGAGAGCAGCGTCGAGGTCGGGATGAGCGAGACGAGCACCGAGGCCGAAGCCAAGGTTGGGAGGCTGCTCAACGACAGCCACCAGGTGACGGCGATGAGCTGTGCCCCAGGCGCGCGTGTCGTCGAGAAGGGCTCGCGAGGAAAGCTCCGAGAGCTTGCTTCGGGATAGGGGGAGGAGGACGGGGAGCACCCCGGCGATGGGTTGTATTGCATCACGACCTTGTCGATGGCGCGCGACGAGTCCAGCGCGGGGTATTCGAATTCGCAAATGTTGCCCATCGCTTCCCAGGGGTGAAAGGTCCCCTGTTTGGAGAGAGCGTAGATGTCGAAGACGTGGATGCGCGGCGCATCGGAGCGGCTGGGGAAGTCGTCATGGATGTTGAAGACCAGCAGATACTGAGGTGACAACAGACAGACGGCGTCCAAGCCCTCGCCCTGCGTCTGCTAAAGGGGCGAGCATGGGTGAATGAAGCCTGATGGTGCGGTTTGGAGTGACGTGAATACTCACGATGTACTCTTCACCCGTCCTCCAGTTCAGGACAGAGACGGCAGTCTTGACGCTGTTACGCTCGTATTTGAACACCAGCGCAAGAGTATCTCCACACAGCAGGACTTCCAGGTCGGGATACAGATCAAAGTCTTCTGGCAAGCGGAATTCGATCGTCGCCGTACCCGAGGAGAGAGGGTGGACATCGCCAGTAGTGAGGGAACGCATATGGAAGTGGTACACCCAAGTAAGTCTGCAATCAACGAACTGTAAGTCTTTGCCAGATCGGAGGCAAGTCCGGAGTTACTCGCACTCACTGGTTCGGAGATTCCGGGATGGTCTCGACGACCAGCACCAGAAGATCCTGGACTGGATCGACCGCGAACGCTCTCGTACCAACAAGTCTATCCACCGTCCGTCGGTCATACTCGATCCCGCGAATAACCGACGGTAACTGTCGCCACACTGGATTGGTAGGTGTCCAAGCAAACTCCGTCAGCACTCCGCCTGTGAGCCCCCAAAAGAAATTCCCATTGGCGAAGGAGAACTCGTGAACATCCCGTCGTCTCCACTCGAGGTTGGTCCACGCCTGCTGGTGTTCTTGCAAGATGGCACGTCGCTTGAGCGTGCTGAGTGCGCTCGGGGGACCGTCGTCCATGCCGGCGATGGCGAGCTCGATGATGTACTGCAGGAGCACATCGTTGTCGATGAACTCCTGAATAGCTTTATTGAGCTGTGAACGAGAGCAGCTGCATCAGAAGGACTGTCGTTGTGTAGTAAACAATCTATACGGACCTGGCGACAGCGGACGATATGGGCATAGTCTAGGTGAGCGAAGATGGAGCGAAGAAGTTCGAGGGGCAGGAACACATCGCTCGAGGTCATCCTGCTATACTACACCACTGTCGGGTTTTACTCTCGTCTCCACGGTCAAATGTTCGCAGAACCGCCGAGCCTAATCAATATGATCGGTAAGCGCACTATGAAGCAGAATACTGTCACGCGTGTGGACCTTGCCTAGGGGAGACTAGGACCTGTGTGGACCTGGTGACGGTTGGGTACAAACGGCGACTCGGCGCTTACACTGTCTCTCTGGGCAACAATGACCGTGAAGTCATCGGTCTACGGTCAATTAGGCCGCGGCCCTCAGCTCTCGCTCTTCGGTGTCGTGTAGAGATGGTACCATCGATTATGAGAAAACGTCCTTGTGACTACATTGCCGTCTCGAACTACTGTAAACGAGTGGAGGTGAATAGAGCGAGCGAACTCAGCTTCGTGCAGGTAACGTATTGAATACGATGATTTGGGAGCCTCAACCAAGGAGAGCACCGCCAAAGAATATCACTGAGAGTATGTACGAGAAGGAGTACGGAGAGACTGACAGAGCACCGTTCGGCTGGGTAGAGGTAGAGGGAGAGGACACATCGGAGGTCGGGGTCGTAGACGCGGACGAAGAGCCGTCAGTGGCGGATGTTGTGCCAGTGGGGGTGCTGAGCCGAAGAACATGCTCAGAATGGGGGATAGAGCGAAGATAAAGTGAACTAAAGCTTACGAGTTGGATGTGGTAGGTGTAGTGCCGCTGCTACCCCCGCTACCACTACCCGCAGGAGCAGTAGTCGTGATGGGGGAGATTGTGTAGACGAGCGTCCCTCCCGCAGCCTTGTTCGTCACGCCGTGCTGGCCTGCACAATTCTCGTTGTTGAATCGGATGGCGTCGGCGTCCTGAGCATCCGGACACGGATCGTAACACGACAGGAGGCCTTGTTGAATCTCGCAGATGCACTTGTCGCGGACGTGTCAGAGGGCGTAACTCAAGGGTAGCATGGGATTGATGAGAATCCATTACTCACCTCCCAATCACTGCTAGAGCACGGAGCCTTGCCCTCGTCCGCGTAGACCTGGTCAGTACAACGAATGATGCTCTGGTAGGTGTCTTCAGGGCAGCTGTCGGTGTTCTGTGCCGCGACGAGCACCGCGCTGGCAGCGACGAGGGCAGAAATGATAGTAATTCTCATGGCGAGATGTGAGGAAAGTGACAGGCAGAGGTTCCGTACAGAGAGGTTGGAGGAGAGATGACGGTGAGGCGCTGCAACTCATCTGCTTGGCATGCCCCCTCGCGTTTCTCTCGGCACGCAATGCTTCACGGTGAAGTATCGCCACTCGCCATCCTGGTAAGCCCGCAAATTCAAGTCGTCGACGAGTAGTGGGTAAGGTGGGTAGATAATATGATTTCCTGTTGACTAGCCGATGCTGCAGAATCCAGACAAGTAGAAACTCGATACCTGCTGAGCGTTGAGGCCTGAGGGGGCTCGAAGAGCCAGCCGCCTGCCAGCGGAGCACCCGGTCCGCATCCGGTTTGCACGGTCCGCTTAGGATGAGTTCGGCGAGTTTTGTCTCGCGACGGTGCTCTACGTTACGAACGAACGACGATGACACCGGAGTCTGGCACTGTCCGGATCCGCCGTTAGGCGGCAGCCTGAGCAGGGTAATTTCACAGCTCGTATGGTCCGCTCAGTCTCTCATCCTACACAAAGTGTGTAGCATGCTGAACAAAACAGATCTGCTGCTGGCAGTTCAACACACTGACATTTTTCGCAACTTCAAACATCTACCGGGCATATACGAGACCCAAGTCACCGTGATCTAGGAATGCGTCAGCACGCGCTGCTGATTTATGTGAGTTTCATATTGTGAGGGTATGCGTAATAGCTCGGTGCAAGGTACGCCGGACTGCATTTTCCTATGATCCTGTTTGACTTTGAATTGAACCACTCACATCTTAGTGTATACGTCTCCCTGTCAAACCTTCTCCACTCGTATATGTCAACGCAGAGGACAGAAGTACTCTGGTGATATTGAGGAAACGCGCATAAATGTGTCTTGACTGCCAGCCTTCCAAGCGGCAAACGACGTAGCCAGCCGACCGTAAATGAAGCCGTCTGGCGAGCGACAAAGTTAGTTCACGTCCAGCGTTTACGCTACTTCCCTCACATACGCACTGTGTAGGTCTTTGAGCACGCTATCGTACAGCCTGCTCCTGTGACACGTCAACTGGATCTCGCCCATGGGCGCAAGCCACTGAGCGTTCTAGAACTCCTCTCCTTGAACGGCGAAGCCCCGTTTGCTCACTGCCTTTCCCTTCTGACCTTCTTGAAACACGACGGATTCCGACGCATATCGTTGGCGCCCTTTATTCTAAATATCTTCGCTCCTGGGGTTCTGAGAGCGTCATATGCCTCAGAATAGTGGGTTTCCCGCCAGGTGAGAGCACCGGTTCTCCGACAACGCCATATGTTCCACCCAGCTGACGACTTCCCAAACGGGATAGAGTCAGGAACTGTGGGTGTATGGGTATGGAAGCCTCATAGCTGCAGACGGTGTTGTGCATACTTCGCCAGAGGTTCCTCTCTGATGCCAATGTCCGTCGCAAACGCTCCATCGCTCGTGGAACGTCAACTTCGCCCCCCTGCCTCATTTTCTGTGTTCAGGAATCTGGCTAAAAGCGCCATGACTACTCTCTGGCTGTACCAATAGACGGCCGTTGTCCACAGTGCTGTGGGCAAAGCTTCCCAGGCCTACACGTGTTGAACGCGCTCATTGACAGAGTGGGACTTCGCCTCTTCTCTTCCTTGCCGTTACGTGACAGCGCGTCTCGCTCGTGCTTTCAGTCTTTCACAACGTGCCTTCGGTCCGTGTCGTCCTTGCGTCCTGCCTCGCCCACGCCAAATGCACTGCTCGAATGCTGTGGCTGTCGGAGGAGTAGCGCGAGGATATAAGCTCTTTCCCCTTCTCACTGTCCCTTGCGCAACTCTCTTCCTACCATCTAGGCTTTAGGCTTGTCTCTTCCTTCGACTTCGCGGTTCCCAAGGTCTATACCGTAGATATGACGGCGACGATCCTACGTCGGCTGACCGGCCCTAGGGCTGGTCTATCTTCCCCCAAGTCGACATTACCCACGCGGAAGCCCTTGAAGAGAGCATTGATCATCGGCATCAACTATACAGGTCAGATGGGCTGGGAGTTGAGAGGACCACACGGCGACGCGAAGCTATGGCGCCAATTCTGCGTAGGTGAGTGTATTCGCTGTGTTCTGTCTCTCCCGGCTACTCGATGACAAGGCCGATCGCAGACACCTATGGTTTCAAGGAGGCACATATCACCATGATGCTCGACGAGGAGGGGATCGATAGGAAGCTTTGGCCCACGCGCGCGAACATTGTACGTCTCCCACTCTAGTACTGACTGGCGCGCATCCCCCTCACCACGGCTGCTTAGATAAGGGAAATTCGTAATTTCGTGAACGATCTCCAAGCAAACGATCAGGTCGTGTTCTTCTGTATGTCAGCCCGCTTACGGTCGATCTAGAGCTGACCACGGGTTATGTAGACTCGGGTCATACCACCCAGTTTGATAGTATGAGCTCAAACGAGGATGACGGCAAGGATGAAGGTACTGAATGATTGCGCAGTGGCAAGCGTCGTAGGCTCGCGTACTCAACTACTTCACTAGCCATTGTTCCTCTCGATCACGGAGGTGGCGCCCCGCCGCAGAAGGAGAAAGTCATCCTTGATAACGTGCGTGGACCCCTCTTGTCCTGTGTGCAGACTAGTACTGAATCCTCTTAGGAGCTCCGCAAACTCATGGTCGATCCTCTCCCCATGGGGGTTTCCCTAACTGCTATCTTCGACTCGTGTCATTCTGGAACGCTGCTTGACCTGGACCATTACATCTGTAATGAAGTGTTGTTCCCCTTCCAAGGTCGGGGACGCCGCCAGCCGAGATCCCGCTGGCAGAAAGTAGGCGAGTATGGGCTGCACACCGTCCTCTACTACTTGGAAGCTCAACGACGCACTGTATAGAACGGAAGAACGGACACTATGGTACAGCCGTTTGCTACGAAGCTCATGATATGCAATGACAGAACGTGTCCGGTGTCTGCAGATATTCAATATTATCCGAAGACCAAGGAAGAGATGAATCTTGAAGACGAACACCCCAAGGGAGAAGCGAAGAACGGTGCGCGACTCACACAAATAATGGCGTCGGCTTGATCAGGACTGACTTGCACGACAGAGCGTAGTGAGAGTTCGGGTGGCCGGATCCATATCCGCCAATACAGACGGGACGAGTCGGAGAAGGTGCTCAGCATCGACACTGCGCTGGAACGGGTGGGGCAGACAACGGCGGGCAACAAACAGTACGAAGTCACCCGGCGCGAGTCATATAGTATGCGCCAGGTGTCTATTCCCGTACCCGTCCCGAGACCCAGTCTGCCGGGATTAGAGAAGACTACCCTGTCACGGCCGCCCACGTTCAACTCGGTGGTGCAGAGTATAAGCTCGGGAGTGAGTCACATCGCGTCTGGGATCCTGGAGTTGACCCGGTGCGCATCTCCGGAGCCCATGCCGAATCGGAAGTGCAGTGAGTTGTGCCAGCCAGAGCCCGACCCAGGAAAGGCGGTAGTGGTGAGCTCACGTTGGATTCGTGCTGTGGGATGTTTGTCGGCTCACAGTCTTGCGGTATTAGCTCTCAATTGCTGCATGTCATGATGCTCAGCAAGCATTTGACGGGCCTCGTGGTCAGACCATGACGAAGGCAAGTCCATATGTCCACATACTAATACCTGAAGGTATTGACGGCTATACTATACAGTGTCTTGTCGAGATTCTCAGTCAGTCCGCGATTCTCTGCGTGCTCCACTCACTCCTCTCACAGCTGCGAACACACAGATGACGATCCTCACCCTCACCCCCGGACGTTGGTGTGGAAGCTAGGGTAATATTGCAATAGCCCTGCTGATTGTGTTTGTGCACCTATTAACCAGGTCGTCGGCAGGTTCAAGCTGCATAGTCTGGCTCGCATGCTACAGAAGAAGAATTCGGCAAACATGAAGAAGAGAAAACACGACAAGCGCGTCCGGGTCCATGATGTTGACTTCTTTGTACCCCAGGTGGGTCGTATACATGTGCTTAGTCGTTCCTTTTGCTGGTGAACTAACGAACTGGGTCTGTAGCTTGGGAGCCAGTCTCCAGTGGTACGCTCTTGGTGCTCCTGAGATGAAGACGACGCTGACGCTTGTTCTGCACCCAGGCCAAGGATGAACGTTTCATGAAGATGAAGTGATTCCTTGTTTTATGAACATACGCAGTTGCTACGCATTTCCACTCCGATACTCGCCCTCCATCATGCAAATGCAACCCCATGACACAATTCACATGTCGTACATGCCTTTCTTTGCGCCGTGGGTCTGGACACTGTGATTACTTCGGACACTGCCTCGTACTAGGCCTGCTCCCCCTCACTATGCGGTATTTTTTGTCGAGTTCGCACATGGCAGACGGACTCCATTGCTCAGCATTGAGTCAACAAGCATCATAGTGCCAAAACTAGTCTCTTACACAATCCATGCGCTTCATTGTCTTCGACTTCCCTTACTTGTTGCCCGACAGTCTAGACTCCGACTCTCCGGGAGGGAGTACTGAACCTGATACTAGTGGCGGTGGCACCTTCGAATGGTCATGCCAGCCTTGGTCAACAGCCTCTCCCGAGTTGGCGCTCGTTGGCTGGTACCTCTGGCAGTATCCGAAGAATCCGAACGCCGCGAGCGCCCCGGCGCGCTCAGGTTCGTCCAAGTCTCCTTTGTCCTTCTCCGTGATGCTTCCGAGACTCTGACAACAGCGTCATATCTAGACAGTACTGCGGTGGTGCGATGCCATTGTGTCTTGCCACACTCGACATCGATGGTATTGAGTGTTGGGAGAACCTTGGTCCTGCCGCACCCCGTCGAAGAAGGCTGGAAAGGGACAGCTGCCTTTCCAGGTGCGCAGGACTGCGAACGGACCACAACTGGCACCACAACGGTTGGCGTGAACGTGTGGCCGTGGGTGAGTCTCCGTTTCTGTCATCTCGAGTTCTGCGCACCCAGTTCTGTTGCTAGTTGGAGGATACGTTTGTGCTGAGTCGCCGCTAGAGGGGCGGGTTTGCTGTCCTGGCTCAGCGGCGGCAGGAGACATGTCTCCTACGCAGTCTATGGCGCACACCGCCACGGGCGACACGTCACCGCATGTGGTCGCGGGCAATGCTGGGCGGCCCCGACAGATGATGAGAAGGTGCTAGGCGCCGTCGGGCAATTGCCAAAAGTCGCCATCATCCCACGTCGGTGCACCTCGTGTTCCGATGCCCGACTCCCGTGTGCTGGTGCGCCCGTCGTGAGGGCCGTCCGGGGGGCGAAGCACGTCACGTCATGGGAGGCTCGATGTACTGCCCTGCATTCTGATGCGCCTGCCAATCCTGGTTAAGGGCTTATCTGTTGATATGCATTGTGCATAGCATGTCGTGGATGCACTCTCGTTAGTAGGGTCCGCCCCGAGCTGGCTATGCAGTTGTGGTGGGGGCGGAGAGTAGAAGGGGCTACTTCTGTTATTGTGGTTGGGAGGGGCTGCATGTGCTCCTGACTGCCGGAGTCACTGGCGGTTCCTTTGTGCGCAGCCCAAGAAGGAAGGCCTGGGGCACCCGGACTTCGAACTATATAAGACCCTGGTTAGGCAAGTTGCACCAACCCACCCTCTCACCTTACCCACCACTACCACAATATCTCTGTAGCTTAGCTATATAACACCATACCGCAGCCTTGTGAAATCCCCCCTTCCAATCCCTTCATCACACTCTTCCCGAACGATGAGCCAGAAGAAGAAGACGGTCCGCTTCGCGGACGTCTCCCCACAGACACCGTCTCCTGCGTCGACGAGCAGTACGCTTGCGTCCTCGCCGGGACCTATCACTCTCCCACAACTCGCCCCTAGGTACCTACCACCTACCGTCGTTAGGCCAGCTGAGCACCCACCGACGCAGCAGCCGGTGCCCACTTTTGTACACATGCCAATACCGATGGCGTTCATCCCTTCGCCATCGCATAACCCGACGCGTTTCGAAGCAGAACCGGAAGGGGACCTCGACATAGACCCCCTCCTACTTTCCCCGCTGCATGCCGCACACCCCCCACCGCTCGTCTGGGATATTGCGGAGCATCCGGACGCGATCAAACTCGGGAGCATCGGCTCGCCCCGCGCGAGACCACTCTCGCATGCAGACCTTGCGAGCTGTGCGGTGCGCAAGAACGCAAAGGGCAGCCCGATGATCCTCAGCCGCGTCCTGCTCGTCTGCCCTGGGCTGCCGCTCGCGCTCGAGATAATCCCCGAGGAGCGTCCGGCATGGACCAGCACCCCGCTACCGTACCTCACCGTAGGGGACATATTGTTCGGCCTCTACAAGGGACTGCGGGAGTCGGTTAAGCCGCGGGAGTATGACGCGCTGGGACGGGGAGAGCGAGAGGCGGTGCGACGTGCGTTCGAGCGGAGGTTGCAGGCTGACCGCGCAAACTACGATCGCAACATGCGCTACGGCGTGCGGCGGATCGACTATTTGGGGGAGAGACGGCAATTAGTAGGGCTCCGACCGGCTGTCGGACAGGAGATACCAGCTGGGAGGAGACGAGGCGAAGTCTTTGTGGTGAACCTTGCGTTTGTGCGCTGAGTTTGTTCGGACATTTCTACGATACCATCCGATATTGATACCCTGACGTACCTTTGTGCGCTTGACTGTACTCGTACCCTCCCATGTATACTTTACTAAGCTTGATTGATGACTGTAAACCGATGAGTGACAGAAGCAGTTATCGGAACCACAAAGTGCCCCTGAGATGACGTTGTGCGACGAAGACGATCTAGCGGTAGTACTTGGCATCTGTCTCTGTCATTCTACTCAGCGCTCCATTTCCTCAAATTTTGGGTCTTAACTATGAATGGAATACCTACTGTGTATAGATAAAGCAAGACTGAGTTATGAGAGAGTTGGCAGACGAGAGAAGCGAGGATGCCCAAACGGGCGAGTGGATGTTTGGCAAGAGCTTGCGATCCTAATACGAGCAAGCAAAGACAAACAAAGCAAGTGGCACGGGCGCCAATTCCTAGCGCGCCGCGTATTTGCAGGCTGCGGCACGCGACGATACTCGGACCGTTTCTTCCTCCTGCTAGTCTTCCGCTTCATCTCCGCCGACAAAAGAGAACAAGTTCGTGCACTTGCTTTGCTGGTGTTGCTTGCTTTGACACTCTTGGATCTTGTTTACCTCCCACATGTCTGGTAGGCTCGCTCGCTCGGCCGTCGGAGTCCAGTTCGTTGCTCAACCCTCCCCATGTTGCAGACCAAATCCAACTCGCGTCGCCGCCTTTCGACAGTGTATCGGCGGTTCGATTCTCACCAACAAACCCAGCACATTTGCTTGTATCTTCGTGGGACACTGTAAGTCGCGTCCAGATTTCCGCGTCATACAAGCTGCGGGGTGGCAGGAGATGGTTGTGTGGTGCGATGCAGTGGCAGGATGCTGGGGCAAGAATTGGTGTGTGTCTCATGCAAATGCTTATGCTTTTACTTCAGACTGTGCGGTTCTACGACGTCGCAAGCAACGAACAAAAGTCCAAGTATGACCACCGAGCAGCAGTCCTCGCGTGCTGTTTCTCCGACGCAACACATGGCTTCAGTGGCGGATTGGACACATCCGTCAGAGAGTGCGTTGTTACTACTTTTTCCTGGCTTCATGCGTCTCATCCTAAACGATGTTCATGTTAGGCTTGACCTGGAAGTGGAGAATATCAACCACCTTGGGCAGCATGCCGATGCTATCTCTAGTATGACCTATTCTCGTAGCCACAGTAAGTCAGTTACGTTGTAATCTGTACTCCTGCCGAGCAATTGTGCTTATGTCCGTGACAGACGTCCTTATTACCGGCTCTTGGGACAGGACTGTACGGTTCTGGGATCCCCGAGCTTCAAATCAGCAGCAGTCCTCACATGAAGTCCCTGACCGTGTATACAACATGGACCTCGCAAACCATATGCTTGTTGTCGCAATGGCAAGCCGCCTTTTCCACATCTATGATATCCGCAAAATGGACACAGTGAACCAAGCGCGAGAGAGCAGCCTGAAGTTTATGACGCGTGCACTAGCGTGCATGGCTGATGGTCAAGGTATGTTCCCTCGCGCACCAATCTCTGATGACGAGAAAGCGTGTTGATATATGCGGTGTAATGTTCTCCCCAGGTTACGCCACGGGGTCCGTGGAAGGACGTATAGCCGTCGAGTACCTCGACCCGAGCCCTCAAGCACAAGAAAAGAAATACGCGTTCAAGTGCCACCGACAAACAATCGATGATGTAGATCACGTATGGCCGGTCAACTCTCTTGCCTTCCATCCAGTGTGAGTCGGCCATTGTTCCTCAGAGTATCACTTCATGTGATCAACCGTGTGCTAATCCGCTCATCTCCAATAGCTACAATACCTTTGCCTCCGCTGGGTCTGATGGCACCGTCTCGATTTGGGACCACAAGTCGAAGAAGCGGCTACGGCAGTACCCGAAGTACAATTCGCCTGTACCATCGATCGCCTTCAACTGCGATGGAACAAAGCTCGCGGTGGGCGTCAGCTACACATGGGAGGAGGGCGAAGAGGGCGCCAAGACAGCAGAACTGCCTGCAGTATACATCAAGACCGTAGGGGATGAGGTGAAGGTACGTGCGCTTGTAAGCTCCATTCTCACAACATCATGTTGATGGCCATGTTTTGTTTGTAGCCGAAGGGTTGGTCGGGCTAAGCCTCTGTAGCGGAGTTCTCTTCTATTGTCACGTACGGCATTGTATTGGTATGATACTAGCGCAACAATGCTGACGATTTGAACGTCACGAGTGTGGGTGCGGATTTTTGAACAATTTCATGGACGTAACATCAGTACCAGGGGCCGTCGCCTTCACTGGCTCAACCGTTCTGGAAAAGGTCAGTGCTGTTCGGTGACGCTGATAAGTGCTGACAAATTGCGATACCCAGGACGGAACTGGTAGCAGAGCCACTACTTCACTTTCTTCACTTGAAGCATTACCAGCATCTTTACATGGTCATCCCATCCTCCATGGCGATACGCTCAAACCTAGACAGGGGCCATATCGGGTCAATAGCGACACAGTGAGCATGTTCGTTTCCACAATATGTGATAATCACTCTGACAGCTGGCATTTAGCAGACTGCGTTGTCATAGGCGTAGTCGGGGATACAGTTCGTCAGATTGTGAGTCTTTACTACTGCGTTCAGTGAGCAGATTATGGTCCGCCAAGATGATTCGAGATCCACGTCAGCATATGGGCTGTATGATCCATATCGACCGGGACAAAAAACCTGCGTGGGGATCATACTGTCGTCACAAACTATCCTATGCCCTACGTAGGTTTGGTCCCCTCCGCGCTACTTCCATCCGAACAGGAAAGAACGCCTTCCGCCCTTCCGCATACCAGTACAGTGAGGCATAAGGGCACAGACGCCGTATATACCGGGCGCCGAGTCCGCTCAGGCGTTGCAGCGGCCGTGCTGGATGATGTCGTGCTCACTGCCGTGGCAGGTGATCTTGGGGGTGTGCGACGCGCACGAGCGGATGAAGCCGCCGTTGCCGTCGAGCAGCGAGCGCGGGAAGTTGTCGCTGCCGCAGTCGCCGAGCTGGAACGTAAAGCCGTTGAAGCTGAACGTCTGGCCGCACGGGCTGTTGATGAGCGGCCCAAGGAGGCGGGTGTTAGGGCACGCCGACTCGCCGTCGATCCTGTGGAGAAACCCTCAGTCAGTCAGTGGACGTTGCGGTGCGACGGAAGGAAGAAGCTTTGGGCCGGAGGAGACTTACCAGGTGACCCAGTGGTTGGCCTGGTCAGTGTTCTGGAGCTGCTGGCCGAACCCGATGTTGGGCGGGCTGGCGCGGACGTCGAGAGCGGGGGAGGCCAGAGCGGCCGTAGCCGAGGTCACGGCGAGGATGATAGCGGCGGTGAACTGCATCTCGGTATGAGTCGGTGAAGGCTGAATGCGGAAGAGTGCTGACTGTTGATTGCTGAAAGGCAGATGGGTGGTGAAGCTTTTATACCTGGCGTGAGCTGGGCGTTCACCTCTTGTTTGTGTTCTGCCGTCTACTGAATACGATGGACCATGATGTGGTGTGGCGTGTCGGTGGGTGTCGAGAGCGATCCATGCCGGTCGTATTGCCGTCGATGATCGGTCGATCTGTCAGCTTGGTCTTCATTACTCTATGCAGGCGCTGTGGGATTTGTATGGCTGCGGCGCTGAGGAGTTGAACATGTCACTATATCGTTCGGAACGTCTCAGCGTGCCATTCTGGACGTTCCTCTTTCCATCACCTCTCGGTTTCATCCCACGCTGTCTTGAGAGTGCTCTCTACCCGGACTATCCGAGTTGTTTCGACTTCCTGGAAGGTGAAAACCGACCTATACGTCACACAAAACGTCCTCCGGGTTGCACATGGCATTGAATCAGGACAAATAATATGCACAAAAGAGTGCTTCGCAACTTCTCGGACTGTTACACAACCCACCGCTCGTATGTAACCATATCACTCTACCGTCGTCGCAGCAGTGCGCGCTGCTGAGCTTCCCTCCATCACGGTGGCAGAGCCTAGGATCCCTGCTGAAATCGATGGATCAGACGTATGCGTAAGCACTGAACTGGCCAGAACTGCACTTCGGCCGGGTTGATCCTGGACATACCCTTGTCTGCGGGTTTCATGGACTCCGCGTGTCGCTCTGCCTGCAACATGTACTATTAGCGGATTGTTGAGGACCGCGCAGTTCACCGCCGACTACTATATGAGGAATGGTCGACCGTGGGAAGGGGTTTCAACGCGGCGCCATATACAATGTACACTGGCAGTAGTGGCTTACGTGCCACCATTTGCGTAGCGCTTGTACCAGCTGCGCTCGGATGACTGAGACCACTCACAAATATGCTCACAATGTGGGTTGCGCCATTGAACAATGACAATGACATGATGCAAGGAGTATGAGAGAGTGCTGCATGGTCAGGACTAAGCCTGTAGTAGGGCACCCGGCTATGGATATTGAATCTACACCACTGGACGATGAACGCTATGAGGTTTCCAGCATAAGTATCTGGGACATATATGGAGAAAAGATCATCGAGCAACCAAAGAGAAACGAAGATTGTAGACTGAGTAAGTCTACAAACTTGTTTTCGCACTCGAAGGCACCGAAGCCGACCGAACCCAACAAACGTATGTAATTCGAGGCAACGCACCGTAGTAGTATTGATGACAGCCGGATATGACTCGGACTCGGAGAGAAGCCTACGAAGCCGTGCCCCCGAGTCGAGGCCATGATCCACCCCGAGAGGCCGGGGCACGGGTGCAAGTCAATCAGTTAAACGCCGCATGGAGAAGAGCCAACGAGGCTATCCGGCAGCATCCCTTCGATGTCAAGTATCGAATGGCACCGTACCGGTGTTTGAACCCGGTAGAGCACGTCATGGTGTTCGCCGGCGATGGACAGTCGACTAACTCTCAGCCCACGAGACTCAAGTGCGTGGCTATTCCGCTTCTAGACCTGCCGCCCGGATCCCGTGCGTGAAGAGTTATTCTTGAAGTGTTGGAAAACGTGCGTTGATGCAGTACCTAGCTACCGTGTTGTGACGTTTGGGGGGAACGTACTCACACGACAATCATGGAGGATTGGTTGCCACGAGCAGGGGATAGCATTGACGGCAGCTCCGCGCTGGACGTGCGCCTAGGGCGAAGATCGTGATGTAGCCTGCAAGCAGAAAACGGATGAGATAATGCAGAGAGCCGGCGTATTCCTGTACCCATGGCGAGTAAGCCCAAGTCCGGTGAAACCTTACATCACTCACCTACTGAGGCAGACCAGATTGACGTTTGCGAGGTCCTTTTCTGGGACGAAACGTCGCTTGCTGCCTTCTTGTTGTCCGGTATGAGAAGCAACCCGAAGACAGTGCGAAGCGCGCCGACAGGTGCAGTCCATAGCTCGTCCAGGGACGGTTTGGTCAATGCCTCGCTGGTCAATGCGTTTGCCGGTGTCGTAATGTTGTGTACGATCGGCGTAACGGCGGTTGGGTGATTTGTGGTAAGCACGAGTGACCCCAGTTTCAGTAAACAGGCGATTGGCGACGGAGAAGTTCTCGGGGACGTTGAGGGCACAATGTGCGCCGGGACTCATTGTGATAGAACACGTTAATTGAATACGAAGGGGCTAGTCCTCTTCCTTGTTGTCGACATGTGCGTCCTGTGCGATGGCGAGGGAGCACCGGGCTTCAGCCCAGTGGGACTGCTCTCGCTATTGGGTCCCCATCCCCATCTTGAAGCGTTACACCACACCTGAAAACGGTATAGTGAAGAGTATATGGTACGTTGAGCGAGTGAGTTGGTCAATATAAGAAGTTTTGAGTAGTGTTGCCGCGAGTTCGAGTTGAACTCGCGAGTTCCGATGTGAGTTGGGCAACTCGGCGAGCGACTCGCAACTCGCCGTGCGACTCGCCGTGGCTGATCATGGCTTCTGATTGGTTGAAGCACGGACCTTTGAGCGCCCTCCCTCCGAGTTGGCGCCCATGACGAAATTGGGCGATGCCAGAATCAGCGATCTTGGGGGACCAACTCGCGAGCCAACTCGCAACTCGCATCGATCGAACTCGATCTGACGAGTTGATCGAGTTGCACGACTCGCCTCGCCTCACCTCGCCTCGCGGCAACACTAGTTTTGAGAGAGAAAGCAGACGCCACGGTCACGATGTGTAACAAACCCGTGAGAATATGTAAACGGCAGACTCGGAGTTGAGCCGGGCCACTGAACCAGTTTGAACCTGTGGTGACTTGCACGTTCGAAAGCAATCCGACAATCCGTGAACATGCGAAGGTGGGCTCGAATGCATGAACACGTTAACCTGCGAAAGCTGAGGACCAGCTAGGCCGTAGATAGTCTGGGATATGTACTTTGTAGCCTCGGTGCGGCGTATCTCCAAAGCGAGTTTCAGCGCGAATCATCAGTGACCTGAGTCCGACACTGGTCAGCTAATAGGCTAGTAGCTGGCATGTAGTTGCACGCGACAAATCGGTATTACCACTCGCCCTGAGACTCGGGCAGGAACCAGAGGGTGATGAATATCCCGAGAATCCCGGCACTCGGTATCAATGTCCTGTCATCTACAACGCGGTAGCCATGAGGCATACATTGATCGAACGCGATGTGATCGAGCCCGCGTGCGGTCGGGATCCATGTAGGTCCTTGTGATGTCGTGTGTTGCCGACTCAGACCTGAGGGTAACGTGGCGAACGCGCAAGCCTATGTTGCTGCCACTGACCGGGTTTTGTGCGTCGAACTCATGTATCCCTTACTTGGAGGCCGGTCCGATGTACCATACACGGGGATGAGTTTGTACCGCGATTGTCTTCCTGGGCTGGGCTTCGGGAGCGATATAGTTGCAAAGACAGTACATCGGCGTCGAGGGTGAGGTTGAGAGAATTCGTAACGCCCATGGCCCCAACTGCACTGCGCCTGGGCCCTGGCGCTGTCGTAGCTCTCGAATGGTGTCAATACATACAGGTATCGAATACCAATAGCGTACACAGTCCAATGTCCTACACCTGTGCTACCTCGAGTACTGGAGTACATACTACCCTTGTAGGTGGTACTACTATCAACTTGACAGTCGTGAGCAGAAGCGGATGGCTAGTATCAGATTTATACATCCGCAGTCAACAGGGGGCATCGTATCGTCCGTGGTCATATAGTACAATGATGTCAAGGGAACGTGGGTGCATCAGCTAACGCTGAGCGACTGCAGTAAGGAAGTCATGAGCAACCCTTCGAGTCGACTCAAGCTCGAGAAAGTCGCACTCACATTAATCTGAGGCATGGGGAGCCAGTCGCACAAGGTAGCGCGACGCCCCGTCCTCAGCCGGCAGCATCTCCGAGAGGCCAACAAAATACCGGTGCTGGCTTCCGGAGAACAGGTCGATGTTGCGGAAGACGCCAGCGCTCGCGTCCTCCTCTCCGTACACGCGGAGGGGCCGCTCCCGACATGCGTCCTCATATTGGGGATGGGCAGGATACATGTCACTGGCGGTGAGCGGCTTGCAGAGTTCCTCGTCGATGTGGACTAGTATGTCTTCTATCGTGAGAGGGCGTCCTTTCGAGTGGGATCTGACTGTGCTCTCCCATTCATCACCCTCGTTCTCTCCCCTGAAGCAGAGGACACACAAATCGCGCCTAGAGGCAAAGGCCGGCGTGTTGAGCCGAGTGGTACGAGGTAACTCGACGAGGCGTTGGCCCCTGACGAGCCAGGGTATAGGAAAGCGCTGCAACCTGGAACACACATCGGGAGAAGAGGATAGGGAGGGAGAGGGAGAGCGCTTCGACCTCGGCAGATGACTCGGAGTCGTGGCTTGTGTAGAGTTGTGAAGCCCCCGAGAGGGAATGTTGGCGGGAGAGTTCGCCGGCGTTGAAGAAAGGAATTGAAAGTGATCGTCTTGGTCCCGCTCCCCACTGGCATCTTCTCCGAGCACTAGAACCCCACTTTCTGGGGTATCTGGCAAAGAGAGGGATTGAATGACAGGGGCAGGAGGAGGTTCGTAACGACCCTGGACGACGACAGGAGGGTCCTCCTTGAAGACAGGATACTCATGAGAACGATTGCTGAAATGCACAGTATAACCGCGCTGACGGTGGTGTAAAGGTTGAGCCATATCGTAACAGGTCGTCAAAAAAAGGAGGCAGGTGAAGAAGGGGAATATAAGTCAATAGTGAAGAAAGGAGGGGGAGGGGGAGCGACCCCGCCCGCTTTTGTACACTGCGAGCAGCCGCTGTCAGTATGTGGTTTTTGAAAGATACGCAGCGGCACGTACGAGTCATAAGTCCCATTTTGTCTGTGCAGGCCCCATGCGCCGCCCAGCCTCCTGAGATATTCCCATTATTCGAAGAGAGATCCAGTGGTGGACCTTAGATGCCGACACCCCAAAAAGGCAAGTTACGGACTATCAACGGCGGAAGCGTCTGCTTACCGCATTTCGCACACAGAGGTTATCCCTAGTGGACAGTCCGGGAAGGTCTGGCCAGCTTTGTTATCATCCTTTTCCTCGCAGCTCTATTAGCGATTGCCATTACGCTCGGTCAAGTCTATGATGACCGTCTTGAAGACCGGCGGCTGAAGGGTACGTGGTCGGAGGAAAGCGGATGCTACAATGATCATCAGTCTTCCATTCTCGTAACCTGAATCTGTCTTTTTGGAATTACCAAGCAGCCGACGCGGGCGGGCGGTGCTGCAGGCGCTGTCGGGACGAGTAGCAGTCAACTAGAGTTTGAACTAGACCAGGATGCGGGCGCACTGCCTCAGAAAGCCAGGACAGAGAGGCCACCGTATGATTAATGTGGGTGCATGAGCACACGGTGAGCAAGCTCACAGGCAGAAGAGTGGAATGAGGCGTGGTACGAGATATCTGCAAGAAGACAACGGTGTCAGATTCAGTGTACCGCACGTTCTCGGTCCCTCCTTGTACGCTAGATAACCCGGCTCCCGCGCAGAAGTAAGCAGACGTACCAGAGAGCGTTGAGTCAAAGGTGGCATATCGGCAGAATACCTCGGAGTGTGTGTATCGTGTGCGTGAGAAGCCCGTCGAATTCGTCAACCAACAGACGCTTGCAGTGGGAGAGCTTTGTGCTGGTTCTGGATGCAAACACGTCCAGTGGCTATACTCAAGATACAAGACAAAACTGGAAGTCAACAAGTCATCCTCGCAGCTGTTCAGACGGGCATTGTCAATTTCTGCGGCTGTCCCAGAAGTAACGGTGATGCACGATAACACGAACCTTGAGATCGTATTCTCATCTAGTCCCGAGTGTGCACCAAGCGCATTCATCAAGGCCAGCAGCGAGACCAATGGTGGAGAGGAGACCTGACGCCATTGAAGGAGGCAAGACATGAAAGTTGAACGTTGAACATGGAGTCCGTATGTTGCTAAACGCCTTAGTGCCACCCCAATTACCAAATCAAGTATTCTCGGCATCACGGTCCGCTCGGCCGTTTCCAAACTTCGTCTCCTACCAATCATCATCAAGCCAACTTCTTCCCGTCGTCGCGACATCTCCTAACGACCATCACAGCGTGCCACCAGATTTGGGGCACAGAGTGACAGTACTGGCATGTACAATATACATTGTCCGTGACGCAGCCGTACTATCCAACTTCAAGTCGCGCCGAATCACTTCTCAAACACACCCATCAAGCTTTCTCTAGGTGTCATGCAGCGTTGTGAGCGCGATTAGGGGCAGTCTTATTGATGAGTACGGTATGTTGGCCGTTTACAAAAGAATCCAGATGTACAAAAGGAGCTGACAGAATGCTACTTTGGTAGCCGGCTATAATCGCCGATATCGTCAGTCCGTATATGAATCGAGTGAATCGTCGCAACTCACTACATAAGGAGTTAACACAGGTCATACCGTTGCTTCAATGGATTAAACCTCGATTTCTGTTCCCAGGATGCCAATTCGCGAGGGCCTCACCAAAGCACCGCCCCTTCTTCTCCCGCAAGTGCCGCTGCAAAGCATCCCGACGGCTGAAACTCTGCCCGCACCCTCCGACCATGATCTCCTCTCCTATCCGTATGGCCGCCGCCTCCCGAATGACCGCGTTGGACATGCCGTACGTACTGGCCTTGGAGAGCGGGACACCGCAGCACGAGTATTGGGGAACGTTGCGGGGCCGTTCGTGCGTCTTGATGTGTCGACGAAGGTCCTGCGCACGACGGCCGTTCTGGACGTAGTCGCAGTGCGGACATTTCCCATCTCTGTTCGTGTATTTGGGCTGACGCTGTTCAGGATGCACCGCGACATTGCGTCGTCGGCTGTCAAAGGTCGCGAAAGCGGGAGGAGAGGCGTTACGAGAAGACGACTGCCATGGCTCGTCGTCTGGGTGGGATGTAGAGACGGTGGGCGACGTCGGGGGATAGATATCGGCGGTCAGAAATGATGTCTCGGGGTGAGTGAAGTTGTCTTCGCAAACTGGGGTCGAGTGCTGATAGAACTCGGTTTGCCCAGTAGGGAGGCAATGCGATATCTGGTCCTGCGGCACTGTTGGCTCCGGAAGAGCGGAGACGTGGGACGAACCACAACCAGATGAGCTCCACTGGCCTGTGAAGTCTACCGGAGACGGGTACGGATTGTGACCTTGGGATATACCCAGCCCAGGTACCCATTGACCAGCATCCTCTGTGGACTTGGAGGTAGTTGTAGAAGGAACCACCCACTGACAGGCTGCCTGGCTGATGTGGATGTGTCCGAAGGGGCTCACTGCTTCGGGATTGTAGGCAGTGGATTCTGCAGGGTACGGATGATGGAGCATCTGGCTAGTACCTCAGCCCATGAGACGGTGAAATCGCAAGTATGATCATTTTTACTCACTGGAAGTGGACAGGTGGTCCACATTCAAAACCAGTCGTCTGAAGAGGCGGTGCGAAGGCCTGCATATCCGCCCAGAGATGATTGGTGGTAATGCGCGGAGGAAAGAGAGTAGTTTCGTGCATTGGAAGCTCCGCTTGCAAGTAGGTGTAGTCCTCCTCTGAGCGGGGAGAGTTGTAAGAAGCGTACGAAGCGTGATGAAGGTCAACAGTCGCACAGTCCATCGACGTCGAAGGGCGGTGAGGGGGGGACGGGGATCCGTAGCCTTCTTCATAATGAGAGATGCTTTATATTACTTGCGAAGCACCCGCAAAATGAACGTTCTCTTCTGCCCAATCTTTGCGGACGTCGAACAATGTCTCGATAAACGCGTGACCGAGAGGGTGGAAAGGCGGCCTTATGACCACAATATGAGTGGATGGATTCACACGATGTTTATGCCGAATAATATAGTCGCTCCGGAATTCCATGATTCCGTACTCTCTGTCATCGACATTGTATCCTATCGGATACTATCGTGACGGCAGCATTCTATAAACACAACCTTGTATGACTACCCGTCGTGGATCACTGAACGCGCGCTCCCGATATCTACATCCGCCGAGGTACTCTGCTTTTTTTGCCTGCCGATGGCGCTGAAACGGAGAGTAGGATGGAACGAACAGGAGCCAATTACAGGTTTACAGCGGATAACTACGTCTACGCCTCAACCGCAAAGACAGCTTCTTTTGATACCTCAACATCAGAAAGCCGCATCGTCCATCCACATGAGCACACAGCCCGCGTTCACCTATCTCCGGTCGACCCCACTTCGACAACAAAGACTTCATCGAGCTTCCGCCCTCTCGGAAGCTCGGATCTCGAAGCGGGACGAATCCCTTGAAAGCGTCGCCTCCCCCAAATGTAGTCAACCATGCGCTGCGCATGCCTCGACTGCGCGTCCTCGGGGATTGCGAGCAAACGCCTCTGTGCTGCTCGACTCAGCGCGCTCTGTTCCGACTGGCTCATCCGCAGTAACTCGTGCGGCTCGATCGGTGCGCGCAGTCCCCTGTAGAGTCCCTCGAGCACGTCGGCCACTGTGATGAATGGCTCCCCCGACTCGCGTGAGGACGAGCGGGAGCGGGAGGGTCTGACCTCGATCTCCATCGACAGGTACGGGAAGATGAGGACGATGAGCTGCGGAGACCCCGCACGATTGCCCCCGCTGGTGCGTACGGCCCTGCGTTTGAGTTCAGCGGGTTTAACCGTCGGACTGTCGACGAGCGCGGACGTCGGGGGGTGCATCAGATCCCACGTTAGCGGTGGGCGCGCGGTGGGATGCTGCGGCACCGCGAGGAGAGGGTCGATGATAAGACGTCCGGGGCTTGCTGGGCGACTGTCGTCGGATGATGCAGAAGACGCAGAACGCCACGGGACATCCGAAGCGCGACGGGGACGATGGTGGCCATCGAGCTCTGGAAGGGGAATGACGCGTGGCCGAGGAGCCTCTGGAGGACCAGCTGGCGAAGCGGGTACCGGCGCAGCATAAGGGGCTGGTGGAGGCCTATACCACCAGGAAGACGGTGAAGGAGGTCGCGCGTGGTATCCGCGCGATGTTGTAGGAGAAGGAGCGTAGGTGTAGTAGTAGACGGGTACGTTGTTGAACAAAGTCGGAGGTACTCGCTGGTAGGAGGGCATGCTTAGAGCTTTTGCCCACGACGCTTCGCGGGCACATTGCTTTATATTAGATCTCTCACCGAGAATTGCCTGAAGTAACATTCTATATAGAGCACCGCTAGCCAGCTCGAGAATGGACTGTGGATTGCTGCAGCTCTTCCGGCGGGACTGGCCGGTGGCATCTTCATTAGGGAGGAGGGTGTCCCGACTGCGGGCCACGGGCAAAGAGCGATGCTAATGGCCATGGGATGACGCCCGCAGCAAAAAGCCTGGGCACATGTAAAGCTCAATACGTAGATCGCCGGAAAATTGACAATGTCTCACGTCATCGCAAGGCATCACGGATCGGAGCAATGTAGCGCCGCCAACCACAATTCGGTGCAAGGAGATGAAGCTTTCACACTGTCGGCCTGAATGGGAGGAGAACGCACAGGTTAGCCCCAGGTACTGCATACGAGCGCCATCACAGAACTCACAGTATCTTTCCTACCAATCAGAGCGCACGTCGAGACTGGGGTCTGTGTGGTAGCGCCCAACAAGCTTCTTGGCTAGAACCCGCGAATGGCTTCCACTTGGCGCTAGACTGCAACCTCGGATTCCGTCTCTATACAATGCAAGTCTAGGTCAAAAAATAAGGGTCATGGGAAACTCTCCATCTACCGTGGAGCCCTGTATTTCTACAGCAGCGCGTGAGATTTTTGATGGTGGGAATGAACGAAGTCCGTGTGGTCGCCCTTGAGCCTGCCGAGAAAACTAACCACTTAGAATAATCCGAGCTCGAATACTTCACCGAAAGCTTACATGTATGCCGACTGGGTCAAATGCGTCCTGTAGATAGCGGCAAGACGCGCTTTTGTTCCGGGTCTCGTTCCATACCGACCAAGGGAGATGTGCCGCAGAAGCCGAAGGCCTCGTCGAAGACTGGCGGCGACCGCAAACCACACTCGGGTGGGGTGCAAAAGTGAATTGACCTCACTATGTGGAGGGCTTCGAGCGGGCTCGGACCCGTTGGAGGTCAGAGGCAGCAACGACTGACGTCGGCGACAACGCCTCCTTAGGTTTGGTCGGGCTGCGGCTGGTGAGTTTCTGGAAGGGACCAGTGCCAACCTAACCCGTTCGTGAACACCATTCTGATACGAAATGAAAAATTTGTGAGATACGTACCGTAAACGGCCGGTTACGTATAGTTGGACCGACATTAAGTGGGATGGCGAAGATATGTGGGTGGACCGTACATCAAGGTATCCATCGAACGTGAACCCTGAGACACCGAGAAGGCGCCAAGTCAGCTCATCATGGGAAGGTCATCTTGAAGCTCTCCTCGCTGAGCTGCGAGCCGTCGCTGTCGCGCAAGCGCGCTCCGAGGAGCGCGACTAGCTACGTGGCAAATGGCGACCTTTCGACGGTTTTCAGTTCGGCGACGTCGATGTCAACGTCACGACGTGCATTCTAACGAATGCTTCTTTGGGGCCGCCATAACGTATGTCCTGGACATCCGTGTCCTGGTCGAAAAGGTCTACGTATCTGCTTCATTGGGGGCCATCGAGGGCGGTACTCGCGGGAACGCCTCTGATGTTCCTCGGGTTCGGGCAGCTACGTGCGGCCTCGGCTGTCGCGTCATTGGACGGGGTTCCGCTATCAGAACCTGTCGAGGTCGCGACAGAGGGTGGTACGAGCGCGACTCAGCTGCTCAGCTTCTCCTGCCTTCTGACGACCCCATGTCTTGAATCGGTCAGCAATCACCGCTCTCCCGTCTTCCCTGGAAGCTAGATGGTGACTACGATAGGACATGGTGGAATGCAGAACTCAACTCACAATTGAGGGATAACGATCGATATCAGTACCAGTCGACGTGGCACCACGGGACACCAAAATGGCAATGACAAAGGCGGCAACTGAGCGGGTGCAAAAAGAAGCAACAGGCTTGCTTACCACGGTCATACGCCGCACAAAAAATTGAGAGGGACCCAACATGTCATCGCTCGAGGTTAGGCGCTTACAGGCTCACAACATGAAAGCCACTAACCATCCTTCACGACGCGTAGCCATGCGGAGATACGAGAGCCTGCAAGACGTCAGGCACCGCAGCGTCGCCGCCTCACCGACAACACGAGGCATCGGTCACATAGGCTGATTGCCGGCGCCTCGCAACATTGACCTGCCTGCAGGCTGCCGCATGTATCTGCAACGTCTGCCACGAAGCGCGAACGCAACTTCCGCCTGGCCCTATATGGCAAGGCTCTAAGAAGGCATGTGTACTGGCGAGATGTACGCCTATCTCTGCTGCTGCTGCCCAGCGCGACTTGCCATTTCGGCCATAGGGTCTAGGAGCGCCAGCGCGCTTCGATTGAGCCGTTACAAACAGCCATGCTTTACGGTCTATGCCCTCCCGAACAGGCTGCCGACAGCTGCAGTTTCAGGTGCAACATCGAGACCCTTTGAACCTTGTGGTAGGCCGTGAGACGGACGCTTCCCAACAGATGCACTGCATATTTCAATTCTAAATTCGAATACGGGCGTACCTTCCATAGCCAGTCGGGTTTCTACATTCCTTCTTTGCGTAGGACCCCAACGGCGATGTGTCGGCAAGGCGCGAGCCGTGACAGGTGGACGTACTGAGTACGCTCGTGCCTACGATACTCAGGTCTAGAAGATATCGCGTCAAAATCTGTCAATGACCGTCCACACCAGGATAAGCGACCCATGATGCGATGCTGTGATATGCAGGCGGAGAAACCCCCCTTCTCCGCTCTTCCAGCTCGAGGGAGACCAACATTCTTTGCATGCCTCTGCGCGCCCCGAGAATCCAGGATGCAAGAATCTCGAATAAATTGCATCCGCCGAAGGTGATACCACAAATCAGTCAGAACGTCCCACCCAGCCAGAGCATGTCTGACAGCACCAAGCGAACGCGTCCATGCAAGCACCACGTGGACATCCAAAGGCTCGCGCGACTGCGCCCCGGGCGAACCTCAGCCAATGCTGCAGGGCGGAGAACGGTCTCGACTGCAGCTGCCGACGATCGAAGTGGGGTTCACGAAGCGAATGCGGACGGGGAAGCGCAAGGACTGTTCACATGGCTGCTGTATTGACTGCGCAAGGGTGCGCTTCGGGGACATAGCTCTCGGCCCGTGTGTCCTCGAGCAGACACAGACGGTACGCCCCGTGTGCACTCCGCGGAACATCACCCGACTCCCGCGCATACTGGAATCCGGGCAGAGTTCAATTGAGTCGACGTTACGCGGACTCCCGGTCAGTTCAGAGACGCGCGAGCGGAGGATCGCGTGTGGTCTGCCGTTCAGGTATCGGGGAAGAGGAATAGATCCCGGTCCTCGGCGAATGGCTAATGCTTACCTGCGTCATCACTCCAGGCGAGGCATGTAGCGGCGGCGACGTTGCCGTTCGAAATGCTGAACCTTTTGCCGAACAACGAATATTTGGCGCTGATGCTCGACAGCGAGGCTCAGCATCTTGTCCTGTCAACTGGCCATTCGCTGATGATGTCATCAGCTGCAATTGCACACGAGAGGTCAGGAGCGTAGCAACAAACACTGTAAGTAATACATCCGAACTCACCATCGAAAGGTACGCATGCGGTTGTCGCGAGCGTTCCATGACGTCCTCTACACGCATGGAAGCATGTCTATCGCTTGATTGTTTCGATTCGTGAGTGCCTCAGAGTATAGAGCGAGCATCAAGCCGTAAACACGCACGCATATCACGGAGGGATGAACGCTCAGTGTGATAGACCGTACACGAGGCAAGGGCCGAACATTCTGACTGGACATGTCTAGATGGATTTGATTGAGCGCAACAGTGGTCGCAATGTGCCTTATTCAAGCCACTCACCTATCGATCCGTGCGGTCACGACTTGCGTTGTAGACCATATCATGCTGCACCCGACGACTCCGTATATTCGAGGATTGTCAGTCATGAAGATCAGATGTCATGGCTGACCTACGTCCTCGTGCCACGACGCACGCTTAGGGAAGCACGAGTATTGTTATTCCGCATCGGATACCGTGGACATGGCCGTCATCCGGGACCTCACATCTAAGTGCATTCTTCGTCCCAGCCATGTCTGTGGGCGATTAATGGGCCAATACCCTCGCCGGAGCACGCGAGGACGAATTCACCTTTTAGACTGACAGCCTTAGAGGCGAATACTCCGGAGGCTGCTTACATCGTATGGGTCTTGCCGTGCACTTGGTGGATAAGTGAACCGACAGTTGGGCTTGCTCGAAATCCTGACACGACAAGTGGACCAGGTAGCCCAGATTAAAGCAGTCTCCACTGCACATAGCGGTCTTCAGATATGCCAGATAGTGGTCCCTCGGGACACTGCAAGTGAACACATGAGTGCCGAAGTTCCATGTCCATAGAGATATATTAAGTGGACATGGTGCGGTTTAGCTACCACGCATATAGCGAGCAGGTTCCGTGTACGGCCCTGGTCGCGATATTTCTGACGCTGCACGCCGTAGGCGCAAACCTTTCGATATCCGACCGACACATGATATCATTGCAACGATGATTTCAAGCGATAGGACGCCAATCCACCCAGAGACTCTGGAGGCAGTGCGCGTCAGAGTAGCAAGACAAAGTGTGCACGTGTAGCAGGCTAATTTTGGACAAGCATCGCGCGTCTGCGCGCTCCTGCCCAAATGAGCAAGTTGCTAGTATGCGGAATGATGACTGTATGCGCAAGTGTGCATGTCGAATAAAACTGCGCTGTTGCGAACACTTACAGGGAAGACACTTCAGGACAAGGAAAGTGCTTGAGAGTGTCAATGTATCAGGCACAGTCGCACACCAGCGCCCAACCTGGCGCGTAACTTATCAAACCGATGAACCGTCAACATGCTCAGTCCACATCCAACCGCCTCCTCCACACCTCGGAGACATGGTCTGGATTTTGGAACGCTCGGCTTTCCCCGTCCGAGCATGCCACCACGAGGCGGTGCGTGCGCGCATGTAGCTCCAAGAGGAGAGCCTTCTGGCTGAGAATTGTGGTTGAGAAGCAAGGGGGAGAGAATGGGAAGATTGAAGACCGAGCCGAAGGCTAACCAAACATAAGGGTTTGGCACTCACCAGCTACGCGGGCGGCGAACGTTCCCCGATCCCGCCAGAAGCCCCGTCGACCGGATTCCAGGCTCCGCGACCAATCCGGGGGTGGGCGGCCGGCCGTGTACACTGCACAGATATCGAGGTGGCGTGCATGGAAGACATGGAGCACAGCAGGGACACCGCAAGGGACGCGCACCGGGGTACCCACATCGGATGCAGATCGTCATGGCAGGTAACAGTTATCGGTGGCCTGGATTCGGACAGGGATCTGTGGTCAATGCATGAGGTGATACTGGCGGGCGCATACACTTACCGGATGCGATCGCACATCTGCGGAGGCGCAGCGGCGGACGACCATCCAACTCAGCACCTGTCTGCGCGCGGGGAAAAGGACATTGGGAAGGGGTGAGAGAGATTGGTCCGCTGGTCCGTGCGCAGACGCAGACTGGCCCGTTAGGCGCTCATATTAGAGACACGGGTACGGCCGTAGACTCGCACTGAGTTCGTGGTGCAAGCACCTCCTATAGCTGAGCCCTGAATGTTTGAACTCTGACTGTGCCGCTGTGCAAGTCCCGGTACTCTCGGGACAGGTGTATGGACCACGTAGGCGGATGAACATTCGACGAATTCCACGACGCCGATGGCCCACGATTAGAGCTACGATGGAGGAGAAAGTCGAGAGGTTTGGCCAGATATGGATAGAGAGCGGGCGGGGCAGGTGAACCTTGTACAGTGTCGGTTGCGGAAGAATGAGTCGGCGCCGGAGGCAGTGGTGAGTGTGATGGCAGCGGGCGCGGGCGCTGTCCCAACCTGCCTGTTCCAAACAGCGATTTCCTTCCCGGGCTTCTCGTAGCCAAGGCAAGTGTTCAGATCTTCAGATCTCTCGCTCCAAGGTCATGCGCATCCTTGTGTCTTTCGCAGAGAAGACACGTCGGCTAGGCACCTGCGCTGCCTCATCGTGACTCACGCTGAGTAGCATTGTCTCCCGCTAGCGGCGACTGGCAAACCACAAGCTATGAGCGTATGCGGGGGATGCACAGGACCGCCGGCGATCCACGCTGGCCATTCATTCGTTCCCCGCCTCGCGCAGCCGCGTCGCCCCCGCGCCAAATTCATATATCTCCCCGACACTACATATACGGCTACCGTCACTCTCCCCTTCACACCAACAAACGTTTACCATCCCCGCCATCTCATCTCGCCTTCTCTCAACGACCACCACGACCACCACGACGCACTACCCCGCCTACCACCCTTTCACGCACTACCCCGCCTTCTACTACCACCCTTACTACTACCCGGCACCTATCTACGCGATGCCCGGCAAGCACGTCCACTTCGTCGACGCTCCGTCCACCCCCTCGTCGACCTTCTCCGCGTCGACGCTCTCGAGCTCATCGGGCCCCGCGACCCCGCCCCCAGCCTGGTACTCGCCACCAACGAGCATCAAATCCTCGTTCGGGTCACCATACCTCGCGCACGGCGTCGTACCCGTAACCATCCACCCTGTCCTCATGCGCATAGTCGGACACGGTACGCCTCTCCAATGGGACCTCTCCCAGAGCCCGGACTACGCGCGTCCTGCGCTCCCCCATCTGCCCTCGCACATCAACGACGCCCTCGTCCGCGAACCCGCCACATTCCCCGCACTACCGTCACTCGCCATCATCTGCGACTACCTCCCGTGGATGATCACCGTGCAGCCGACACCAGAGGCCCGCTGGGCTGCTCCGTACGTCACCGTCGGCGACGTGCTCTTCACCCTCTACCGCGCGCTCCGCCTGGGGGTCACCGACGCCGAGCTCAGCACCCTCGAGCCCGCCCAGCGCGACTGCGTCCATGACGCATATGTCCGGCGCTACCGCCGCGTCGAAGACGCACGCGAACGCGAGAAGGAGAAGGAGAAGTACATCAAGCGCGTCGACTTCCTGCGCGAGCACCGTGCCTTCCTCGGGCTCGCGCCCGTTCCTGGTGGCCTCCCTGCAAAGGGCCTCGCGCCCGGCGCCGTCTGGGCTCTCCACGTCGCATGAGCTGCGCATCTCCATCTCTCACGCCCGTCTCTCTTCGCTTTGTCTCTGCTTTCTTCGTCGCATCAGCATCCATCATCAGCATCGTTTCCCATCCTCCGTGTTCCCCGCGTTGACGCGTGACTTCTCTCCTCTTTCCATGGACACTCGCAGCAGCATATAATCATCAAAACAGATCATTCGGACTGCCTATGTACGATAGATGTACCCATACCCTGTCCCGATACCCACCCACCGCCTTCCTACTCTCCGCATTCCCCCCTCCACACGACCCGCGCACCCCGTCTTCCCTCATAAGCATGAAAACACAAGTATACCAATAGCATTGTACAAATTAGTTCCATATCCATAACCCAGCATAAGTCTCTCGCATCTCCTCCCCATCCACATGTACACCACTCCGACACTCGCGCACTAGTTCTTCCTATGATACTGCACACATTACACCCCCATATGCATCACCACCTGTCTCTCTCTCTCTCTCTTGGATTTCATTTGTCCAGTGTCTTTCTTTCGCCTTACGACCGTTCGCGCACGACCCCCCTTCACGTTATGCATTAGACGATAGAGAGATGATCGGAATGACAACGACGTTCACGTTAATGTTACACGCTAAACGTTTCGCAACGGGCATGATGGACGCGAACATCGCAACGCATCGGCGCGCGTCCGTCTGGCGATCGCTGCGAACTGAGCAAACCAGGCCGCGGCGATTCGATATATGTCTGGCGCGGCGGACCTCGCAGAAATGGCTCACCTCACGACGGCGTCGCACGAGCACGAGGCCGAATCCTCGGACGCTGGTTGGATCCCGTACCGTTACGTTACCGTATATACGCGTGTCTGATGTCATGATGTTGCGAAAGGCAAGTGAGTTGCCGGATTCGGTCGGTCGTCGGCTGCGCTCTTGGACGCGTCGGTAACGTCATGGTACTCATTCTTCTCTCGATGCGTATGTTTGCAGTGAGTGCGGATGACGTGCATGTATTCAACAGCCTCGTGTGCGAGGACGAATGATGACGACACAACATTCTGGGGGGAAGAAATGACGACCGACGAACGGTACGGGCCAGTGCATGATCCCGCGAAGCGCCGCGTGTTCGTCGCGTGTCGTCCTCGGCCGTGGAGCTGGCTGCAAACAACACAGCATGGTCGCGTGTATCGATCGAGAGGTGGGTGGCCTGATCACGATCGCGTTCGGCTGAGGCGAGGGCTTGCGCGTACGCGGCGCGATCGTGCTCAGGCCCGAAAGCCCACAGTCAAGGTGAAGGCACATGTACGAATGTGACGTCATCACGGAAGGCGCATCCGGGGACAGAGGCCGAGCGGAGGAAGAGGCTCTGCAGTGCACGTAGGAGCCGCTTCCGTTCTCGCAACGTGCGCGAACCCAACTAATGTCGGACTGCTATCCTAGGTGTATGTATTGCAGGGGGCGGTCAGCAGACCGTAGACGGCCTGTCGTACGCGTTTCAGGTTTGGGTTCGGGGAAGGGCGGGGGTCCCGGGCCTCTCTTTGGGTTCGCGAGGCCGTGGATGTGGTAGATCGATTGGAGACTCGCTGCTGGGAGCGTCTTCGTTCTCTGCCTGTCTTGTGTGAGGGCAGCGTGCTCGGGTGCAGAGCCGAGGATGCCAGCGGCCAGCGCAACTCCGTGGCGTTGGAGGCGGGGAGTCGGAGCTGTGGCGGCGATTGAGATGTCATCAGCTACAAGCTTTGGCGCGGGACGAACCTGACCGGAACGGGTACGAGTAGAAACGTGGCGAGCCGATGGCCGAAGAGTTGTCTGCTGTCCCGTGCGGTTCATCAGATAAGTAAAGCGCGTCGGACACGCCCGTGTGAGTGTGGTCGGGCAGTGGTCATGCGTGTGCCAATAAGCCGCGCGAAGCGCGATTGCGGAAGTCGGAGGGTGGACGGACGGATCACAGAGACGGCTTCGGAGACGCGAGAAGGTCTCTGCGGGTAAACGCTAATACCTTCTCAACGGTGGCAGACATGAGAGTTCTGTAACGGCGCCACAGAAGAGTGAGCCAAAAGATGTTGCGACACTTACCTATCGCGGGCTGCTGGCGGTGTTGCAGGACGGGCAGCGGTGCTTCGAATTCGTTATGCGACCGCAACAGACGCCACCAAGAATAGTGACCGGTGGCGGGAGCCCGCGGCGTGCATATGGAATTGGCCTAAATGGCACTGCGATGAGCGAGGCGGTCATGAGTAGGTATAAGCTTGGCTTGCGAGCAGCTGCATTGGATGACACAGAGACAAGGAGGGCAGGCGCGGCCTTGTGACGACGCTTACGGGACAGGCAAGGGCGGATGGCTTGATGACCCTGGATCCTAGCATGTATGCTGTAGAGTACTTAGGATGTGAGCACGATCGATGCGACCCATATGCCGTTCTCGGTAATGTGCCTTAGCGGGGTGCCCTTCCTCGAGGCCGTGCATGGATCTCCGCACCCCTAGCAAGGACAGCATGAGCCTGGTTTGATACATGAGTACCAAGAAAGATCAAAACGCGCTGGTACGTCTTCACCTTCCCGGTGGCTTCCACAGGCGCGACGCCATTGCTTTCATCGCTCGTTTCGCGGTGAGTCTAGCGTTCATGCACAGCATCGGTGAATAGACGAAACGCCTGCTGTCTGTCGGACGCGGTGGTCGGATAATCCATCAGGGTCATCCTACGTAGTTCTTCTCTATACTCGTCCGAAAGGGGCCCGTCTGTATGTCAGCATGTCATCCTGTGCGGTGCTCTACAGGCGAGAGAAGAGAGAGCAACGAACATTAGATTTGCGTAAGCGACCTCACGTGGGTCTAGTGTTCTTGTTCGTTCACGGCGATGAAGTCGACGGCGCCGAGAAGCAAAGAGGCTGAAGCTATCGGGGCTACACAATGACCGGCGACCGACTGGGAACGACGGCATCGTAGACGTCAAATATGGTTCATGAACAGCAGGAGGGTCATGGGAATATGGGCGCTGCCCACAGGCACACTGGGAAATGGGAAGATCCTTGTCCTTTTGCGGGTGCCGACGGTTCTTGTCCGACGACGAAGGCTCGATTTAGAGCGCTGTGCCGCTGTATGAGCGCGTTGGCGAACCACAAGAACGCCCGGAGAGGCTGCGGAACGACGTACTGTAGCTCCATCCGTAGACGTTCGAGCGGAAGGCTCGGGGACGTATGACACCTGGCCAACCCAATGGAAAAAATTGTTTGCGCAGCGGTCGCAACTTGTCGCGAAGGCTTCGGGAAAGGGCCTTCCAAGTCCAAGACCCGTCGCTTGCATTAAGCAGGTCAGCCGTCCATGGTGCTCTTGCGACCGATGCTGTGTATCGTGAGCGAGAGTTGATTGATAGGTTCCACTCTGTGTCCTTCGTAGGCTCCGAGTCCGAGTCCGAGTCACTGGCAAGTAAGTTTAATATCAACCGGGTGTTCGACATCTTGAGTGCGCAGGACGTCCATGCCATAAAACATGAAGAGAAGTCACGGATCGTGCGGATGTCTGAATGTCTGGCAGCAGTGCAGGTGGATGAGCTGAAGACACGGGTCTTGGAGAGGTTATCATCGAAGCGCTCAAGTTCGCGCGCCTACCACCCTCTGTAAGGCATGGCGCTCAAGTGCAGTACTGTGTCGCCCTCTGGACTTTGATTGATGGCAATGCACTTCATTGCGTCTCAGACTTGTCTCCACGCTGTTGGGCTGTGCAGTGTGCACTGTTCAGCCCAGCCATCCCTGATTAACCCCGCGAACAGTCTCATTCTTCCTGCCAGCTCGTAGGCGGTCTTCTCCCCATCGCTTCTCCCTTCATCGCGACCCTGACACCCTGTGGACTTGACGACTTGTAGACGAGTGAATTAGCTCACAGCGTCCGGTCGGCAATTGGCATTCTGTGGCCGCGCGCACGGCAGGTCACATTGGGTTCTGAAGCGGGAGCAAAGGTACGTTCGCGCTGTTCTATACCAAATCCTCTGCCCACGACTCCGACCTCTGTCGCAGTCTCGCATTCCCGCATCCCCCTCCCCTTCCGAGACGTAGTGCAAGATGGTCAAGATTGGGCCACGCTTCATCCGCCGTCGCTCGACGCCCATTGCGTCCCAGCCCCTCCCCCTGCCTCCGAAGCGTGCACTTCTCATCGGTATCAATTACGATAACCCACCGGACGAGGAGTATGGCCCTTTGCGTCGGGCTCGGAGCGATACGAAGGACTTCCGCGACCTTCTCATCTGTGCGTGGAGCGCGCCAGCTTTTGTGCTTGTATATAGTCCTCACCTTTCAATCCAGCCAAATATGACTATCCTCCGGAGAATATCGTCATGATGCTCGACGAGCCGGATACCGATGCGCACCTCTGGCCTACGCGGGAAAACATCGTGAGTGGTCGCTATACCAGCACCATCTGCAGTCTACTCACCCCTGGTGCAGCTGCAAGAGATCCGTCAACTTGTGAAGGGGGCTCGTGAAGGAAGTCGGTTCGTGTTCTTCTGTGAGTGCTGTTCTCTTCGCTCTCTTCGCGTCCTCCCTATGTCTTTCATTCCACACTTCCCGCGCATACTGTCGGTACGAGTACTGAACAACCGTGCGTTTCAAGATTCGGGGCACTCTGATCAGCTTGCGAGTGAAGATAACGATGAGGACGACGGCTTCGACGAGTGTGAGTACCCCACACGCATCTCAGTCGATCAGGAACTCATGATCAGCTGGGCATGCGCACCGCAGTCATCGTTCCCGTCGATCACTCTCACCCTCATCGCGCCGGGACCGCGATGAAGAAGCGGATCATCCTTGACAACAAGCTTCGCAAGATGCTCGTCGACCCCCTTCCCGTCGGTGCTCATCTCACCGCCATCTTCGACTCTTGTCACTCTGGGACTTTGCTCGACCTGGACCACTATCTCTGCAACAACGTCTACCATCCATGGACGGACCCCGGCCGGAGGAGGTACATGACGAGGTGGCAGGGTGTGCGCAGGAAGGACGGGCAACGTGAGTGCACGATATCGGTGCTTCTTCCATCCGTGTTTGGCACGATAGACTCGACCTTCCCGCGCCGATCCTGATGCTTCATTTACATAGGCATGAGCCAGTCGGGCGTCCGTGTCATCACGAAGAAGCACAAGGATCCACACAACACGGATAGGGTAGGCAGCCAGACCTCCCAGCCCAGCCGAGGTGCGCATCGTCTCGTGTCCCCGCCGATAGCACACTGACGCCCTTGTCCACGTGTAGAGAACTCTGGATGCAGCGTGCGCATCTACCAGCGCAAGCGCGTGAGCGACCACGAGTTGGAGGTCTTTGACACGTCCGTTGGCGTCAGCGACACGAGGGACGGCAAGCGACGGCGGTTCTCTGTGCAGAGCAGGCGGACATCGATACAGAGCAAGCCGAGCTTGAGTGTGTCGCAGGTGCTGTCGAGAGCTCCGTCCATGGACTCCCTTGCCGAGGATGGCGACGACGACATTCCGCGGTGTGCATCCCCGATCTCGATACGGACCTGCAATGGCTTCTGCGCTAACGACGAACAGCCTCCACATGGGGGCACGGTGGTATGTGGATCTGTTCCATGCAAGCTATAGGCATCTGACCCCTTCTATAAGCTCTCGTTATCGTCGTGCCACGACGACCAACGGACTTGGGAGTCGAAGAGCGGATCGTTCACGCAATGACTCATTGAGCTTCTTCGTGAGTTTGATTCGCTCCGGGTGCTGGACGACGAGATAGGTACTGACCCTGCCTCACCAGGACTCAATCCCCGCCAACCGATCGGACATTTCGTACAAGAGCTGACGTGAGTGCACCTCCCGGTATTCGTCTGTTCACCTTTGGCCGACCGAGTATGGCAGACATAAAATGTACCTGCATGCGCGTAAGACGCATCAATGGAGCCGCAAGCAGAAGGACAAGTACCTGACTCACGTGCGCGAGGCGAGCGAGAGCACCAAGGGGACGTCCGACACCGACTCGTCTTCGCAAATTCGCGTGAAGGACGAGGCGGGGGAGCGGTTCTTGGATAGCCTCGAGTATGTTGGTGTCCCAGAGCCCCAGCTTGGGTCACGGACGCGCATTGTACGCCGTCTCCTTGCCTTGATGAGAGTGATAACATCAGACTGACTTTGGTTTGCGCGCAGAACATGAAGCAGTCTATCAACTTATAATCCTGCTTACACATTCCAATATTTGTGCTTTCATCGTCGCATTCCCTTCACCTCCGTCAATCATTCTGAGAACTCTCTCTTGTGACCATGCCGCAATCTCATCACACGAAAACGCATACTACTAGAACGCAGCACTCAATATTTATTTCGTCATCTCGCTTTCACATGTATCTCTCCCAGCATCTCCATACCACATAACCACACGTACTCAGCCTGTGTATAGCATAGAACTAAGGATCTTGGATTTACAACAGTCTCGTCAAATTGCCTGCAGCTGTGCAGCGTTCCGAGTTGCTCCATCCCATATCAGCTTGAAGATTAGAGCTCAGCTAGACGCTCGTCACTTGAATCTGAACCACCAACCATGCTGCGGCCGCACGTCCTTTTGCAATCCCTTTGTTCCCGTCAGGCGCTCTCGTGATCTGCACAGACACGCTGCGTTGCTCAAATGGACACGAACATTGTCAGGGGGGGCTGTATATCTCCGCGCCGACGCCCGCTGGTATCCTCTATCGTCCTCCATCGCCCGGCACACGTTCTCTCCCTCCCTCCCTCTCTCACACGAGTCGAGTCTGTTCGCGACCGCGTTCGTCGGAGAGAAGATAGCTTGCGACTGGTTCTGCCATCGCATATGGGAGTACGCAAGCCTAGAGGACAGATAGGTCGACCAGTGATGATGTCACGATCTGCCGGGGAAATGTGGTGAGTGGTATTGCTCCCGTTTGAGCCGTATGCGATGTGGGATCCGTCTGTCTCTCTGTCCCCCCTTTTTGCCCGTTCATCCTGTCGTGCGATGGTCCGAGCGTCCCACGCTGCACTGGATGTCGATCGTGCGGCAGGGGAATGTGGTGGGGCGGGGCGCTGACGGGCGTGGTGATGCTTCAGGATCGATGAGGGGGATTTGGCAGGGTAGTGAGGCAGGGCTGTCACGGTGATGGCCCTGAGAGGCCACCGAGCCTGACAGACGCGATGCGCGAGGGCGTTGAGGCGTTGCACCCTGGGAAGCACATCTGTGCGTACTACATCAGGCTCGATGCGGAGAGGCTGACGGACAGATGGAGAAGACGAAGGGAATTCAGTGCCCGGGGTCACGCGAATGGCGAGATGAGAACACGGCGAGACGGAGAGATGGAAGGGGCATGCTGTGAACAATGCGCGGTGGGTGGTGTGCGCAGTCGACTTCGTACCTCCCGCACAACGACGCCATTTGCGGGACAGAGAGAGGCTAAGCCCCCAGGGTTTCTGCGACGGTATCGGATCACTCGATGCTGATACGGCGTACGCTGTACGGGAACACGGGCCAGGCGATGATGGGCTAGTGATGCAAGATCCGAGAGGTTCGTCTCTTCATACATGGGAAGTCGAAGTTTGTGCGGGCATTCATCTTATGAAATCCTAGGATGGTCACCTAGTGTTGTTGGTGGCAACAAGACAGTGCAGGTTGCACTGCTTCGATCTGCGCGGTCGGCCACACTGTGCGTGCGATGTGTAGCGATCCGTATGCGCTTCTTTCTTATTGTCTGACCCTGGTATGTACTGACAACAACAGATGCTTCCGTCTTCTGCAGACCCCTTGTCAGGCTCGTAGTTCCGCCTTTGGACAGGATTGGAGCACTGCTGGAACACAGGCGCGTCGTCGTACGTTCAGTGACCAGATGCTGTGGTCTGCAGCTCACATCACCACCAGAGACTCGGGGTTGCTATACGGGCTTCTCTTGCTTGGCTACGCTGAGGGGTACGGGTGTGCGCTCGCCCGAGACTCGAGACAAGATACACTTCGTCCTGACTTGGCCGTCTCTTCCAGACCCTTGATCTAACGCGCCTACGGAAGCCAACTCTTTCGACTGGCGCAGCTTTCTCAGGCTGTGTTCGTCAAATTGCTATCTATGGGCTCGCTCCTGTGGCCGAAGTCGTACTTCTTGATGTGGGCTGAGCAGGCTGTAGATGTCTACGCACCTCTGATAGAGCATCTTCGCGTCTCTATGCGAGCTCTTGTAGTGATTGTCTCTGTACTCTGTCTCACGGAGCTTGAATCCCAAATCCCATCTGAACGGACTTTTGACTATGCCGTTGCGAACTACACAATTTGGATTTTCGCCTGCTAATTTCGGTGTGAGTACCATTGTTTCCCACACATGGCAGTTCGCATGCAGCTACCTCGAGGCATGGCGAACCGCACTTGTGCTCGGTCGACCGTGCTGCCTCGCTGCGCCTCTCTCTCGTTCCATATTCCGAAACTCATTGCAACGCTGTCATGTGCTCCTGCATGGTGTCTTGCACTGCCAGGGCGGGAGCGGATACGGATAGCGCCTCAAATTATCGACACATATGGGCATTGCAAGGACAGCCTCTCGTGATTGCTTAAAACCCATCCATTCTCGACCCTCTACGCTATCTGGTTGCTCCCTCCCCTTGTCTCTCCTTGTAGACGCGATGGCCATCTTCTCCAAGCCAGCGAGGAGCTCGACGCTAGGGTCCACGAAGTCACAGGAGCCCCCTCGTCCTCCGTTACGCAGGGCGTTGATCCTCGCCATGACGTACAAGAGTGTGGCGGTTGGCGGTCCTGAGGAGTTGCGTACTCCCCACAAGGACGCGCGGGATTGGCGAACGCTCTTGATAGGTGAGTACAGCATTCCATTATCGCACAGTCGACAACCCCGAGGCCAAACATCCCCTCGCGCTATCGCTGTTGCAGACAAGTACCAGTTTCGCGAAGACGATATCACCATGATGCTCGACGATGGTGATACACCTCCACATCTATTCCCAACGAAGGAGAACATCGTGCGTCGTCTCTCCTGCCCGTAACATTTGGTTGTCGTCATGACATGCCTTACAGCTCCAACAAATGTCTCTGCTGATAGAGGGCGCGCGAGCAGGGGACAAGTTTATGTTCTACTGTAAGTGGTCCTGTCGTGTCCCTGATAGTCATGTTAGGTGATGATCACTTCTTCCTCATCTTATCAGACTCTGGTCATTCGGACCAGCTACCCAGTTTGAGCATCCACGAGGAGGACGGCATGGATGAAGGTGTGTCCAGCGAATGACCGATGCGATCTTTGTCGACACTGATGCGTGGCTGCCTAGCTATGGTGACCTATCCGTCGACCCCTCACATGAAGCCTATCCTGATCGTTGACAATGTACGTGCGCGTGATCACCTCCACTTGTCTGGATAGCCCATTCATCCGTGCTGTCAATCAGGAGCTGCGTGAGCGGCTAGTGGACCCGCTCCCTGTTGGCGCCATGTTGACGGCCATTTTCGACTCGTGCCATTCCGGAACGCTGCTGGACCTGGATCATTATCACTGCAATACGGTGTACTTTCCATGGGTCAACAAGGGAACGCGTGACGCGGGGGCACAGCCTCGCGCCGGTGTTCGTAAGCATTGCTTTGAAGCCTGTCTTGAACGTTACTGAGACTCACCGCTCCTTTAGTACGTCAGAATGGCATGGGTAGGTATTCGGCAGGTCTGTCGTTGCAACTGGATTCTGAGACACTATCTGAAGATGCGAAACATCAATACGATGGTCTCCTACATGCGGAGCCGGTCCAGAACGATAGCGCATCGGAGACCACTACCGGTATGTCTCTGTTCGTTTCTCTGTTGAGGGTCACTAAATATCTCCACTTTTGTTCCAGTCGTGGACACAGAAGAGCCGCCTCGGCCAAAGGTTAAGCAAAGTGTCCGCATCTACGAGCGCAAGCGCACAGGCGAGAACAGGATGTTCAAACGCAACACCACCGTCAACGATGTTGCCCCGAAGAAGGCCGAGCACCGTCGCCTCGTAATCCGTTCGTCGACCATGGACGTCCCGCTCGAGAGGCGCGACTCGCTCGAGGAGGCGCGGAAGCCTAAGCGTTCATCTACCCTCGGAGTCTTCAAGGGTTTCGCTGAGGCTGTGGTGGAACACACGATCCGTCCATTCCGTTCCGCCTCTCCGGAGAGCTACCTGCCGTGTAATGGCTGGTGCAAGCCGCTGCTGAGGAGGACTAAGGCTCATGTGGTGCGTTAGGTTACTGCAACCCCACTGTATGCGCGTGATGCTGACTAGTGTTGGTAACGCACACTGCAGGTCTCTATCGCTGCTGCCCAGGACCCACAGCGAACTTGGGAGTCACGGAGAGGCCGTACAATGACACAGGTAAGACTCTATTATTTCATTATTATCGCGCACCAGGTTGTTCACATCATGGTTGTTCATTCTTGTAGTCCTTGATCTCGAGTCTGAGTGCGTATTTTCTCCGCTCGAAACATGTTCACAGTCTGCACATACTGTCCTTTGTAGAGCAAGACCCCCATCCGCCCTATCGCAAGCTCATCAATATTGTCGGGTACGCGCGTCGTGTCATTGTGTATCCTCGCGCTCACTCTCTGCAAAGACATGATCTGCACAAGAACACGACCTTGCGGCTGCACCGCTGGGGCCAAGCCCGAATCAAGAACTGGCACGCCGCCGGGAGTCCGCCAGACCTGAAGCCTGACGTTGAGACAGTCAATGGGTCTGAACCTGCTGTGAGTGCGACGTTGTCCATATTCGAGAGATCACTCGCTGAATCGATTACACGGCATCATAGTTGGGGACTATGGAACCTATGGTGAGCACATCGGGAATACTAGTGACGGGAGTGGTTCTGACTGCTTTCATAGGCGGAAGATGAACGTTTTGTACTTTGAACTTGCGAACACACTGGTCTTGCTTGCTTGCTTGTTTGCTTTCCTTTGCTTTCCTCGCTCTCTCTTGCCGTCCTGCTCTGTCCCTTGATTCCTGTTCGCTCTCTCTCCGGATGGCTCTCGGAATTTGTTGTATGCCACATGCTCTCCAGGACTCTTGAATAGGTTCTCTTGATACCCCCCCCACATACCCACTGCCTACATATACGTATATGATGTACATCCCATATCTTCTGTCATAGTCCGAGTCCCCCGAACTGATGTCTCAACAAGGAACATTCTATCAACGTCGTAATAGGAAACTATACGTGTCTCTGATCCTGCTCCTCTACTCACAGCCTGCTCCGCACAGCCGGCGACCCCCAAACAGCGGTGTCTGTGTATAAAGTCACAGGCCAGAGATGCAACACCATCGCGTGCGAAGGGTTGCATCGGACTTCCTCACTACTCCCAAGTTGGTTTATCCTGCAATAGTGACTCTGGTGTCGTGAATAGTGCGTGTGAACCACCAATCTTCATCGTCATCAACGTGCTAGACGAGTGTACGGAGAACGCAGAGGTTCCGGTCCCTACTGTGGTCGTGAGAGCTCTTCCTTTCGGGAATCGGCGATGCTCGTGAAAGCTGCGGCAAGTTGAGCGTTGCCGGGTCCGAGCACAGTGTGTGTCGTTGCTGTTGTCTAAGAGGTCTTGGATGAGTGTGCCTAGATGTTTATCCAATGGAGCATTCCTGCGTTGATATGTTATGGTTGCGGTAGTATGGAGCGTGAATATCAATACTCAGGTCGGCGGTCGCATCCGAGGATGGCCCGGTGGGTGGCACTGGGTGTCCGGCCAGCCAGATCGCGGATCAATCATCTCCATATCAGGCAGCTAGTTGCCGTGAGTTGCCATGTATGGCAAGGTGGTTTGACACTACGATCCGAGCCCTCCGGTGCACGGACCCCAAGTTACGTGGTTCCACAAATTTCCGACGCCGAGTATAAGGTCCCCCACAGGCTCCTTGTCTATCGCTTCGCTGTCTCTTTCCTTGTACACCTCTCAGAAGTTCAAGTCATCGTGGTGATCACAATATATTGAATGTCTGAGCGGGGCCTATAAGGTGAGTTGTTCCACTCGTTTGGCCAGTGACTGAGTTAGAGTGCGGCCCGGTTGTCCGTCTGACATTGCAAACGATACTGTAAGCTGCTACTGAAGACATCCGACCAGGTATTTCTATCCATGTCTATTTGAAGTGCTTATGTCTCTACCTACATGACAGAACTTGTGCACTTCATGGACCTAAAAATAGTGCTGTCGTAATATACAACGCCGGCGTTCACAGTTCCTGGAAGGGGGTAAGCACCATATCTGTCGCATGCGAAAGCTGCCTCTGCACGGTTGATAAGTTCGCTGACATGCCTGTCCCCGTGCGATTGTTCCAGGTAGTAGGATCTACTGATAGGTTAATCGCTCATGCGCTGAAACATTCTGACCTGTTCGATGAGGAAGTGCGCTGTTGCGCTCACGCATGCGCCCAATGTTTCCGGGTCTTCCGGGTCGTCTCCTTCTCTAGGAGATGGGAACAAGGCATTCACAGCCTCAATGCCATTTCTCATGCCATTCTTCCCCACCCCGTGAATCAAATCACGGCAGCTTACAGCCCTATATCTTCCTTGCCGCTACGACGCCGCAAGAGATGCTTCCCCCACTGTTTCGCCCCCCGGGCTCTGACTACTCCCCCTCCCAAGATGCCCGTGTGTCCCTACCTAGTTCTCGCCCAGCGCCCACCCCCTAGCAACCGCAGCTGCTCTAGTCTGGCAGCTTCTTGTGCGCTCAGCTGCTCGATTGGCCTATGGTCGACTTGCCTCGTCGTCCATATCGTCCTATGATGATGCGCGGCTTCCCGGCTCGCCTGATGCAACCTGTCTTGCGGCAAGTGGTTGCTCCTGCTCTGTTGACTTGTTGTCCCAGACATCTTGGGCCTCGCCAAATTGCCAAGCTTCTGGCTGCTCTTGAGCGGTTCTTGCCTCGTGTTGGAGTCTGCGGCAACACCATCCTCTGTCGTCCAATGGGATGGAGAACTCGATCAACTTGTGTACGCCTCAGACTTCGGTTCTTCGCACCAGCCTATTCTTCGCTGCACTCTGCAGCTTTATAGAGTCTGGCGCCCGCTCACTTCCTCCAAGTCTGCACCAAGATGCTGAGTTCTCGCCTTTCCCACGTAGTTCTCAAGTCATGCTCGAGGGGTTCAGCGGGCTTGTAGGTCCAGCATGGGGCGTAGAGAGCTGCCAAGGCGTCTTTTTCTCGCCTCATCGCTTGCGAGAGGGTATTTCTTCGCTTTCTACTTCACCACTTCCTTCTGCACAACACACATCTTCCTCAAGCACTTCTCACTCTTGAACTCGCGCAACCTCATTGTCATGTCTCACCACACGCCGAACACAACGTGAGCACTATCTTGTTCCCAAACCTTGCATGTTTCCACTACTGGGGCGCAACTCATGTTCGCTATGGACATGCCTACTCCAGTCCGACCGGTTCTTCCACTGTACCTCCTCCCCCCACTCCTGGGAGCAGCACTCCGGTGGCCCGTGGATCTCAGTCTCTGTGAGTCTCAAGTCCAGCTGTCTCTGACATTCCCCGCTCACGAACGCTCTCGGAGTCTGACACCCGCACCTACCTTCGCCCCATATATGCGACCCACGACCCTTCCGACGGTCCCCCTGCCCGCTCCCCAGACGTGAGTGTCCCTCTAGGACGTATCTGCGATCAGGGACCCATTCGCCAATGGCCTCGCAGTATGCGCGGGTTGGTGTTCCCTGGGCCTCCGGTGGACCCTAGCCATACGCCTTCCGCTCCCAAGAGAAAGCCCATCCCTCTTCCACCCGTTCCGGGCCATGGGTATGTACTCGTGGTCAGGTTACAGTACAATGTTTCCGTAGTGCCCATTCGCGTTGCCTTTTCTATTCCAGAAGCGCGAAGGGCAGCCCGGCGAAGAAGACCCCGTAAGCAGCCCATCCAAGGCGGGCGGGTGTCGAAGACCCTTCCAAGCTCATTTGTACTGTTACCGCATCCTACTTCCACACCCCATAGTGTATCGCGACCCCGAGTGTACCCGTTGAGACTACGTTCTCGCAGCAGCCCACCAGTTTCCAGAGTCTAGACCATGTATTGCTACGCTGCGCAGACTATAAAGCACATTACACCTACCCGAGAGCACAAACGCTCCGTGTGCGTCACGAGGAGGACGGAGAGCGCACCGTGGTCCGTACGGATCACAGGGAATGAATGGAGTCGGGCTGGCGCTGCGGCGCGAAGTCTAAAAGCCAAAATGTTGATCAGCGGGACTTTGCCGCGGCGAGGGGGAGTGTGAACTTTGAAGCCGAGAGAGAACGCGCCGAGTGTCTCGCTCGACGAGCGCCAATCAGGCAGACCCCCCCACCTCGTCGTCTTGTCTGCACTGCGCCCCCCACCGGCCGTGAAAGATGTGGAATTGATGCTGGAGATGTGGTGAAGAATGCAGAAGTAATTTTGAGGGAGATCCCTGGTTGTGAGCGGAAGGAGAGACCCGTCTGGTCCTCCGGTGCGTCGACACAACTCTCCATTCTCCTTCAACGTACATACTGACTTTCAATCCTATAGAGTCTCATATAGATACATACACATGGATCTCCGTATTGCGCCATGTATTTGGGGTAGCTCGGGAATGGAGACTATCGACAGGGACTCACAAGCATGGTGATCTACTAAGAGGGTCACTACGACACCGCGACGACGATGCAGATCATGCGTCGATCGTCTCCGTTCTTGGACCAACAACCTCTCGTCGTACATCAGAACACACTTGTGACGCGTCGTTTATACGCCACCATTCTGGTATGTGCCTCGTCTCGTCCGACCGCCTTCATGCAGCCACGCACGTCAACACCGTCGCATTCGCATACCCTCTGTTCGCTCCATCAGCTTGCCAATATACAAGGCCCCTGCCATCATTAGGAATATAGTGCGCTTGCACAGGACCTTCGAGAGAAATACACATCTGCTATGTTAGCCTTCACGTGCTGCCGACATACATTCCATCCTTCCTCTGGCCGTGCTGGCTTTCATTCTTGACTGAAGTACGCGCGGACGCTCAGCTGTGGCCGCTTGTGTGCTACACCCGAACTTATAGGCAAGGAAAGGACAGGATGGCGGGCGAAAGCGTCGGGATATGGCGGGATAGTCGATTGGATCGTGACAGTGTCGGTGGGCTTCGAGGTGAGTGTTCTGCTCGCTCGTCAATACTTCATCTCTCTTATCTACATTGGAAGTCACGACAAAATTCGAAGATTTCCGTAGACGGCTCAGCTTTTCCTCTGATACGTGGTCAGCGCCCATCACCATCGATCAACAGAGTCCGACCGTCAGCTGGAGGCCCACAGATGGTACTGTATCCCTTCGTATTCGACCACGACATCAGTATCCCCTAATCATGTCTGTACACTCTGCTCTCCTCAACAACGACATCCTTGTATCGATTCTGCGACAATTCTCCCTGATCGACCGACCTCTCACAATTGAATCGAGGAAATACCACGAGTATTGGTCACCTTATCGTGCGACATCACCAGGGTCAACTCTCTATACCAACATCACCACCCTGAGGAACGTTGCGTTGACATGCAAGGCATTTTGTGATCCCGCATTGGACGAGCTCTGGGCCGCACCAATCGGAGGACTATACACAGTCCTTGGACTGCTTTCCGCATTCCAGTGCAGGATCGAGAGGCAATACACCATGGCAAGATTCGGTCCCCCTAACGCGTATGACTACAGGTATTATGTGAGTCAAGTAGTGCAGTGTCTCCCAACTTTGTGGTATGCCAACTTAGACGTCGGAACAGGAATTGAACGGAGACATCGACCCATTAGAGTGGGAGATCTTACTTCGATATGCTGCCCGAGTGCGCATGCTGGGTCACCATCGCTTCTCGTTCGTGTATTTTCCCTATACAATCGTAAACCCTGCCTTCCCCGTGCTTCTCGAGAAGACAGCTGGTCTTGCCCTCTTTCCGAACCTACTTTCCCTCGAATGGGAATCCCACGAACAGGATTACACACAAGACGGCGGGGATGTAGCTTTACGTCTTCTTGCTGCTCCAAGCCTTTCGGTCATCATCACCTGGCATCCTACGTTCGAACGTCGGGGCGCGACCTACCAGTACTTTGAGGGGCCCAGCCCTGGTAACAAGGATGATTTGGCGACGATTGCGGATCGTTGTCCTGCCGCTCAGCACATACGTCTTGAACTGCTCTACGGTAGCCCCAAACTAGTCCGGCTTGCCGCATGTCTGCGGTTGAGATCCTTCAGCTGTGCGAGCTACCTCCACTTCCCCCACGTGATAGAATTCGCCCGGCTCCCCGACCTCCGTGACCTGGAGATCGGTGGGCTTACTAGGAATGAAGACGGCAACTCCTATGAGGATCCACTACGTGCTGGCTTCGTAACCTCGGGGTACATTGAAGTGCCAGAGGAGTGGCATTCCTTGATGCCACCGGACGCTTTTCCAGCCCTAGGAAGAGCGACCGTAGGCAAGAGCGAGCCGGCACTCGTCCAATTATTGATCAACGCGATTTCCTCTCGCACGTTGGCCTCTCTGTCCCTCAACATCCAGGAGGTGACCGAGGACCAGAAGGATATGCTGGTCTGTACTCGGTCTCTCGCCCCGCTGGCGTCCCTGAGGACTCTCTCACTAGAGATGCGTTTCCGCTCCCCCAAAAGCGGTGATGGTATCCTCATGGTCCAGTTCGTGGACATCGCCGGGCCTCTGCTCGTCCTTCATCACCTCCAGACCGTGAACCTCAGAATCGTCACCCGAAAACTGTGCATGTCGGATCGGGACGTCAGGCAGATGGCAGAGACTTGGCCGGAACTTACCATTCTGAAGATCATAAACGAGACCCCTGCTTGGGTATATTACGAGCCCCGCCGCCGGCGCCGCTATCCCCACGCCTACGCCGAGGAGCCATCAGAGTCTGCAGATCCCCATGCGAGAAACGTCGTGCGTCCGTCGATCCATGCCGCGGTGGACCTCGCGCAGCGGTGCACCAAGCTATCGGAGCTCACGCTCGACGTCGCCGACATCTCTGCCTCAGACGTTGAGGTTCTGAAGGAGCACGCCGAGTCCGCTGGGATGGCACCACAGTCGGCTTTGACGAAGCTCCTGCCGTGCTCGTATATCCCGCGGGGCGAGGTATTCAAGATCGAGGAAGTGCCGACGCTCGTGTCGGCGCTGAGAAAGATGTTTCCGCGCCTGACGGTTCAGAGCTTCGAGCGGTTCAACTGGAGCGGGAGCGTTGATTCGGACGATAGGCCGTCGGGGATGCAGTGGTACGTGAGGGAGATAGAATCTCAGACGAAGACGGAGCAGACAGAGGATGATTTGTGAGTATGTTACTCGCGAAAGTCCGCTATGGATGACACACAGAGCACGCGGCGAGCAATAGTCGTTAAGCATCTGACACTCCTGGCGCAGACTAGAACCGGACTCCCCGTGGAGAGATTAACAAAGTGCATAGCTTATCGGGTTGCGAAATGGAGCGAAGATCCCGGTCCCGAGATGGCTGTCGACGCTCCGCGGACGCTATTGCGCGTGCGTCGACCCGGGAGCTATCGAGATCACATCTTCGAATCTCTCGCCGACGTTCGGGTGGGGTGGAGCAGCGGTTGCACGTTAATCGCATTCATATCGCCCGACAGCGATCGACGCTCCGAACTGGATATGCAGGCGGTGCCAAAGGGTTGAAAGAGAGCGAGACGCGCGAATCATGACGCCATGGTCATGGCCATATGGAGGCTCTGGAGACAGGTCGGCGTAACTCCGTATCAACGTCTATGCGTAGAGAAATGGAGAGACTCCGCGTTCGTCTGGGGCAAGTGCAGATCGTTCGGGAGGCACGTGGGGAAGGGCCGGTCGTGCGACAGCTCGGGAGTCCGGAGGAGGGTGTAGCATCGCACATGACACTGCACATAACGTGCAGATGACTGACGATCGTTGAGACTGAAAGTGTTCGGTGTCCATGTGAGCGAGGATCGAAAATTTGACCAAATCGCATTGACGCACCTTGACGTCCAGGTGTCCTGAGCAGAGATACATAATGGATAGTATGGGCGTGCGGGTTGTCAGTGACGAATAGTCCGCGTCGCTGCAAAGCGGTAGCATATGTATCCTATAGTTACATGTGTACAGTAAGAAAGCCTCCGTTAGGTGGAAACACAGCCTCCGAATGACCCTATCGAAACAGCATCGAGCATGCAAAGCGAGGAGCAGTACTAAACGGATCGAGCAGAGAGACGGGAAGAAAAACATATTGCTACAACAGCACACTCCGGTATCCGTATCAATGGTCTAGATCGACGTCCTTCACTATATCCAGAGTCACATATTTCTTCAGCGCGGCCAGCAGGTTGTCGTCGTGTATGTCGATGAACGGCGAGTTGAGGACGATCCGCTCCAGAGGCGCACCGAGCGCCGCGCGCTCGCGCACCACCCCATGGAGGAGGAAGTAGTCGACCTCGTCGACGAACGTGAGCTTCTTCAGGTGCGGCCAGCTCAGGCCGTGGTCGTCGTGGTACGTGTCCGCGTGCTCCTTCCGGAAAAGCTGGAGGAACTTGGCCGTCGCCGAGTTGATGACCGTCAGGTTCGTGATCGTCGGCAGCGCGCGCGTGAACCGTCGCGTCGGCACGCACATGGACGCGTTCAGGAGGGAGAGCGAGCGTAGAGCGGGGTACCGGCCCAGGCTGTCGCTGCTGTCCTCGCCAGGGAGGGGAAGAGAGGCGACAAACTCCCGAAATTCGGTCTCGTCGAGGTTCGCGAGGGCGAGCTCCTCGAGCGAAGGCGTCACGAGAAGGGAAGACATTCGGCACACATGGTCGCCGGACAATTCGAGGTAGCGCAGGGTGGGCATGTATAGCGGAGGGTATGCGCGGCCTGCGTGGAGGAGGATGTAGGTTCCGCGGAGGATGAGTGCTCGGAGGTTGGGTGAGGCTGCGATAACATCCCGAAATTGATCATATTGGAGCCTTGTCTGGTGCCAGAGCCATCGGAGGTCAAGCGTCGTGAGGTTAACGAGAGGGGGATCGGTCCAGGGGATGGCGAGAGAATCCAAGCGAACGGAGTTCAGAGCGTCTGCCCCGCCCTGCAAAATTCTGGGAAGAATGACTTCTTGGTTACCTGATGAGCCCGAGAGGGAGAGCTGCAGGTGTCGGAGCATAGGAGCGCGAGCGTTGGCAAGAAGGCCACCTACAGCATGTATAGTTGCGGGATCAGATGCTGTTATCGCAAAACGTCGCCAGCGCCCGATATTATCCATGATCCTGTGGAGGAGTTGGGTGACGGCCGGAGGAGCTAGGAGGTCGAACGAACGACAGTCGATGGATATGTCGATAGGCTGCCCGCACGATCGTTCAAGGCATAATGGCACCCAGCCGTACGGTCGTGGATGACGAATCGCGATATTCGTCCATAAATCCGGGGTCTTGATGGCGATGTCACGCCATTGGCGGGAGACTGCAGCGACTACGAGGGGGAACGGGCGGGGTATCGATGGGCCAAGGATGGGATCGTCCTGCGGCATGCGACTGCCGGCCTTGAAGATGGTGATGAGGACCTCGGGCGGTAGGCGGAGGACAGGAAGGAGGAACGTCGAAAGAGCCTCTATTCGAGCACTGATGCAGGACAGAGTAGCCTCGTTAATGTGCACCTGGTTCATGAGCGCATTGACGGCGGGACTGAAGTGCGGTCCGTCCACACCCTGGGCAGAAGGCTCGAGGAAGACGCGCCAGCTGTCGGATTGGCCATGGGTGGATTTGTAGCCGTAGGATTCCTGGAGCCGTTTCACTTCACGCTGGACGAGGTGTAGATTTGGGGTTATAACTAGCTTGGGCTTGAGCAGGAACGTTTGGACTTGCCTGGTACGTGGCGTCGGTCGTGATCTGCCTGATGAGCGAGAGGCGATGGGCCTGGTGCTCCGCTGCCTGCCTGTTGAGCTCGACAATGATGTCCCTGATAGTGGTCAAGCCCATGTCTGCGATGCTGCTGGAGAGCGGGTCAGACGTTGTGGAAGAGTGTTTGAGCGTAGGCAACGTACCCGACGACGAACAGCAATGGACGAGCGGACGCAGGAGCGTTGAGTCTGTCAGCAGAGCTTGAGAGCGTGCGCAGACGCGGCCGGGCCTGGCCTGGACGGTCTGGACGGTCTGCACCTCGTCCCCGGCTCTTTGCGGCCACCGAGCGCGGACATCCCCTCCCAGGCGCCCGTCGCTCCCGTCGCTTTCCTCGACGACCACGACCCCCTCGCCACAATCGATTGCCTTTTAGGTGTTATATGCGGCTCTTGTGCGTGCTTGAGAGATGTCTGCGTGCGCATACAATAGGGCAGAGGTCGGGGACGACGGGGTTTAGCTGACGAGGTGAGTAGTTGCAAGATCCACTCCAGTCTCTACGCGACTTACACACACTTCTCAGCCTGTCGACGGCTGCTACGCGCCGCTTTGATGTTAGTTCGAGACAGGACATGAGTGTAAAAACACAACGAGCGACCGAGCGACTACGCTCGTTCGAACGCCTGTGGGTGTATGCACATCCGATAGGTCGATAGCAGCGTCATTTTCCACGATTTCGTAAGTACACGTGTGCTGCCTCCGAGTAGACCAGTGTGGGGATAAGCCACAGTGATGTGAACGTTTGCAGGGCCGATTGCAGCGTGCTCCCTCAGCGGACCAAATCGCGCTCAGTCACGCTCCTCTGCACGGACTTCATATCTCCATGTCCGTCCTTGTCCAGGTGAGACTGCTATCTGATGTTCTTCGGGGCATATACAGCTCATCTGTGGCGTTTGAGGGTCACTGCGGTGGTGGACTCATTGCTGATGACCCTGTCATCTTCGTTTTGCCAGAAAATGGAGATGGCCGCCCAGATACCGAATGTCAGCCATGAAAGGGACGAGCAAACGTCAAGACTACAATACCGCGCGGATGGCTCATGCAAGCCCTCTCAGCAGAGTTATCTAGACGACGGTGACAACTCTTGTGCAGGAACTGCATGATCCAAACGTCCAACAGTCAAGCTTGACCGTTGGCAACTGCGTGCATATCTTCGATCGCGGTTTCATTCTCATCGCACGTGTATCCTCTGCGATGGAGTCAATGATGGAACCCATGACGAGATTTCATGCGAAGACGCAGAACTATCTCGTAGGCATGCTCGTAGCCTGCAGTACATCCGGGCCAACATGCCGGGCGAAAGTTCTTCATGTCCGCCCGGCCCCCGTCCGCCCGTAATCAGTCTGTTCTGTCTCCATCCATCGATCCATTGGCACTTACTTGCTGAACAGTTCTATTGCTCTCGAGAATGCGCGGGCAGAAGACGGGTGGCCGTTGGAGTTGACCGTTCTTGAGACTCGGAGAATGCATGATTCTGCCAGCATTCGTTCGCGTAGGGCACGAGTAGGACTTGAACACCCAAGTACCGCCCTATAGGCAAGTGTGATTGTTTGACTCTGGAAACAACGCGTCTCACAGTTAGGCTATGTAGGCCATTGAACCTATGCCGATAGCATCATCCTGCTGCGGTCCTTATGCAAGCCTTTGCACATTCATCGACCCTGTCGTGTTCTTGCCCGCCGTATGAGCCAGGTCCGTCCAAGAAGTTCTGGAACGCTCGTTCGTCGTGGTTCCATTCCGTGTAGTGCATGCTGAATTCACCTGCATCCCTTCCAGTCCATATATACCCCAGCTTAGTGTTCTAGGGTGCCCCGTGTGCGACATGAGCCGTGCCAGGAGGATATTGGGTTCGTCTGTGGCTGTAGAACACGCCCCCGGAGACAATAGTCTTGCAATGGCGAATACACCCAGCTCGACCTTCGAAGCGCGTCTCAGCTCGGTTGCTCACGCTTGATGACGCCATGCATGGACGGGGAAAAGGGTCGCAGGACGTACCGCGTTGTTGTGCGCCTATGCGCGCCCTCTGCCCTCTACCCACCGGTTACCAACGGTCATCGAGGTGCCCCCTCCCAGCGTCGACACGCGCGGCGCTATCGACGACATTATCGCCGTGGACGACGGCGAGATCGGTGGAGATGAAGGTCTGTTGTCTCGTTGCGCTGTGCTATGAAACACACGTTCATTCCGCGGAACAGGAATGTTCCTCGGTCGCCGACGACGGGGTTCTCGGGAGGCCGAGTGTATCTCTTTCTCTCATCACTCGCGCATCGTATACGGGATATCCTTCAGACTATAGCCTCGAATGACGAAGACTTCTCGCACTGATAGGACCGTTTCATTTGAGTTCGGCCGCACAGAGTCTAGATGAACACGGTTACATCACGCTTCCCAGCGTCTGAGGGAGGAAGCCTTGATCGTCCCCTTCCAAACTGGGTGAAAGCCACAGCGTGTGGCCTGTGGTCTAATCTGAGACTCCCATGCGGGAGAAGGCCAGACGTCAAGGCTGACACGGGCGGGCGAGGTAAGTGTTCGACTGTTGCGGTTCCTGCCTGCTACTCAGGACGTTATCTGGCGAGCGCCCGCTTTACAGAGTTCTTGCTGCCGTGATGCTGGGAAACCGGTGTCGTGCCTCCCGCCTTCCATCGGAACTACTGGACGTTCGGAGGGTGTCGTAAACACCTGCAGTTCCAGCATAAGGTGTGGCCAGCTCGCCATCTATCTCTGGCCTCCTTCCTCCGTCGGACGAGGTGAAGAAGCACGGTGCACAGTGCTCTCGTACGCCTCGAGGCGTGCGCCGTGCGGCGCTGGACGATCTGGCTGGAGAAGCCAGACGGATAAGGGACAAGACCGTGTCTGTGTCTCTGCGAGTCCCAGACCGCCTCCTCTGACAGCTGGGAGGGAGATTCTCGCGGCGTCGCACGGGTCGACGTTCCCTCCCGGGTGAGGTCATTTCCGTGGCGGGGGCGCTCTGGTGTGGTGCACGGCGCGGGCAGTCGAAGCCTCTACCTGCACGCTGCGCGGTGCTCCCCGCGACCGCGACGAGGCGGCGCTGGCGGGGGTCTGGACCCTCCCGCTACGTGTACCGCCTACGCCGCCTCGCAGTCGAAGGCGTCTTGACTCCCTGCCGAGGGCTGTAGCGCGGTCGGGCGAGCGAGCGTAGACGAGGACTGATAACAGCTCAGAGTCATCGCCTCGTCACGCACGGTTCTCATACGTGGGACTCGCGAGTTGCGGCGAAGAGTCCGTCCAGAGGCTCATGTGAAACCGATAGGACGGGACTCCATCTGGGCTAGTGTGGCCACACCGTGTGGCTGATCTGGAGAGGAGGGAGTACATAGCTGGAGAAGCACGTTGGGACGTTCTCCGCGTTCGCTGGCTTTACGCGCCGGGGGAACGGGTCGTGAGTTTGGGAACGCCTTCTGGCACGACATCGGTCATCTCGCGTACGGCATCTCAATCTCAGCCCAGATATACATATCTCGCGTTTCGCGTGCCGTTTTCGAATTTCGAGGGCTCTCTCGTCGTTGTCCTTGTTGGGGCTGTCCGTATGGGCTGGGCCCTCTGAGGGTTCTGTTACGGGAGGTGCCATCACACCATGCATACATGCCTCACCATCTCCTTGGATTCCGATCGCCTCTCGGGCGAAGGCCATTCGTCCGATGGTGTCGTGTCGCTCTCAGTGCGGCCCCAAGCGCTCCCGGGCGAGCAACTGGGAACCGGGCGGCCTGTACATATATGTGTGTGGGTTTCTGAGTTCAGAGTATTTGGTGGCAAGCGCAGATCCTTGAATTGCCCTTTCCCCAGTCCTTCGATTACCTACTCTTCCGCTGTGCTGTCTGCTGCGCCCCTTATCTCTTGTGAGGCCGCGCGCGGGCCGGGCACGCAGAGGGCCAGCAGAAGAGGCAGCGAGAACGAAATGCGCCTCGAAAGAGTGCACAATGGGTGATAGTTCATTCAGGCGCGCGAGGCCATGCGTTGAAGCGCCGCCGCTTGTGTCGGCTAAGGACCGAAGAGGCAAACGCGGTTGGTGCGCCTGCCCCGAAAGGGGGAACACGCGCAGAACACGAGGCTGAGCCGGGTGTTCCAGAAAGCGCATGGGCTGAATGGGCTCGGTGGGCGAAAGAGCGCAAAGGCGGCGCGAATCAGGACCTCTGGCCATTCGTGTCAATCGGCCGCGTTCGTTCCTTTCTCGCCCGCGTTTTACCTCAGCAATTGACAACGGATTCGTACAGACAATCGTGCATTCCACCGCTCGGTGTCCGGCTGTGATTGGCTCTGAGGGTGTTCGTGCGGATTCCCACCGGAGCGTGCGGCGTGTCGACCCCCGTCCGGCGGAAGACTGGCTGTGACATGGCGAGCTGCGCGGCAATTATGGGCCCCTCGCGTCTGATACGGGCTGGCAGGATCCATCGGGGCTCTTGATCTTGCAGCCGCACACGATCTTGGTCAATTCGGGGCGCGTCCTTTGATCATCGCTCGCGGAAGACAGACAGTCCAGATCCCGGTCGCTAACGTCTCCTTCTCCAGATCCTGGCAGTGACACAATCCACCGTTCGTCTGCCAACGCTCTATATAAGCCCGCTGCGCCAGTGCGACCCCTCCCGCCGTCCCCCTCAGCATCCGTGTCCGCTGCTGAGTCTGTACGCATACGTTGGTCCTTCAAGTCTCACGCAGTCTGTGACCGTCCACCGTCATATCTCTTCCCTGTCTATAGTTTGGTAGCCCCTCGCCGCCACCCACTAGTCACCACCAGAAACCTCGAGTACCACAGCTCGCCGTCAGCTTCACGCCTTCTTCCCTCAATCTGTCTGCTTTCAACATGCCTTCGTACTTCCGCAGCCTCTTCGGTGGCTCGAGCTCCAAGTCCTCCCACTCCCGTTCCAGCTCGCAGCCAGCCGCGCCCATCTATGCAACCCCCAGCGCCTCGGGCTCTACCGCAGGGCTCGCGACCCCACCCAGTATGTCTCGTAGCTACAGCCACTCTGCCCGCTCGAACACTCCCTCTCCTCTGCGCTACACCACCGGCACGGCGGACACACGGACCGCCTACGGCTACGGCAGAGCTCCCACTGCGACCCGGCCCTATCCTGAGCCCCGCGCACACGCCGCACGGCGTGCAAGCTACAAGACACCAGAGACGCGTGAGTACCTAGCACACAATCACGATCCATATCCGTCCTTGTTCCATAATGGCCTCGTCGCTCACCCGTACGTAATTGTCTCTGCAGCTCGCGCACAGCTCTATACGCCTTCTGTGTCCTACGCGACACCGCCGAGCTCGCGATCGAACTCGAGCTCGTCCCTCTACCCGGGCATGCCGCGCACCTCCAGCTCGGACACTGGCCACCACGGCTACGCCTCACGTCCTCCCCTGCGCTCGAATCACACTTGGCACCCCGCGGGCACGACGGGCAGCTCTGGTTCCTGTAAGTTCTCACCGCCTTCGTCCGTTGTCCCCTTTCCCTCATCTAATACTCTCTCTCCTCGCAGCCCGCGGACGGTCCTCGTCGCAGACGTCGCTCCTGCAGCAGACGCGCAGCACGACGCTGCACATGCACCCGCTCCTCGCGTACACCCGCCTGCACCGCGCGCCGATCACGTACGACATCTCCTTCACGCCCTCGGCGCGCACCGTGCTCGACCGCACCACGCGCTCCGCCATCCCCTCCCACACGCTCTCGCAGCCAGCGACGGACCCGCCGACGCCCGCGAGCGCCCGCCTCGTCCTCCGCTCGCACAAGTTCCCCTGGCCGGTCATCGTCAGCGGCTCGCACTCGCCGGTGAGCTCGCACTCGAGCTCGGGCTCGCGCCCGCGGTTCACCGTCGGCCCGCCCTCGAGCCACGGGCACGGCAGCCGGCCGGGGACGAGCGAGGGGAGCGCGTCGATCACGAACCTGGACGTGCTCTACGCGGTGCACAACACGCTCATGGTGCCCATCACGCCCGAGGAGTGGGAGGCCCTCGGCCACGGGAGCAAGGCGCAGCAGAAGGTGACGCGCGCGTACGAGCGCCGCTGCACGCGCATGGGCGGCGGCTGGGAGGGCGGCGTGCGCCGGATCGACTGGCTCGGGGAGAAGACGTGGCTCATCGGCGTCGAGGTCGACAAGGCGGCTGGCCATGGGGGCGCGGGGAAGCTCGTGTTTGGGCGCGCGTGAACGTCGGATGAGTGGGGGGTCGCCCGTCGGTGCGCTTCCTGTGTTCTCTCTGACCTTCCGCGCTGCGTCACCGGCGCGCGCGGGAGCTATAGCTATCGCTGGGAAGCTTGGGGACGGGCATAGGTCTGTCCGTCCTTTTCCCGGCTGGCTGGCTCCCTTGACTGCTGTCCGCGGTCGAAACTGCTACGCGCAAAGGCTCGATCCCCGCGCCGCGCAGCGGCCCGCCCGGGGACTCCACGAAACGATGTTGATGATATACGGACGTCTTGTGGACTCTTTTGGTTTCCTTTTCCTTTGGTGTACTTGGGGTGGTCGCGAGGGGTACCAAACGCTCCTCGCTATAGGCCGGTTTGAGACCGGCTCTGCGTGTTTCCTTTTCCTATTCCTCTCCTCTCTTGCTGTCGTCGTCTTGTCGCTCTGTCACTTCATCACCTCTCCCCATCTCCACATTATCCCGCCGCGCTCACCGCGGATCTCCATCCCCCCATCCTCCCTCCCGCATTCTTCACAGCATTCCCTGATGACTTCCACGCACGACTACGACCTCGAATGAATCTGTCACGACCCGCATCTGTACATTATCATATCACTCACGCATCTCGCATCCCGTATTCTCTATTCATGCCCCCAACGTGGACGTTGTAACCATACTCGCATAGCCTTCTCCAGGGCTATCGACTTATACGCCACGTCGCCGCATTTTGTGCTAATAGCTACCCAACAACCCCCACTTTACTTTTTCACCTCTGCATTCACATACACATGCTTGCTTATGGCACATGCACCATTCGTTTCCCTCCTGTACTTCGAGCTCTAGTTAGTTCTGTCTGTACGGGAGACCTTATGCATCACATTCAAACCTTGACATGCACAGTGCACAGTGGCATCTCGTTCAGAGTCTTCGACCGAGTGCGCCACGAGCACTGAGTATCCCTTTTGCCGCCGTGCTAGTAGTCCACACCGAGAACACCGAACAACGAAAGAGATGACACCACTCGTACGCCGCATAATCTATCAAGCAATGAAGAGCCCCCCGGCGGGGAGCGGACCCCACAACGTCCTCCAATTACCAGCACTCACTTACAACCCCAGACTGCCGATGGAGCGGGCCAGACCGCACCCCGCAACGGGACCATGACCGTAGGTACGCAGGTCGGTACGCGCACGTACATAGCCGCTGTGGCGCGGTAGCCGTAAACGCGAAGTCCAGAGGGCGTTGATCCACGTTTTCCCTGAGCTGATCTCGATTCGGGGGTGCAAGTTGTGAGGCGGACAGAACGATGATGACGATGGATGATGCATACAACACAGGTCTACATACCAAAATAGGATCTGCCAACCACAGAAGACGGAACGAATGGAAGCGGCGGAGACTGCAAGCGCGTGCGCAAGACCACAAAAGGCTAGGAGGAGTTAGGGAGGAGGCCGCGTTGGTGTAGAGATGTTGCGTATAGATACCACGGAACTCGGAAGCTGCAAGATACAAGAGACGAGAAACGGTCTGGAAAGGGAGGACGACACGAGACGCCAGAGGTTCAGTCTGAAAAGGCACAGCGACAGTCCGAAGCGCACAGTCCACGACGTCCATGCGACCACGGGACCAGCCCGCGCAGCGCGTCCTGCACGCCGAACCGTTCCAGAAACCCATACGCGCCAGGGCCCAGCAGAAGTGGGGTCGATCCGCACCCCCGTCTCATACATACCTCCCCACACGACCACCCCGGACATAACAGCGCTACTCCCGGCGCGCGCTGGCTAAACCCGACTCGTCAAGACCACGTCGTACGCGAACGGAGCCGACACCAGGAGCCAGACCCAGACCGACCTCAACAACAGTCTGGGCCCTCGTCCCCCTCCCGATGCCCGCCCGCGCGCAACGTGAACCCGACGAGTGCGAGCCGCAAGCGCACACGAGGACCGCGCGCGCCCACCCTTCGCACCCCCGCCCTGAGACCCCTCGCCTCCCGTTTCACTCGCCGTCACAGGCGACGCCGAGGCTGGGGAACGAGTACGTCCCAGGAATAGCAGTCATGCACCCCTCCCGATCCTGGTGCGAGTTGCAGTTCATCTGGTCGTCTGCGGACAGACAGCAGCGCAAGCAGAACCGGTCCGCTGCTGGCTCGAGCCTATGGCACCCGTTGATACATGACGTCGGCGCAGCAGCAGGACCAATACGCAACAGCCGATACGTAGAGGGGTGATTTTACGCGGTCCACGGCAAAACGGGGCATCCATGTCGAGGCCGGCGGTGTCGCGTAGGGGTCAGGTGTAAAAGATGTGATTGGGAGCGTCCCGGTTCCGTGCGGGTTGTGGAGGTTGTGATTGGGCGACGAGCCGCGCGTTTCGATATGTCATTCGTCGACGACGAGAGACAGCGAGGTAAGGCAGTCGATCCGAGCATACCGAAACGTTCGGAATCGCGAAGAACACGTGTGAGGAAGAAGGTCGGCCATGCCAGCGAAGTTCAAGTTCGCGTAGCGGAAAGCGGTGTCGCGCATTGGATAGGCATTACGAAAAAGAATCCATCGGGAGTTTCGTACAATGTCGTGGCGCACAACACGAGGAACGACCGGCGGGGTGCGATGCCATGAGCCCAGACTCTACAGAAGCACAAATCGAGGACGTACAGCTGAATGAAGCTCGCGCCGTACCCGCCGAACGTACATTGGGCACCGTTCGGGAAGCGGACATCGAACTGACCGCCACTGTCCGTGGGGTCGAGAGAGGATTGGCTGGCGTCCAAGCAGCCTGTTACCTGCATGGCGAGTCAACTTTAGTCCGCTCTCAGAGTGAGGCAGAAATCAAGTCTGAACGATGAACATGAAGTGGCACCATGCCGCCATGGAGACAGAGTGGGCTAAACGAGAGACATGTCCGGATTCTATCGACCGTCTAGACTCCGCAAAGCCTAGACATGCAATAGCCAATGTCGCACTCTGCTCCAACACCCCAATTATGAAGTGTGCGCATCTCGAGAACCATAGCAAGTCGATCCGCTAGGGCCGAGTCGCATGATGCGGCCTGCAGAGTAACCTTCTGTCTCATATGAACGCATGGTCTCCATATGCTAATATCACCACCAGGTCCTCCGCAAAGGGCCAGACCGTTTGACCCACATCTGCAGGACTGGAATCGGGGGTAAGGATGATAGAAAACGCTCAGCACGAAAGGCCGACGCTGGTTCTCCGGCGGGATGTGCGCCGGCATTGGTCTGAGCTCCACCTTGCCCACTAGCGGCTATCTCACTCCCTTTCAACCATTGGAATCCGACTCAATGAACTCTGCATGTGCAAGAGGCACTCCAATGCCGCTGAGAGGCGCGAGTGGGCCTGGAAGGCTCGCGCACATCAGCGCCTGGTAGCAGACCTCGCCGTCCTGGGAAGCGGCATTGCCGCCATTGCATCTCGTCAACACGATCAAATGTCCGAGCGCCGACCAGTGGACAACGGAACGACAAAGCCCTTAGGACCATCTATACGCAGGTTCCCCCAAGGCTGCATCGCACAGTGATCCTCGTACTGTGGTGTGCCCAAAGGAACGAGGCTGCCACTGGGCTTGAGCAAGCCCACAAGCTCCTATTGGGTAAAGATGCAAACAGACTACTGTTTCACCGTCTATGTGACGATGCATGGGCACCGCGGGGCAGCGTGAACTGTATAGCAGTACGGCCCAGGCTTTCGTGGAGCTCGTAGCGACTCGGCGCTTCACATCATTGCTTCTTGCCTGCCTGAACGCTACCCGAACGCGTCGAAATCACGTCGGAGATCGCGCATACAGGCAGATCAGAAGGCACAAGACCGGAGTAGACCCCTATATGCGCGTGTACGTCACACGGAATCCACAGCATTCCGTTCCGACAGAACGAACCTAGCTGTGCGTGAGGGGAGCACGAACAGCATACAGCCACTTTCCCTTCACAAGATGAATGCACGGAATTGACCGAGAGACGGCAGGTATTCAAGATGACAACATACCTGGATGTACGTGCCGTCGTCAGACTTCTCGATCGCAGCCGCACGGATGAAGCCGTCCTGGACGCGCTTGTCGCAGCTCGAGTCCGTGCTTCCGGGCGTGCAGTACGCGACTCCATCGCTCTCCGCGTCCGAGACGAGTTCTGTCGTGCAGAAGACGCGTGTATCAGCCGAGAAAACGCGCATATACACACCCAAATGGACAGCTGCAGCAGGCGTGACGATGGAGTACTCACCCCCGAGCCTGTCAGGCAACAGGAGGGCGAAATCACGCTCGTCTGTGATGTGCACCGTCGTGGATCGCGATGGGGGTCCTGTCGGCTCAGGGGTGGGCTTGAGGTTGCCTGGAGTGGTGTGCGACGTGCGTTTCTCGAGCCGAGCACGGGTCAGGTTCTCCGAGTCCCAGTTTCCACGCGCGCCGAGTCGCCTAGAGATCCTGCTCGGTGGGAGCAAGCCTTCCTTGTCAGTGTCAGTCGCCGCGGCGTAGCTCAGGTGTCCAGAGGGAGCAACATTGTCGCGTAGGGCCGAAGTCGCCTGAGAGTCTCTCAAGCCGAGGCCGCGTCGGGCTTCGACGAACGCGTAGGAAAGCGCAGTTAGATAGACGGCAGTCCAGAAGATCTTCGCAAGAAAACCCATGCTGCAGACGTAGAGATCGCTGAGTTCGAGGAGCTGGGCCAAGGATACAAAAGGTGGTGGTGGTGGTGGTGGTGGTGGAAGGGAACAAGTTCAACGTCCGAGCTGAGGTCAACCAAGACGACTCGGCCGAGTCGGGAACGAGCTCGGAGCACTCTCGGAGCGGAACAGACAACCCGAGGCGCCCGTCGGGTTGTCCGGCCTGCGATCTCTGAGGGCCTTGACGAGCTATGCACTTATATGTTCAGACTCGGATTTTTCACTGCCGACCATGGACGCACGATGGAAGGGCTGCAAACCTCGCAAATGATAAGCTTTAACGTCTGACATGAAATGAGTGTGATACTGATATGATTTATACATAGACATACAAATCGAGGATGGTACGCTCGTCAAGCTTAATAGGCAATAGATATGAGTGGGATGTAGCTAGTGAGTCCATAGAAAATAGCATGACATGGAGAGTGGGGAGTATGTGAGGGGTGTATGAGGAGGGGTTGGCCCAAGCGATAGGGAGGGAGAGAACAACAACACAGCGATGACACACGGACAGAGTATAAGTTACAGGAGAGGGTGACGTTATCTACGGAGACTAGATATTGTTACAGAACTGTCCACAATCTTCGGTATCACAGAGTACAAGCGTAGTCCACAGCTGCAGAATTTGAAGATATAAGTGCACGAGAAGCTCTGCAGCCCTGCCACCAGGACAAGAGAGCATGAAGCCATCCGTACGATAGTTTTCACACAAAGGATCCAGGGTGTTCCCTGGTCGGGGACGCTGCATCTTCGCTCTTAAATGAGCAAGTCAAGAGGCCACGCCATAGCTGGATTGGTTTTCTTCTTAAACGTCGGGGTCTTCACAACTCACACAGAGGTTCGCAGGTGGCAGTCGACCATCGCGACGCCATTCTGGCCGATACCACGCAATATGAATCCGGCAAAGACGAATTTGTGACCCACGATGTCAGCCCGTAAGAGGTTCGGCACGACCTGTTGCTGAGCGATGAGGCCTGCATGGACAGCATTGGCGACTTCTACCGGGCTTGCGCGCATCTTCAACGCGTAGGAAAGCTGGCCCAAGACGTCAGAGAGTGTGATCGTCCTGCCATTACTTGGCGCAATCGGGATGGTGACCACGCCTGGTCCGACGTTGACAAGCAAGCCACTCGCAGGGTGGTTTATGGCCAGCATCTGCGCGATGTCGCCACTGAGATGCGTCCCCCGACGGACGTCGAAAGGCAAGGGGGGCCCGCGAGCGTCGACCATCTGGTGGAAGTCGAGCGACCGAGAGCCCTGTGCCTTCTCTGGGCTGGCGGGCGGAGTCAAAAGGCCATCTGCGGAGAACGAAGCTCGTTCAGTGGTCGTTCTCCGGAAAGAGTCACACAATAAGAGAAATCAAGCGTGTCACGCCGACATACAGTACTGGTAGGGGGCGTGGCTGCCGGCCGAGAACGGAGTCATGGGCATAGCCGGCTGGTTTGGGAACGGAGGGAGTTCCCGGGCTCCCATACGGGGTGCATTCGTCGCCGAAGACGGAGCTTGAGAGCCGGTCGACCGCTGGCTGTGGGCCGAGTTTGGGGTGTGCGTGTACATCTTGATGAAGTACGAGCGTAACACGGGAAGGTATACTGCAGCCAGGGAAGTGCTAGGGAGTAAGAGACGGTCGGAATTCGGTTGGTGACGGGGAGAGCGGGCGGAGGGCGGGGGGGTTTGGGCATTGTCGGTCGGCCTGTGCGGGGTATAAATGCGTGGGCATCGTGTTTGTACACCTGCTTTGCATCCCGACGCATGCCCGCCGCGCCGACCCCGCCGAGCCGTCGGGCGGCGGGGGGTCGAGTCATATCAGAGCACGACATCGGCTCCGTGATGGAAGAAGCACTATTTGGGTCATGAGGCGCCAGCGCCAATCCGACGCATACCACATTTAGCAGTCAGAACGCCACCGAGCGCCCAGCTTTACCCAATCAGGTAAATCGCGCCCACTAGGGCTGCTCAATTCTTGTGGACGCTGGACGTTGGACGTGTTGAGAGACTTTTGATGGGGATGATGGACTGAAGCGAGGGCAGCCGGTGGTTCGGCAAGCCTCGTCTTGCTCCTCCCTCTCCTCCTCAAAGCTCTCACAGCAAGCTAAACTGGTCCTGGAATTACATAGGAATTTTTCTGTGTTCGTGAAATACGGCACCCTAGCCAATGCATGTCTTTCAGGGATATGCATCTTGCGGGAGCTGGTGGGACAGCGTTGACACCACCGAGAGGGCAAGAGCGCGCGCAGGATGTCGGCTGTTCTCGCTTACACCATTGCGTCCATCAAAGTGCTCTGAACGCGTCCAACGTCCAGCGTCCACAAGAATTGAGCAGCCCTACTCCCAACCGAGACTCCCGCCCTACGTCCATGAATCTCCGCTCAGACGTGGGTAAGAGCGGTCCTCCAGATACAAAGAAGTGCGGTCGTTTGTACCCCGCGTGCCCGCAGTGGTATGCCGAGCCCCGTGGACCGCACCGCGCCTCCGCGCCGCCCTTTCAGAACCCAACCCCATGGCCGGCGAACGCGCCGCGATGCCTAACAATCGCCCCAGAAGTGCCTCTAACCTCCTCAGAGGGTCAGATATCCCTCCCGAGGGGATCATACTGTAAGTGTAGCCACTCCAGCTCAACTCCACACGTCTTCGAGGGACCTACTCACCGTTGCACTACGGGCACAGGTCTCAATCAACGGCTCACCATTGTGAAAGAAAGAGGGCCATTCAGACGACTATGCGCCAACGTTTGTAATGTACTCGGGGAGTTAAATGCAGAGGGTTTCTAGTCGCGGGCAAGCCGCGGGAGCTGCCACGACGAGTCGTAGAGGTCGCCCTCGCCGCACACGAACGGCGTATACAACAAGGTAAGCAGCGTCTGGAACATGATGCAGAGCGTACGCATACTCGAGAAACACGACAGCGACGGGGGCGCCATTTGCCAGGCAGAGCAAGACCTTTTGAAGGTGCGCGGAACTCGGTGACGGGCCGAAGAGCTCTCGCAGCTGGCTCCACTTCTCGGGAGTGGGTCAGAGTCCTGCGCCTATTCCTGTGCCGACTGCACGGACGGTTGTGGGGAGATTGAGGCTCGATCGGCGACGAGCTGCAGGAGAGGAGGGCCTGAGGCTTGAGAAGTCGAGACGGGAGGCCAGCGTCCCGACATGACGTCGGATAGGGGCGCCTCTATGTATTCGGGCCCACACGTCTGAATGGGAGAGTAGTATCGGTCGCATGAAGGGCTCGTACGTACGGCGGCGCTGATATTCTGGATGGCGGAAATGCAGGACAACTCCCTTCACACGGGGAGAGGTCGAAGTTCGCCGAATTCGAGGCTGAGGAGGTGGCAGTCGCTGTCACCGTCGTCGTCGTGTCGAAACTGATCATGAACCCTGCTGGGTGACACATACAATCCCTATATGTGGCCTGTCCGCAGCGCCCTGAACGTTGTCGGTTCAGCGTCCAACGTCAGGGGTTGTCACGACCTAGGTTGGCAGTGAGGTGATAAACTCAAGTACAGCTTCACCGACTCACGCGCACTATTGAGCCTCGTACATTGGAAGAGTGATTGGCCGATATGCTGTAGCAAAGAAAGGCGAGTCCGGATAGATCTAACTGCAGTGTTCAACAGCAGGATGATAGACTCACAATACTGGCGTGTTGGAAGTAGATGCTCATGCACCCCAAACCTAGCTTTCTACACTTCAGTGTATGCATGAACACGGTCAACTTGATTCACAGTCACAGACGGAGGGAGACTCCCGGTTGGAGGAAAAGTTCAAGTCATGCATATAGACGCCGATGAAATCATCCCGCTGTCGTTGTCAGCCGCCCGTTCTCTGTTCCCCTGTTCCTCTCCCCCACGTCTTACTCCTCCTTCCCCTTTCTTGTCTATCTGCAAGTGCTTCGCTCTGAGAACCGCAACCCGTTTTCTTGCTTGCTTGCCAGATAAACTTGGCGCTCAGCGCTCGCAGCAGATGAGCGAGACCTGCAGATGCTACGAAAAATCCAGTCTACAGCGTCTCCCAGCACTTCCAGATTCCTCCATGTTTCTCCTGTTCCTCTTGCCCTCGTTCAGCGACAATCTGTGCCATCTAAGCCTTACCCAAGGAAAGCGAGACAGCAAAAGGGTGGTGCGCAAGCGGAGGAGCAGGCAATTGAGGAAACTGTCACAAAACAAGGTACGCTCGTGCTCCTCATCACCGCGCGACCGATATCGCTTTATCCGAAATGCTGCAGCCGCAGAAATTAGCATACGCGGGGCCCGCCATGTATTGCGCGAGTCTTGCCTGCTCTCTATGCTGATTTGTATCCCTCTCGTCTCGTCTTTCACATCCGCACCGGTGACGAGAAATGCACCACCGCGTTGATTGACATTGACTTCGTCGATTATTCGTGACTCCGTATTCTTATCACGCAGCGCATCATAACAATTACTCGCGCACGACATTGCGGGTACGTCGACATGTTCGTATCCGCAGCTGCGGCGTATAGCGTCTGCCGTGCTTGCCAGTATGTCCCCGACGAGCAGTGTATTCCGATTTTACTGAACGAATACGCGGCGCGGCAGCGCGACTATTCTGTCAGTAATATTGGCCTATAGAGCCCTGCTTGGCACTTGCTATCGCACAAACATTGTGTAGAAACCGTTCATTCAGAAGCTCATGCTGACCCTAAACTGATAGGACCTCCAGCCATCAAACGGAATGAAGTCGGAGTGCAGCTGCTGTCGCGGAAGCTCCACGAGCAAATCTTCCGCAATGTCTCCTTCCCCCCTCCGCCCCCCTCGTTCGTTCGCATCGCGCAGGCTCACCTCAAGATGCACGGACTCGATCCAGCCCAGGGTTCCGTTCTCCCAGATCTCGGCTTCACCCTTCCCACTCTCCAAGGCCGTAACCTCGACGAACACTTTTACCGAATTGGCAACGCCGCTGCCCAGCCGTGGCTTACCCTCGCACAGGACCTCGCTGCCGCGCAGCTACCTCCCAAGCCGGACGATTGGCACGTCCAGGCTGGCTGGACGCGGTATTCGTTCCTGCCTGACGGCTCAAGCTACAGCGAACATGTCGACTATCCGGAGTACAACGGTAAACCGGAGGAGATGCTCGTCTTCGACGTCGAGACCTTGCCCAACTACCATCCCTACGCGGTCATGGCTTGCGCGGCGTCGAAGAACGCGTGGTACTCGTGGATTTCTGCTTGGTTGCTTGGGGAGTCGGACGACCCGCAGCAACTGGTACCCTTCGGAGACCCTAGTGTCCCCCGCGTCATCATCGGCCACAACGTGTCGTATGACCGGCAGCGCGTGCGCGAGGAGTACAACATCGAGGGCACGCAGATGCGTTTCCTCGACACGATGGCGCTCCACGTCGCAGTGAAAGGCATCTCGTCTCACCAGCGCCCGGCATGGATGAAATATCGCAAGTCGAAGGAAACTGAGCAGGAGCAACGCGAGGAGGCGATTGCTGCTGTCTACGACCTCATAGAGAAGGCAGAAGACCGCCTACGCGTAGAGCAAGACCCGGCGCAGAGGGCCAAGATCCAGCGCCTCATGCGCGAAATGGAGGAATCCCTCCCCGCACTGCAGGCGAGCCCTGACCTCACGGACTCGGACGTGTTCGCGGTGGACACCGAGAAGCGCTGGGAGGATCTGACGTCTGCGAACTCGCTCGCGGATGTTGCAAAACTTCACTGTGACATTGATATGGACAAGGAGGTGCGAAGCGACTTCATGACGTGCACCCCGGAGGAGATCCGCGAAGGCATCCCTTCGTACCTCGATTATTGCTCGTCGGACGTCGCGGTCACACACGCAGTCTTCGCCAAGGTCCTTCCTGCGTTTTTAACTGCATGTCCGAGCCCGGTGTCGTTCGCGGGCATGCTCAAGATGGGTTCAAGCCTGCTCACCGTGAACGAGGAGTGGGAGAAGTATATCGCGAACGCAGAGCGCACGTATCGGGAGCTCGAGGAGAAGGTGAAGAATCGTCTCATCGAGTTGGCGCATCAGGCGAAGGGGATGATGGATAGCGGCACCTGGAAGGACGACGTTTGGCTCAGCCAGTTGGACTGGACTCCCAAAGTTGCCGGGAAATCGCGAGGGGTACTTCCGACCGAGGTACGAATTGAGAGACATATCGAGATGCGCATATACTCACTTGTCACGTAGCCCGTTGACGCCGAGAACACTGAACGACCTACTGCCGAAAGTCCACGTGTGTCGGGGACTGTACCGAGATGGTATGCGGAGGTCCTCGCTGACCCCTTCAAGCCCTCCGTCATCAACCGCATTCTTCCCCTCCTATTACAGCTCTCTTATGACGGTCATCCGTTGCGATATTCCGCGACTTCAGGGTGGCATTATCTAGTCGACAATGAGCCGGTGCGGCTCCCCTCATCTGGTGGCGGGAAAGTAGCTACCGTCCTTGGCCCTAAGTATGGTCTGTCTAGACTGCGGAGCGGCGAGCTTTCAGCTTCTCACAAGGATCTTGCCATCGAGCTCTCCTCGGGCGCGCAGACGGATGCAATAAGAGATCAGGTTCTCCAATTGGCTCGAACAGTCTCCGAGATGCCTGCGGACGAAGTGGCAACAAATGCTTGGCTGAGTCAACTAGACTGGAAAGCATCCGCGAGCAACTCTCCGGCAGCATCCCCCCCGTCGCCTGCGCGCAGGAAGGTGGCTGCCGCAGCGAAACCTGCCCCCGTCCTCTGGCCAAAGTGGTATTGGGAGCTTACTAAACCGAAGAAAGATTGTCCGCCTGGTACACTCGAACTCACAGTCCGGAACCGCATTGCTCCCCTCCTGCTGCGTCTGTCATGGCAGGATTGGCCGCTCGTGTACTCGCGTGAGCACGGGTGGATGTTCCGTGTACCCAAGAAGGTCGAGTTCAAGACGCGGGCCACCCCTCTCAACTTCACCAACGATGCGGACGCGTGGTTGCACAACCTGACGGCTCACTACGTGTTCTACAAGCTGCCGCACAAGGACGGAGAGAAGGCGAACGTAGGAAGCCCGTTGGGCAAGACGTTCATGAAGTACGCCCAGGATGGCACGCTCGCGAGTCCCTTCGAGGAAGCCAAAGACGCGCTCGACATGAATGCGCAATGCAGCTACTGGATCTCCGCCCGTGACCGAGTCATGAACCAAACAGTTGTGTGGCAGAAGCCGAATCTTGACATCGGCATCCCTCCGCCACAGGAGGAGGGACGCAAGTGGGGCGTCATCCTCCCGCAGGTCATCACCATGGGCACCGTCACCCGCCGCGCGATCGAGAGGACTTGGCTAACAGCGAGCAACGCGAAGAAAAACCGTGTCGGGTCAGAGCTAAAGGCCATGGTACGCGCGCCGCCAGGGTACGCTATTGTCGGCGCAGACGTGGACTCGGAGGAGCTCTGGATCTCCAGCGTGATGGGCGACGCGCAGTTCGGGCTCCACGGCGCGACGGCGATCGGCTGGATGACGCTCGAGGGAACGAAGGCGGCGGGGACGGATTTGCATTCGAAGACGGCAAGCATCCTCGGGATCTCACGCGACAAGGCGAAGGTTTTCAACTATTCGCGTATCTATGGTGCGGGCATGCGCCATGCTGTGCTGCTGCTGCTCCAAGAGAGCTCAGGTATGCTTCCTGACCGCGCGACCGAACTCGCCCAGAACCTGTATGCCTCGACGAAAGGCAAGAACACGCACGGTGCTCACCTCTTTGGGCGGAAGTTCTGGTTCGGGGGCACGGAGAGTTTCGTCTTCAACAAGCTCGAGGAGATTGCACTCTCTGATCGGCCGCAGACGCCCGCGTTGGGGTGTGGGATCACGAACGCGTTGTCGAAGGAGTTCCTGCCCGCCAAGTTTGGCTCAGACTACATGACGTCGCGGATCAACTGGGTCGTGCAGTCCTCGGGCGTCGACTACCTCCACCTCCTCATCGTCGCTATGGACCACCTCATCGCTAAGTACGACATCAAGGCGCGCTACCTCATCTCCGTGCACGACGAGCTCCGCTACCTCGTCAAGGAGGAAGACCGATACCGTGTCGCCCTCGCGCTCCAGATCGCGAACCTCTGGACTAGGAGTTTGTTTGCTTTCAAGCTCGGCATGGACGACCTCCCGCAGGGCGTCGCCTTCTTCTCCGCAGTCGACATCGACACCGTCCTGCGCAAGGAGGTTGACATGCCCTGCGTCACCCCCTCGCAGCCGAATCCAATCCCGCCGGGGGAGAGCCTGGATATCGCGCGGACGCTCGAGATGACGCACGGGGGCTCGCTCTGGAAGGATGGCTCGCCGATGGTCGAGCAGGACGGTTTGGACTGCGGGAGCAGCCTGTACGGGTACATTCCGCCTAATTGTCTTGTGCACCGTGCGTCGAGCCCGGCGTGGCTCCGCGCTCAGGCAACCGCGGATCTCGAGGAAGTGCGGCAGCTCGCGAAGTCGTACAAGGGGAAGTCACCCGCTGCCGCGCACAAGCCGGCGCAGAAGCATAGCAAGGATCTTCAGCGGCTCAAGAGGGTGCGCGCGGTGGGGAGCGGGGTCAACGTCGACTGGACGGTCACCGCCGAGCAGATGTTGAAGGCGATACACAGATGAACGCCTGTGGGGCGTTCATGATTTATGTCTTTGCTATACTCTATACTCGTATGAATTTAGATAATCATCTCGATAGTCAGTCTTGTTGGCATTCGTATATTGTATTGTATCCCTAGTAGTATTCATGCTACGTGCCGGCCTATGGAACTTGAGCTCCATACAGTAGCATGGGCACCCTTCCTTGTTGGCAATTTCCTCCTCGCAGATATCATCTAGATCTGTTGGTAGGGGTGTATGTCGAAGCGCCCCGAAACCCAGAAGTTGGGTCTGACGTGATTCATATCCTCGCATCGAGCGCTGTGACCCCCATAAGCAGGATGCAGTCCGGCCTCGTCATGACTCGTTCGTATGCAGAGGTTGTTCGGTGTCTTGCTTAGTCGTAATACATTGCCTTCCTTAGCGTCAAATCTCATCAAGACCTCACACTGAGAATGGGTGAGAAAAAGGCGTAATGCTGGTCATACTGGATTCGTCAGATCATGCAAACCGTACAAGGTAACGATACAAAGGACAGTCAAGGTGATGACAATCGGAGCAATGGTACGCAAGGATGAAGAAGTATGAATACAAGGAGTGTGGCAAGAAATCCACTATAACACGCCTGCGTGACAACGTCAGCTTGATGACTCTCGCGGAGAGCAATACTACCCCGACTCACGCTGCTGAGGTGGGCCGAGCCTGACGACGTAAACGTAGTCGTTCAAGGAAGTCTCCCATACCTCTGTCAGTCCTAAGAAGTGCGTCTGGGAGGCTGGGTAGAGGTCGATATTCCTAAACGTGTTTGTTTCGCCGTCAGCCCTACCGCGCCAGCGGCTGTAGCGCTTTGCTTTGGCGGCCTCGTAGAGTCTGTGGCCCGGATAGAGCCCTTGTCCGGAGTCAATCTTGTAGAGCTCTTCTCCTATCACAGACATAACCGTCCCGACGGTGAGAGGTTCGCCCTCCTCGCTGGAGTAGACAAGGATGTCCCAATCGTCGCTGTGGCTGGAATCCGGTGTGAATCGGAGCATGCAGGATGTCCTCCCAGAAGCGAACGAGGGCAAGTCTGCAATCTCGACAGGCAGACTGAGGACGCCGGCGCCGGGCGGCACCATACGGACGTCCCAATCCGATTCAAAGTGCCTGAGAGACTCGATCAAGTCCGGAGCGTGAGGGGGAGTGTTCTCGGCCTGTGACTGGATGGGCTCCGGGGTCACTGAAGCGAAGGACATGGCAGTGGAAAGCGACGGCTCAGCAGTAGGTACCGCTGGCAGTTGGCGAGGAGGAATTGAGGCCGAAGCCCTCTCCTCGTCAACGAAGCGTACCCTGCGCGTGTGTGGAGTTCTCGGATGGTGAAACATAGAACCAAGTCGTGAGTTGAAGTGTTATGGAGATTAGGACGAAGAAGATGTTGGTGTTTTGTGCTTTAATGGAGAAACGCTCCATCGTGAGTCGGCCTGTTTTTGTACCTTGCACCTGAGGGCCATCCTGACGTGGTTGAGAGTTGTGGTCGCCGCACTAGACCTTCGAAAACTGACTGCCCTGACTCCCCGAGCACCGCCGGTTGTTGGCAGCTCAGCCGCGTACTGTACTTGTTAGGGAAGATGAACACTTGGCGTAGAAGGCTAGACTTGGTATCGGAAAGGGCTGCACGGCAAAGCTAGCTCTCACAGGATCGGAATACAGCCGAAAATGACGGCGGCGGCGATAGCTGTACACGATTGACAAAAAGCGCTGCGCCCAAAGCATATGTCAGTGGAGGACGAAAAGGAGACCGCAGTATAGGAAAGGGCGGAGGCTACGTTTTGTGGGTGCTCCATGAGAACCTTGCTCGGGCGCAGGCCGCATGGTCCCGGCGCTGATACAGGCAACCATGACGGAGCGGTGGTGATTTCGAGGGCGTCCCAACTGATGACATGGAGGCTGGACGGCCGGCCCATGTGCCACTGATTACAGCTCGGAGACAGCAACCCTGAGCTTCTGAGAGGGCTAGGCTGTGTGAGAGTTGACAGTCTTCTGGTCGTTCATGCGGTGATACATCGGCGGCAACACTGGGCTCTAAGTTCGAACCGCGTTAGTATCTCTATGTGGCTTGGTGAGGCGGTACGTCACCTCCAAAGCTATGAGTCATATGCCCCAGGGGCCAGGAGTCCAGGAGGCACATTGTGGGAAATGTGAGTACAAGTCTTGCACTATTTGGGGGCGTTTGAGTATCAACACTAGTTGTGTAACAGTTCCACCTCCACTCCATGGTTGCAAATGCACACGCACGGCGCCTTATTGATAGGAGGACGCAAGTCGCTCGCTACGCAGAGGAGGTTAACTTGGACTGCTATCATCGTGGCATCCACGTGGCATGTTTGATTCGAACCCCATATTTGAATGAGCAATCCAGGTATACTTATGTCGAAACGAAATACGCCTCATGAGTTGTTTCCGTCTGGGTCCCAGAGTGAGCTAGTCTGGATTCCTTCTAGTGATCAACTAATCGATAAAAAGTCGTGATAGTACTAGCAGGGGCTGTAGGCGTATGCCAACGGAGAACTCACCTACCAGTGCACGGACGGGTAGAGGTCGTACACGTAAAAATCATTTGCCTATGAATTAAACCCGTCTTGATCAGGGCAATCGTAGCCCATTAGTACGCCGCGGGATGGTGGTTGGTGCGGAGGAGGTCAACAAGCGCCGTGATCGCGTTAGCGTGCAGCCACGATTCCAGCAGTCGTGTCAAAGGTAAGCCTGATACCGTCAGGCATTAGAGCTTCAGTATACTTATAGCATTCCTTTACACGTCGCGACTGCAGACCACATTACTAATTGTACAGTAAAACACGCAAGAGAGATCGGCTGCGACTCCACTTGCTATGTAGACACGGTGCATGCTAGGCTACTACTAATATAACAGAGGAGAAACACTTAGTAGACACATTTCCGAGTTGTCAGTAACGCTATTCGTACAAACCCACAGGGCGCGTGCCATGCGCGCTATGCGCCTAGACATACACGGAAACGAACCGCACCCCCTTGGGATGACGGCATCTCCTCAAGACCTACAAAGAACCGATGCTCAGCGGCATCAAAGAAGTCGATGTTCCTCAAGATATCCTCCTGAGCGTCCTCCAGACCATACGCCCTTCCCATTCTCTCGGCTCGCGCGGTGCGCAAACGTGGGTGGGACTCATAGAAGCCGTTCCCACCGTCCTGCTTGTACAGCTCGCGGTCCACGCGCGCAAGCACGTCCTCGACCGAGAGTGAGCGACCGTCCTTGCGGGGCCCGACGGCTACGTCCCACTCGTCGCTCGCATGCGCGCCCTGGAAGTGCAGCGTGCACGTCTTCCGGCCGGACGAAAAAGCGTGAGCGGGGAAGAAGCTTTCCCGGACGAGGCTCGCCAACCGCTTTTCGCGCACTGGCCATTGGACCGGGAAGTGCTGCAGCTCCTGGCAGAGATCCGAAGCGGGTTGGAGAGACCTGGTGGGAGAAACGGCGGGAGACAACGTGGACGTCGACGCCGATGTGGTTGGAGAGTTATGGACTGGGACACTCAAAGGAGAGGTGCCCATTGTTGTAGCGGCCGGTTTGACAGGAGAGTTCGTGGGTGCCGAGGGGCAACCATCCAAAGAGGCGCTGTGGGTGTCGGGACTATTGCGGGCATCAGATGCCTGCGCGTCGTGGACGTCGGTGACGGTCCCTAGCGCAGCGTTGTCTCTGCGCAGAGGACTCTGCCCAACTTCGGGCGTACCGGGCAGGGAGTGGACTGCAAGCCGCGGTGCGGGAGGAGGCTGGTAGTTGCCTTGCACGACGACAGGCGGGTCGTCGCGGAAAACGGGATACTCGTGGGTCCGCTCGCTGAAGCGAACATCTTGCGGACGGTGGTAGGAGGACATACTGTCCGATAGGCAAAGACTCGGTGTTTGTGAAGATAACTGAAGTGTTACGCCCTGCATCGTCCGGGCCTTTCTATATGTCTAGTGAGCGCTGTAAGTCTTCGCGGTGGAGGTAGTGGAATTCGAGCATCTAGCGCATTCACCAGGACAATACCCCGCTTGCACAACCCTGAAACACCGCCCGCTGACACGCGCAGCCTCCCAGGATCCCAAAAGCGTCCTCGCAACCCAAGCTTTGCAATGCGGCGCTCTGTCTCAAGAAGGCAAGTTGGGACGCCGCCATCCCGGACAGCGCTATTCATGTCACGAATCTTAACAGTACGAAGCCCACATCGGATCCGGACGGAGTCGGTGCGGCACATGCTGCGGTAAGGACCGAGATCCTGAGGCATTGTGCATTGGCATTCTAGTACGGGTCGCAATGGAACCGCTATGGCAACGGTACTCTGAACGCACAGAGAATGCTAGTCCCTGAAACTTGAGCCTATATCGCATAGCGCATCCCAGTCGTCAACCATAGAGCCGTGAGCCCTATGTGAAGGCTTCCAGCTAGGCAATGTATAGGTAACAACTCGCCTGACACGTGCGGAACGGATCTATCCTTGCCAGGAGGAGCGGCATGCGTAGCACAGGGACTGGCCTGCGGGATCACGTACTGTGTGGTTGACGTGGCACCGTACTCAACCACATAATACAGTACGGGAAAAGGTGAGTACAGGTCAAGTGCGTGCTCAGAAGTCCGGTCAGCCCGGGAATGGTATGCAACGAAGGCCGATGGAGTGTGACATCCATATGGGATGGTATGTCGTTGTGTTGATACAGATGGACGGTGATCATCGAGGCAGGGGTCGGACTCACCTGTACTCCGCGAACCCAAGCACCGCGATCTGCCTTCATCCGTCATTCGCCGCAGTGCGCGGATGGCGATCTGAGATGGTGAGACAGGGATGATGTCAGAATAATTGCCAATGTGGCGCAATTGGCAAGACCATGAGCGGCTCAACGACGAGCTCTGTCCCAAGGGGTGCGAAGTCAGAAGCAGGCACGATGATAGACTCTACGTGCACGTACAGGCTCTGACAGGGTCTCGACTTGTACAAGCCGTGATGCCGGCAAGAAGGCTGAGATGGTGAACACATCATCCTAAGTACGGACAGGGAAGCAACCCCATTCAATAAGATGATTGACATGGATTGACAGTTCGGGTGCTCACCATATCATGCGCGCACTGAAAAGCGCTGTAGATGCTCCTGCATTGCAGTGTTACGAGCCTCTCGGTTGCAGGCGCGTGCCCGAAATTTGATGTTTTGAAATAAGGTTTCAGGCCTATTCAGTTCGTCTTCGTCTCCCATCCATAGCCGTAGCTTTGGCCTGGTGGCAATCGCCGACATACATGGGTAGACAGTCCTCCACCACTGGGAAAGGGTCGCAATCCCATACGCGTCTGAAGATACTATGTAGTCAGTGGCACGCTGCTGTACGATTGGTTTGATACCCAATGGGGCGAGGCTGCTCGGTACGAAAATGGAGACAGTAGAGTACAAGCGCGAGGACAGTCCCAACCAATTATAGAACGTTCGCACCGTGCATTAGGCGATGCCAAAAACGCGAAGACTCTGCCGACTGAAGCAACAATCCCTGGCATGTAAGTAGTACGCATGGTAGCGTCATGAGTGGTGTGGTGATGTCGGGTGTCCCATCCTGCGTGCTGAGAATATAGAGATAGTCAGACTCCTTCGTGCAGTTGCACTCACCAGTGCTCGTGCCACCTTTGCAATGGCAGTACAATCCCGACAGTGCGATTATGTGATTCGAGAAGATAGTGGCAGAAGAGAGACAAAGAGTCGCCGCTGGTGCAGGCCATGACGGTCGCAATGTTCATCAGGCGCTGTGAGACGGGCCGCTGAGGATCGATTTACACCATGTACGTCTCTGCCTTTGGGCGACGGTCTGTAGGGATGGAGACGGCAACGCGCCTCAATTTCTCGACGTGGAGATGTGGTAGGGCTGGTTGACGGGGCTGTCGCACAGTATAGGTTCGTCCGAGTGCGGCTGGCGGCTATGCAGGTGGTGGGTGTCCGTGTTCGACAGGCGCTTGACGACGTGTTGACGAAGGAACGCGTGCGAGAGCTCGGGAGATGACATGACGCGTTGAATATTCTGGGATGTGACGTGATGTGAGCGAGCTCGGGGGAGTCTGGATTTGTGAGGGTCACACACCATGCGCGTGTTTCCTGCAGGATACGTACAACGATGTGAATCAATGCCTGAGGAGAATAAGTACCTGCCGAAAGATCCTGGCATAGTCGGTGCCTCGCGACATCTCGGTTCATCGAAGCCTGTTCGTACGAGAGTACGCTGGGGACATGCACATCCGGATGTGAATGAATCCTGAGAATAGAGATAAGTGAATGTGAAAGTATGGCATCGCCTCAATACTTCTGACTCTGAGCACATCCGTCGAACATCGTGATGCAGCACAAGGTCGACGTCGAGGAACCATGATAGAGAAGGACAGACTAGGAACGCACAACAAACAAGACACCTGCGTCGCCACCGCAAGAATATCATTCCGGGACGGGCAGTCGTGCAACCTGGGGCTTGGTGACGGGTGACGACGTGGAGCGAGCCCGATCGAGATATTGTGTCTCCGTTCCGTTCCTCGCCCGTCATAATGATCCGCGGGTAACATATGGACCTACAAGATCCTCCACATCCGTTCGCAAGGCACGCAGGTTCGTTGAACGGAGAGAGGAATGGAGAGCGATACGCTCACCAAGCGCCGCATAGGCCCCGCCGTGTCTTCGACTTCCCTGTGGTTCCCCTCCCCCGTATATCCGATTGGGCGTTGGAAGCGGTGGCAAGGACGCTGAGGACGGCGAATATGAGGGTCTAAGGCATATACAGGTGACCGTGCTGTGAGTAGGCCAGAGCTCGTCAGAGGCTGTGACGGCCACAACGAAGGGCTCCGACACGCCAATCTCGCCTTTTCATGCGAGCGCATGCGGCGCATACGCTCCTGACGGCCGCAATGATGAACTTCGCGTGTTGTCTTGGGACGTGGGTGACGCGTTGAGGGTATCGAGGCAAAACATGGTCGATGACGCGACCAACCGGGGGCATGGGTTGACGTCCTCACCTATTCATATTGCTCAATCCGGAGCACATAAAATACTACTAATCGATCATAAAAGACCCCTAGGACGATGCAGATACCTGGTATAAAGGCCTAAGTCAGCTCAATGAAGAAGGAAACGAAGCAGAAGTTCACTTACCTCCCATCAGACGCCCTGACCCTCACACCCTCTCCCCCGCGTGTTGTCCTCCAAAATGCAACAAAACACGTCAATCGAGACCCAACAGCAAGCACACGCATAAAAAGAGCCCCAGTAAGAGATGTTCGGAGGAGGCGAGCGAGTTTGGAGTCCGTCGTCGTGTCCCACCCATAGACGCGCGTCGCACTCATCCTCGGGTCAATGTCGTTGCCGTCCGCACCGTTGCCGCGTTCTCTGCCGTCGCCCAGTCCCGCCGCCGGCCCGCTTTGACGTTTAGCCTCGCAGCACAGCATATGTAGACTTCACGTCCTGAAGCTCAAGATCGCGTTCCTCGGGGGTGCAATTCGACGGTGACGTTGCTCCGACTGCACGGTACATTAACTCGGTGGTATTCAGATATTCAACTTCGATGAGGTTACAGTGGTGCCGTGTAAATCCATTGTGTACATAGTACACATACACGACACAGTACATGATACAATAGTAGGATGGTGATGTCACTAGCGCATACGTGCACCAGGACGGCAGAGACGAGGGAGGATACAATGACAATCGAGTGAACAAAAGGTACGAGATGCAGATATGATTGAGCGTCCGTGGCTCGGAATATATACGACTGTATGTCTAACACCGTGGGAAATCGCGGACAGAGAGGACTATGGATACAGGTGTAGACAAGACGGAAAGCGGGGCAGCGAAACGTGTGATCTGGCCTATGCACAGACCTACGTCTATTGGGGAGAAAAGCCATTGGGCGACATGTCCGACTGGGACGAAAAGCGAACGAACTCACCTCGGCCCCGTCTAAACCGTTGCGTCCAGATTGACCTTGTACATCGTCACCCCGTCGACATCCACAGGCTGGATACCAAGCACCAGGAGCTGCTGGCATCGACCCCACAGGTCGATGTTCCGAGTGTTGGGGCCGACGCGAGCGATGTGGCTTGTGTCGATGCCGACAAGCGCTGTCGGTTCAACAGGGGCATGCATAGCGCGTTGTAGGCCGCGTAAGACGTCTCCGACAGAGACGTCTCCATCCTGTGATGCGGCCACGTCGAATTCGAACGCCAATTGGTCGTTCGTCGGGCTGAGCGTCAATTTCATGGCTGGAACCGGCAGCCCAGCGGGGAAGGCGCGTTGGCCGTCGAGAGCGGCCAGAACTTCACGGCTTGTGGTGCGACCAAGCAAATCCCACTGAACGTATCGGTGTGTGTGTGCCAGGAGGACGTTGAAGGAGTGCTCGTCATCCTTCGTGTTGAAGGGAAGTTCAGCCAAAGCGACGTTGATGCCACGCGGGATGGGCATATCACCCCTATTCAGACAGCTAGATCAGTCTGGCGAGTTCGACGTGAAGAGTATACACGATATGCTCACACATCGGGCAGGGGAATGGGAGCCAACAGTGGGGCACGGGGCATGAAATGTGCTGCGGCGTCGATACTGAGATAGAGAGTTTCAAGCCAATTAGCATGGTTCTTCTTGCACAGAAAGTGGTTAAACTTACGGATGAACCCTGTTCACACCCTGCTGATCGAGACAGGACGGAAGGTTAGCTGGGGTTTTCTGATACAGTCGCTGGCAGCAGAACGCACCAAAATGCAGCCGCCAGAAGGCCTATTGGTGCGCGGACGGGGCATAGTGTATGCCATAGTGATGTAGAAAGTTGAAGAAAGTAGTTGAAGTGAGGAATGCGGGTTGTGCCAGGAGAGAGGCGCAGAGCGTCGCAGTGGTTGGGGAGAGAGAGATTGAGCGACTCATCGAAAGCGACGCGACACGCGTAAAACCCAGTGACCCATGCTGCGACGGCCATAATTCCAAAAAACCCGACCGTAAACCACTAAGAGCCAGAGACAAATGGCCGAAACAACGCGGGAAAAGTCACGGGAGAGCAGCCAGGATAGGAACTAGCAGGTTCGAAGTATACCGCGAGGCTTAGCAGATAAGTAACGGTAAACCACCATTTGTTACCGACCGGCGGAGGGCGGCACCCAAGTATAGACATCGGCGGAGAGGGCCGGGCGGTTGGTGCTGACAGGCCGGACACACGGGCTGGTCGGCGGGGAAAGGTCCACGAGGCAGCAACCGGGCAAGAGAGGTAGGCCAGTGAGCCGCCGAGAGCCCTAGGAAGTGCAGAGACGAAACAGGCGACGAGCTGACGGTCATGGCAGATTGCAAGCAGACGAGACAAGTAGAAGAGGCCTTGGAGGGGATAGACACGAAAGATGGGCGACCGGCGGGTACTCGAGGGCGTTACTTGACCGTCTAGAAGTGGGGTCGTGGAGGGCGTTGCGTGCTTGTCGATTAGAGATGGCCGGGATTCCTAGAAAAACGAAATACAAGGAGTATTCGACGGCACATGGCTGGGCGCGGCGACCATCAGCTTCGACAGCGCCCTTCCTGTGCGCTGGGCTGGACATACCCATCGCATCCAATCAGTTTCCCAAGACGTCAGACGACCTCCAGACGCACATCGGAGAGGATGTGAAGGCTCCGATGTGTCAGAGGCGGCCGAAGTCCCGAGGAAGTGACCGATGACTGCTCGTTCACGACTCACCTGTTCACGCTGGCAGCCAATCAGCGAGCATCGGGGGACTCAGGGCGAAAAGAAGCACCATTGTTGGGAGAAGCACGGACACGCAATGTCCATGCTGTGTGGGGACTAGAGATCGCTTCCCGTATGTCTCTGGCAACTGCCTGAGCTGGCGCAACAGACGTTGCGGTCCACTGACCGGTTGCGCCATCGAGTTGAGGGCGCATTCGGTAGCTGCGAGAGTGGTGAGTACAATGCAGATGATTTGGAAGAAAGGGGGAAGAGGGGATCGAAGGGGCAACTCACAGTGCTGCCCATAATGTCCATGACATCCGCATACATGAGTTGCAAGGACGACCGATGTGTCGACGAAGCAAACCAGAGTCGAAGAGGGAAGGGGGAAAGAGTGGAAGGGGCAGAGGAAGAGGGGGAGGAGGCTAGCGACGAATAGTTGATGCTTCAGCCACCGGGCAGGTGCTATATAGGACTTCCGTACAGGCGACCAAATTGTTGGGTGGATCACTCATCGCTGCTCCATCGGGATCGCAACGGCATTCCCGAGTCTAGCATCTGCACAGCAGCCTTCGGTGACGCCCCCAACTTCCGGCGCCTTCCCAGACTTACCGGCATCGTGTGATCAGCTTGGCGAGTGACGCGACTCCATCCCAACACACCATACATGTGAGGCCCTCTTCACGCTCTGTACTACATCTCTTCAATCCTCTACTCATCGTCAGCACGGTCAGTGGCGGATTCACTCACTATCCCTCGCTTTTCAAGTTGTGCACCAGCGTGGATAAGGGCACGGCCGTCGGGGCCGATCGGAACAGGCAGCAGCTCGTTTTAATCACCTTTGTCCGCTACCGAGACGGGGTGCACTGCGGCGCGCTGCAGCTCGCCCTCTTCTCCCTGCAGCAGGCTCCAGAGGTCGTGGGTGAGCCAAAGGTGCGAAGACGGGCAGTGTGATCTATCGCAGAACTTCGCTCATCACTCCAAGGAGGGCTGCTATATACTCGGATCACGAGCGCCCGAGCCACATCCGAGTACAACGAGGCACGGTCGGGCCACCCACATCCCTATACAAGGGCGCGACCAGGAAATACAACATATCCCAAGCTGAGTTTACAATATCCTGCGTATGTCATGGTTTTATCCGCTAGTGATGTACTGACTCGTCTTGCCGAATCGAGACCAGTACTGGGTTCGAAATGGGCCCGGAATGCGTTCCACCCCCTCTCGCGAGCAGTGGCGCTCCCGATATGCGAGCACATATTCTCGAATGCATACCTGTTGGAGCATTCGTGTATGCGAACAATTGGTATAGATCTCCCCCGTTCGTCTCAGGCAGCCGGCAGAACAGGCGGTCATCTCCACGTGGCGCATGGATTCATAGGTCTTTCCATCTGCTCGCTGACCTGCAAATGCGCAACATAGCTGGCCCTTCGGACGCACCACCATGTCACCGATGACAATACAGCTCAGATCATACCGAGTGGTGCAAAACGAGCCCGCTACTTTACCACTCCACTGGCTCGGTGTCAAATCCATGGACATCACCCGCATACTAACGTCGGTGGCACCACAGCGACGCTACTACCGCATGTCCAAGACTCCAAGGCTCTCATAGAAACCCGGCGGAGTAATGAGCATGGTACGTCGTGACTCGTGAGTTCGGCTCCATGTGTAACTTCGACCATACTACTAGACCTTCTCATCCCGGGTTATTGAGAACGCCGTCGTGTATCCACTGACAGAAGAACCACACGTTCCACAGTAAGGTACTGGTCCATGCAACCTCAGTAAGGTACGTCTTTCTCGCTCAACGGTGCATGCGCCACAGCGCGTGGCGAAGAGCCAGTCAACCTCGCCATCCCCACTATCGCTCTGAATTCTTGGTACGGAAATCCAGGCGGATATCGACTATCCGGGGAGCGCACGCCCGTACCCTGAGCATTTATGCACACCGAGAGTGTATGTGGGAGGGAGTGACACTCCGGGATGAATAGTAGAACTCAGTCGACGACTCGCTGCATGCTTGAAAGAGCCGTGATGGCGCGAAATCATTCGATGTCAGAGGGCGGCCTAGTGGGCAATGAAATGAGCTTGATCTCGCGACTCAGCGGTGGAACGGCAGAACATAGTACCTATGTGCAGGAAAGAGCTCCGAGGAGTTGACCATGACGGAACATCGTTTTCACTCTCCGAAACGGCCGGAGTAAGGTGCACGGTGCACCTCAGACCTTTCAATGACGCTGTTGGGTATTTCGGTCGGAGATTGTCCGAAGGTGAGCTTCTCCGGTAGCGCTGGCGACTTTACATGGCCGCCGTGCCAAACAAGCTGAAGCCGCAGGTACGTCGTATAAGAGGGAAGGGTGGGCTTCACAAGGATCTTCAGATTCGAGATGCACGTATCACAACACTGGTATCATCCGACGCTACTACAGCTACATTCGCGTACTCGAACAACGCCTCCAAGGAAGTATAAGGGTCCACCTTAGGACGATATCGACACCGCTACAATACAGATATCATACAACAAACACGTCGTGAGCTATTCGTTCAGCGGGTATAGGTCCGGCAGCTCAGTAAAAGTCACTAACAACGAGAACGAAGAACGGAAAGCATATGGCACGCGTGCCGCGCGCTGGGCACGACGCGTACAGACGACTCGACAGCGGAGTGGGGAGTGATCGCGATGTCCGATAACGGCGAGAGCAGGAAAACATGCATGTGAGGACGAGACGGAGACACAGATGGATGGAGATGAAGATGGGCGAGGGCGAGGACAATAACGGCGATGGCAGAGAAGAGAAGGGGAGATAGGTGGAGGGAGAGAACAAAGGACGCAGCGAACGAGATCGATATCACGCTCGATCCCACGCGTCGCCGCACGCTCCGACCTCGACGACGTACACCTCGCCAAGGCTCCTCCCTTGTGGCACCTCGTGCCTCAAGGCAGGCCGGATGCCCCGGAACTCCCTCCTCTCCCCGAGGAAGTCGATCCACCGCACCGTCGGCGCCCTCGCCCAATGCGCGATCGTGCCTGGCGCCGCCTCTGCCCACTCCCGCTGACGCGTCGCCCAGAGCACGGAGTTGTACTCGGTCGCGCTGAGCGGCCAGATGTCCTCCTCCGAGACCGCGGCGCGGAGCGCGTCGTATAGCCCGTCGAGTACCTCACGCACGGTGAGGTATCCCGGGTCCTCGGCTTCGTCGACGTCCATTTGACTGTCGCCTGCGCGGCCGCCCTGGTGCGCGAGGGATATCTCCAAAGTGAGAGAAGGGATCATCAGGACGATGGAGGGAAGGGGAACGAGCGACGGCTCCGCGTCGCACGAGCTCGGATCGAACGCTGCCTCTTCACGCGCCCGAGGGAATAGACACACCGCACACTCGGTGAGGCAGAGCGCGTTGGGCGCGTGTTCAAAGACGATGAGCGAAGGGTCATCCGCGAGGTCCCAGTGCAGGGACAGGTGTGCATCAGGACGCGGGGGGCGTGCAAGAAGCGGGTGAATCAAGGCGCGCATCGTGAGCGCCTCGATGGCCATCAGCGCCTCGCGCGCGTCGATCGTCGCGAGCATGTCTGCGTCCGATTCCACCGATGGCTCCTGGCCATCGTGTGGGATCCGATGAGACGCTCCAGCGAGTTTGAGCGCGGCGAGCTTGCCCTCGAGTGCCCGACATACGGACTCGTCGGCGTTTGTCACCTGCAACGGTGTCGGTTGGTAGAGTTGGAGGGTGGGGGTGGGGAACTGGTCGTTGTCGATCTCGGGCAGAGCCTTGACTCGAAGGCGTGGTGTGGGAGGGAGGCTATGAGAGTGATCGCACCCGAGAAGGACACAGGCGTCGGCGGCTTCAGGGACCTCTTGCGCGTCGAGCGTTGGTGAGGTGTAGGTGGGCGCGGCGTACCTAGAGAAGGTGCCCGGGGGTGGGGGCCCATATATGATCACTTCCCCCGGACGCGCTTGGCGGCGCATTGACCGTGGATGCGCATAAACTATACCGTGTTTGCGCGGGACGGGAAACAGCACGGAGAGGGACGAAGGAGTAACCGGGATGCGAGAGAGCTTGACGCAACGTTCGTCGAGCTGAAGGAGGGGGGTAGGGGGTGCAGCCAAAGGAGATATCGTCTGGCATCCTTGCGTGGTACTGGGGGTAGCCATGGCGGGCAGACGAGAGTTGTTACTTTGCTGCCTTTGTCCCAGGGTTCTTTATACGCCCCCTCCTCCCGCGCACTCGCGTAGAAGCTTAGTCAACTTTCCATACCGGGCGAGGCGTACCTGTCAACTTGCCTAAACCGTCAGAAACCTACTGGGCGTGTGCTGGCGAGAAGGGTAACCCTGCGCTGTAATCACACTCCAGTGCTGCATGCGGAAACCCAACAAGGTTGTGGCACAACGCGAATGCCCGATGGCCCACGGAGGGTACCGTCGATATTGAATGTTGGCCAGGCCCCGTGGGAGCTAGGCCAATCTCCGACAGCCTTCTTTCTGGCTTCTTGCACCGGCGGCGACACGCTGTGCGCGCTCGTATGCCTTGCGCACTTCAGTGAGTCCAGAAATGGCAGGAGGCTCGGAGCAGCTTCGGGACATACGGGATATGGTCCGGATAGTGAACTTTCCTCTGGGAGGAAAGCCAGGTCGCGCGTCCCTGCGGCAGCTGTCGCCGCTCACAGCCTTGGAGAGAACGTTGTCGACACGCTGCTCGTCCAAGCTGCTTTGTGCTCCGACGCTCTGGAGATCGCCGGGAACGCACCAATGCACGAAGACGTCACACAACCATATTCGTCGTTGTCTAGCATCCAGATGTGAGTCTCATAAGGCATCAGTGAATCCAACCGTACTCTGACATACCGGATGGTTCTCCAGGATGGCTCACAATCGCATCCCATTCTGCACGTTATAGCCCCATACATGCCCTGTCTCGAACAGCGGACAACGGCGCGACGTGCGAGGATTGCGATCAAACCCATGGCCCTACCCAGGAATGTCGCCGTACGCCGTACACATGCCATGACATTCGGCCACGCGTCCTCACTGCTGGTGGTCGCGTCCGTCATATCGGCTTACGTCGCATCACCTTCTCCACGCCAGATGTTCCAAACCAGACAAATTTACTCTAGTCTCGCGGTCAGTAGATGTTCGAGAGAGAAAAGACAGTGTCAGGGTCGACGGTCACTCACCTGCGCCCATGCAAATCGTTTATGCGTGCCTGAGGTGGACGCCGTGTATCCTCTCTCCAATTGTGCGACGTCTCGAGCTTCAGTCTGTAGAATGAGTGGTCAAGATGTTTCAAACGTTTCCCTGACGCATGCAGCTGCCGTACCACGGCAGGGAACTGCATCGAAAACGAGGGTGGGTTGGAGTGGGTATCCGGTAGCGGTTGTAGAGATACAGCTAGAGGGCGCGAAGTGCTTGAAATTGCAGGAACGTTGTGAAATGGGCTGCGTTCGAGGCTGGACGAGCGACCGATACCTGCACATCTATCGTAAATTGGTCGAGAGATGGGCTTTGGTCGCGGAGTTGACGCTTCCGGGTCTGGAGGAGCTGCTGGACGACTGTTCAGGCCGATGGAGAGCTGGTGGCACAGCGCACACGACGGCGCTTGGCGGTGGGAGCCCCGGGCGTAATTCTCCATGTGGTCTTGAGTTGCTCGCATCTATGTACTACGGTGTGAGTTGATACAGAGTGCAAGCACACTATGCGGATACGGATAGGCAGGCAAGTTCCAGGAGTTGTCGTGAGATCGCAGATGGCGCTGTACACAGCCCATGAAAAAGCGTGCTTGATGAAAGACAGAACGATAATCTGGCAGACGACAACGTCGAGCCCCGCTTCCCGGCGAGTCCTTCTCCAGCAAATAGCGACACTGGAGGGTCGAAGTTCGTCCCTACGACAGTGACCCAGATGACGACCAGCTTGGACAGTCGATAACTCGCGACAGAGAGTCGAGCAACAGACCGTAAGAAGTATGTTTCCATAATCACAGAGCCAGCTGGTCCCGCTGTCGATGTCGCTGAAGACGTTGAGAAGGAGGCAAGGCGCATCAGGGCGGGAGACAAGCCTCGTGTGTGACGCGCCGAGGGTGGGCGCGATCCAGCAGGGCGTGGGAAGATAACTTAGTGGCGTGAAAATACAGTCTTGGTCGCGCTGTTTGTCCCGCCCATC